>CM077083.1:190056385-190714170 GCA_039513925.1 Platanthera zijinensis
GTATCTGATTCCACATATGGAAGTAGTACTCAAAACGGACCTCAGCGTTGTCCGAGTGTACTAACTCCAGATGGCCTTGTCAGATCATTGCGGGAGATTGGACAGCCTTGAACAAATGGTGAGGTGAGTTTTACCTTTAAGATCTCGTGAAGGAAGACAGAGGAGGATGTGGAAGGTGTTGAATGCTCATACGAGGTGTCTTCACACATCTTGAGGAGTCCAGACAACTGCCTCGGGCCTGGTGGAAACTATTGGGTCTTATTAAGGGATGACACCCAGCCTGAGATGGTCAAGGGAAGAAAGTAGTGAGGGTGAGAGACGAAATTGTCTCTTTACTTTGAGCATGGATGTGAAGGAGACAAAGTGTCTCGCGAGGACTGAAAGAGGAGGAAGAAGCTTGGCTGTGGTACCACCGGATGGGACATCTGGGGTTCACAGGCCTGAAGCTGTTGTCTGGATCCAAGATGGTGGAAGGGCTGCCTATGATCACACCTCCTCAAAGGGTCTGTGAGGCATGCACGAAGGGGAAGAAAAGAAGGGAGACATTTGAAGGTGGCAAGTCCCGAAGAGCGACAAGGCCATTGGAGTTAGTTCACTCGGACATCGCTGGTCCGTTTGAGACTACTTCATAGGTGGAAGCAGATACTACATCACGTTCACCCGACGAATTCAGCAGGAAGTGTTGGGTGTACTTTCTAAGAGAGAAGGCTGAGGCACTGGAGAAGTTCAAGGAGTTCCGGGCGATGGCTGAGAAGGAGAGTAGTCAACCGCTGGAAGATGCTCAGAATGGATAGAGGTGGGGAGTACACCTCTAGGCTGTTTGACGAGTACTGCAAGCAATGGGGGATTTCTCATCAGCTGACGGCGGCATACTCGCCTCAGCAGAATGGCGTGGCAAAAGGAAGAAACTTACCATCATGAACATGGCGAGGAGCATGGTGAAGGGCAAGGGGTTGCCGAGAAGTTCTGGGCGGAAGCAGTGCAGGTGGCAGTGTACATGCTGAACCGTTGTCCAACAAAGAGTGTGAAGTTCAAGACACCATTTGAAGCTTGGAGTGGGTGGAAGCCCAGTGTGAAGCACCTTAGGGTCTTCGGGTGTGTAGCTTACGCTCACATCCCGAACCAGAGAAGGAAGAAGCTAGATGACCGGAGCGAGAGGTGCATCTTTGTAGTTACGCTCCTGCGAGTAAGGCTTACAAGCTATACAATCCGGAGACAAAGAAGGCCATTATCTCAAGATGTGGTGTTTGAAGAAGGAAGCAGCTGGAGCTGGAATGAGGAGGTGAGGAACACCAAGGGGATGTTCTTCGAGGATGATAAGAAAGAAGGAGGAGAAGAGGCTGAAGCCGAGATGGGTGGAGCAGAGCCACCATCACCACCTAGCGGAGGTTCAGGGGGAGCTCTCACTCCTTACCCTAGTAGTGCAAGTACAAGTGGAGGCGGCTCTGGAGGAGCAAGCACCAGTGGGAGCAAGGACAATCGTCCTCAGCCCAGGATGAGGAGGCTGGATGAAATCTATGAGGAGACGGCACCGGTCCTTAACAATTTTTCTTTATATTGTCTTTTGGCAGATGTCGAGCCGTGCTCCTATGATGAGGCCGCAAAGGAGAAAAGCTGGAGGAAGGCGATGGATGTGGAGATCGCCTCCATCAAGAAGAACGAGATATGGAGTTGTGTCGACCCTCCTACTGGCCACAAACCCCTCGGGGTGAAGTGGGTATACAAAGTAAAGAAGAACAACGGATGGCGGCGTGGAGAAGCACAAGGCCAGGCAAGTCGTGAAGGGCTACCGCCAAGTCCAGGGTGTCAATTATGATGAGGTGTTCGCCCCCGTAGCGCGGATAGACACCATCCGCCTGATCATCGCCCTAGCTGCACATCATGGCTGGAGGATCATGCAGATGGACGTGGTCTCTGTATATTTGAACGGGCACCTGGAGGAAGATGTGTACATCGAGCAGCCTCCATGGTATGTGGTAAAGGGGCAGGAAAGGAAAGTATGCAAATTGGACAAGGCCTTGTATGGCTTGAAGCAAGGGGCTAGAGCTTGGAACGGAAGGATAGATGCTTTCCTGCAGAAGCATGGCTATCAGAAGAGACTACATGAGTACGCCCTCTACACCAAGGTGGACCAGGAGGGCAACATGATGATAGTCTGTCTCTACGTGGACTACATGATTTTCACGGGGAACAGTGCTGCCATGTATGAAGAGTTCCGGGAGATGATGAAGAAGGAGTTTGAAATGATAGACTTAGGAGAGCTAAGTTACTTCCTGGGGGTGGAAGTGAAGCAGGGAGAAGATGCGATCTTCATCTCCCAAAAGAAGTACGCGGAAGAAATTTTGAAGAAATTCAGGATGGAGGATAGCAAGCTATCTCCACTCCGGCTGACCCGGGGCTAAAGCTAAGCAAGGAGTCGAAGGAAGGAACGGTGGACTTCACCTGTTCAAAAGTTTGGTGGGTAGTCTGCACTACCTGACCTTCACCCGACCAGACATCATGTACGCAGTCGGGGTGGTGAGTAGGCACATGGAGGAGTCAAAGGAAGTCCACTTCACAGCAGCGAAGAGAATCCTGAGGTACATCAACGGGACGAGAGGTCATGGGCTGAAGTATGCTACATGAGAGGAGCTGACGCTGGTAGGTTACTCTGATAGTGACTACGGCGGGGATGTTAATGACCGAAGAGTTACTTCTGGATATGCTTTCCACATGGGAACAGGAGTGTTCTCTTAGAGTTCGAAGAAGCAGGCCACGATAGCTCTATCGTCCTGCGAGGTGGAGTACATTGTGGCGGCAGCTGGAACCTGCCAAGCCATCTGGCTAAGGAACCTCCTGGGGAGTTTGCAGCAAGGTGTGGATGGGCCAACGACCATGTTGGTGGACAACATGTCGGCTATCCAGCTCGCGAAGAACCCGGTGCTGCATGGGCGCAGCAAACACATCGATACTATGTATCACTTCCTGAGAGAGCAAGTGGAGCTGAAGACCGTGGAGGTCAAGTATTGCCTGACCGGAGAGCAAGTTGCGGACATCTTTACCAAGGCGTTGAAGGTGGACACATTTCTGAAGCTCAAAGGCAAACTCGGCATGTGCTGCCAAGTTTGAGGGGGAGTCTGTTGGAGTTGACATGTTGACCGGGTCAACTGTCAAAGTTCTTGTTATGCTTTAAGTATTTTAATGTATTTTTCTTGCATTTATGAGGAGAGAGAACGTATGTGATTAATAGGGTAATTGAGTGTTACTTTTGTTTGCCTATATAAAGGCCCCCCCCCCCCATGTATACTTTTTGGTTGTTGAAAATAGATAAAAAATCCTCCAAGTATTGAGTGTTCGGCCTTGTGAGGGAGAGTGCGCAGCAGCGCGGAAGGGAGCTCGCGAAGTCGGGCGGTTAGCTTTAGGAGGCCGAGCGGCTAGATCCTTCTCGCCGGCGAGTGGGTTGTACCGAGTGCGAGCTCGCCTTGTCGGTCTCGCCACCAAGAGAGGGAGCGGTGCGAGTTGATTTGCCGAGTGGAGTGGCCGGGCGGTTACGTGGCCTAACCGCGAGGTGAAGTGCGAGTCGGTTCGCCGAGAGAGAAGCGTGCCGAGTGGAGGATTGCCGAGTGGGGTATTTTGTCGGGTGAGCTTGCCGCGCGAGTAGAGGGGCGCGAGTGGAAGAGGCTGAGACTGCTCGCCAAATCTAACCGAGCGGGTAGGCCGGCTAGTGAGGTTCTCGCCAAGTGGAGCTTGAGGTGTGTTTGAGTTAGCATTGTGCAAGAGGAAGGACCCATTCAAGTTTTCCAACAACTGTTAGTTGGAGACTAAGGCTCTATTTGTTTGAGTGTTTTGCTTCTCCGTTTTGGGCAAACGCCGCCGGAAGGAGGGTAAACAAATGAACCTTCGGCGGCGTTTGCTCCGTTTCCACCCGCCCGCCTTGAGAAACGCCCCAAAAAGCTCCGTTTGGAGCAGCCACCTCCCCCCTCCGGTTCGAACACTCTGTTTCCACCCGCCGGATTGACCCGCCACCGCCGAACCAAATGGAGCCTAAGCAATCCCAAACGCCTCCTCTAAGCATCCTATATCCTCAAGGGTATAGCTACAATATAAACAAAGTTGCAAGAGAGTTATAATAACAATATATATGAAAGAGGAACAATATAGAAGCTGGAAAAAGTATTTATACAGTAATGCAGTAAGCAGAGGAGAAACAGTGGCGTGATCAACTACTCTACCGTGTGTTACGACATTTAACTTTTTTAAAAGAAACTATACCGTTGCCCACCAAATCACACACCAAACATATTGTTCACAATTTAGCACTCCAAAAAAATCATCATTGCACCACGTCGACATAGTACCTTGACTCTATTCGTGTGTAGCAAGGACATGGGACTCACCCGGCCTAGCTAAGAAAGCCCCATACAACGCTGGTATGAGTGTAACGTGAAAAGCATGCTACATAGGTAATCACCCTAGACTAGTGGCGATTCCAGCAATAATATCAAGTGGTGTCATATTTATAAAAAAATATTAATGACAAACATTAAAATATATATATTAATTCTTCACAAAAATTCGATTCGTAGTACATAAACTTCCACTTGAGATTAACTCAAATTTTCTTCCACTTGGCAAAATCAAAAATCCAAACTTCCCAAAACTGCTAAAGAAGAGAGATTTAGGGTTCAATCAGGATTCAGGATTCAGGGGAAGGAATGAAAGGAGTGCGGGATTCCACCTTACCAGGCGACGTGAAGAAGAAAATCGTCAAGCCCTAGCTTTCCGATTCCGCAAGGCAGCAGGAGAAATGAGAACAAACGCGTGATAGGAAAGATCAACCCCAATGCCTAAAATTTATATATATATATATATATATATATATATATATATATATATATATATATATATATATATATATATATATATATATATATATATAGGGAGAATAGACTGCGGTTATTATAATAACCGCAGTCTATTCTCCCTATAGACATCTTTAGGTGTATTTAGTTATATACGCGTCTTTTGAATCAGCACCTTCTACTCCCATTTTTAGAAAAAAGTGTTGAACATGAAAGTTGTAGATCTCGACTATATCTACAACTTTCATGTTCAACACTTTTCTTAAAAATGCCGTTTAGGCCCCCGATTTGGCCCCCGAAATTAATCAGGCGGAACATATGTAATCAGGCGGAACATACATATGTTCCGCCTGATTAATTTCGGGGGTCAAATCGGCAGCTTAAACGGAATTTTTAGGAAAAGTGTTGAACATGAAAGTTGTAGATATAGTCGAGATCTACAACTTTCATGTTCAACACTTTTCCTAAAAATGCTCGTCGAAGGTGCAGATTCAAAAGGCGCGTATATAACTAAATACACCTTAAGTGTATTTCCATGGAGAATAGACTGCGGTTATTATATTAACCGCAGTCTATTCTCCATATAATAAAATTTTCCAAAAAATTTGGGGGGGCACGTGTTCCTGTGGCCCCCCTGTAGATCCGCCTATGCAAGTGGGGTCAGCTGAACCCACAAGTTTCAATGTGGCGTCGCCCATGCCCTAGACCCGTAACTACCAAAGGTCAAACCTAAGATAACTCTCATTAGAGCATGTGTTACAGACTCACAGGCCGTAAATCCCACAAACACCTCATGTCTTGGGAAGTAAGACCCATAGGCCCACCACTATCACTCTGAAATATATATAATTCACATGTCACGCTATGTTATATAAGATTATTTAATGGTGGGAACACCGATAAACCCCGCAGTAAAACCCTCAGTGGATGGAAATCCCCTTAACACACGAGAAATTTTTGGGTCCGGGCCCCGTCTCCAGATTTGGAGACGGGATCGTTCCGATTTTGACACGTGACGAGTTATTTAATATCTTTTCGCGCTCTTCTTTAATCACAAGATATACAGAAATGAACGCAATATATACAAAACTGATCGCAAGATATACAAAAAAGATCGCAAGAAAAATAAAATTGAACGTATACAGTTTTTTTTATTATTATCTTGCGATCAGTTTTGTATATAAAATGATCGCAAAAATTTTTTTTTGAATCCAAATTGGGACAATCCAAAATTATTTTATTGCGATCATTTTGTATACAAAACTAATCACAAAATATACGTTCAATTTTATTTTTCTTGCGATCTTTTTTGTATATCTTGCGATCAGTTGTGTATATATTGCGATCATTTTTGTATATCTTGCGATCATTTAGATCTCTCATGCGATCATTTTTGTATATCTTGCGATCAAAGATATACGATCAAAAATTGAACGTATATCTTGCGATCAGTTTTGTATACAAAATGATCGCAATAAAAAAAATTTGGATCCAAACTGGGACAATCCAAAATTATTTTATTGCGATCATTTTGTATACAAAATTGATCTCAAGATATACGTTCAATTTTATTTTTCTTGCGATCTTTTTTGTATATCTTGCGATCAGTTGTGTATATATTGCGATCATTTTTGTATATCTTTCGATCATTTAGATTTCTCCTGCGATCATTTTTGTATATCTTGCGATCAAAAAAGAGCGCGAAAAGATAATAAATAACTCGCCACGTGTCAAAATCGGAACGGCCCCGTCTCCAAATCTGAAAACGGGGGCCGGACCCAAAAATTTCTCTTAACACACACATTGGTGACTAAAATTTTCTAACATGGACTCCACACCCCATCGGGGATGACGTTAGTCAACTTAAACAATTTCAAAAGACTTAACGCTTGCACGAGTCAAGTCACTTTACGAACTGGTCATATCAATCCATTAATATTGAAAGTAGTCAACGAGGGTAAATCAGACTTTAAATCAAGTCAAATGAGTCACATCAGCAAGTTAAACCTCATTAAAGACTTTATCGCTCATGATGTTTAACCCGAGACGTCATAGGTCAAAGTCATAAAACGTGGTCGGATGAGGGTAGTGTTGGAATGTGGATCCCAACCAAGTCAATTCTGGTTAACCAATGTCAGTTGGACCAATAGCAAGTCTGCATCGCATAAATAGTAAGGTTTACATAAGGGGTAATATTTAGGTCAGGATCGTGGATGATGTTCATGGTCCTGGACCAATGAGGAGCTTGCAAAGGAGGTGGGGCCCACGCAGTTGTGGCTTGTGTCATTCACTTTTGCGCGAGGCCCTCATCATTTGTGGTTTCTCATTGGTTGTGTGGACGATGCTTACCATCAACGGTCCTGTCCTAAAAATTTTCCTTACATAAGTGGGTAATTACCCGCAAATTGTCCCAGTCAACGTCAACTTTAAATCCAACACGAAATCTAGGTTTTAATTACAAGTAACCATCACTAAACAAACGATATAAGGTCAATCAGATTAGAATCCCTAAATTGGCTGACTCAATAAAGTTATTCTCCCTCGTTCGGAGCCAATTAGGAGATGATAATCCCATTCGAAGGCACACCAATCGTTACATTTAATTGGTCTCACGTCGAATTAATTTCATCCTCGGGATTGCCAGATCGTTAACCAAAAAAATTAATTAATTATGTGTTAAGTTTAATTTAATTGGGTAATAATATGCAAAACAAAAATTCTAAATTGAGATTAACAGGGTTTGGGGGACGAGAAGGGGCCATTTAAGGCTGTCCGGGCACTCATGGGATCAAATAGGAAAATCGGGGTCTAAAAATTTATTCCTCTAAGGATGATCGTGTGGGGTGATATTTGCGATCGTGCTACGTGCACCCGTGCGGGATCATCGCTTGCGATTGCTCGGGATTGCCTTGTGCGGTCACATGGAGATCATTGAGCATGTTCCCATGCATGATATGTGATCTGGCGCGTGGTCGTGATCACGCCTTAGAGAATTTGCTACATGATTTCCTATGTGCGGGCCCGAATCCTCCCCGTACGCCCAAATTTTTGTCCCAATATATGTATGCATGCGAGACGAGTCTTCTGGAACCAATTGTCACGAACTCGCTCGGATGGCTCGATCATGACTAGATGGGGTTAAGCCCATGGAGGATTCTAGTGAATTCTAGAGGGAAGGTTGGAGAGAAGTCTAGGATGATCTCTCGGGAACGTTCTAGATGATTCAGGATGCTTGTACATATTGGAAGTGTATAGAAGATTCCAGAGTAGGCTATATTCTAGATCCTTCCAACTTTTGGAGGGAAATTCTTTGGGGCTCTATATAAGGAGGAGGCCCCCTCATTTGTAAATCACGAAGTTTGGAATAGCATTTGAGTTTTCTTGCTTTCTTGCTCTCTCTTACTCTCTTGTGCTCTTGTGTTCTAGTTTTTGTTGCATTCCCACCACCGTTCTCTTGAGTGAGGCTGACTTAGCTAGCCACAAGTGGTGGCAAGAGGAGCTAAGGCCGTGCGCGACGTGGTCAAGGAGACTAGTCCGTAACAGTTGGTATCAGAGGCAGGTTGATCGTGTGGTGCTGCAATGGTGAACGAGGGAAACAACTGGAGTGTTGTTGACGACAGGGAAATCGTGGAACACCAAGGCCGCGGGAAGAAGAGGGATCATAGCAGGCCGCGAGAAGGAACTTCGATGGATCAGACTCTCATGTTGCTGGCAAATCGAGTGGAAAGGGTGGAAGGTAACTTTGAAACTCTTGAAACTCATGTCCTTGAAGAATTTGAGTCCATCAAGGAGTCTACCCAGACTTGGCTTGATGCTCAACCGACATTGGAGGTACGCCTTGCTAAGATGGAGGAGGCCATCCAAGCGATGCGAACCGGCTTTGATGAAATGCGGGAGGAGGTAACTCTTTGCCGACGAGCAGTGGCTAACGGCGGAGGCAATGTGGCGATTGGCAACCCGAGGATGGAGGTTCCAAAGCCTAAGGCGTTTGGAGACAAGCGCGATGCCAAAGAGGTGGAGAACTTCATTTAGCAGATGGAGCAGTACTTCGAGGGATGCGGTGTTGAGGATCAGGCAGTCAAGGTAAAACAAGCTTCTTATTATTTGATAGATGTTGCTTCACTTTGGTGGCGAAGGAAGCAGGGTGACATCGAGAAGGGCTTGTACCGCATCGATACTTGGGATGAGTTCAAATGTGAACTCAAGCGACATTTCTATCCGGAAAATGTCATCTACGAAGCAAAGAAGAAGCTAAGGGAATTGAAGCATAAGGGAAGCATTGCGGAGTATGTCAAGGAATTCACTACCATTATGCTGCAAATTCCTAATATGTCAGATGAAGACCTCCTTTTCTTCTTCGTGGATGGTCTTCAACATTGGCCTAGGCAGGAGTTGCAGCGGCGAGATGTCAAGACCCTGGATGAAGCAATTGCTGCAGCGGAGTCCCTTGTCGAATTCCAACGACACCCGGATACGGCAAAGCAAAAGAAGGATAAGAGTGATCATGGAAAAGGTGGGGGAGAGAAGCGGGACTTCAAGAAGCCCAACTTCCAGTGACAGGATGCAAGGAAGGACTATGAAGAGAAGAAGAAGGCCTTCGTTCCAAAGGGAGGATGCTTCTTATGCAAGGGACCGCACGCGATGAGCAGTTGTCCAAAAGCGGGAATGCTTTCAGCAATGGTTGAAGGCGATGTTGTGGCGATAGAGGAAGGTACGTCCGCACAAATGGGTTCATTGCAATTATTGAATGATTTGAATGTCAAACCCTCTCCAGCGGCGAAGGGGTTGATGTTTGTCGAGGCGAAAGCAAATGGGAAGGATACAAAAGCATTGCTTGATACGGGAGCGACGCACAACTTCATGACCGAGCAGGAGGCAAAGAGGCTGGGTCTTTATGTCTCCAAGGGTGACGGCTGGTTGAAGACGGTGAATGGAGTGGCGAGACCGCTGCAAGGTGCTTCACGCGGAGTGGAGTTGCAGATAGGAACTTGGAAGGGCCAAGTCGACTTATCCATTGCTCCGATGGATGACTTCCAAGTCGTGCTTGGCATGGATTTCTTTGCAAAGGTGCGTGCTATTACGATGTCATTCTGCAGATCTATGTGCATCATGGAGGAAGGGTCTCCGTGCATGATCCCGGTGGTGGAAGGGCCACCAACAAAGGAGAAGCAGCTATCGGCTATGCAAATAGCCAAAGGCATGAAGAAAGGCGAGGTGACTTACTTAGCCACCTTGAAGGAGGAAGCAGCGATAGCGGAGGATGAGGAGGTACATCCTTTGGTGGAGCAAGTCTTGAAGGAGAATCAAGATGTGATGCCAGCGGAGCTGCCGAACAAGCTACCACCTCGGAGGGAGGTGGATCACGAGATCGTGTTGGAGCAAGGGGCGAAACCGCCAGCAATGGCGGCATATCGCATGGCTCCACCGGAGTTGGAAGAGCTTCGCAAGCAGTTGAAGGAGCTACTTGACACGGGGAAGATCCGACCGTCAAAAGCACCGTATGGGGCACCGGTGCTGTTCCAGAAGAAGAAGGATGGGTCCTTGCGGATGTGTGTGGACTATCGCGCACTCAATAAGGTAACTGTGAAGAACAAATACCCTATTCCGTTGATTGCTGACTTGTTCGACCAGATGGGGAGTGCGAAGATCTACATCAAGATGGACTTGCAGAAGGGCTATTATCAAGTCCGGATTGTTGAAGGGGATGAGCCCAAGACGATATGCATCACTCGATATGGATCTTACGAGTGGTTGGTCATGCTATTCAGATTGACAAATGCTCCAACGACGTTTTGCACTTTGATGAGCAGGATATTCCATCCTTATCTTGATCAGTTCGTGGTGGTCTATCTTGACGATATCGTAATCTACAGCAATTCTATGGAGGAGCATGTGGAACATCTTCGCATCATCTTCCAAGCTTTGCGAGAGAACGAGTTGTATGTGAAGAGATCGAAGTGCACATTCGGAGTGGAGGAGGTTCACTTCCTTGGACACGTCATTGGCCATGGAAGGTTGAAGATGGATGCAGCCAAGATTCAGGCGATCGTTGATTGGGAGCCACCGACGAAGGTAACCGAGCTAAGATCTTTCCTTTGTCTTGCAAACTATTATCGGCGGTTCATTCAGGGCTACTCAAGGAGAGCGGCTCCATTGACGGACTTGCTGAAGAAGGACAAGACTTGGGCTTGGGATGAAGGATGTCAATAGGCCTTCGAAGATCTGAAGTTGGCGATGAGCACCGAGCCGGTGTTGTCATTACCGGACTTTGGGAAGGAGTTCGAGGTGCAGACGGATGCTTCGGACTTTTCCATTGGCGGAGTCTTGATGCAGGATGGGCATCCCATTGCCTATGAAAGTCGGAAGCTGAATGAGACGGAGCGGCGATACACCGTCCAGGAGAAGGAGATGACAGCCATCATCCATTGCTTGCGGGTGTGGCGACACTACTTGCTTGGAGCAAAGTTTGCAGTCAAGACTGACAACGTGGCTACAAGTTACTTCCAGACGCAGAAGAAGTTGTCCGCCAAGCAGGCACGGTGGCAAGACTTCCTGGCAGAGTTCGACTACACCTTAGAGTATAAGCCCGGGAAGGTGAATGTGGTTGCTGATGCCTTAAGCCGCAAAGCTGGACTTGCCGCTATGACAACGGCGAAGGGAGAGTTGCTAGCCAGGATCAAGGAAGGACTGCAACAAGATCCGTTGGCAAAGGAGTGGATGCAAGCGGCAAAGGAAGGGAAGACCAAGCAGTTTTGGGTGGAGGATGAACTCCTCTACACCAAAGGGAAGAGACTCTACATCCCGAAGTGGGACAACCTACGGAGGGCGTTGATCAAAGAGTGTCATGACACTCGATGGGCAGGACATCCAGGCCAAAAGAGGACCATGGCGCTTGTGGAGATCATGTACTATTGGCCAAGGATGAAGGAGAGCGTGGACACCTACGTGAAGACCTGTCTTGTATGCCAACAAGACAAGGTGGAGAACCGGCAACCAGCGGGATTATTGGAACCTTTGCATGTGCCAGATCATCCATGGCACACCGTGACATTGGACTTCATCAGCGCGTTGCCAAAGTCGGAAGGATTTGGGTCTATCATGGTGGTTGTAGATAGATTCTCCAAGTACGGGACGTTCATCCCAAGAACAAAGGATTGCACTGCAGAGGAGGCGACCCAGGGGTTCTTCAAAGAAGTGGTGAAGCATTGGGGGCTACCACTAAATATCGTCAGCGATCAGGATCCTCGCTTCATGGGGAAGCTTTGGACGGAGCTGTTCAAGATGATGGGTTCACAGTTGAACTTCTCTACTAGTTTCCACCTGCAATCAGATGGGCAGACCGAGCGGGTGAACGGCTTGTTGGAGTGCTACTTGCGGCACTTTGTCTGTGCCAATCAGCGGGATTGGGCGAAGATCTTGGATGTTGCCCAATTCTCCTACAATTTGCAAAAGAGCGAGTCGACGGGGAGGAGTCCTTTCGAGCTGGCGACAGGACATCAACCGCTCACACCACATGCATTGGCAATCAGCCAAGGAGAAGGAAGGAGCCCAGGAGCATTTCAGATGGCTAAGTCATGGGCGGAGCAGAATGACTTGGCCAAGGCTTGCTTGGAGAAGGCCAGGAAGCGCATGAAGAAATGGGCTGACATGAAAAGAAGGCCACGGGAGTTTGGCCTAGGCGACAAAGTAATGGTAAAGCTTCTACCCCAACAATTCAAGGTGTTACGGAGCATGCACAAAGGATTGTTGTGGAAGTATGAAGGGCCGTTCGAGGTGATTGGCAAGGTGGGCAAGGTGTCATACCGACTTGATCTACCAAGTTCGTTGAAGATTCATCCGGTCTTCCACACTAGCATGTTGAAGCCCTATCATGAAGATCAGGAAGACCCGAGGCGAGGAGAATCACACAGAGCACCTCCGATCATGACCAAGTCATTTGAGAGGGAGATTGACCAGGTGTTGTCAAAGAGGGTGATACAGCGACGAGGAGTCCCACAGAGCACTCAATTCCTCATCAAATGGAAGGGGCAACCAGATTCGGAGGCAACATGGGAAACCCTTGAAGACTTGTGGCAATTCAAGGAGTTCATTCAGCAATTCGAGGCGACAAGGACGCCGCCAGGATAGGTGGGGGAGAATGTCACGAACTCGCTCGGATGGCTCGATCATGACTAGATGGGGTTAAGCCCATGGAGGATTCTAGTGAATTCTAGAGAGAAGGTTGGAGAGAAGTCTAGGATGATCTCTCGGGAACGTTCTAGATGATTCAGGATGCTTGTACATATTGGAAGTGTATAGAAGATTCCAGAGTAGGCTATATTCTAGATCCTTCCAATTTTTGGAGGGAAATTCTTTGGGGCTCTATATAAGGAGGAGACCCCCTCATTTGTAAATCACGAAGTTTGGAATAGCATTTGAGTTCTCTTACTTTCTTGCTCTCTCTTACTCTCTTGTGCTCTTGTGTTCTAGTTTTCGTTGCATTCCCACAACCGTTCTCTTGAGTGAGGCTGACTTAGCTAGCCACAAGTGGTGGCAAGAGGAGCTAAGGCCGTGCGCGACGTGGTCAAGGAGACTAGTCCGTAACACAATGGTGGCTTCCAAATTGCACAAATCTCGGTGGAAAATCGTTAGATTGCATTTTTGCACACGCCTGATGAAAACTCGCGCGAAAAAATGCGTCTAATGCACAAATCTTACAATCTAGCACTTAGATGAGTGGAAGAGATTACCTGGGATGGAAGATTACGTTTAGAGCGCCGATACGAAGCCAAATGACCTCCAAACCTCCCTCCAAATTATCATCCACCATTGGGGGTTGCCGAAATATTCATCGGAGGGGAGGACGAAGGTGAAGACATGGGGAGGGGATTGGGGGAGGGGGCTGAGATAGACAACACTTCCCATTATAACAAGTGATGGTGGGGTAGGGAGAAAGTCACCCCATCACAAGGAATAAAAATGACTGAACAATAATGCCATCAAAGTTTAACTTGGATGGGTTGGGTCCGATCGGAATTAAAATATGTGCTCGAATCAGAATAGTCATACTCGGACCCAATATTATAAAATTTGTTAAAATGCATCAAAATGGTTTTAAATGATCGAAAATGATCATAATTAATTATTTTGACTATTTGGGGTATCCAGAATTCTCAAAAGTTGTGATTTCACTATTTAAGTCAAACACATCAAATTGGCCCACTAGGTGGATTAAATATGCTTGAAACACATTTAAAAGTCCATCAAATTTCGATTATGAATATTTGCGACAATCGACACCCATCGAAAAGCACTATTCATTGGGGATGACACTATTCATTAGATGTGACCAATCTTAGTAAAAAGACTCGTTTATGTTGGTGTTTCTATGGTGATCTAGAAGCAGTCAAGCAGTTAGTCTCACTGTCAACGCAATATGAGCTTATAGGGTCGCACATAAGAGCGTATGGAAAAATTGGGGGATGGATTATGTTGGACTTACTCATCTTGGATATGAGTAAAGGACCAATCCTATGACTCATTGGAGTTGAGTCAGGTCAGCTAAATGCTTTTTAGATATTATGAATATAGTCTAGAGTGTGTTGGCTAGAAGGTCTTTCAACATTGTGAATGTCAATTGGAATACAAAACAACATTGTGAATGTTGTCGAGAAGGCTTGCAGACTTACCGTGTTTATCGGCTGGTCTATGTCGTTGATATCATCAAGACGACATTGTGAATATCGTCGTGATGACTAGACAATATGTTGGTTGTCAGCATTCGGAATGTCGATAGGAAATGCTCGTACCTTTGTTAACTGATGAATGTCGTCGAGATCATCACGATGACATTATGAATGTCATCGAGATGTTTGATGTTGTCGAGATCATCACAATTGCACTATGAATATCGTCAACATGTTTAATGTCGTTGAGATCATCAAGACGACATTATGAATGTCGTCGATATATCTCGACGATATACCAGATCTTCTTGACGATATACCACATCTTCACGACGATGCCTGATAGAATCCATTTAATGTCATGGGTCTGCGGATAGCAGAGGCACGCGTCTGCATTTAAAACCCTGACGTATAAATAGACAGACGATTAGGGCTTTCTTGATGCCCTTTTGAATATCAAGACGAAGAAGAGTTTTTCCTGAGATCAGATGTATGTCGCTCCTGTTTCGCGAGACCCAGTTCCAACCTTTGTCGTCATCGCCGCCTCTCCTTGAACAAATCTAGCAATTCGTGGATACGCTGAGGGAATTTCTTCTCCACCCAGATCTTGTTGGACAAGATCATAGGGTTTTCCTGCATTCGTGTGGACTCCTGTAGAGTCGCAGGTTGATTTTTGCGTGAACTCCACAAACCAGCCTTAGACGAAGGAGACAACCCGGAATAGGATTCTGACACTGAATTACAGATACTTTGCATTTTATTTCTTGATTAATGATTTTCTTAAGATCCTGTTTCTCATTTGGGTTTTCTAGAAAAAAATTCCGTTGCGCATATATGATGTCTACCCTTCAAGAAAACCCAATAGTTTAGTCATAAAATGGGTGAATTGACTTGAGTAAACCAAACACTAACTCGTGTTAAATATGTCATCCATGTCACTACAATAAGTTGCATGATACAAAAGTGATGTAGGGGTAGGCAACGAGTGCACAAAACCTACGACTCTACGTGATAATGCAGGGGTGACACGCTAATCCCAAATCTACATGCAATGTAATGATCAATAGTTTGACGAATAAATTAAAGCAATGTAATTTCAGCACCACACAAACATTAAAATAGAAAGCAAATATTTATTTCGGCAATATTATAGTGGCTTTCCTTCGCTCAGAGGGCCAAAGCGAAGCACGCAGCAAATGTCTCCTCTTGCAAGTTATTAGGGCACCAAAACAAATCTCCACAGACAAGAATCACAGCAAAATATGATAAATCACTAAATGACAATGCTGAATCAAATAGTACAATACTACAAAACTCTCAAAGTAGAGGGCTGAACCGAGGCACTGAAGAATTTGAGGTCCGGATGTGTAGATCGTCGATCGGAGATGGAATCGGTGGCGAGGCGACAGTGGCGGTGGCTGTCCACGGTGGTAAACGATGAAGACGAACAATAAAACGGTGGATCCGGCCACGTATAAGTAGGTCCGGGCCGGGGTGGGGTGGATCCGCTATTTAGTGTCAGATCCGAGCAAAAATACAAAGTATGAGTGGGGAAAATGACGGATCGGGCGGCTATAACCCTAGATCTGGACGGATCTAGGATTTTAGGGTTTTTAGAACGGTGGATCCACGAAGGGGAGTTGGCAGATTGGGGAGGAGGAGGAGGTGAAGGCCGGCAGGTGGTTAGGGAAATTTTAAGGAGGTGGCCGGCGGTGGGGAAAGGTGAGGTTTGGTCGACCTGCAGTGGGGAGGGGACAAGAGGTGGCGGCGGCCCTGTAGTGGCGGTGGAGAGGCGGCGGGTTGGAGGGGAGGAGGCGGGTTGGGCGGCGGCAAAAGGGCAGCAGGCCGGCTGTTTTCGGGGGCTAGAATGGAGGGCTGCAGCGGGTGAAACGAAGGTTTGAGGCGTGGAAAATGAAGGTGGGGGTAGAGATTACCTTGGGGAGGAGTTTGGAGGCCTATGAGTCGTCACCTAGGGTTCCACGACGTCGGCACCGAGGAGGGATCGCGGGATGTTCCTGTCCGGATCTCACAAACTCTTCTCTTCTTTTTGTGGATTAGCAATCACTTCCCTGCTCACTCTTGTCTATGATTTCCGGGTTCTTTACTTATTTTATGAAAGCGGGTCTTCATATTATAGGATCCCAAACTATAGTACACAGTAGAGGGAATGAGTCAATGCGCATTGCCTTGTCCTTCTAGTAAAGTCTTCGAGGAATGGTTCTTTACTCGAAAGAAAATAGTATGATGTTCTCGTCAAAAATGAACTACTCTATAAAGCAAAGCCAGTCTCCTTTCACTGACAGGATTTTCTAGCTTTTTTCTTTCATTGGCTGAAGAATCGAATAGAAGAAGTGGAGATCTTGGATACTTAGCCCTTTACGCTTGCCATGAGCAAGGCATACGTTAGTGTAGAATGGCTTTCTTTGCGGAGGCTGGTTTCCTGATCCAAATTTTTCTTTGATCATTCAGTCTATCTGCTCCGTATACTACTCTCTCATTCTAAATGGGTGTCCAAGCGAATAGTTCAAAGCAACTCGAGGTCTTTTTATGTTGGGTTTTCCTCACTAAGAAAAAGAAGGAAAGCAGATAGAGAGAAGGTATAGCATAGTGACGGGCATAAAAGGTCCCCCTGACTTTTCACAAGTGCATCATATGCAGAAGAACCTCCTTCCATCCGGACAAGATTCTCTCCTGGCTCAGTACTTCCCGCCCTCTCCTCTTTCGACTCCCCGCCTGTCCTATTGCCTGGGGCTTCTTCCCAACCTCTTCTATCTCCTGGAGCTCTCACTTGTCTGACTTCCGTAAAAGAAGGAGTTTATGGCGCTTACTTTGAATACAATGGGAAAAAGGAAGACGCGCTAACTCCAAGGCCTATTTTGATTCCGGCAGGGGTATATGAAGTCTACCAGTTTCTATTCATTTGAGATAGTTTGAATCAAAAAACATTTTCGGTCAAAGAAATGGATTCTTTCCTTGCCACCTGTCTGACTTCCCTTCTCACCCGCTAAGCCAATTACTTCAGCCGGTAGAACACTCAAAACTAGCATTTTTTGCAGCCCTATTCACTCCTCTTTACTTTATATGTATTCCAACCAATGAAAGAAGTTCTAGGAGTTTGCCTTTCTTGGTAGATTCCATCACTTTCACTTGTGGGATATATTCATTCCTGTTTAGGAAGCTTTGCTAACCTCAGGAAAACTAGCTTATTTGATGCTCTTTCCTTTCTATCTTCAAACTGGGACTTAGCTTAGGATTCACTCGCAAGCAGCAAGCCCATTAGTGCGCTAACACAAGCTATTAATATGCTCTTTGCGTATGAAAACTCTCACTTCTTTGACCATCACCAAGAAAGCCCTAGTTTAGGGAACCTCTAATTCTCACTTCTATCATTCCCAGAGGTATATTATAGACATATGAAAGAGGTATTGAAAGCAAGCCGGTCCTTCCTGTATTAAGTCAGATTCCCGCAGCCTATTCTACAGGAGATCATGCACTTTCTATCGGTGTAGCCGCTACGATTGGGGATCTCACTTGCCCCATTTGCACCTCCTCTTAGGATTGACTCCCAACTCCTTCCTGTAGTTGACTCGCCACCTGTCTTAGCTATTTCTATCGGGAATCTTACCTGGACCATCCCAAGCCCTATCCTTGGGTTGACTCCCAAGCGCTAATGGTCAGAGAAGTATAAAAGAAACCTCTTTCTCAGGGAAACCGACACACTCCTCTCCTTACTCTACTAATGAAGTTAAGGCGAGCTTCGCTATCGCTCGCCTCTTCTAGTTTCTGGAACCAGTCAGACTCACTTTTCATAGAGCTGAGAAAAGAGCAAGAAGCTAACTTCTCCCACCAGCCAAAAAGAAGCTATTTACCGGTCTTTGAATAAAGCACTACTCTTCTCTTTGACGGAGTTAGAACCACTAAAGGAAGCCAGCCTTTCCGTATTCAGTCCTGGTTAAGATCTAGTAGCAACTCAGTGAAACTCTCTTTTCTTTACCTGGAAAAAATCACACCACATAGGGAATCACCCTCTCCCACTCGAAAATGGGATTCCCGAAATGATCACGTAAGACATCCCAAAGGAGTCGGCATTCAAGTAGTTTCATTTATGACGGAAAACGCTCTGCGCTTTAGGTCGGACAAGGAGGATGACCTACTTGCTAGTAGTAACAAGAAAGTCAAGGCAAATAATGTGGTTCCGGTTGTGAACATTGAAGATGCCTCTATGGAGGACAAGCAATTGGACGAGAATAAGTCGGAGGAGACTCCCCCAAAGGCATCGTTCAAGGACAAGTTGCTGGGTAAGTTTGCACCGAAGGGTTTTTATGAAGAAGATGAGTTTGGCCCCATCGTGAAGAATGAGGGATTTCTTTCGGTGATTACCAAGCACTCTTGACCATGTTTGACTACCTCGGAGAAACTTTGAGAGTGCCTGAATAGGAAGTGGAAGAACTGTCTAATAGTGAAATTCTTAGGTCGTTCCATTGGTCTGAAGACTCTCACCGAAAAGTCAAGAAACTATGGATGCCCAGGGAAGAAATTGAATTGATTTATCTGAGTGAAGGCTCTTTTTGAGTCCGTTTTTATGACACGAGTGATCTGGAGTTCGCTCTAGAGGAATTCCCCTGGGTAATCTTTGGCCATTACCTCACGATACGAAGGTGGCGGCTTTTGATCCGACGAATGCTTCCATTGATTTCACTGTGGTGTGGGTTTGGTTTTCGGGTTTGTCTTTGAGATACTATGATGATAGGGTCTTGCTTGCCATGGGAAATACGCTGGGTAAGGCTTTGAAGGTTGACCAGAATACTAGGATGGCTTAGGGGACGCTTTGCTAGGGTGTGCGTCGAAGTATATCTGAATAAACCCCTAGAAGATTTGCTTAGATGAGATTTGGCAAAAGGTGGAGTATGAGGGACTGAATTTGATATGCTTCCATTGTGGTAGAATTGGACATAAGGTGTGCCCCTTTGCTCTTGAGAAGAAAGGTGAGGCGCGGAGCGAAGATGATGCTCAGACTCTGAACGGTGATGCGAGGGTAGTGATGTCCAGCGCGGTGGTGAGGGAGAACAGAAGGCTAGCACTTTGGGCCCTGGATGTTGGCTCAACCACGAAGTTTTAGGAGAGGTAGGAGGGTCAACGGTGTTGAGAAAGGCAAGAAAATCTTGGAGACCGAAAGAGTGAAAGGCAAGCGGTAAAGCGACGGACGGACTGATTATCCCAGCCTTAGTACTAGTAGTGCACTCACTAACTCCCTTTCGAGCTGACTCAGAGGGCTATTGCTTCACTTTCATGTCCGCTGATGGAGATCTCTTTCATGAATGCTAGAAATCAGACGCTTTTCTTCCGGATTGTCTGCTATTTCATAGGAAATCTTCCGTTCCAATCCCACTCGTCCGTCGGTTTATGTTATGATTGAGCTAACTGACTGAAACCTTTCCACTGCGGTCGGGTAGGACCTAGATGGTTGGTGGATCAACGATGAGCCGTTCAACCAGGGATCTATCCATAGTTTTGTGTCAGTTCCGGTTCCGATGAAGTCATAGATCCCCTCCAGGACTCTCGATTTTGCCTAGCTATTGAGGCAGATGGGTTTTCTTACGCCCGCCCACGGTGATTCCTGTGGGAAGCACTTCTCCAGAGCAGGCACTCTGGGTGAGTGCTTTTCCCGTGTAATATTCCTCGCTTTCCATAAAAGCTCCAGTTTCCCAGGAGGAGCTACAAAGAAATAGGAGGATTAGGCCTGAATAACCTGCATCTTCTTATGGCATATACCTGTCAGATCATTAATTGCCTGCCCTTATCCGAGACTTTCTTTCGTACAGTGAAAAGGCTCTTTCTACCTATATCTTACTTTACTAATAACGACTGATTATGTCTAAGTACGTACGCAATAGCGCGGGAAGAGCTTCTTATTCAATTGAACTTTCTCATTAGATAGATTCTACTTTAGAATATAGACTTCTCTAAGAATAGAAGAAAGTAGAGAAAGATCTAATTCTCAGTCGGAGATTCGAACTGAGAATTAGATAGGGCAGGAGACTCTAAGGAAGGGACTGAAGTTGCAAGACAAGATAAGATGCAGCTTCTCAAACAAAGTACTGGACAATTGTTGCATGCCAAGAAACACATCTCCCATTCATTGATATGATATAGAATGAGAACTGCTATCTTAGCAGGCACTCTCGCGAATATCGAGGAAAAGAGACTAGAGCGGATTCTCTCGCACCGGTTACTGAATCAATCAGTGTGGTAATGCCTCCAATTGCGATTTATGGAACACTTACCAACACCGGCTCCCATCATGTGCTGCTCCTAGGATCACTTTCTTGCATCAACAGCGGATTCAATTGCGAGTCCTCCAACACCGCTTACGCTCCTGACAGTCGCATTCCCTGCCCCGAACCGCATATTAAGAAGGCTGCTGCGCGTAACGACTTCTTTGAGATCCAATGATAGGAGCGATGTCAGAGTAAGACCAGTAGAGACCCGAGTGATGCCTTTGACGGGGGTCGGTTTGAACACAGTGTTCTTTTGATTTCAAGCGTATTAGGAAGCTTAGTCTTTACCTTGTATTTTCTCAAGAGGAGATGTGGTGCCGTTGGACCTGCCCTTTAGCATTAGCAGTAGTTTCGGTTGAACTGGACATTTCTCCGGTAGGCTTACTCGACTCAGAATTCAAGGAAGTTCACTGGTGGGACCCTGCTACTTACGAGGGTTGATGTGGGAGAGGGGGCGATTTGATTCGGTAGGAGGTTCCGATCTAGTTTTTCTCAGGTAGTGAATTTCGTCCTTTTAGTACATTTTCTCGTAGATCACGTAGATAGCAAGCAAGACAGACGATCCATCCGCACCACTCTGATTAGTTAGGTTAGAACCCATTCCCATTGACTTCCTACAGGTAGAGTGAGATGTACAGGAAGACGGAGACCTTTTTGACGACTAGTAGCGCGACCATCCTTTCGATCAAGAGTGAAATCAAAGCTAGACCATAAAGGGAAGGAAGAAGGTTACCGGCGAAGCTTATCAGTGACTCGCGAATCTCAGAGTAAGCGAGCTAACGAGGCCAAATCCTTCAAGGCCATAGCATAGGTCAACCGGCTTCTTTACTGTGCTACTCGGCGAGCGTCTTTTCAATTCCTTTTGAAGTGAAGAGATAGAAGAGAAGGAATCCTCTTTCAATGGCTACTCTATCCCTTTCAGGATCGGCCTATCCAAATCCAATAGCCAATATCATAGTGGTGGTTGGTTGGATAGGAGGGGCTGCTTTCAAAATTCTTCGATATACATTAAGTAGCTTTTCATTTGAATAACTAACATGATAGAATGAGAGTCAGAATGGTTTTTTCACATTGCAAAGCAGTCATTCATCTCGTTCTCATACATAGTCATTTTCTTTGATTTTCGTCAGACAATTATCGACCCTTGCAAAGCCCCCTTTCTAGCATCATCCTAATGATGGGTGGGGAATTGAGTAAGTAATCTCGTCGATCTGTCTAGTTGAAGCCTCATCTCTTGACTTCAGCGATAGTTAGATGGGATTCCCCATTTCAGTCTATTGGGAGCTATAAAAAAAGGAAACAATCTTGACTTGCTTTCCTAAGCTTGAATGTGGCTAAAAAAACCATTGATTCAATTTAGTTGAGACCGATAGATAGAGTACGGGACAGGACCAAGAACGTTGATCATCAACTTCCAATGAGCGAAATAGGCGGAATAGTATGCCCGCACATACAATCAAGAATCTCCCAAATTCACACAAACATACATGAGAACCCAAACTACTGTTCCCTTTTCTACTCAAGCAAGAAAGTCCCCTGTCGTCTTCTTCACTGGCGTTCGCCTTTCCTTGTTTGTTTTACCCAGTTCAACTCCCTCTACTACTGTGTCGTCTTTAACCTGTTCTAGAAAGAATACTAATCTTTCTTATTCTCATAAGACTAAGAGATTCTTTCTCGATTTTGGAAGAGATTCTATGCTATTTAGAACCCTAGAATTTGTCTGATTTGTCTCAAATTGTTGGAGTCCTAGGATTTAGCCTAGGCCTTGCTTCCCTTCTTTTGTGCGGGGGCTATGCTGGCTTAGCTTAGTTGGGTGGTTGGGGCTCAGGGAACATGCCAGGTCGGTCTAGCCGTCAGCCCTTCTTCCTTCGGGGGGGATGGTGTTTTTTGGGGGCAATTGTATTCTTTCGAAGCTTTCCAGGCTGTATGTGCTTTCTATTAGATTAGCGCTTGGAAGTCATTTCAATCGGCTAACTTTCGCTTCGCACCTTGGGTTGAGCGAACAGGCATGGGGCAACGAAAGTGTGTTTTTTGTGAGCCTATATTCCTATATTATCTCATTGAAATCGTGTCACTTTTCAATGTTGAAAGAAAGATCGTATGTTAGTATGTCGATCCCATGGGCGATGTCACATTGAAACTTGTGGGTTCAGCTGACCCCACTTGGACATGGTTTTTTTTTTGTAATATTTCCTATGTCTTGTCTAGTCTTGTCTTGTACCTGCAATATTTCCATTCTTCCAAAGCTACTTTATTTCAATTCCCACTTTATCTCTTCCACGGTTCCACCTCCCCGATAGGCGATAACCTCCTCTTTATCGATCTGACAATCTCAGCGGCACGCCGACACCTCCGCGGCTCCGTCGGCTTCCACACACACAGGATCTCGTGGAACAGCAAGGTATACACTATCTTGGAGATTCTGGGATTTTTTGTGTGTGTATTTTTTTTAAAGATTTCAGATCCCCTTTTGAGCTACTTTTTAGGAGGGATTTATCTTCTTCAAATTTCTTGAAGGAAATGACTTATGCAAGGATTTGGACCATTTGGTCTGTAGCATAGCCTAGTTTACATATTGCAAATGAATTCTCAGAGGAAATTGCTTTGTATATGTTGACCAATCAATTCCTTTGTTTGATTTTGATTTTCATCTTTCTGCAAGCTGTTCTTGGTTCCCAATAGAAGGCTCTCGTCACCAAGGTTTTGAAATCCGGACCGGACATCGAACCGGGAGGGAAAGGTTCAAGATTGAACCGGTCCAACCGGTTCAACCGGTATATATATATATATATATATATATATATATATATATATATATATATATATATATATATATATATATATATATATATATATATATTCGAAAATAAAAATAATTAACATTATCTTAGAAATTTACCTATAAATTGATAATTTATTATCATTATATTGTGATACAAATAAATGATGTATACATTATCACTATACTTATAAAACTTCGTTTTGCGTGACGTCTTTGCTCTATTGAGTTTGGATAAAAACGACATTGTAGTAGAGTAATAGAATAAAACGAGTTAAGACTACAATCAAGAAAATAAAACTATTTTTGACTTTTGAATATAAAGTGGATGAAGCTTCTTAGATAAGGTCGGACGATCAAGAACGACAGTTCAAAGCGTTTATGACTGACACTGCCTTGCCAAATAGAACTTAAATATTTCATAAATTTTAAATTTTAATAGATAATTTAATAAGTTATTATAAAAATATATTTAAGAAATATTTAATTTATAATATTTAATTATGTATATTAATTATATAAGTTTTTTAATATATGCAGTAATATTTATATACATATAACATGATACAACTTGAAATAACAAAAACTAAATGCTCCGGTGGTCAACTCCTCTATTAGTCCAGAAAAAGGTTATGGGTTCAAATCCTGATGGTTTCAAATTTTTCTAGCATTAAAAGTTTTGGGCTTCTTGACCCGCCCGGTTACGCAAAACCGGGTCCGGTTCCCGGCCCGCTCGGTTCAGCGGTTCCCAGGCGGTCCGCAGCTGGAGCGGTTTTCGGACCTGGACCGGACCGGCTGTGTGCCCGGTCCGCGGTCGGACCGGCCGGTCCGGTCCGGTTTTCAAAAGCTTGCTTGTCACTGTAATTTTTATTGGGAAAAAAATCTGTTTTTTAAAGAATTCTATTTTTTAAAAAAATCTGTTTTTTAAAGTGCTCTTGAAATTTATTTAAGGATTTCTTTTCATACAACTTCATGATTTCTTTGAATATTTATAGATTTTAGTAATCGATTATGGATCGATATTTTTCACGAAAATCATGTACATTGCAAGATTCCTCTTCCAGTAATCCTATTGAAGGAAGTTGTGCTAAGAAAAGTCGTATCAATTTAAATGACCTTCCTACGGATCTGCGGCTACGAAACAATATCTCAAATTATCATCCTAATGATCAAGATGAAATAAGAAGATATTATTTACAAAAGGGTCCATGTCAACCTTCTAACCATGACTTTCCTCAAAGCTTCATTGGTACAACTCCTCGTCGATTTTGTCCTTCTTGGTTTAAGGATCATAAGAATTGGTTAGAGTATTGTTGCGGTCTAACTCGATGCTCCGGTCGGGCCGGATGTTCTTGGGCCGCCTTAGCTCTCGGAGCGGTCGAGCGCGCACACAGTCAATTGAAGAGTGAGGGATGGACACGGGAAGTTTTGACGTGGAAAACCCTTCAACCGGGTAAAAAACCACGTGACCGGGTCGGTGCCGATCAAAATCCACTAGTTTGCTAGAGTTTTACAGTTTGATGGGGGAAATCGGGGCGACAGGCCGCTCCCGTTACAATCTTGAGGAGAGAGAGTATATGCACTCGTTGGTGGGCAACAGACTGCCGCGCCAACGGGACTTGGATGGTGGAAATGCGCGAGGTACTTCAGTTGCACGTGCTCGGAGGCGACGCGTGTCCTGGGGTTGTCGTAGCTTCCTTTGTGCGTCTTCCTCGGTCCTTGGAGTGTTCCCCTTGTAACTGGGCTCTGATGGGGTGCCAATAACCGATGACGGGTTCTGGTAGCTGTTGGCGGGTGTTAATATCCGTTGGTGGCCGCTGGAGGTTGCGGGTGGCCGTCGGTGGTTGGCGGCGAGAGGCGGCCACCGGTGGTTGACGGCGAGGGGCGGCCGCTGGCAGAGAAAACGGGAGAGCTCCCACCTGAGGAAGAAGAAGAAGGGGGAAGCGTAGGAGGAGAAAGTTAGGAAATGAGAAGCCCCTGGGGTCCTTTTATAGGCTCCAGGGGGAAGTTATGGCGGGCCCCACCACTAACATAGTGGGTTAGTGGGTGGTTTTGCCCCGATCGGACGGCCGGTAGAGCCTCCCTTTTGATCGGACGGTGGGGAGGTCCTCTCGTGGTGGGGCCGCCCGGACGACGCCGGCGGTGAGGAGGCGGCCGGGTACGGCGGCGGCCGGCCCTGGCCACGGCCGGCCATGGCCGAGGCCGGCCATGGCCGCGAGCCGGCCATGGCCGAGGCCGGCCATGGCCATGGCCGAGGCCGGCCATGGCCGCGAGCCGGCCATGGCCGCGAGCCGGCCATGGCCGCGGCCGGCCATGGCCGCGAGCCGGCCATGGCCGCGGCCGGCCATGGCCGCGAGCCGGCCATGGCCGCGGCCGGCCATGGCCGCGAGCCGGCCATGGCCGCGGCCGGCCATGGCCGCGAGCCGGCCATGGCCGCGAGCCGGCCATGGCCGCGGCCGGCCATGGCCGCGAGCCGGCCATGGCCGCGGCCGGCCATGGCCGCGAGCCGGCCATGGCCGCGGCCGGCCATGGCCGCGAGCCGGCCATGGCCGCGGCCGGCCATGGCCGCGAGCCGGCCATGGCCGCGGCCGGCCATGGCCGCGAGCCGGCCATGGCCGCGGCCGGCCATGGCCGCGAGCCGGCCATGGCCGCGGCCGGCCATGGCCGCGTGCCGGCCATGGCCGCGGCCGGCCATGGCCGCGAGCCGGCCATGGCCGCGGCCGGCCATGGCCGCGAGCCGGCCATGGCCGCGGCCGGCCATGGCCGCGAGCCGGCCATGGCCGCGGCCGGCCATGGCCGCGAGCCGGCCATGGCCGCGGCCGGCCATGGCCGCGTGCCGGCCATGGCCGCGGCCGGCCATGGCCGCGAGCCGGCCATGGCCGCGGCCGGCCATGGCCGCGGCCGGCCATGGCCGCGGGCCATGGCCGTGGCCGGCCGGGGGGAGCCGCCGGCGGCGGTTCCCTCCGCGGGAGAGGGGAGGAGATGGGGCCCACCCCCCATGATCTCCATGAGAGATCATGGGGGCAAGGTGGGCCCTCCCATGATCTCCCTTGGTGGGGATCATGGGGGGTCTCTTTCATTCTTATAAATTAAGGTGGAGCCTATCAATTGCCCCCCAAATCTCTTTCAGTTGGGAGGGAAGCGAGCACGGGGAGAGATTTTTTGACTCTGGTAGCGGTGGTGATTGCCGGCGTGGAATCCGGGATGGCGGCGATGGTGAACGGATCCAAGGTATGTTGGTTCGCGCTGGTTTGGAAAGCGGACGTCGGACGAGCTTGCGCAGGGGCCGGCAGGGCGTAGGAATCGGTGGCGCGCCACCATCGCGGGAGAGCGACCGAGCGCGCGCCGTCACGCCGCGCACGCAGACCGCGCGTGCGCAGGCGGCGCGCGCGGGGCGCGTGCGTAGGCGGCGCGCGCAGGCCGTGCGCGCAGGCCACAGGCCGCGCGCGCAGGCCGCGCGCGCAGGCCGCGCGCGCAGGCCGCGCGCGCAGGCCGCGCGCGCTGGCCGCGCGCGCAGGGCTTGCGCGCAGGCCGCGCGCGCTGGCCTTGCGCGCAGGCCGCGCGCGCTGGCCTTGCGCGCTGGCCGCGCGCGCTGGCCTTGCGCGCAGGCCGCGCGTGCTGGTTCTGCGCGCAGGCCGCGCGCGCGTAGGCCGCGCGCGCGCAGGCCGCGCGCGCGCAGGCCGCGCGCGCAGGCTGCGCGCGTGCTGGCCGCGCGCGTAGGCCCCGCGTGCGGATGTCATGCGCACGGGCGTGCGCGCGTGCTGTCCGTGCGTGTGCCGGCCGCGTGTTTGCTGGGCTTGGTGAGACGGTGCGTGCGCGTGCGTGCAAGCGGTGTTTGCGTGCAGGCCGTGCATGGTCATGGAGAGGGTTGTGCGCGCGATTTCACCATTTTGAATTAACTAATTTTTTGCGGTGTGCAGGTATCGAAACGCTCCGCTGGTCCCATGCGTCTGCGCTCTTCTTTGACCGAAGATGGTGTGGCTATTTGGAGAACAAAATTTGGGCTTCCTTCTGACTTGGAAGTGAGGATCCCGCGTCCCGAGGAGCGGGTCCAAAATCCTCCCCGTGGCTGGTTGACTGTCTGCGAAGTGTCGCTCAGATCTGGTTTTCGTCTTCCTCCCTGTGACGAGGTGGTGGAGATTCTGAAGTTTTGCGGAGTTCCTATTTCCCAGTTTGCCCCAACCGGGGTGACTCGCATCATGGGCTTGATTGCTTTTTTTCGTGAGCACGGTGGCTCTTTTTCTCTGGACCAGTTCTGTGATTGGTGTGATGTGCGCTTTGATGGTGGCGAGCGGATCGAGGTGCGCAGCAACAAGGTTTGGCTGGAGCTTGAGTCTCGCAAAGATCGCCGTCATGGTAACACTTTGTTTGGATATGTGAAGAATTCCTGGGGTCTTCCTGAGGTGTGGAATGCGCTTCCCGATCGTTGTCGCCGTGTGAAAGGGAGGGAGCGAGACTTCTCTCCTGTGCTGGGATTTTCTGAGCCTCGTGAATTGGCTAACCGTCTTTTTAACATATATGCGTTTGTCGAAGAGAGGAGATTGCTGGGATGTGGTATTTCTGTTGGCACAGGACGGGTGGTGTCGTCTTCTCAGGGAGGAGGCCGCAAGAGAAAAACGGTTATGGCCCCCGATAGTGATGTCGACATTGTGGTGGTAGCCTCTGATGATTCAGTCCCAGAGACGCAATTGCCTGCTTCCCCGACTCCACGGGCGCTTGCTAGCGCATCAGTTCCTCGAATGTCTTCCTCTTTGAAGGCGATGAGTGATGCGGTAAGTTGGTGGCTCATTGTTCCTTCCTTTTCCTTCTATTTTTTGTTTGAAGGTGGCTAATTACGTGTTCTCCTTTTGCAGATCGAGACTCAGGCGCAGATAGCGGTCACCTGGAATGATCATTACGTGAGTCTGAAGGATGGTTATCTTGCTCTGCAGGAGAAGCTTCGACTGTCGATGGGTTCACTTTCTTCTCTCAAGGAAGAACATGACCGGGACATCGCGCGGTACCATCGAGTTGGGTCAGAGTTGAAGTCTGAGTTAGAAGACGTGCGTGCTTCCTTGGATGTGGAGAAAGCCGTGGTGGAGAGGACTGCCCAGATGTTGAAACATGCGAGGGAGGAAATATCTGGCTTGGAGACTCAATTGCATGCGGCGCGAGATGAGGTTGCAGGCCTTGAGACCCAGCTTTGTGCGACGAGGGCGCAGGTAAAGACGTTATCTTCGGATGACCGTACATCAGAATTGAAGGCCGCAGGCCTCGCGGAGTACCTGGAGTCCTTGGACTATATGCGGGATCGTAGCCTGATCGCGGAGGAGGTTCGTGATGACATTTGGTCCAAGGAAGTAGAGCCTCAGATGGATGACATGCGCCAGTTAGCGCTTCGTCGTGGTGTTTCGAAGGCTTTTCGCTTCATAGGGAAGCATCTTGGGTGTGATACTTCCAGTTTCAGCTTTGCGGACGTCTCAGATGATGAGCGTTTTAGCTCAGATGCTGATGATGAGTAGCTGTAGTGTTTATCTGCTTTTGTCTGCCTTGTTGTTTATTTGTAGTCATTTGTTTCTATCACAGCTTTTGAGATTGTCGCTGTTAGAGCTCTCATTCGTTGTTTGCTATGATAGCCTTACTTGTATGACGTTGTCCTGCGTTTTGCATAGACGTATTTTGCCACGAGATGGTTGTTCGTGGGAGTTGATCTTTGTCATGGCGTATTTGTATTTTGACGTGAGATAGTGTGTGGGCCTGGCTCGCGGCCTAGTTTGTATGTGGGCTTCTTTGTGAGGGGGTCAAGTCCTCACGGTGTTGCGTGGAACAGGTCCATGGCCTTTCGCGCGAGACAGGCTCGCGGCTTCTTCGTGAGGGGGCAGGCCCCCACGGTGTTGCGTGAGATAGGCCCACGGCTTTTCGCGCGAGACAGGCTCGTGGCTTCTTCGTGAGGGGGGCAGGCCCCCACGGTGTCGCGTGGGACAGACCCACGGCTTTTCGCGCGAGACAGGCTCGTGGCTTCTTTGTGAGGGGGGCAGGCCCCCACGGTGTTGCGTGGAACAGGTCCACGGCTTTTCGCGCGAGACAGGCCCGCGACTTCTTCGTGAGGGGGGCAGGCCCCCACGGTGTTGCGTGGAACAGGTCCACGGCTTTTCGCGCGAGACAGGCCCGCGGCTTCTTCGTGAGGGGGGCAGGCCCCCACGGTGTTGCGTGGAACAGGTCCACGGCTTTTCGCGCGAGACAGGCCCGCGGCTTCTTCGTGAGGGGGGCAGGCCCCCACGGTGTTGCGTGGAACAGCGTCATATGTTTCATCTGATTGCAAGATCTTTGTGTGGGCGAGTCATCTTTTCGATTCTCGTACTGTTAAGATGGGTAGAGGGAAACATAATATAAATGAATGAAGTAATTTGAGAACGGGGATAACATGCCCGGGGTTGGTCCCCTGGTTAAAATAGTTTAAGGCGAGATATAGGCCATTTGGATAGTTCGTGTTAGCTCAGATGAGCGAATTTCTATAATATTTAATAAACATAATAAACAAATTAAGGAAACGACTTAAGGATGGAGGTGGCTAGAACAGGATTGGAAGACATCCCAAAGTGACTGCTGGAGTATTGCTGTGTAGTCGGAATCAGCTTGGATGACGACGAACTGCACGTCGTAGGATGTCTGTCGGTGTGCATCTTTGAGGGTGACTGGTAGAGTGATGGTGCCGATGATTGGTACTGGGTGATCCCCGAGAACACGAGCGTTTGCAGATGTCAGTTTGAGATATCCGACGGTGAGCTTGAGCTGAAGCAGAGTTGGTAAAAACAGTATGTTGGTAGTGACTTCCTTGTCTATTAGAACCTGATTCAGTTTGACGGGTGGTTTGCCAATCTCGACCGTCGTGCATCTTGTGCTCTGGTTGTTAGGTGGTCTTCTTCTTGATATGAATTGATCAACTGTTCCTAAGTTGGTCAGTCGTTGGACTTCTTCTTTTAGTCCCTTGCATTCGTTCGTGTTGTGGCCGTGACTTCGGTGATATTCGCAGTATCTTGCCTGGTCTGCCTTGGGGTTCGGTCGCGGTGCTCTTGGTTGTTGAAATGATGAATCATTCTGGATTGCATACACCATATTAGCGCAGGCGGTACTCGGAGGGATGTATTCCTGGAGTGAAGGTTGTCTCCCCTTTCTCGGGGGGCTATGCTGACTACCGTTGGGGCGACTCCGCTTCTGGCGTCGTTCTTTTCGCATTGTATGGGTTGGTTCACCTTCTTTCTTCCTCTTCTGTCTTCTGCCTGATCTCATATTTTCTGATGAGGGCTTTTCGATCGTCATGAACCTTTTGATGAAGAGGGCGACAAGCTCGATGTAGCTGTCAGTATCTTCTCTTTGTAGGGATTGAAGCCAAGTCCGAGCTTCTCCTGTTAGTGTTGCTGCAAATACTCGGATCATGAGTTGATCTGAGGCTTTGCGAGTGTGCATGATGGCTTCAAAGTGCTTCAGGTGTACGAGTGGGTTGCCTGTCCCATTGAAACTACGGATTGCCGCGCTCGTGGCTGTGCAGGAACTAGGTGAGTTATTGTTAGGTAGATATTCATCTGGTTCCTGCTTTGCGGCAGAGGTGCCAGGGGCCGTTGTGTTTCCAGTGCTTTCTTCATGACGAGGACGTGTGAGGTAGTGTCCATACATTTCCTGGAGTGATGCTGCAGGCACGGGGGAGCTATTTGTGCTTGAGAATTCTTTTTCTATGTCGTATTCTGTGTGTGGGCCCGGCTTGGCAGGGGCAGGGAGTCCTTCTGACGGTAGTAAGACAACTTGTTCAAATGGCTGAGGCGTCTTTAGGTGGTGGAATGTCGGCTTATTCTGTGCCGCATGGGTTGCATCGACGTGGATGGTGCTGGGAGGTGAGTATCCTTGAGGTAGATGCTGCCCCCCATTTCCTGAGGGGTCTTGCCTTCGAGGGGCAAGCTGACGCCACTCTTCTTGTCCTGTATTAGTTTGCTCTTTTCTTCGCTGGGATTCTGGTGTCGGATTCAGCAGTGAGAGAACGGTTGGTGCTCCCAAATTTCGAAGTAAGGTGATCATTTCGGTTTGCAGTTCTTCCATCTGGCGGACACGTCCTTCCAGGGCTGGCGCGGGAGCTAGGGTTGTTCTCGTGGTTAGCGGTGCGTCTACCGGAGAGGGAGACCGTGCAGGCTCAGTGTGTCCGCCAAGTGCGGGTCCTTCGGTTAAGCGAGCACTCCTCTTTGCCATTGTGACGAACTTGCTCTGCGAAGGATATTGGGAATGTTCCCACAGACGGCGCCAAACTGTTGCGGTCTAACTCGATGCTCCGGTCGGGCCGGATGTTCTTGGGCCGCCTTAGCTCTCGGAGCGGTCGAGCGCGCACACAGTCAATTGAAGAGTGAGGGATGGACACGGGAAGTTTTGACGTGGAAAACCCTTCAACCGGGTAAAAAACCACGTGACCGGGTCGGTGCCGATCAGAATCCACTAGTTTGCTAGAGTTTTACAGTTTGATGGGGGAAATCGGGGCGACAGGCCGCTCCCGTTACAATCTTGAGGAGAGAGAGTATATGCACTCGTTGGTGGGCAACAGACTGCCGCGCCAACGGGACTTGGATGGTGGAAATGCGCGAGGTACTTCAGTTGCACGTGCTCGGAGGCGACGCGTGTCCTGGGGTTGTCGTAGCTTCCTTTGTGCGTCTTCCTCGGTCCTTGGAGTGTTCCCCTTGTAACTGGGCTCTGATGGGGTGCCAATAACCGATGACGGGTTCTGGTAGCTGTTGGCGGGTGTTAATATCCGTTGGTGGCCGCTGGAGGTTGCGGGTGGCCGTCGGTGGTTGGCGGCGAGAGGCGGCCATCGGTGGTTGACGGCGAGGGGCGGCCGCTGGCAGAGAAAACGGGAGAGCTCCCACCTGAGGAAGAAGAAGAAGGGGGAAGCGTAGGAGGAGAAAGTTAGGAAATGAGAAGCCCCTGGGGTCCTTTTATAGGCTCCAGGGGGAAGTTATGGCGGGCCCCACCACTAACATAGTGGGTTAGTGGGTGGTTTTGCCCCGATCGGACGGCCGGTAGAGCCTCCCTTTTGATCGGACGGTGGGGAGGTCCTCTCGTGGTGGGGCCGCCCGGACGACGCCGGCGGTGAGGAGGCGGCCGGGTACGGCGGCGGCCGGCCCTGGCCGCGGCCGGCCATGGCCGAGGCCGGCCATGGCCGCGAGCCGGCCATGGCCGAGGCCGGCCATGGCCATGGCCGAGGCCGGCCATGGCCGCGAGCCGGCCATGGCCGCGGCCGGCCATGGCCGCGAGCCGGCCATGGCCGCGGCCGGCCATGGCCGCGAGCCGGCCATGGCCGCGGCCGGCCATGGCCGCGAGCCGGCCATGGCCGCGGCCGGCCATGGCCGCGAGCCGGCCATGGCCGCGGCCGGCCATGGCCGCGAGCCGGCCATGGCCGCGGCCGGCCATGGCCGCGAGCCGGCCATGGCCGCGGCCGGCCATGGCCGCGAGCCGGCCATGGCCGCGGCCGGCCATGGCCGCGAGCCGGCCATGGCCGCGGCCGGCCATGGCCGCGAGCCGGCCATGGCCGCGGCCGGCCATGGCCGCGAGCCGGCCATGGCCGCGGCCGGCCATGGCCGCGAGCCGGCCATGGCCGCGGCCGGCCATGGCCGCGAGCCGGCCATGGCCGCGGCCGGCCATGGCCGCGAGCCGGCCATGGCCGCGGCCGGCCATGGCCGCGGCCGGCCATGGCCGCGAGCCGGCCATGGCCGCGGCCGGCCATGGCCGCGTGCCGGCCATGGCCGCGGCCGGCCATGGCCGCGAGCCGGCCATGGCCGCGGCCGGCCATGGCCGCGGCCGGCCATGGCCGCGGGCCATGGCCGTGGCCGGCCGGGGGGAGCCGCCGGCGGCGGTTCCCTCCGCGGGAGAGGGGAGGAGATGGGGCCCACCCCCCATGATCTCCATGAGAGATCATGGGGGCAAGGTGGGCCCTCCCATGATCTCCCTTGGTGGGGATCATGGGGGGTCTCTTTCATTCTTATAAATTAAGGTGGAGCCTATCAAGTATAATATCAAAAAGGATGCGGTCTATTGTTTGTGTTGCTACTTATTTAGGTCTGATACAAATTCTACTGCCAAAAGGGGAGGTGATGCATTTGTGACTGAGGGGTTCAAATCCTGATGGTTTCAAATTTTTCTAGCATTAAAAGTTTTGGGCTTCTTGACCCGCCCGGTTACGCAAAACCGGGTCCGGTTCCCGGCCCGCTCGGTTCAGCGGTTCCCAGGCGGTCCGCAGCTGGAGCGGTTTTCGGACCTGGACCGGACCGGCTGTGTGCCCGGTCCGCGGTCGGACCGGCCGGTCCGGTCCGGTTTTCAAAAGCTTGCTTGTCACTGTAATTTTTATTGGGAAAAAAAATCTGTTTTTTAAAGAATTCTATTTTTTAAAAAAATCTGTTTTTTAAAGTGCTCTTGAAATTTATTTAAGGATTTCTTTTCATACAACTTCATGATTTCTTTGAATATTTATAGATTTTAGTAATCGATTATGGATCGATATTTTTCACGAAAATCATGTACATTGCAAGATTCCTCTTCCAGTAATCCTATTGAAGGAAGTTGTGCTAAGAAAAGTCGTATCAATTTAAATGACCTTCCTACGGATCCGCGGCTACGAAGCAATATCTCAAATTATCATCCTAATGATGAAGATGAAATAAGAAGATATTATTTACAAAAGGGTCCATGTCAACCTTCTAACCATGACTTTCCTCAAAACTTCATTGGTACAACTCCTCGTCGATTTTGTCCTTCTTGGTTTAAGGATCATAAGAATTGGTTAGAGTATAATATCGAAAAGGATGCGGTCTATTGTTTGTGTTGCTACTTATTTAGGTCTGATACAAATTCTACTGCTAAAAGGGGAGGTGATGCATTTGTGACTGAGGGGTTCAAATCCTGATGGTTTCAAATTTTTCTAGCATTAAAAGTTTTGGGCTTCTTGACCCGCCCGGTTACGCAAAACCGGGTCCGGTTCCCGGCCCGCTCGGTTCAGCGGTTCCCAGGCGGTCCGCAGCTGGAGCGGTTTTCGGACCTGGACCGGACCGGCTGTGTGCCCGGTCCGCGGTCGGACCGGCCGGTCCGGTCCGGTTTTCAAAAGCTTGCTTGTCACTGTAATTTTTATTGGGAAAAAAAATCTGTTTTTTAAAGAATTCTATTTTTTAAAAAAATCTGTTTTTTAAAGTGCTCTTGAAATTTATTTAAGGATTTCTTTTCATACAACTTCATGATTTCTTTGAATATTTATAGATTTTAGTAATCGATTATGGATCGATATTTTTCACGAAAATCATGTACATTGCAAGATTCCTCTTCCAGTAATCCTATTGAAGGAAGTTGTGCTAAGAAAAGTCGTATCAATTTAAATGACCTTCCTACGGATCCGCGGCTATGAAGCAATATCTCAAATTATCATTCTAATGATCAAGATGAAATAAGAAGATATTATTTACAAAAGGGTCCATGTCAACCTTCTAACCATGACTTTCCTCAAAGCTTCATTGGTACAACTCCTCGTCGATTTTGTCCTTCTTGGTTTAAGGATCATAAGAATTGGTTAGAGTATAATATCGAAAAGGATGCGGTCTATTGTTTGTGTTGCTACTTATTTAGGTCTGATACAAATTCTACTGCCAAAAGGGGAGGTGATGCATTTGTGACTGAGGGGTTCTCAACATGGAATAAAAAAAAGAGGCTATATGTTCATGTTGGTGATCACACAAGTAGCCACAACAAATCTTGGAAGATGTGTGAAGCTCTAATGAATCAAAAACAAAGCATTCCAACTATTTTTTATAATCAGTCACAAAAAGATAAGAATGACTATCGAGTACGCTTGGGAGCATCAGTGGATTGTGTAAGATATCTTTTGTCTGGCGGATTGCCCTTCCGTGGTCATGACGAGTTTGAGGATTCACTCAGTAAAGGAAATTTTCTTGAGCTTTTAAAGTTTCTAGCTGATCATAATGAATCTATCAATAAGGTTGTATTGGGGAATACTCCTAAAAATAACAAGATATCTCATTCTGATATTCAAAAAGATATTACAAATGCTGCAGCATGTGAAACTACAAATGCTATTATCAAGGATCTCGACAATGATCTTTTCTCAATTTTAATTGACGAGTCTCGAGATATATCAGTCAAAGAACAAATGGCAGTGGTTATTCGTTATGTGAATAAAAAGGGGCTTGTTATGGAGTGATTCCTAGGTATTAAGCATGTAGTTGATACCACTGCTTTGTCACTAAAGGCTGGAATTGAAAACTTACTTTCTAGACATGGATTGAGTTTGACGAAGATACGTGGACAAGGTTATGATGGGGCTAGTAACATGCGAGGTGAACTCAACGGACTAAAAACTCTAATCATGAGGGAGAACGAGTCGGCCTTCTATGTTCATTGTTTTGCTCATCAACTACAATTGACTCTTGTAGCTGTTGCTAAAAATCATACATACGTGGCTGAAATTTTTTCTGTCTTGACTCGTCTTGTGAATGTTGTTGGGGGGTCTTGTAAGAGGCAAGATATGCTTCGAGAAACACAATCTGCTAAAGTTGTTGAAGTATTAAATAATGGTGATCTTCAAAGTGGGCAAGGTTTGAATCAAGAAACCAGTCTTAGGAGAGCTGGCGACACTCGTTGGGGATCACATTATGGGATGATTTTGAACATGATTTTAATGTTCTCTTCTTTGATTGATGTACTAGAATTCATTATGGAGGATGCATTACACCCCGAGCAAAAAGGTGAAGCCCTTTCTCTTATAAAGTATGTACCAACTTTTGAATTTGTCTTTGGTTTACACATGATGAGAAAGGTCTTGGGCATCACAAATGATTTGTCACTAGCATTACAAAAGAAAAATCAAGACATTATAAATGCTATGACATTAGTTATGGTGTCCAAGAAAAATTTACAGACATTAAGAGATGAAGGATGGGGTTCTCTACTCAGCGAAGTATCTTCATTTTGTAGCAAAAATGATATTTTGGTTCCGATCATGGAAGATATATTTGTAGTGCCTGGGAGATCACGTCGTAATGCTCCACAAATTACAAATTTACATCATTACCATGTTGAGTTATTTTGCACAATCATAGATATGCAACTTCAAGAGCTCAACAACCGCTTTACTGAGGCGAATAGCAAGTTGCTTCTTTGCGTGTCTGGTTTCAATCCTAGTGGCGCATTTTTTGCTTTTGATAAACAAAGATTGATTGAACTTGCTATGTTCTATCCAGTGGATTTTTCTCCATTGCAACTCATGATGCTTGATGATCAACTTGAGAACTACATTGTTGATGTGCGCTCAAACAAAGACTTTATCGAACTAATCGGAATTACTGATCTTTCTAGGAAGTTAGTGGAGACAAAAAGGGATATCATATATCCGTTGGTCTACTTGCTTGTCAAACTTGCATTGCTTTTGCCGATTGCTACCGCAACAATAGAAAGAGCTTTTTCAGCAATGAAATATGTGAAGAGTCGGTTGTGTAACCGAATAGGAGATCAATGGTTGAACGATCGTTTGGTTACTTATATTGAAAAAGAAGTGTTTAATGGTATCGACAATGAGGCTATTATGCAACGATTTCAGAATATGAAGCCTCGTCGAATGCAATTGTAAAAGTTTATGTACTATGAATCGAATTTTTGTGAAGAATTAATATATATATTTTAAGGTTTTTGTCATTAATATTTTTTTATAAATGTTACGGCCAAACTCGGCGCTCCGGTCGATCCAGACTAACTTGGACCGCCTTAGCTCACGGAGCAGTCGAGCGCGCACACAGTCAGTTGAAGAGGGGAAATGTACACAAGGAGTTTTAACGTGGAAAACCCTTCAACCGGGTGAAAAACCCTTCAACCGGGTGAAAAACCACGTGACCGGTTCGCTGCCAGTCAAAATCCACTAGATCAGGCTGATTACAGTATGTTGAGTGAATCGGGGCGACAGGCCGCTCCCGTTACAGCTTGTGGGGAGAGAGGATGGCTATAACTGCAGGCGGGCAACAGACTGCTCCGCCAAAGTGACTTAAATGGTGGAATGCGCGGGATGCTTCTGACGCGTGCGCCTGGAGGCGGCGCGCTTGCGGGCTTTGACTGTCTCTTTTGCTCGGCTTCCTCTCACTTTGGGCGCCTCCTTCCTAACTGCGCGTTGGTGGGGTGCCAATAACCGATGGCAGGTGTTGATGGCCGATGGTGGCCGCTGGAGGTTGTTGGTGGCCGCCGGTGGCAGTCGATGGCCGCTGGTGGTTGGTGGCGAGCGGCGGCCGACTCGGTGTAGGAGGCGGGAGTTCTCTCACCTGAGGAAGAAGAAGGAGAAGAATAGGAGGAGAGAATTAGATCCCAAATAAGAGACCCCTGGGGGTCCTTTTATAGCCTCCAGGGGTTGGTTATGGGGGGGCCCCACCACTAAAGTGGTGGGGAAATGGGTGGTTATCCCCTCGATCGGACGGCAGGGAGGGTGCCCCCCTTGATCGGACGGCCGGGGGCTTTCCAAGATGGCGGGCCGACATGACGGCGGCGGTGACCGGGCGGCCGGCGAGGGAAGCCGGCCTAGACCGCGACCGATCACGGTTATGGCCGGCCATGGCCGGGGCGGCCATGGCCGGGTTCGGCCATGGCCGGGATCAGCCATGGCCGGGCGGCCATGGCCGGGGCGGCCATGGCCGGACCGACCATGGCCGAGCGGCCATGGCCGCTCCCGGCCATGGCCGAGGTCGGGCGAGGGAGGGCCGGCCGCCGGCGGTGGTTCGGCCTTAACCAGCGGCGGTTCCTCCATGAAGTGGGGGAGTGGGTCCCGCCCCCATCATCTCCATGAGAGATCATGGGGGGTGGGGCCCACCCATGATTTTCCCTCATGGAGATCATGGGGGGGCTCCTTTTTCCTTATAAAATGAGGGAGGATCCCATCAAATGCCCCCCAAATCCCTTCGGTCTGGGAACGAAGAGAGCGCAAGGAAGGATTTTCTTCGTTCTTTGTTCTTGTGGTGAGTGCCGGTGCGAGTTCCGAGGCTATGGCGGTGGAGCGAGGTTCCAAGGTAATAGGTTGTGTTGAGGCTTGGCGAACGGGCATAGGACGTAAGCGGACGGAGACCGGGTGTTGAGACGGCGCATGCGAGGATCGCCCGCGGGGGTGGGCGCTGGTCGCGCATGCACGCAGGACGCACAGGCCCCGCGCCCTGGCCGCGCGAGCAGGCCGCGCAGGCCGCACGCCTATGCGGCGCAGGCCGCGCAGCCTGCGCGGGCTGGCCACGCGTGCTGGCCGCGCGGGCTGGCCGCGCGCACTGCGCGGGCTGGCCGCGCGCGCTGGCCGCGCGCGCAGGTTGCGCAGGCCATGCGGGCCGGCCGCGCGCGTAGGCTGCGCGGGTCGCATGCGCAGGCTGTGCGCACAGGTCATTCGTGTACGCGCATGCTGCTGGCATATGGCTTGCGGATGCGGGTCTTGTGCGCATGCTACGTGGGCGGATTTTGTACTTTGAGGTCTTGTAACTGCGAACTGATTTTTATTTCTTTGTCGTGTGCAGATGACGAAGCGTTCTTCTGGTCCGATGCGCTTGCGCTCTTCCTTGACTGAGGATGGTATAGAGATTTGGAGGGCGAAGTACGGGCTTCCTTCTGACTTGATGGTGAGGATCCCGCGGCCTGAGGAGCGGGCTCAGAACCCCCCTCGTGGGTGGATGACGATTTGCGATATTTCCCTTAGATCCGGCTTCCGGTTTCCGCCTTGCGATGAGGTGATAGAGATTTTGAAGTTCTGTGGAATCCCCGTTTCCCAGTTCGCTCCGACTGGGGTCGTCCGAATTATGGGCTTGGTTACTTTCTTTCGTGAGCATGGGAGCTCGCTTTCTTTAGATCAGTTTCGAGACTGGTGTGACGTTCGCCTTGATGGTGGCGAACGGATTGAGGTGCGCAGCAACAAAGTCTGGCTGGAGTTTGAGGCCCGTAAAGATCGTCGCCACGATAATACTTTGTTCGGATATGTGAAGAACTCCTGGGGTCTTCCTGAGGTATGGAATGCGCTTCCCGATCGTTGCCGCCGCGTGAGAGGGAGGGAGCGTGACTTCTCCCCAGTGCTGGGATTCTCTGAGCCTCGTGAGCTGGCCAATCGTCTTTTCAACATATATATTTATGTAGAGGAAAAGCGACTGTTGGGATGTGGTATTTCGGCGGGCATGACTCAGGTGGCGATGTCTTCTCAGGGAGGTGGCCGTAAGAGGAAGGTGATGACGGCTCCTGTTGGTGACCTTGATGCTGTGGTGGTCTCTGACGGCCCGGCTCCAGAGGTGCGGTCGTCTGTTTCTCCAGTTCTTCCGGCGCCCGTCAGTACGGCGACTCCTCAAATGTCTTCTTCCTTGAGAGCGATGAGCGAGGCGATAAGGGGTTGCCTGTCTCCTTTTCTTTCTTCTTTTGTTTGGAAGCGGCTGATTGTGTGTCTTTCTTTTGCAGATCGAGACTCAGGCGCAGATTGCGGTGACCTGGAATGATCATTATGTGAGCTTGAAGGAAGGATATCTCGCTTTGCAGGAGAAGCTTCGGTTGTCGATGAGCTCACTTTCCGCCCTGAAGGAGGAGCATGACCGGGATATTGCGCGGCTCCATCGGATTGGCTCAGAGTTGAAGTCCGAGCTAGAAGATTCGCGTGCTGCCTTAGATGTGGAGAGGGCTCTGGTGGAGAGGACCACTCAGATGCTAAAGCATGCAAAGGAGGAGACATCTGGCTTGGGATCCCAACTACAAGTGTCGCGAGAGGAGGTTTCAGGCCTTGAGACTCAGCTTCGGGCGACGAAGGCGCAGGTGGAGATTCTGTCTTCGGATGATCATGCATCGGAGCTGAAGGCCGCAGGTCTTGCTTAGTACCTGGAGTCTCTGGACTACATGCGGGACCGTAGCCTGATTGCGGAGGAGGTTCGTGATGACATTTGGTCTAAGGAAGTAGAGCCTCAGATGGATGATATACGCGAGCTAGCGCTCCGCCGCAGCGTTTCGAAGGCCTTTCGCTTCGTAGGGAAGCGTCTTGGGTGCGACACCTCCAGTTTCAGCTTTGCGGACATTTCAGGGGATGAGTGCTCCGGCTCAGATGCTGATGAAGAGTAGCTGTAGTGCCTGTCTGTTGTTGTATGTTTTGTCATATATTTGTCGTCATTTGCTTTCGTTGTAGCTTTTGAGATTGTCGCCGCTTAGAGCTCAAATTCATTGTTTTTTATGATAGCTTTATTTGTACGTCATTGCCACGTTGGTGGCGCCCTCTCAAGTGTTTGAGATTTTGATTGAATCGTCTTTGATTTTATAAAAATAGAGAGGGAGTAGACTCCTGCGGATGTGCTCATGTGTAGCGGGTTCATGACTTCGTGCGCAAAGCTGACTTGCGGCTTAGTTGCGTGGAACCGGTCCACGGCTTTGTGCGCAAGGCGGGCTTGCGGCTTAGTTGCGTGGAACTGGTCCACGGCTTTGCGCGCAAGGCTGGCTTGCGGCTTAGTTGTGTGGAACTGGTCCACGGCTTTGCGCGCAAGGCTGGCCTGCGGCTTAGTTGCGTGGAATTGGTCCACGGCTTTGCGCGCAAGGCTGGCTTGCGGCTTAGTTTGCACGAGGGATGCTCGCGGATTATTCGTGAGGGGGCAGGCCCCCACGGTGTTGCGTGGAACTGGTCCACGGCTTAGTTGCACGCGGGATGCTCGCAGCTTCTTCGTGAGGGGGGCAGGCCCCCACGGTGTTGCGTGGAACTGGTCCACGGCTTAGTTGCACGAGGGATGCTCGCGGCTTCTTCGTGAGGGGGGCAGGCCCCCACGGTGTTGCGTGAAACTGGTCCACGGCTTTAGTTGCACGAGGGATGCTCGCGGCTTCTTCGTGAGGGGGGCAGGCCCCCACGGTGTTGCGTGGAACTGGTCCACGGCTTTAGTTGCACGAGGGATGCTCGCGGCTTCTTCGTGAGGGGGGCAGGCCCCCACGGTGTTGCGTGGAACTGGTCCACGGCTTTAGTTGCACGAGGGATGTTCGCGGCTTCTTCGTGAGGGGGGCAGGCCCCCACGGTGTTGCGTGAAACTGGTCCACGGCTTAGTTGCATGAGGGATGCTCGCAGCTTCTTCGTGAGGGGGGCAGTCCCCCACGGTGTTGCGTGTAACTGGTCCACGGCTTTAATTGCACGAGGGATGCTCGCGGCTTCTTCGTGAGGGGGGCATGCCCCCACGGTGTTGCGTGGAACTGGTCCACGGCTTTAGTTGCACGAGGGATGCTCGTGGCTTCTTCGTGAGGGGGGCAGGCCCCCACGGCGTTGCGTGGAACTGGTCCACGGCTTTAGTTGCACGAGGGATGCTCGCGGCTTCTTCGTGAGGGGGGCAGGCCCCCACGGTGTTGCGTGGAACTGGTCCACGGCTTTAGTTGCACGAGGGATGTTCGCGGCTTCTTCGTGAGGGGGGCAGGCCCCCACGGTGTTGCGTGGAACTGGTCCACGACTTTAGTTGCACGAGGGATGCTCGCGGCTTCTTCGTGAGGGGGGCAGGCCCCCACGGTGTTGCGTGGAACTGGTCCACGGCTTAGTTGCACGAGGGATGCTCGCGGCTTCTTCGTGAGGGGGGCAGGCCCCCACGGTGTTGCGTGGAACTGGTCCACGACTTTAGTTGCACGAGGGATGGTCGCGGCTTCTTCGTGAGGGGGGCAGGCCCCCACGGTATTGCGTGGATTAGGGAGACACTAAATCTTGTTAGAACATATAGTATTTGCAGAAAGTAAAATGCAATTCTTTGAATAACAGTTTGCACGAGATCAGGCTCGCGACTTATATGAATCATACAGTCTTGAATTAAGAACTGTTGCATAAAAGAATCATAATGTATCACTGGTAAAAGCGGCGCAGATTCTATGCGTTCCACGTGCGAGGGAGAGTTTTTCCTTCGGCGTTTCGTAACTTGTACGTGCCTGGTTTTATCATAGTGGTAACAACGAACGGTCCTTCCCATGTTGGAGATAGCTTATCTCCTTGTGTTCCCTTTCCGGTGGTCTCCAAGGTGCGAAGGACCAGGTCTCCTACGTTGATCTGGCGGGCCTTTACTTGGCGGTTGTAGTAGCGGGCCGTGCGTTGTTGGTAGGCGGCAGCGCGGAGGGCGGCTTCTTCGCGTACTTCGAAGATCAAGTCGAGGTTGTCACGGAGCGCCTCGTTGTTTGTCTGTGGATCAAAGTTGGATCTCCGGGAACCAGGGACGCCGATGTCGACCGGGATAATAGCCTCCGTTCCATAACAGAGATTGTACGGAGTTTCTCCTGTAGGCGTCCTCTCTGTGGTGCGATATGCCCACAACACACTAGGAAGAGCGTCTACCCATTGCCCCCCAACATCTTCTAGCCGTGTCTTCAATCCCTTTAGGATAGTACGGTTGGTTACTTCGATTTGCCCATTGGATTGCGGATGTGATACTGCTGTGTGCCGCAACTCTATCTTTAAATCTTCACATAACTTGGTAAAGGATTTTCCAGTGAATTGGGTGCCGTTATCGGTGATGATGATTGCCGGTATGCCGAAGCGACATACGATATTCTTCCAGACGAACTGTTTGGCGTTCTCTTCAGTTATCTTGGCCAGTGGTTCCGCCTCGACCCACTTGGTGAAATAATCGATTGCCATAATGATGAATTTCCTCTGACCAGAAGCTAGGGGCAAAGGTCCGAGGAGATCTATCCCCCATTGTGCAAACGGCCAGGCTCCTTGTAGTGACGTGAGGGCTACCGGGGGCTGCCGGGGAACGTTAGCGTGCACTTGACAACTCCTACATTTTTGAACGAACTCTGTCGCCTCCTTCTTCATGGTTGGCCAATAAAATCCTTGCCGTAGGATTTTCCTGGCTAGGGCCTTTCCTCCTAGATGCTCGCCGCATACTCCTTGGTGGACTTCGCGGAGCGCGTACTTGGCGTCTCTTTCTGATAGGCATTTCAGGTAGGGTCCTGCAAAGGATCGTTTGTACAGTTCTTCATCTATCAAGGTGAATGATGCCGCTCTCATTCTCAGGCGACGAGCCTCCTTTTGATCTTCCGGTGGTTGTTGGCCCTTCAAATGGGCGATTAGCGGGGCTGTCCATGATTCTTCTGCTTCATTGACTTCTGTTACTTCCCATGGGCCATGAATACTAGGGAAAACTATTTCTTCTACCCGGCGCCTTCTTGTCTGGTATTGCGTCGAAGATGTGGCTAGCTTTGACAGGGCATCCGCCTTGTTATTTTGCTCTCGAGGGATATGCATAATTTGGAATTGTGGGATTTGGATGAGAAGAGACTTGACGAGCTGCAAGTACTGGGCTAGCTGTTCATTCTTGGCTTCAAATTCTCCTTCTACCTGCGAGACAACAAGTTGTGAGTCAGAGTAAATGGTCAGCTGCTTGACCTGGCAGCTGATGGCGAGCCTGATTCCTGCGATAAGGGCATCGTATTCTGCCGCATTGTTTGTAGCAGGGAATTTTAGTCCGAGTCCATATTCTAGGGTAACGAGCTCTGGATTAATAAGGAGTAGGCCTGCTCCAGCGCCTTCTACTCCTAAGGCCCCATCCACGTATAGGGTCCATGTTTGTCCGACCTCTGCTGGTGCAACTTCTGCTTCTGCTGGTAGAGTGTTCTCGACGATGAAGTCAGCCAAAACCTGAGACTTGATGACGGGGCGCGGGAGGAAGTGGATATCGAATTCGCCCAACTCGACAGCCCACTTAACCAGTCGACCGGACGCTTCGGGTTTTTGGAGAATGGCTCGGAGTGGTAACTCGGTTAGGACTTTAACGGTGTGCGCTTGGAAGTAGGGATGAAGTTTTCTGGCGGAGAAGACAAGTGCTAAGGCTGTTTTGTCTGCAGCCGGATACCGGGTTTCAGAGTCAGAAAGGATTTTACTGAGGTAATATATAGGGCGTTGAATTCCTCCTTCATCCTTAACTAGGACTGAGCTCAATGCTGCTGGTGTGATGGCAAGATATAAAAAGAGGATTTCTCCGGGAGCTGGCTTGGACAGAAGCAGGGGAGAAGCAAGGTATTGTTTTAAGGATTCGAAGGCCGACTGACACTCATCTGTCCATTGAAATCCTGTGCTTCGAGCTCCTCGGAGGCTTTTGAAGAAGGGGAGGTATTTGTCCCCCGTCCGGGCCAGGAATCGGGATAGTGCTGTGATTCTTCCGTTCAATCGCTGTACATCTTTGAGTGATCTGGGTGGAGACATTTCTTCGAGAGCCTTAATTTTTTCAGGATTGGCCTCTATTCCGCGCTGGGTAACCATGAACCCTAGAAACTTCCCCGAAGTGACTCCGAAGGCGCACTTGCTAGGGTTAAGCTTCATTCCATATTGTCTGAGGATCTTGAAACATTTCTCCAAGTCTTCCAAATGGTCTTCCCGATGAATGCTCTTAACTAGCATATCGTCTACATATACTTCCATGGATCTGCCGATGAGTTCTTTAAAGATTTTGTTCATGAGTCGCTGATAGGTAGCTCCCGCGTTCTTAAGTCCGAATGGCATTACTTTGTAGCAATAAATCCCTTTGTTGGTACGGAAAGCCGTGTGTTCTTCGTCGGTTGGGTCCATTCAAATCTGGTTGTATCCAGAGTATGCGTCCATGAAGCTAAGTAGCTGATGTCCAGCGGTTGAATCAACTAACTGATCTATCCTGGGAAGTGGAAAACTATCTTTAGGGCAAGCCTGATTGAGGTTTGTGTAATCCACACACATCCTCCATTTTCCCGAAGATTTCTTTACTAGGACAACATTAGCCACCCAAGTGGGGTAGCCAACTTCTCGAATGAATTGGGCGCGAAGGAGTTTTTCAACCTCCTCCTCGATTGCTTGGAGTCTCTCTGGGGCGAAGTTCCTCTTCTTTTGGATGACGGGCTTACATGCGGGGTTAATGTTGAGGGAGTGATGGATGATCTAAGGGTCGATCCTAGGCATATCTTCCGGGGACCAGGCGAAGATATCCTTGTTCTTCCGGAGGTAGGCTGCTAACTCTTCCTGTTGAAGCCAAAAATGACCCCAACGGATGTTCACGAACCAAAGTGCAGCCGACGCCTACTTCTCTCTTATCTCGACCCTTGACTGGCCGCTAAGGTCAAAAGACTGACCCAAAGCCTCAGCTGGGAGGTCCCACCACACACCCGGAAGATCTCTGAGAGCTTCCCCTCCAAAGCCAAATGCTGGGCTGGGAGCTCCTCAGAAGGCACTAGAGTGGGAGAATAATGAAAGCCTGCCTTCCAAAGAGCCCCTATGGGTCTTTTTATAGTCTTCCTTTGACCTGAAAATACTGAAATACCCCTGAGGGGTCTGCCAATAGCCAAATCCCGCTGTTCTCCTAAGGGCGTTTGGGTAATTTTACCTCGGGATAATAATAAAATAATCTTCTCTGGACTCCGGGTCCCACCCCGTGGGCCCACTTGGCGAGACCTCCGGCCTAGAAGGCTCTCGCTGGGTCCCCTCTAGGCCCGCCTTGGCGAGAACCCCTGCCAGGAAGGTTCTCGCGCTAGGTAGTCATGATGTTAATGCGAAAGAAGGTTCACCTAAGGCCTTCTCGCCTGTCCTGGGCGGGAGCTTCCGCAGTCAGGCTCTCCGCTTTGGTCGGTCGGCGATCTCTCCTGCCGGGAGCTCGACTATCTGCCCTGGTCGGTCGACGATCTCTCCTGCCGAGAGCTCGACCATCTGCCTTGGTCGGTCGACGATCTCTCCTGCCGAGAGCTCGACCATCTGCCCTGGTCGGTCGACGATCTCTCCTGCTGAGAGCTCGACCATCTGCCTTGGTTTCCTCAGCTTTGGCCTGCCCTTGGCGAGAGCTCCTTCAGGACGAGAACTCCCCAAGTATGCCTTAGGGTTAACCCGAGGCTAGCCTGAGACTAGCCCAATCCTGACCATTGAAGCCTTTGGGTCCCTCCCAGCGAATATGGGGTTGTACACAATCCCCGCTCTTTTCGAGCTAGCCCTGCGCTCGACAAGACAAGTCCAACCCCCGAAATATTCGCTGGACACGTGCCAACTAACCAGGGGAATCTTTTGGTGGGTCCTACTGCGGCTATAAATATGCACCGATAGGCGACCATATGCCTCGCCCTTGAAATACTGTTTTTACGACTGAGCTCTCGCCCCTCGGGACCTTTGCGCGAGCTTACCATGCATCCCAAACGCGCTGCCAAACCGCTTCCGCAAGACCTCCAAGACCGGTTAGCCGCTGCCCAAGCGCGGGCCTTGGCTAACTGTGCGGCGGTGGCTCCATGGTTAGCGAAAAAGACTTCCACCGCCGGGCCGTCCGAGCTGAAGAAGAAGGAAAAGAAAAGGGCGAAGGCGGTCCGGCGGGACCTTTCTCGCGAGAATAGGGATCCTCCTTCCCCCACTCCCAATCCTGCGGGGGATCCTTCTCCGCAGAAGGTAAGCCCTTCAACCGTTCCTATCGATCTGATTGCGCACTGGATCCGACAGTTAACGTAAGCTTTCGCAGGAAGCCGCTCCTAATGATGGCGACGAGATCCCGCCAAGTTCTTCGAACCTGCCCGCTCATTCACCCAAGGACCAAACGCGGGTCTTGGAGAGGATTCCTCCGGCCGAAACCGGAACGATAGGTACATTTTCCCTTGTCAGTATTTCGACCCGACCTTTTCTTTTCTGAACCGTCTTCTCGCAGTGCCAACTCCCGCCGACCCGGGTCTAACCACCCGGGCAGATGAAGCGAGAACCGTTGAAGTGCCTCTTGCGGTGGCCAATCCTATCCTGCAGGCGGGAGGGGCGGCTTCTGAACCTTCCGCTACTCTCAAGGATGCTGATCGTCCCCTGAGAAAAGACAACTCCCCTCCTGCTTCCGGCCAGGCCGGGATTATCGCGTGCGAGCCCTTCCGCCCGGGGCTGGGCAAGCCTCTTCACCTTCTTTATGGGACCAACGGAGGGGCCGGGCCTTCTCGTCCAACTTTGGTTGACGGTTCTCGCCCAACCGCAGATATGCGAGACCTTTTAAAACCGTTGATCGCCATGCTTTAACCAAAATTCTCGCACGTTCCTTTCGCAGATGATCCTGGCTTGCGGTCGGGAGTCAACGAGGAAGGAGAAGAAGAGGAAGAAGAAGACGAGGAAGAAGAGGATGAAGAGTCCCCTCTCCCTTCGTCTGGCGAGATAGAGGAAACCCTGAACAGTGCTGGGAGCGCGAAGGGGAGACGGAGGAAGATCTCGGTCATCCTGGCCAAGCTTATCCGGCGAGACCGTGCCCATACTGCCGCGGCGAAAGCATTCCGCGAATCTGTGGAGCAAAGGCTGGAGGCTCTGGAGCGGGATTTCTTCTTGGGCGAGACTGATTGCCCGCGTGGGCCTTCCGCCGAGTCTTCGCCAGGGAGGTGCATCTCGCAGATCCGGGATTATGCCAGGCGGATCAACCTTGGGTGTACCACGCTATCGTCTTACTTCAACCCGTTGGCGCCCCCAAGAACTAGGCGGCGAGAACGAGGACGATGGAGCTGGAAGCCCTACTAGCCTTCAAGCTCTGAATCTCAATGTATCTCTTTTTTTTCAATGTATCTGTAATAAACATTATTACCAATTAAGTTTTATCCAGCTTGCGCTAGCGAGAATCCCGCTTCTACTCATGTCTCTCTTTTCCTTTTTCTTTTTATCGCTCCGCGAGGCTTTTTAATTAGGACGCTTACACCAATATAGGATGCTTGCCCCAATCTAGGAGGTTTGTGTTAGCCTAGGAGGATTGCGCCAATCTAGGAGGCTTGCGTTAGCCTAGGAGGATTGCGCCAATCTAGGAGGCTTGCGTTAGCCTAGGAGGATTGCGCCAATCTAGGAGGCTTGCGCCAATCCAGGTAGTCGCGTCGAAACCCGAAACGACCGTTGACCGCTGTCATCCCGAGGGGGAGAACCGAGGCGCCGTTAGCCCGGATTCTGACAGCTGTACTCCGCTGTCACTTTCTCTCTCTATCGGATGAATTCATGATGATTACGTTTTCTTATAAATAGAGAAGTCTACCAACCGCATTTACTTCTTCGATCCGGAACCTCAGCCTTCCCTCCTTGCTTTCGCGTTCTTGCTCTCGCTTCGACCCCTCTTCCGCTCTCGCTCTTACTCACAAACCAACCATGCCTGGCGAGAGCAAGGGTCGCGCCCACTGCGCGGAAGCTTTTCAAAAACACCTCTTCCCTTCCTGCAAGCTCACCCTCGACGAATACAACATGATCGTTGACCGCTACATCTCCGCCGGCTTCTCGGCGCGAAACCCGGGGAATCACGATAGGGTGAATACTCCGGGGGCGGGAGAGCTTGCCATCCCCCTCGAGCACTTCGAGGTGGGCTTCCGCCTCCCCCTTTGGCCGGAGGTTCGGCTAGCTCTTCGCTATTATGGGGTGGTTCCCGCCCAGCTAAACCCGAACTCAGTCGCGATACTTATAGCATTCATATGCTATATGCGATCCGAGAGGATCGAGTTTAGTCTTCCCATCTTCCGGAAGCTATTCAACTTCCGCGCCAAGGGGGGGGGGTAGTTTTCTTCTCCGGGCAACTGCTCGAGGTTACCGGTCTCGCCAACAAGCACCACCACTGGGGCGAGAAGTTCGTTTATGTCAGCGGGGACTTCGGCAACGTCCCGCTTCAGCCCGTCCAGTATGAGGACGCTGCCTACAAGCCGCCTGCTCTGGGATCGCGCGAGAGCGCCATCCTGGAATTCTTCGGGACCAAGGAGTTCGACGTCCCCTATCTTCGGCGGGACGTCGACTCCCTCCCACTTGTTCACTCGGGCGAAGGTACGGTCTCGCCTCAGATTCCCTCTTTTATCAAAGATTTTCTTGCGCTGAAGTGCTAAAGCGTTTTAACTTTGCAGGAGAGCGGGAGGTCCCTCTGCGCCAACCCTTCGCTGAAGGCCGGGGTGTCGAGGGTCTGGCAGCGAGAGGCTCCCTTGCGCTCGCGGAAGCTAGCGCCAGCGCCTGCCGAGAAGATCCAGCCCCTCCCTTGCCGCCTCCGTCCAAGAAGCGGAAGGTCACCCTTCCTCCTCTCCGAACGCTGAAGAGGCCGAAACCCTCTGCCCTTGAGAAGGGGAAAGCCCCGGCCGTCCCGCCTGTCCAACCTCCTCCAAAGGGCAGGTCCTTTGAAGCGATCCTTCAGATGGCCAGCGAGATGGATGCCGCCGCCAAGAGCCGCGCCGAGGCTTCTACCGGGAACCCCTCGGCCGCGAGCGAGGCTGGGGGAGGAGTGGTCGCCGCCGAAACCTCTGCCAGCGTCCCGCCCCAGGAGGTGCCGAGAGGGCACAGGAACTTTGGCTTCGGCGTGAAGTACGTCGACGCGGAGGGGAAGCCTCAGATGGAATGGGACCCTGAGTCGAACTTGATCAAAGTTACGACGCTCCTTCCCAGCTGGGCGGAGGGGGAAGATGTGACTGGCGAGGCCTTCTCGCTTGGATACGGCCTTTACAGCCGGGAGGATGCCAGCACATTCGACCAGATGTCCACCCGCCTTATAGCCTTCGATGCCATCCGGGCTCTATTGCGCGGGTTCGAGCTTGCGCATATGTGTGCGCGCCGAAGCATCACCCTTGACAAGAATTTCACCGATATGCGCAAGGCGAGGGAGGACGCGATGGCTCGAGCGCAGGCCGCGGGAGAAGAACTCGCGAAAGCTCAACAAGAGCTTGCGGATGCTCGACTGGCGCTGTCTCTACGCCCTGCGGCTGAGGTAAGCGAGACCCTCCCGAACCCTTGCTTTTGTTTTTCAAAGTTATGATGGTGCGATGTTTCCAGGCTGAACTCTCTTTTTCTTTTCACAGGATTCTGCCCAAGTCAGGGAGCTTCGCGCAGAGCTGACTAACGCGCGCTGCGAGAGCGTCCTCTTGAGGGAACAGCTTCGCGCAGAGCTGGCGAAGGTCCCGCCTCCGGAGCTAGATGCGAGGCTGCGGAGTCGTTACCTTTCGGAGTACGACGTTGACAAGTTGCTCCAGGCCAACGCTCAGGCTACCGTCAAGCTGACGCTCGAGACGCTGCGAGACGTCAAGCTGCTTCGGGAGGACGGCGCGACCATCGACGCTCGCCAGCTTCTTCCTTGGCTCTACGATCCAGTTCCCAAACCTCCGGGCGCGCCGGACTCACCTCCCTCAGACATCCCGAGGTCTTCTGCCGCTGGCGAGACATCAGGAGAGGGCTCTGGCGAGGATTCAAGCGAAAGCACCAGCGGGAGTTACAGCGCGTCCCCCTAAACTTCTCTTTTTATTTCTTTTGTAATGAGCGAGAGGCTCCAACATTGTGTAATTAATTTTATGTAAAGCAGTGTTTTATCTCTTATTTTCAGCGTGCTTGAAAGTATATTGTTCTGCCGAATGGCTTCCGCGCGAACCTCCGCCGAGACCCTTAGTCTCTTTAGGATAACCTCTTAGAAATCAGTTAGGCGGGAACCTCGCGTTGTTAATTAAGTTGTCCTGCTCAGGTCCGCCGGGAGCCTCTTTTCGCGAGAACCCCCCCTTCGACCGAGACCTTTGCTGGCCGCGACCTTTACTGGCCGAGACCTTTGGGGCGAGACCCTTACTGGCCGAGACCTTTGAGCCGAGACCCTTACTGGCCGAGACCTTTAGGGCCTTGCCTTCAGTCTAGGTCAGGGCCCTACCCACGTATTCTTCCAACCAATCAAACCCCTATCCCGCCGGCGAGCCGTCGGACCTGCTAGCTTATTGAGAGCCTGCGCAACGGGTCTACCCGGGGCCGAGTCGAGTTCGTTGTAATGTAGAAGTGGCCAAGAACAGAGTATCGCAAGAGCCAACCTATCCCCCGCAGGCGAGCCTTCGGACTTGCCAGCTTGATGAGAGCCTGCGCAGCGGGTCTACCTGGGGCCGAGCCGAGCTCGGGGTGTCGTAGAAGTGGCTAAGAACAGAGTATCGCAAGAGCCAACCTATCCCCCGCAGGCGAGCCTTCGGACCTGCCAGCTTGATGAGAGCCTGCGCAGCGGGTCTACCTGGGGCCGAGCCGAGCTCGGGGTGTCGTAGAAGTGGCTAAGAACAGAGTATCGCAAGAGCCAACCTATCCCCCGCAGGCGAGCCTTCGGACCTGCCAGCTTGATGAGAGCCTGCGCAGCGGGTCTACCTGGGGCCGAGCCGAGCTCGGGGTGTTGTTGAAGTGGCTAAGAATAGAGTATCGCAAGAGCCAACCTATCCCCCGCAGGCGAGCCTTCGGACCTGCCAGCTTGATGAGAGCCTGCGAAGCGGGTCTACCTGGGGCCGAGCCGAGCTCGGGGTGTCGTTGAAGTGGCTAAGAACAGAGTATCGCAAGAGCCAACCTATCCCCCGCAGGCGAGCCTTCGGACCTGCCAGCTTGATGAGAGCCTGCGCAGCGGGTCTACCTGGGGCCGAGCCGAGCTCGGGGTGTCGTAGAAGTGGCTAAGAACAGAGTATCGCAAGAGCCAACCTATCCCCCGCAGGCGAGCCTTCAGACCTGCCAGCTTGACGAGAGCCTGCGCAGCGGGTCTACCTGGGGCTGAGCCGAGCTCGGGGTGTCGTTGAAGTGGCTAAGAACAGAGTATCGCAAGAGCCAACCTATCCCCCGCAGGCGAGCCTTCGGACCTGCCAGCTTGATGAGAGCCTGCGCAGCGGGTCTACCTGGGGCCGAGCCGAGCTCGGGGTGTCGTAGAAGTGGCTAAGAACAGAGTATCGCAAGAGCCAACCTATCCCCCGCAGGCGAGCCTTCGGACCTGCTAGCTTGACGAGAGCCTGCGCAGCGGGTCTACCTGGGGCCGAGCCGAGCTCGGGGTGTTGATGAAGATAACCAAACCTCTCCCCCACAGGCGAGCCTTCGGACCTGCCAGCTAGATGAGAGCCTGCGCAGCGGGTCTACCTGGGGCCGAGCCGAGCTCGGGGTGTTGATGAAGATAACCAAACCTCTCCCCCACAGGCGAGCCTTCGGACCTGCCAGCTAGATGAGAGCCTGCGCAGCGGGTCTACCTGGGGCCGAGCCGAGCTCGGGGTGTTGATGAAGATAACCAAACCTCTCCCCCACAGGCGAGCCTTCGGACCTGCCAGCTAGATGAGAGCCTGCGCAGCGGGTCTACCTGGGGCCGAGCTGAGCTCGGGGTGTTGATGAAGATAACCAAACCTCTCCCCCACAGGCGAGCCTTCGGACCTGCCAGCTAGATGAGAGCCTGCGCAGCGGGTCTACCTGGGGCCGAGCCGAGCTCGGGGTGTTGATGAAGATAACCAAACCTCTCCCCCACAGGCGAGCCTTCGGACCTGCCAGCTAGATGAGAGCCTGCGCAGCGGGTCTACCTGGGGCCGAGCCGAGCTCGGGGTGTTGATGAAGATAACCAAACCTCTCCCCCACAGGCGAGCCTTCGGACCTGCCAGCTAGATGAGAGCCTGCGCAGCGGGTCTACCTGGGGCTGAGCCGAGCTCGGGGTGTTGATGAAGATAACCAAACCTCTCCCCCACAGGCGAGCCTTCGGACCTGCCAGCTAGATGAGAGCCTGCGCAGCGGGTCTACCTGGGGCCGAGCCGAGCTCGGGGTGTCGATGAAGATAACCAAACCTCTCCCCCACAGGCGAGCCTTCGGACCTGCCAGCTAGATGAGAGCCTGCGCAGCGGGTCTACCTGGGGCCGAGCCGGGCTCGGGGTGTTGATGAAGATAACCAAACCTCTCCCCCACAGGCGAGCCTTCGGACCTGCCAGCTAGATGAGAGCCTGCGCAGCGGGTCTACCTGGGGCCGAGCCGAGCTCGGGGTGTTGATGAAGATAACCAAACCTCTCCCCCACAGGCGAGCCTTCGGACCTGCCAGCTAGATGAGAGCCTACGCAGCGGGTCTACCTGGGGCCGAGCCGAGCTCGGGGTGTTGATGAAGGTTCCTTCCACCAGGCCTATTCTATCACTGAGACGAGGAGCCATAGTCAGTTAAAACAAAAACATAAAGATAGCACACTCAGCGATAGTCAACATTCTGAAATAACTTATTGAAAATGTAATAGTTGTTTACAACATTACAATCCTTCTTTCCCTCTTACGGGTAGAAGCGCTTCAGGTCATCACCATTCCAGGTGTGACTCAAGGTCCTTCCCTCCGCATCCTGGAGATAATAGCCTCCGTTAACCAGAGCCTTCTCTACTATATAAGGCCCTTCCCAGCTAGGGTTGAGCTTACCGACCGCGGCCGACCTTCCCGCGGCATCGACCTTTTTCAGTACCAGATCCCCCTCGGCGAATTGCTTGACTCTGATGTGCTTATCGAAGTACCGAGCCATTCGCCGTTTTATTTCTTCTTGCCTGATGGCGGCAACATCTCGCAACTCTTCCACCATATCTAATGAGAAACACAACCCTTCCTCATTCTCCAACCTCCAAGCTTCGCTTCCCTCAGCTGCGGCCGCGACCCTCGGGGACCGAACCTCGAACTCCACCGGGAGGACAGCCTCACACCCATGAGAGAGCTTGAAGGGGGTCTCTCCTGTGGCCGTGTTCGGAGTTGTTCGCAAGGCCCACAGGACGGAAGGGAGCTGTTCCACCCAGCTACCCTTCAGGTTTTCCACCTTCTTTTTGAGCAAGTTGACAATGACTTTGTTTGCCGCATCCACCTGGCCATTGCTCCGTGGATGATGGACAGAGGCGAACCTGAGGTCAATTCCCAATTGGGTGCAGAAACTAATGAATTCTTCGCTGGCAAACTGAGGACCGTTGTCCGTCACTATCGCTTGGGGCAATCCGTGCCTGCAAATGATTTCCCCCCAAACGAAGTTTCTGATGACCTGGGAGGTTACCTTGGCTAACGGCTTGATCTCCAGCCATTTGGAGAAGTAGTCAATCATAACTAGGAGGAACCTCCTCTGCCCGCTAGCTGGAGGAAAGGGTCCGACCAGATCCATTCCCCAAATGGCGAAGGGCCATGGCGCCGTGATGCTTCGAAGCCTTTGGGCGGGCAAGAGCTGGAGAGGAGCATGTACTTGGCACTTCCGACACCTCCTTGCGAATTCAGCTGTATCCTTCCTTAAGGTCCGCCAGAAATATCCTTGCCTTATCACCCTCGCTTCCAATGTCCTTCCTCCTGAATGACTGCCGCATTCTCCAGAATGCACCTCTTCCAGGATCCTCGGGACTTCCTCCTCGGTTACGCATCTCGCGAGGAGCCCTGACAACATCTTCCGATGCAAGCTCCCCTCCAACATCAGGTAATGAGCCGCCTTGTGCCTGAAGCTCTTTGCATCCTTGACTTCTTCCGACAGCTCTCCTGTGGTCAAGAAGGTCACCAACGGATCTACCCATGAGGACCGCCGATTCACCTCCATCACCTCCCCCTCTTCAATGGCTGGCCGAAATAGTTCGGTTAGGGTACCTCCACCCCGAGGCCCGAACTTTGCTAATCGGTCAGCTGCCATGCTTTCCTCCCTGGGAACATGTTGAATAGAGAAAGAATGGAAACCTCCAATAATAGTTCTTACCTTTGATAGATACCTCGCGAGAGTCGGCTCCCGGGCCTCAAACTCGCCTCGGATCTGCGAGGCTACCACCATTGAGTCGGTGAAGGCCTCCACATCCTGGATTTCCAGCTCCTTTGTCAAGCGAAGGCCAGCGATCACAGCCTCATACTCCGCCTGGTTATTGGTTACAGGGAAGTGGAAAGTCACTGCTTGCTCTACGGTAACTCCCTGAGGGCTTACCAACACCACACCTCCTCCCAGGGAGTGTCTTCCTGAGGCCCCGTCGACCACCATCTTCCACACTTCTTGCGGCCTTGGTTCTTCAACCTCGGCCTCGGTAACATAGTCCGCCAGAAAATCCGCTACGGCCTGGGCTTTGATGGAGAGCCTCGGGACGAAAGAAATGTCAAACTCGCTTAGTTCGATGGACCACTTTGCCAACCTTCCTGAATGTTCCACCCCCTCCAAGACCTTGCGAAGGGGATGGTCGGTTACCACCCTAATCGAGTGTGCTTGAAAGTAAGGGCGAAGCTTCCTAGCTGAGATGACCAAGGCATACGCTAGCTTCTCCAGGATGGGGTATCGGAGCTCCGCCTTTTTTAAGATTCGGCTGACATAATAGACGGGTAACTGCTTCTTCCCCTCTTCCCTAACCAAGACGGAGCTCACTGCCTCTCCCCCCACTCCGAGATACAAGGCTAGGTCCTCCCCTTCCTTCGGGCTTTGAAGTAACGGAGCTTGGGAGAGTTGTCTCTTCAGCCCCTGAAATGCCTCTTCGCACTCGACCGTCCATTCGAATGCTTGGTTGCCACGAAGTACTTTGAAGAAAGAGGAACATCTATCCCCTGACCGAGAGAGAAACCTGCTTAGCCCGGCCAACTTCCCGGTCAAGCGCTGGACCTCCTTGGCACTGCGAGGCGATTCCAGGTCTAGGATAGCCTTAACCTTATCGGGGTTAGGCTCTACCCCCGCGGGAGTCAAGAGGTGTCCGAGGAATTTCCCGCGACTAGCCCCGAAGACACACTTCAAGGGGTTCAACCTCATCTTGAACCTTCGCAGGGTGGCAAATGTCTCCTCCAAGTCTCGCAGGTGGGAATCAACACACTTGCTCTTGACCATGAGGTCATCCACATAGACCTCCAGGTTCCTCCCCCTTTGATCTCGAAAGATTCGATCCATCATACGTTGGTACGTCGCCCCTGCGTTCTTCAATCCGAAGGGCATCATCTTATAGCTGAAGCATCCCTCTCTCGTGATGAAGGAAACATCCTTGACATCAGGAGGGTGCATCCGGATCTGGTGATAACCTGAAAATGCATCTAAAAAACTCATAAGAGAAAAACCAACGGCTGAGTCAACCAGCGCGTCGATTCGAGGCAAGGGGTAGCAATCCTTGGGACATGATTTATTTAATAAAGAAAAATCAACACACATGCGCCATTTTCCTCCTCCCTTCTTCACCATTACCACATTGGAGATCCAGCCTGGATACTGGATCTCTGAGATGAAGCCTGTGTCCAGGAGCTTTTGGACCTCCTCTCGGATGGGGGCTTCTAGCTTGGTGGTGATGGCCCTCATCTTTTGGCGTATGGGGCGGGCTCTGGGATCCAGGTTCAAGCGATGACAGGCCACGTCCGCGTCGATGCCCGACATGTCTGCCGCGCTCCAAGCGAAGATGTCGACGTTGCTTTGGATGCAGGCTCGCATCCGCTCCTGATCCTCGAGGCTCAAGCCTCCGCTGATCCGAATCCTTTGCGCCTCCCCCGCTCTTGTAAGCACCTCCATCTCCACCACTTCTTCGGCCGGCTCCAGCCCCGACCGCTCCCAACTTACCCTTGCCTCTTCCTGCTCAAACTCGAGCTCCTCTCCCCCAACCTCATCGACTTCCATCGCCTCCTCCAGACTCTCCTCCTGCCTCTGCTCTTCTTCATCCATCACTCCTCTCGCCTCTTCTAGGCTGATCTCCTCCACCTTTGCCAACTCCTCAACAACCTCCATCGCCTCTCCCAGGCTTATCTCCCCTTTCTCAACCCCTTCCTGCTCAGCCATCTCCTTCTCCAACTCCTCTGCCTCCGCCATCCATGACACGGTATTAACCGCCGTCACATAGCATTGCCTTGCCATCTTCGGATCCCCCCTGATCCTAACCTGCACCCCTCCATTGTTGAACTTGAGGCATTGGTGGTATGAGGAGGGTACGCAGCGAAAGGCGCTGATGAGGGGACGTCCAAAGATGGCATTGTAACTACTCGGGGCGTCCACGATCACGAACCGACAGTTCCGTGAGACGCCCCCAAGCCTCACATGCAGGCCCACTCCCCCTTCCACTTCTTTCCTTTCTCCGGAGAAGCCGAAAAGCGGTCCATCAGAAGCCAGGACCCTTTTTCCTTCCACCCTCATCTCATCGAAAGCCTTCTTGAAGATCACATTCACCGAGCTCTCATTGTCCACCAGTATCCGGGAGACGGTGTAGTTTTCTATCGCTGTCTGGATCACAAGCGCGTCGCAGAACGGATCCTCGTAGTCTGGCATATCCGCGGATGAGAAAGTGATCTTCTCTTCTGGGGGTGGAGCCTGGGAGGTCGAGGCGACCCCTCGGCGGAACATGGTTTGAAGGCTCCCCTTGCGGGTTGCCTCGATCCCCACTCCCCCGTGGATCACTCCGATCCCTCCTCGGGTCCCCACGTCAATCCTGTCTTCACATCTGTCCTCCACCTCTTCCCGCTGTACTTCAACGATCCTTACAGGCGGATCCTGCCTTCCGGCCCCTCTGGCCCCTCTAATCTCCAGAAACTCTGGGCAGGTGGCCGTTGCGTGACCTTCCTCCTGATGGAAGTCACAATAAGGCAACGCCACTCTGCCCCCTCTTCCTTCTCCTCCTCCCCTTCTTCCGGCTCCCCGAAATCTTCTTCCTCTTCCCCTTCCCACCTCCATAGCCTCCTGCGGCGGTGGGAAATGACCCCTTGGTCCTTGTCGCCATCCTCCCTGCTCCAGCCTTCTGGGCTCCCGGAAGTTATCTCTTCCCTGAAGTCCTCCCTGGCCCTGGGGGCGACCCTCCTGAGGCCTCCAACCCAGTCGGTTGTTTGGCTCCCTGGCCCCCCCATGCTGTTGCCCCTGCCCTCGGGGCTCTTCTCTTCTCCTATCTTCCCTCGGCTCCCTCTGCTCTCTCTGCTCTCTCTGCCTTCCCACCACCGGCTCCTTCACGTCGTCCTCGGCCAACCTGGCCAGCTTCCTCGCAAACGCAGGGTTTGCCCTCTCGAAGTCTATCTCCTTTGCCGCCCTCTCCATGAGCTCCTCAAAAGAGAGAGGGGGCACTCTCTTCAACTCCATGCTGAAAAACCCTGGTCTCAGCCCCAGGGTGAAGGCAAGCATCAGCGCGTACCCCGGGACCTCCTGGACCAGGAGAATCTCCTCTTGGAACCGGTCAACATAATGACCCAGCGTCTCCTCCGGCCCTTGCCTCACTACAAACAGGCATTCAGCCTCCTTCTTCCGCTTCTTTGAAGTCGAGAACCTCAACAAGAAACCTCTGCGCAGATCTTCAAAACTGTAGATGGAACTCGCCGGCAACTGGTGGAACCAGTCCCTAGCCTTCTCTTTCAGAGTGATGGCAAAAAGCCTACACTTGAAGGCATCCGACATTTGCCTGATGGACACCACGTCCTCGAACCATTGCACGTGCTGAACCGGGTCATCCTTCCCGGTGTAGTAGGTCATGTCCGGCTCCCGGAACCCCTCCGGCACTGGAGCCGAGACAATGAGCTCACTAAAGGGGGTCTCGCCTCCCGCCTGGCGAGAAGGCCCGTCTCGCGACCTCGGTTGGCTGGACCGATCCGCGAGACCATGCCCGGGGAAGAGTTCCCGCACCGTCGCCTCCTTCTCGCCCAGATCCGCCGGAAGCTCCTTCTCGGGACGCTGGCCTGGGAAAAGCTCCCGCGCGGCTACGTCCCTCTCGCCTGCCTCCACCGGGACCTCCTTCCCGGGGCGCTGCCCTGGAGCGTTCTCGCCTAACAGCGGAACCACCTCCACCGGAACCTGCGGCGTCTCCCACTCATTCCTTGCCGAGAAGGCCAAGCTGATCGTCTGCATGACTTCTCGCCTGAAGTCCTCGAACATCTTCTTCGTCGCATCGTCCACCCGGGTGGGGGATCCTCCTGCGCCTGATCCTTCACCTTCGCCTCCTGTCATGGGACTTAACTCGAGATTTTCTTACACCGACTGCTTCCACGCTCACCGCACCAGAACTGTTGAAGCCAAAAATGACCCCAACGGATGTTCACGAACCAAAGTGCAGCCGACGCCTACTTCTCTCTTATCTCGACCCTTGACTGGCCGCTAAGGTCAAAAGACTGACCCAAAGCCTCAGCTGGGAGGTCCCACCACACACCCGGAAGATCTCTGAGAGCTTCCCCTCCAAAGCCAAATGCTGGGCTGGGAGCTCCTCAGAAGGCACTAGAGTGGGAGAATAATGAAAGCCTGCCTTCCAAAGAGCCCCTATGGGTCTTTTTATAGTCTTCCTTTGACCTGAAAATACTGAAATACCCCTGAGGGGTCTGCCAATAGCCAAATCCCGCTGTTCTCCTAAGGGCATTTGGGTAATTTTACCTCGGGATAATAATAAAATAATCTTCTCTGGACTCCGGGTCCCACCCCGTGGGCCCACTTGGCGAGACCTCCGGCCTAGAAGGCTCTCGCTGGGTCCCCTCTAGGCCCGCCTTGGCGAGAACCCCTGCCAGGAAGGTTCTCGCGCTAGGTAGTCATGATGTTAATGCGAAAGAAGGTTCACCTAAGGCCTTCTCGCCTGTCCTGGGCGGGAGCTTCCGCAGTCAGGCTCTCCGCTTTGGTCGGTCGGCGATCTCTCCTGCCGGGAGCTCGACTATCTGCCCTGGTCGGTCGACGATCTCTCCTGCCGAGAGCTCGACCATCTGCCTTGGTCGGTCGACGATCTCTCCTGCCGAGAGCTCGACCATCTGCCCTGGTCGGTCGACGATCTCTCCTGCCGAGAGCTCGACCATCTGCCCTGGTCGGTCGACGATCTCTCCTGCCGAGAGCTCGACCATCTGCCTTGGTTTCCTCAGCTTTGGCCTGCCCTTGGCGAGAGCTCCTTCAGGACGAGAACTCCCCAAGTATGCCTTAGGGTTAACCCGAGGCTAGCCTGAGACTAGCCCAATCCTGACCATTGAAGCCTTTGGGTCCCTCCCAGCGAATATGGGGTTGTACACTTCCCTCTCACGATCTTGTAAGAGGGAACCGAGCTGGACGGTGCGATGTAGTTCTGTCGGAGAGAGGGGGACTTCAACTAGGCCTTCGACAGGTGCCCCCCTTTGCAGAACTGCTTCATCTCTGAGGTCGAAGTCATCGATGTTCAGTGTGGTAGGCTCGGTGGGTTGTGCTTGTTTAGAATAACAACTCCTTGCAGTTTCCTGATTTCCGTGCACTATTCCAATTCCTCCTGGAGTAGGGAACTTCATTGCTAGATGGGGAATAGATGGGATAGCTTTGAAGATGGTCTGAACGGGCCTTCCAAAGATAGCGTTGCATGTTGAGTTTGAGTTTACTACCACGAACTGGGCTTCACGCGTGATCTGTCTTGGAAATTCTCCCAACGTGACTGGTAGGGTGACTGTTCCGATGACTTGGACCTGATGGTTGTCGAAACCGTATATCGGGCCAGCTGCCGGAGTTAGCTGCTGCTGGGATATATTCATATTCTGCAGAGTGGTGGAGAAAAGGACGTCAACTGAACTGCCATTATCAACGAGAATTTGCTTGACATTGTAGCAGGGGTTTCCGATGCCAGCACTAATTACAAGCGGGTCTTGATGCGGGATTCAGATGCCGATGAGGTCTTCATCCCCAAATGATATGGTGGTGTCCTGCTTGCTTCTTTTATCTTCATGGGCCTCCTTTCCGGAGTGAACTGATAGTACTTGTGTGGTCAGAATAGGTGATCCGGCAATGGTTTCGATGTTTCCTACCACTTGCCTTCCTCCTCCGGGTGCCGGCGGGGCATTCTGTTGGTCCCTGGGATGCCTAGGCGGACCTTGCTGTTCCTGGACCCTTCCTTGCAGAAATCTACCGAGCAGGCCTAGGCGGACTAAGCGCTCGATCTCCTCCTTTAGGCGAGCGCAATCTTCGGTGGTGTGACCGGTCGTCCGATGATATTCACAATACTTCGATTGATCGTTCTTAGGATTTGGAGGCGGTTGCCTTGGTCGCTGCAATGCTGGTTCATTCTGGATGGCATACAACACGTTGGTGCGAGAAGTGTTGAGAGGGGTATAATCTCTAGGAGGATCTCTCTGCGAGTCACGCCTGCGCTGCCCGACCCGACGCTCCTCGGGGAATCTTCCTTCTTGGCGCTGAGGGGTCGGCTCTTTATCTCTCTGCCTTTTTTGTACTCCATCGAACTGCCGTCGATGAGCTTCAATAGCTTCGTCCGCGGCTATTTGTGCCTCGATTCTGTGCACCAGATCTGGATAGTTGGGAACGGTCTCTCTCATAAGCGCTGAGTAGAAACCGTTGGGACGAAGACCCCCTAGGAATACTCCACGCAGGAGTTCGGGGTCGACTCCTGGGATCTGGCGGGCTTCTGCAGTGAAACGTCGGAAGAATTCTTTGAGGGTTTCTCCCTCGTTTTGTCGGATTCCGGAGAGATGAGACGGATCACGAACAATCTTTCGATTAGCGATGAATTGGTCGGAAAACCGCCTGGTCAGCTCAGTAAAACTTGTAATGGTACCGGGCCTTAAAGAGTGGAACCATGTTCGAGCTTGCCCTTTGAGGGTAGTTGAGAATACTTGACATAACAATTGATCAGTGGCATGGAAGATCCTCATAATAGTGGTGAAATGATTGACATGCTCGAGTGGATCGTCAGTTCCATCGAATGTTTCGATGTTTGGGAGTTTGAATCCTTATGGAATTGGATGATCGAGGATCTGCGGGGTCAAGGGGGAGCCTTGATAAAGCGGTCGCTGAGGGTGGAAATCTCTCCTTGTAGCTTGGCGGTATTCTTCAGCAACAACCTCCCTGATTTCCTGATGAGTGAGGAGAGGGTGGATGGGAGCATTGTTAACTGGATTGCGGGGGTGATCTGCCCCTGTTCTTCTTAGGTGGGGGTGAGCCGAACTGGTGGCGTCTGAATGGTCTTCAGACTCGTCTCGCTCTACAGGGTCTTCCCGGTTTCTTGGTGGATTGAACGGTGGAGGATGGTTAGCTGGCGGAGGCGCTGGAGGTGCTCCCAGGTTCCGAAGCAGTGCGAGCATCTCTGTTTGCTGTTCTTCCATTTGACGGACACGCCCTTCCAAGGCGGTGACGGGGGCGATAGCTGCTTCAGCGGTCAGTGGTACGTCTACAAGAGGGTGAGACCGTGTTGGTTCAGTGTGTCCGCCAAGTGCGGACCCTTCAGCAGTGCGGGCACTTCTCTTTGGCATCGTGGTAATAGGGATGATGAACTTGTTCTGCCAAGGAGTTTGGGAATGTTTCCCACAGACGGCGCCAAACTATTGCGGCCAAACTTGGCGCTCCGGTCGATCCGGACTAACTTGGACCGCCTTAGCTCACGGAGCGGTCGAGCGCGCACATAATCAGTTGAAGAGGGGAAATGTACACAAGGAGTTTTAACGTGGAAAACCCTTCAACCGGGTGAAAAACCACGTGACCGGTTCGCTGCCAGTCAAAATCCACTAGATCAGGCTGATTACAGTATGTTGAGTGAATCAGGGCGACATGCCGCTCCCGTTACAGCTTGTGGGGAGAGAGGATGGCTATAATTGCAGGCGGGCAACAGACTGCTCCGCCAAAGTGACTTAAATGGTGGAATGTGCGGGATGCTTCTGACGCGTGCGCCTGGAGGCGGCGCGCTTGCGGGCTTTGATTGTCTCCTTTGCTCGGCTTCCTCTCACTTTGGGCGCCTCCTTCCTAACTGCGCGTTGGTGGGGTGCCAATAACCGATGGCAGGTGTTGATGGCCGATGGTGGCCGCTGGAGGTTATTGGTGGCCGCCGGTGGCAGTCGATGGCCGCTGGTGGTTGGTGGCGAGCGGCGGCCGACTCGGTGGAGGAGGCGGGAGTTCTCTCACCTGAGGAAGAAGAAGGAGAAGAATAGGAGGAGAGAATTAGATCCCAAATAAGAGACCCCTGGGGGTCCTTTTATAGCCTCCAGGGGTTGGTTATGGCGGGCCCCACCACTAAAGTGGTGGGGAAATGGGTGGTTATCCCCTCGATCGGGCGGCAGGGAGGGTGCCCCCCTTGATCGGACGGCCGGGGGCTTTCCAAGATGGCGGGCCGACGTGACGGCGGCGGTGACCGGGCGGCCGGCGAGGGAAGCCGGCCTAGACCGCGGCCGATCACGGTTATGGCCGGCCATGGCCGGGACGGCCATGGCCGGGATCGGCGATGGCCGGGTCGGCCGTGGCCGGGTCGGCCGTGGCCGGGTCGGCCGTGGCCGGGTCGGCCGTGGCCGGGTCGGCCGTGGCCGGGATCGGCCGTGGCCGGGCGGCCGTGGCCGGGGCGGCCGTGGCCGGGGCGGCCGTGGCCGGGGCGGCCGTGGCCGGGGCGGCCGTGGCCGGGGCGGCCGTGGCCGGGGCGGCCGTGGCCGGGGCGGCCGTGGCCGGGGCGGCCGTGGCCGGGGCGGCCGTGGCCGGGGCGGCCGTGGCCGGGGCGGCCGTGGCCGGGGCGGCCGTGGCCGGGGCGGCCGTGGCCGGGGCGGCCGTGGCCGGGGCGGCCGTGGCCCGGGCGGCCGTGGCCGGGGCGGCCGTGGCCGGGGCGGCCGTGGCCGGGGCGGCCGTGGCCGGGGCGGCCGGGGCGGCCGTGGCCGGGGCGGCCGGGGCGGCCATGGCCTGGGGCGGCCATGGTCGGGACGGCCAAGGCCGGGCGGCCATGGGCGGTCCGGCCATGGCCGCCCGGCCATGGGCGGTCCGGCCATGGCCGCCCCGGCCATGGCCGGTCCGGCCATGGCCGCCCCGGCCATGGCCGCCCCGGCCATGGCCGCCCCGGCCATGGCCGCCCACTCCCCAACTTCATGGAGGAACCACCGCCGGTTAAGGCCGAACCGCCGGCGGCGGCCGGCCCTCCCTCGCCCGACCTCGGCCCACCCCATCATCTCCATGAGAGATCATGGGGGTGGGGCCCACCCATGATTTTCCCTCATGGAGATCATGGGGGGGGGGGCTCCTTTTTCCTTATAAAATGAGGGAGGATCCCATCAATAAATATGACACCACTTGATATTATTGCTGGAGTTGCCACTGGTCGATCCTATAAAGCGAGTGAATGGCTTTCCTGAAGCATTACCGTAGGGCTTTCAAAAGTCTAATTAGACCAGAAGAAGAGCTAAGACACTTGTTTCGACGAAACCCTTCTCCGTCGTTACGGAGTTCTTCTGCTAGAATCTCTGAGAAGGTCAGCTGACTGAGGAGTTACTCGAGGATCTTGCGAGACCGACTGTTCCCAAGCATCATTCGAGTGATGATCGAGCATTATTTGTCGTCGCACGCTTCCTGTAGAGGTCATTGTTCACTGCAGTTGTGTTTATATTTTGATGGCCCTGATTGAAAACAATGAAAAATGGCAGAGATTGTTTTGATGCCAATTTCTATTTTATTTTTGTATGCATTATAATTTTGTCGACTGAATTCTACAACGACAATAACACTCAAAGCCTTTATCCCACTATAGTGGGGTCGGCTCTATGGATCCGTTGTCGCCATTGTGCCTTATCTTTTGTCATAATCTCACTAATGCCTAAGTACATCATGTCTTTCTTTATAGTTTCATTCCAAGTTTTTATTGGTCTACCCCTCCCTCCACTGAATTTTATTTTATTTTATTTTATTTTTTGTATGTATTATTAATCATTATTATTTTACATTTGATTTATAAATCAACTATCGAACCACTCAAACTGTGCTACCAACAGCTACACCAAAACGTTGCTCTTTTGACTTCTCCGAGTCATGGGGCTTTAGTCCGACTCGTCAAGGAGTGGGAAAGCGCTGGGCGCTTCTTCTGGGAAAGTCTGACGAGTGAGTCTTACACCAAGAATGAATTGGCTCTTTTTTTCCGCTCATTCCGAATCGTGACATAAGTATCTATATCATTAATTTGTAATTCAGTATAAGCAGCCTTGTTTGGTGCCCCTAAAATATCAAATTGGTTGAACTAGCCCCGGAATACCAAGACTTTACCAACTCGCGGAGGCTGTTTTGAGAAGTTCAAGAACACGTGATTTCGAGTCTGTTTGCCCTCTCAAACATCGTTTGAAGTAGTTTAGAGAATCCGTCTGAGCTGGGCCGGCTCGGACCACCCTAACCCCGGGGTGTAAGTTACATGCCATACATCCTGTTTGAACTAATTATCCTTGCTACTTTTTTAAAATAATTTCTAAATATGGATTAATATATGACTAGTTATCCTTACAAACTTTTTTTAGTTAGGAGCATTAAGTTACAAATGCATAGTAGCTTACTAATATTTGATTCATAACTTGGAGTTATACCATCATTATCTTAAGTGATTAGTTTACTGATTAATTAATTATATATTTAATTTGCATTTTTCCATATATATGTAAATTAAACACCAATAACAGTGCAGATAATCAACAGTTATGCATTAGTAAACATATTAACAATTTATCTAGTAGAACAAGCAATTTTGAACGGGTTTGACTTGTTCGTCATTCACATACAGAAATAGAATCAATAAAATAAAAAATGCACAAATTAAATTCAATTATAAAATGTTATAAATTGAAATAAGAAGATGAAAATTTGAAAGGCAGTTTCACTACAAAAACGTTTTTCTCTATATTATAGCACAAGCAATCGTGCAAATGGGTCCAAGTTGAGTTGAGCTGACTAAAAAAAAGCTCGAATCTGTAGAGCTTGGACTCGAGCTCGATTGAAAGCGGAGCTCGAATTGTTCTTGTTAATTAGCTATTGTGTTGCATAGATATTAAATTCTAAATATGTCTATTCTATTGTATAGTGTTGCCATAATTAAGGCTCTATTTGTTTGGGCGTTTCGCTGTTCTGTTTTGGGCAAACGCCGCCGGAAGGAGGGTAAACAAATGAATCTCCGGCGGCGTTTGCTCCGTTTCCACCCGCCCACCTTGAGAAACGCCCCTAAAAGTTTCGTTTGGAGCAGCCACCTCACCCCTCCGGTTCGAACACTCCGTTTCCACCCGCCGGATCGACCCGCCAACACCGAAGCAAATAGAGCCTTAGGCTCTGTTTGGAACTCCCTTTTAGGGTCATTTCGTTCTAACCGGACCGGAGGGGAGTGTTTGGAAAGATTCGTTTTAAAATGCCCGGTATGAAAGGGTGGAAAACGGTCATTTTCAGGCTGGCCGGATGAGCACCAGCGCACCCTTTGAAACTGACCGTTCTCCCTTTTTTTTTCCTGCTTCGCAGACATCTTATGCTTGAGCAAAAATTTATGCTCTGCTGCCGGCGACCCATCGCATATATTGACGGTCTGCTGCCGGCGACCCTCTCTCGCACGCAAATGTTGATGCACAAGCTGGAGAATCTTCTCTGCTCCGACTGTCATGGTTGCTCTGCTGCCGGCGCTGTAGGTAGGTGAAGAAGATGAGAATACTAATATAAATAAATTAATATAATAACAGTAATAAAGTATATTATAATATAATAAAAATGATAATATAATTTAATGTGTATAAAATAATATAAGAAAAGTAAATTATTTCTCCCTTTATTTAATTTGTATCTGTTTTAATTTTAATGTTTGGCGTTCTAATCGTCACATGAATGGTGTTTTCCCAAACACAAATAATTTCTCAGTTTTAAACCAGACTGTAAACAGAGGTTATCCAAACACAAACTCAGTTTTGAAAATACAGTTTTGAAAATACAGTTTAGAATCTCCCTTTTGAATTGCTCCCTTTTAAAACGGCACCGGTATCCCAAACAGACCCTTAGCCTTGTGGGCAAGCCATTTCATAATTAATCCTTGTGGGCATTGGCCGAACATTTATCGGACTGTGATCAGCGCCAATCGCCTTCCCTCCTTCCAGTGCAAGCGATTTCTTGTTCCTAGGGTTTCATAACATCAATGGCGAAGGAAGCGGCAAAGGGTTCTCGTTACTTGCGCTGCGGGTACTCCTCCTCTGATTCTTTGTTGAATTATTTGAAATGGATGGGGTCCTTAAAATGTCCATTTCCTTACTTCTAGGGTTTTAGATTGGAATAGGAATGGCTTGGAGAGGAGGGAATGGTATCTCTCCGTTCATTGATCTAATTATAAAGAGATGCGATGTGGGGATTTTAGCTTGCGGGCTTGCAGAATTCTGTTTAATCTGTTGATTGTTTGGGTATTTCGCGCATGTTTTTAGCAATGGCTTCTCTTTCGCTCTTGCAGAAGCTTGCTGGATGTGGGTTGCGAGGCTGCCGGATTTGGCAAAAGACTCCGGTGACAGTATTGGTCACCGGTGCTGCAGGCAACTTTTAAACTTTATTCTCCTTATGCGATTTGATTTCCCCCCTATTCCCACATTTTCCCTATCTAAGTCGCAATTACGCATCATTTACAAGGAAATTTTTTGAAATGATTGAGCTTCTTCTTAGCTATGGTTGATTTGCATTGTTGAGATAGATTTTTGGTAGCAATTGTTATTCTTTATCCATGTCTACTGCTTTGGAGCGTTGTTTTTAAGGTTAGTTTCTTGGCACCCCAAAACTTTTGATGTTTTTTTATTATTATTGCTTTTGGGAGTTTATGACAAAAGATAGGGCACAATGGCGACAAAGGATCCATATAGCCGACCTCACTATAGTGGGATAAAGACTTGAGTGTTGTATTGCTTTTGGGAGTTTGAAGGGGATCCTTGACGCGCCAGTTGAGGTGTTGCCTTGTGAAATGATTGCGCTGCCTGCCGATAATTGTCGTACAAGTATCCTGGAAGACTGGGACATATTCGGTGAACTCCTCCATGGCATGCCGAAGACAATTGTCTCAAATTGTCTCATATCATGTTCTTATATTTTGAAGCAATTTTTTGTACCAACTCTTTTAATAGAATGACACCAAACTCAAGTTCAAGTCAGCTTATCATCCACAAACTGATGGTCAAATTAAAATGTGTTAACCTATCTTTAAACTATTAGTTGATGATTTTGCATATTAATATCCTAAATCCAGGTCTAAATTATTGAGTTGGGTTGGATATTACTATAAGGCAATTTTCATTTGTCGGTCATGTTTCCATTTGAGCCCATACTTGATCAACCGCATTTATGCTTTATAAATTACTTTACATGTAACAGTAAAGTTAAGTCACAGTCTCATAGATTTATAGTGGCGAGGATTACTGCTAGCACAAATAAAACAGAATTTGCAACATGCACAAAATAAATTCAAATTGCATGCAGATGAGAAGAGAATTGAGTGGGAATTCGGCCCAAGTGATCAGGCATTGTTGCTCTAGTTGCATCGGCAAAAACAATTATCCCTCCATGTTACGCACTCGCCCAAGCGGACCCCCTCGCACAAGTTACAGGAGCGCATATGGGAGCCCTCTTTAATTTTCATAGGCATGGTTCTATAAATTAAAATTAATTAGTATTAATTTATTGATTAATATTACTTAATGTGTATTAATTAATATTAATGCTATTAATTATAACATTTTTGTAATTTCTTAATTGCATGTCATTCCGCATCTTAATAACGAGAAGGGATATGGTTACTTTTCATGTTTCTAGGAGGAACCAACCTCCCGAGGTTAGACACAAGGATTCATCGTGATTGTATCCAAGTTCTTTGAGTTTTATTGCAATTAATTTCATCATGATAACAATGGTCCGACTTGCCACCCTCCGCCCGCTGCCCTTTCAGCCATCGGATACCAGCGCCTCCCTCAACACCCATTTCGATCAGACCGCGACCCAGTTTCCCGGCATCTTGGCCGTCCTTTGTAAAATTCGATGTATTATGACCTTCCATGTGACTCCCAATTTGGCTGCACCCCCTTCTGCAGCAATCGACACCCGGTACGAAGCCCTAACTCACAGCTCCTAACCCTTGTCGCTCACAACGACTTCACTGCCAGCGCATCCACCTTCTTCCCCGGCCCTACCGACCTACCTTCGCTGGCTCATGCCCCCACCGGTCCCCTCATATTATCGGTGCTCCTTCTGTTCCAGTCCAGCCGCTCGTGGATAGGACATGCGCAATCCGTTAGGTCGTGTTTCCCTTTCGTCAGATCATACAACTCTTTCAGCCCCGCTCCCGCCTTCAAGCGACTTCATAGCCACTGATCTCGCATCTCGTTATGAGGCCTCCGTCGGCGCAGTACCTCCCTATCATCGTTTTGGCCCCGCCTCACTGGCCATGCAGAGCTTTCTTTCCCATGTGGTCCATTCCCTTCATCGAGCCCCGTATTTCCCTCTTTTCGCAACTTTCTGCAGGACTACCGACACCTCTTTTTTTCTTCCCGCAAAGTTGCCCGGTCGAGCCCCAGACTTCATGCCGCACACATCTCCTGTCGCGGATCTCCTCCATTCTTCCTTTTGTTCCACCTTTCATTTCTTCATCCCATGGACCCCATATTTTATTTCCTCCACCCCACTCTAACTTCCTGTTGGGTTTTTTGGTTGGATCCAGATCCGAACCGGATCCAGTTCTATTTTTAGATCTACTATTAGATCTAGGGTTCCATTCCTTTTTGGAGCCGGCCTGGTGAAAACCCAAGCAGAGGAAGCTCGCCTCCCTGTGCGATTTGTGAGGAAGCCCGCCGCCTTGCTTCTTCCGGATCGAGTGAAGGTCGCCGCCGCCTGTCCTTCCGATTTGCGTCAGGGAGGAGCCTCCTATTCTCGGTGAAAGTGTCCCGCTCCTGTTCTCCTGCAAAGGAGGTGTTGCTGCCTCCTGGTCTCTTTTATTTCGAGGGAAGAGTTTCTGTCGGCCTTGGAGGGGACAACCATCAGTGTTGGTGGAGGGGCTTGCTAATCGATTTGGTCGGCCTTTCTCTGGGGACCTTCCAAAGCAGAGTTCGGAGGGAGTTTGGCAAACATGGGTTCGTCTAGGTTTGTGCTCGTGGAGGTGGAGAGATTGCGGGCTTGGTATCAGAGGCTTGTGTGAGTGTAGTCGGCTTCGGCAAGGTTTCTCTCCGGTGATTTAAATTTGGGTGAATGGTAGGTGATGACATTGGTCCGCTCCCTACCTTCCTAAATTTGATTCGTGAATTAATCAGGTTGCCTAGATTCCCTGAGGGCAGCTATGGCAGGGAAGAACACAGTGTTGGCCAGATATTCAGTGGAGAAGTTTGATGGCAGCAAAAATTTTCGTCTATGGCAGATTCGGGTCAAAGACATGCTGGTTGAGCAGGGTTTGATGCGACTGTTGCGGGGACGTGATGCTTTACCCGATCCGGTGAAGGTTTCTGAGTGGCTTGAGATGGATGAGCGCGCCACCAACGCTATCAGGATGTGCGTCGACGACAGGGTGTTGTTCAACATCGGTATTGAAAAGTCCGATGTCACACGGTGGGAGAAGCTGGAGGGACTCTACATGATCAAGTCATTGACCACGAGGTTGTTGCTGAAGCAGCGACTGTACAACTTGAAGATGCAGGAGGGTGGTGACCTATAGGAACACTTAAACATGTTCAATGACCTTCTGAACCAACTGCATGTGGTTGGTGTGAAGGTGGAGGAAGAAGACAAGACCTTACTGCTTCTCATCTCGCTCCCAGCGTCTTACAAGCACATGCAGACCACGCTGCTGTATGGGAAGGATACCATAGATGTGAAGCAGAACACATCTGCGTTACTATCCAGTCAGATGCCGTCAGACCCTACTCCTAGGGGTAAGCATGCTTTGGCAGTAGGAGGGCGACGTGGGAGGCAGTTCGAGAAGGGATCTGGAAGTGCACGGTCCAGATCTGCATCGAGGAAGGCAGTGACATGCTACCACTGCAAGCAGAGCGGTCATATCAGGAGGAACTATTTGCAGCGTGCGCAGAGTTCTGGGGATGCCCAGAGTGCGGACATGGCGATGCTAGCCCTGTCAGTGGAGAGTGATGATGCTCTTGCCATCACTGAGAGTCAGAGTGACTCTGATTGCTGGATATTGCATTCTGGTGCTTCGCAGCACATTTTCTCGGATGCAGGGATGTTCAGTTCACTGGAGGTGACGCCTGGGTCAATCTTTTTGGGTGACGGGGACCGGGACGGTGGACATCAGGATGAATGACAGAGCAATGCGTAGACTTGAGCGGGTACATCTGGTACCCAAGTTGCGCATGAATTTAATATCGCTGGGCAGATTGGACTCCAGATGATACAGTTTTGTAGCGAGAGGTGGGGTTCTGACGGTGGCGCGAGAGCGCACCGTGCTCATGCGAGCTATGCAGTGTGATAGTTTGTACCGACTGATGGGTACCATGATGCGAGGTGGTGAGTCCATGATTTCTGCGTCCGACAGTGTGGTTGGTCGAGGTAGTGCAGGGGATCGCCCTTCTGGTAGTCTGACTAGATGAGTCAGATTCAGTGATCCAGTTGCGTCGACATTCAGAGGTCGAGCCCAAGCAGGGATGAGTCGACTGGAGCAGGTTGGCTAACGCCTCTTGTTCTTGAGGTGGTGCTTAATGTAGTGTTGCTACGTGCAGTTGATGTTATATGCAGACAGTGCAGTTAGTGCTTCGTGCAGGTGGTGGCTCCGGATCCCGAACCAAGGTGGTGGTTTGTTGGGTTTTTGGTTCGGATCTGGGTCCGATTCTATTTTTAGATCTAGGGTTCCATTCCTTTTTGGTGCCGACCTGGTGAAAACCCGAGCAGAGGAAGCCCGCCTCCCTGTGCGATTCGCGAGAGAGGAAGCCCGCCGCCTTGCTTCTTCCCGATCAAGTGAAGGTCGCCCCCTGTCCTTCCTGTTCACGCCAGGGAGGAGCCGTCTGTTCTCGGTGAAAGTGTCCCGCTCTTGTTCGCCCGCAAAGGAGGTGTTGTTGCCTCCTGTTTTCTTCTATTTCGATGGAAGAGTTTTTGCCGGCCTTGGAGGGGACAACCATCAGTGTTTGTGGAGGGCCTTGCTAGTCTATTTGGTCGGCCTCTCTCCGGGGACCTTCTACAGCGGAGTTTAGACGGAGTTTGGCAAACTAGGGCTCAGCTAGGTTTGTGCTCGTGGAGGTGGAGAGATTGCGGATTTGGTATCAGAGGCTTGCGTGAGTGCAGTCGCCCTCGACAAGGTTTCTCTCTGATTGTGGCTACGGGTTGTTCATCGTACGACGACGAAGATTCGTGTGTAAACCTTGTGCGTCCGTTGTTCAACGGACTACAGTAAGTATTTGTTAGAGAAGCCTTGTTAAGGGCCCATCTAGTGGCCCATTTTTCCCTCTTTTTCTCCTCATTGTATTAGTCCCACATGTTAGATCGGGATTTCTCTTCTTTATCCTCTCCTATATAAATGTATTCACACTTGTAACTATTCATTCAAGAAGTATATACAAGATTTGAGGCCTCTCTTTACATGGTATCAGAGGGTCCGGTCTCCTCTTTGGGTTTCCGGCTTGTCCACCTTTTCAAACCGCCTGTTCTTTCCGCTACCCGCGCGACTTCCCCTTCTCTTGCTTAGCCGCTGTCTCGGGCGGTTTGCTTTCGTCTAACCGCTTCCACTTCTCTGCTTCCCTCGTGGCTTCCACCTCCTCCTCCTTCCTCCCACCTCTCTTTTATAACCCTCTCTCACGTGGGGTCCACCCTCTCCCGTTCCTTCTCTGACCGCGCGGCATCCCTTGCTCTCCTCACGTCCTCCTTCTTGCGACTTCTCTTAAGTCACAGCGGTCTCCTTTCTAGTCGCGGCCTACTTGCTCGCTGCGGACTTCCTTGTCGCTAGCGTTCTCCCGTCTCTTGTGGGTTGCCTTCTGCCTTCTGACCGTTGCGGCTAGGCCTTCTCTGCTTCCAGCTTCTTCCCATTGCGGCCTCGGTCTTCCCGCTGCGGCTATGCTCCTCCCGCGGCTAGACCGTGTCTACTGCTCTGGTTACAGTCTGCCTCTAACCGCCCGGGTGTTTGGTCTTCCCAACTTGGCTGTTCGCGCGGTCTACTCGCGCCTTCGGGTTTTCTACCGCTATTCTTGTTGCGGTCTGCTCCTAGCCGTGCGGTCGCTGTGTCCTGGTGGCCGTCTTCTCCTACCCGCGCTGCCTGCTTGGTTTTTCTAACCGCAGCGACGTGTTTCTAGCCGCTGTAGCCTCTTTTCTTACCGCGCTGGTCGTGGCCGGTTTCTTGCCGCTGGTGCGTTGTCACCTTGACCGCTGCAGGCTTTCCTTGCAAGATGCTTAGCTATCCTCCGGGATCTGTGGTGTCTATTTTCGATGGTGGTACCTCCTGCCTTGCTCATAGCTCATCCTGGATTTTGGATTCTGGGGCCTCTCACCACATCACCTCACGGAAACCACCACAATATTTGAACTTCGTGCATCCTAAGTTCATTACTGTTGCTAATGGGGACACAATTCCAGTTTCTGGCGCGACAGATATTCACCTCTCTTCCTTCATTACTCTTCGCTCTGCCCTTCATGTTCTGGGCTCTCCTTTCAACCTTCTTTCTGTTGGTCGGCTCACTACTGACCTCGATTGTGATGTTATTTTTTCTTCCAACTTGTGTGTTGTGCAGGATCGCAAGACGCAAACCATCATTGGAAAAGGACATTTGTCGAATGGTCTCTATATCTTTCACTCATCTCCCCCAACAGTGTTGTATTCTATTAGCTCTGTTGATTGGCATCGACGTCTGGGTCATGCTCCTCTCAATATACTCCGAAAATCTCTCCCAGGTGTGTCCTTCCAAGAGTTCACATGTGAGTCATGTATCTATGAGAAACATCATCGTTTTACGTTCTCACCACATCCTTCCCGGAGTCCTGCTCCTTTTGATCTTGTTCATTCCGATATTTGGGGACCTTACAAAACTGCGAGTATTTTTGGATACCGTTACTTTGTCACATTTATCGATGACTAATCTCGGGTGACCTGACTATATCTCCTTCGTGACCGCTCTGAATTGCCCGGTGTATTCCGTGCCTTTTTCATTGAAACTCGCAACCAGTTTTCCACTACCATTAAAACCCTCCGCACCGACAATGCCCGTGAATACACCAGTCATGCCTTTGCTCACCTCTGTACGGAGTTTGGGATCATCCATCAAACCTCCTGTGTCTATACCCCCAACAAAATGGCGTTGCTGAACGCAAGAATCGACACCTGCTTGAGGTCACCCGCTCCCTTATGATTCAGATGAATGTTCCCAAACAGTACTGGAATTTTGCGGTCTCTACCGCCTGCACTCTTATTAACCGCATGTCTTCCTCTATTCTCAATTTTGCGGTTCCCTTCAATCTCCTTTTTCCCTCCAAACCGCCTTTCTCCATCACCCCTCGCGTGTTTGGTTGTGTGTGCTTTGTTCATCATCTTGGCCCATCCACTGACAAACTTGCTCCCCGTGCCACTAAATATATGTTTGTAGGTTATTCTCGGACTCAGAAGGGCTACGTTTGTTTTTCTCCCACGGATCGCAAGGTGGTTACTTATGCTGATGTCACCTTCCTCGAAGATCAGTCATATTACTCTCCACTTGCTGATTCTCCTCTTCCACCACCTCTCCCACGGCTTGTTATCCCTATTACCTCAAACCTTCCACCTCTCCTTCCCACACCCGTCCCACCTAAACCACCTACACCACCTATCATTCGTGTGTACACTCGACGTCCTTCCTTGTCTCCTACCCTCTGGGAGCTGCCCTGCTCTAATGATGTTTTGCAGCCTGCAGATCCGGCACCTGCTTCCACTGCTCACCCGCTGGCCAACTATGTTTATTTTCACCGCCTCTCTCCGACACTCCGACAGAGTGCTCTTTCTTTATCCTCTATCTCCACCCCTCATTCTGTACAGGAGGCTTTTCAACACCCGGAGTGGCGGGCGGACATGGACGATGAAATGCGGGCTCTCTGGGCTAACCGGACTTGGGATCTGGTTCCTCTTCCCGCAGGACAGCACTGTGTAAGCTGCAAGTGGGTCTTTGTTGTTAAACATGCGGCGGATGGCACCGTGGAGTGACTCAAGGCCCGGGGTTTTACCCAGCAACATGGCTTGGATTATTAGGAAACCTTCTCTCCGGTGGCCAAATTGAACACCGTCCGCGTCCTTCTCTCCTTGGTTGTTCATCGATATTGACCCCTTTATCAGCTGGATGTTAAGAATGCCTTCCTCAACGGCGATCTACAGGAGACTGTTTACATGCACCAACCTCCCGGGTTTGAGACCACGGGGGAGTCTCGGGTCTGTCTTCTTCGGAAGTCTATTTATGGTCTCAAACAGTCCCTGCGGGCTTGGTTTGATAAATTCAGCAAGGTTGTCTGTGATATTGGTTTTATTCGGAGCTCAGCTGATTTCTCTCTCTTCACCCGACACTGGGCAACCGGAACTGTGATCCTTCTTGTCTATGTTGATGATATCCTCATTACTGACGACAATACTACAGGGATACAACATATCAATGAACAATTAAACTCTGCCTTTCAGACCAAAGACCTTGGCAACCTTCGATACTTTCTTGGCCTTGAGGTTGCTCGACGCCCTGATGGTCTTGTGTTATCACAAAGGAAGTACCGTTTGGATCTTCTTCATAATGCCGGCTATTCTGGATGCAAACCTGCAGATACTCCTATGGACGCTAACCACAAGCTCTCGGCCCACAGCTCTGACTCCGATGAGCTGCTTACAAATCCAGAATACTATAGACGCTTGGTTGGGAAGCTGATCTATCTCACAGTTACTTGCCCAGACATCTCTTTGTTGTAGGAGTCGTGAGTCGTTTTATGCATGCTTCCCAGACATCTCATCTTCAGGCTGTTGAGCGCATTCTTCGATATCTCAAAACCGCTCCAGGACAAGGGCTGGTGTACAAGCCATCCACATTTTTATCTCTTGTCGCGTACTCTGACGCTGACTATGATGGATCCATTGAGGATAGGCGCTCCACAACGGGTTTCTGTACCTACTTTGGAGGACATCTCATAACTTGGCGTAGCAAGAAACAAACCGTGGTTGCTCGCTCTTCTGCTGAAGTCGAGTACCGGGCTATGGCCGCTGTCGTTTCTGAGCTAACTTGGCTTGAGGGCCTTCTGGGTGACTTAGGTGTTCGTCTCTCATCACCGTCGACCCTATTCTGTGACAGCCAAGCCGCCATACATATTGCCAAGAATCCGGTCTTTCACGAACGTACAAAGCATATTGAAGTTGACTGTCATTTTATCCGAGAAAAAGTACAGTCAAAGAAGATAGAGTTGGAGCATGTCCCTGCTACAAACCAAGTTGCTGACATTTTAACGGAAGCTCTCTCCCGGCCGCTATACTATCAATTTTTATCCAAGCTTGGTTCCTACGACTTCTACGCTCCAGCTTGCGGGGGAGTGTTAGAGAAGCCTTGTTAAGGTCCCATCTAGTGGCCCATTTTTCCCTCTTTTTCTCCTCATTGTATTAGTCCCACATGTTAGATCGGGATTTCTCTTCTTTCTCCTCTCCTATATAAATGTATTCACACTTGTAACTATTCATTTGAGGCCTCTCTTTACAGTATTGTTCTATCTCAGCGTATGGAGGTGTCTGATTCCACATGTGGTGCCATTTATCGGATTCCGCTTTTTTCTCCTATTGTTTGCATTCTATATTGTTGCTAATATAAACTGCGTGGCTATTCATCGACGAGTTTGTCGTTCATTACTATTTGTGTTCTTGTTTACCTTGTGTTGATTATAGCTGCGCCTGTGGGTGCCATACTCCGGCTCCTAACACTTCCCTGCTCTGCCACATGTTTCACATCCCTTTGTTTTGTCATACTTAACTTTCCTATGCAATCGACGTTCCTCATGACCTCGACAAATATTCTAACCTTGACCGTTGGGACAAAGTCAATTTTTGAGGGCGGGATATTGTTTCACACTTGCCCGAGCGGACCCCTTCGCAAAAGCTACATAAGCGCATATGGGAGCCCCCTAAAATGTTCATAGTCGTGGTTTTATAAATTGTAATTAATTGGTTAATGTTAATTAATTAGTATTAGTTATATTAATTAAAACATTTTGTAATTTCTTAATCGTACTCATCTATATAAAGGGGAAGGATATGGTTATCTTTTTCAGGCTTTGGATTAAACATTTTGTAATTTCTTAATTGTATCCATGTTCTTCGTGTTTTTTTGCAAGTAATTTTGTCATGGAAATGCCAAAATATTTGAAAGAATTGGGCCAGCTATATATCTGTTAAAACTTCCACCTTATTCCAAAATCTATTTTAAATACTCATCATCAAACATCATTTCAGCTGAAGGCAAGACGCAACCACATCTATTTTAAATACTCATCATCAAACATCATTTCAGCTTCACGATTAAATTCATCATCTAGTCTACTAATTAATCATTTATTATTATCGTTTGTATCTCTTAAAAAATAGAATCAATGTGGTCATTTGCATCATATATAAGTCTCAACGCACAATTATCTTTTATGAACACTAAATCAATAAACAATTATTGAGTTCTTAAATTTTTTTTTTCTTAATTTTTGAAAAAAAAAATTATAACAAAAATCTTACTCAGGTGTGCCTTTTATATTCTAAAGGCGTAAATAAGGCGCACAGAGGCGCAAACCTCTGAGTCTAGTGAGCCTGGAGTCTTAAGCGCGCCTTTAATAACATAGGTAACTACACGTATTTACAAAAAATATTTATATATATGAATAAATTTATTTAAATCTTAAAATCCGACATTGTAAAATATTTCTGATATATCCCCAGCAATCTGACATACGACATTTCAAACTCAAACTGACATGAACCCGACATCCGACATTTACAATCTTGGGTACGACAACATGAAGACATGCTACTAAAAACCTTTAAGCATTGCTGCCCATCACAATAATAATTGAACAATAACAAAGTTTTATTTGTCTTCAAAAAGTCATGAATCTCTGTGATCTAGACGACCAGATAAAGGAAGCAACTAATGAGCGGTGAGCTGCAGTCATCGGCACAGATGCTCAAACAAGCCTCATACCATATGTCGCACATTCTCAAAAATATTCAACAACTGCAGAAATCTTAGAAGCCATAGGGTTCAACAGAAAACAGATCAGCTATTTGAAAGCGTTGTTAGAAAACCTCATCATCCATGATAGAAAGCACATCAAAATACAAGGACAAAGGCCGTACTTGTCCAGAGTAATAAAAGATCGTGAGTTGCGAACAGAACTGGAAGGCTCCACCATGGAGTTTGACTTCATCACCTCTTCCTCCCAGATGTTCCACTCAGCATTCACTCAGTTTGGGTTTTAGGAAAGGGATTGCGACCTTCAAGTCAATGAGATTCCTGATTGTGATGATGAAGTCTCTTTCACTTTCCTTATGTCTCTCTTAGATAATGAGACGTCTAAGAACCCACTGAGATCCCTCCTATGACTTCCATGACTGAGGGACAGTGATCCATTTATTTTTGGAGAGATCCTAATTGCACAATTGGCATTTAAGCCCATCGTGTATACACAAAATTACATATGGTATCCACACATCATGCTAAACCATTAACTATATTAAAATGTCAATTAACTTGAACTTATTTGACTTACGTTTGGCACGACTATAGCAGTCGCGAACGCAGTGGTTATGAACTGTCATTCATGAACGTCCGACCTCACCTAAGAAAATTCATTCACTTTTATGTTTAAAACTAGTTTTCTTCTCTTAGTGACAGTTATTACCGTCATGCCAAACATGCATTCTATGACGTTGACATTTTTTGTCCAAACTCATCGGAGCAAGAACGTCGTGTTAAACGGAGCCTTAATTAGGTCACTTAATATGAGTTTGGTCTTTATGATAGCCCGTAATGCACAATCAATTATTAAATTGATCCACATAAAGTATTATTTCTAATAATTAGTACATGGCTTAACCTTCACGAGACAAATGACTTTTGTTAAAAAGAATTTTAATCAGACATTTTTGTATTTTGTTATATTTTACAGGGCAGATAGGATATGCACTTGTCCCTATGGTGGCTAGAGGGTTGATGTTGGGTCCTGACCAACCTGTGATCCTTCATATGCTTGACATATTGCCTAATGCAGAGGCATTGAATGGTGTCAAAATGGAGCTTGTCGATGCCGCATTTTCTCTACTGAAAGGCATGCATGTTCTACGTTATCATGGTTTTCTCAAATGCTTATTCAATCTGTATTTGTGATGAAGTTGTCTTTTGGATTTTGTTGAATAGGTGTTGTAGCTACCACTGATGTGGTTGAAGCTTGTACTGGTGTAAATATTGCTGTTATGATAGGAGGGTTTCCTAGGAAGGAAGGAATGGAGAGGAAAGATGTCATGTCAAAGAATGTTTCTATTTACAAAGCCCAAGCTTCTGCTTTGGAGAAATACGCAGCTCCAAATTGCAAGGTGATTTTATTTCTCAGGAGGTTCTTTAGTGTTTTTGTTAATTCAATGCGAGATAAAAGTTCAACATCGAATTAGTATGTTTGATTCAAACTCTTAATCTGTGTTTATCAAACTCTTAATCTTTGTTTTACATTTAATTTACTCTCCCAGAAGAACAACATAAGGAACTCTAGTCTTTAATTTATAGTGTCTTAACCTTGCCCAAGAGGACAACAAAGGGACTTTAGTCTTTATTTTATGTTGTCTTTCCTATTCTTGCCTGAAGAGCACAACACATGAAACTAATGCCAACTCAGGCTTTTGAATTATTATTTGGCGAGGAGGTTGAAGAACAGTTGGAGGTTCTCACTCTTGAGGGTGGTGAGTTTTAGGTGACACTTGATGGACTTAATGATGATCTGTGAGGAGATTGTTGGAAACGTGATCGACACCCTCAAGCTTCCGAGTTACAAACCAACTCAACCTTCAAGCCACAATAAACACCTACTTCACCCCTTTTCTTCACTACACAACCAGCAAGGTTTAACCCGGCGGGAACTCCCCTTCTTCCAGCGAGTAGCACACCGGGCGAGTTCCTCCTCCTCAGCGTCGAAGCTCTCCAGCGAGAACTGTTGCCGGTGAGAACTGTTGCCGGCGAGATCTCCTACCTGCGAGAACAACCACGCCGAGCACCTACTCCGGCGAGCTGCAAGGTCCCTGCGAGGTTACCAGGCTGCTGCGAGGTTGGCGGCGAGAAAACAGTTCGGGCGAGAGCTAACCAGGCGAGACTAACTGGCGGGATACAGTGGCGAGAACAACAGCGAATGCTACAGGGGAGAATGCTGAGCGGGCACTATTAAAATAAAACAGACCAATCTCTCTCTCACTGCGGGAGAATAAAAACTGCCTCTCTTTAATGCTCTCTTTCTCTAGCTCTCTCCCTCTCGCCAATCTCTTTCTCGCTCTCTCTCTCTCTATTACACTCTCTCTCTATTTCACTCTCTCTCTATTTCTCTCTAGCTGTGCTCTCTCTCTCTCTCCCGCCAGCTTCACTTTCTCTCTCTCGCTTGCCTAGTGTGATGAGGTGGCTACTCACTCACTTTCTCTCACTCTCTCCTGTGGGCTGCCGAGAATAAAAAAGGCCTAAGTGCTGCTGCACTTGAGAGAAAAGAAAACAAGATTCTCCTTTTTTCAACACACTAAAATTGTACAGCACTTGCCTTTATATAGGCTATCCAACCCAATGAAAAAACTACACGTGGCGCTCACATTAAATGCTGAAAACACTCTATCTCTCTTCCGCCATAAGCAAAATATTCATACATGCTTTAAATAAAAATAAATCGTTGACCCCTGGTCAACAAAATTAACTCTAACAAACTCCCCCTCAAACTTGGCAGCTCATGCCGAGTTTGCCTTTGAGCCTCTCGAACGTCTCCGCTTTCAACGCCTTGGTGAATATGTTCGCGACCTGCTCTCCGGTGGGGCAATACACAACTTCAACTGTCTTCAGCTCCACCTGCTCGCGGAGGAAGTGATATCGGGTCTCGATATGCTTGCTCCTCCCATGCAACACTGGATTCTTTGCGAGCTGGATGACCGACATGTTATCCACTAACACTGTCGTTGGCCCTTCCTGCGCATGATGCAATTCCCCCAGAAGGTTCCGTAGCCAGATGGCTTGGCAAGCGCATGCCGCCGCCGCTATGTACTCCGCCTCGCAAGATGATAAGGCTATAGTAGCCTGCTTCTTAGAACTCCATGAGAACGCCGCGGTTCCCATGTTGAACGCATACCCGGAAGTGCTCTTCCGGTCGTTCACATCTCCTCCATAGTCGCTATCCGAGTAGCCGACTAGCTTCAACTCTCCTCCAGATGAGTACTTCAAGCCATGGTCCCGAGTCCCGTTCACATACCTCAGGATCCTCTTCGCTGCTGTAAAGTGGTCCTGCTTGGGTTCCTCCATGTGCCTGCTTACTACCCCGACCGCATACATGATGTCCGACCTAGTGAAAGTCAAGTACCTTAGACTTCCGACCAGGCTCTTGAACATAGTTGGGTCCACTCCTTCCTCTTCAGAATCCTTCCTCAGCTTTGTTCCAGGGTCCGCAGGAGTGGAGATAGGCTTACTATTCTCCATCCTAAACTTCTTCAAGATCTCCTCCGCGTACTTCTTCTGCGCGATGAAGATCTCATCTTCTCTCTGCTGTACCTCAACTCTCAAGAAGTAGCTCAGCTCTCCCAAGTCCGTCATCTCGAACTCCTTCTTCATCAGCCTCTTGAACTCTTCGAACATCGCAGGGTTGCTCCCGGTGAATATCATGTCATCCACGTATAGACATAAGATCATGATATCCCCACTCTTCTCCACCTTCATGTAGAGAGCATACTCATATGGGCACTTCACGTAGCCATGCTTTTGGAGGAATGTATCTATCCTTCCATTCCAAGCTCTTGCCCCTTGCTTCAGCCCGTACAATGCTTTTCTCAACTTGCACACCTTCTTCTCCTGACCCTTTACAACATACCCCGGAGGCTGCTCAATATACACATCCTCTTCCAAGTAGCCATTCAAGTACGCCGCCACCGCATCCATTTGCATGATTGTCCATCCATAATGAGCTGCCAGTGCGATGATCAACCTGATGGTGTCAATCCTCGCCACTGGGGCATAGACCTCGTCGTAGTCCACTCCTTGGACTTGCCTATAGCCCTTCACAACGAGCCTAGCCTTGTGCTTCTCCACAGCTCCATCCTTATTCTTCTTTACTTTGTAGACCCACTTCACCCCGAGGGGTTTGTGGCCTGCGGGTGGATCAACCAGCCTCCAAGTGTCATTCTTCTTTATGGAAGCTATCTCGGCATCCATCGCCGTCCTCCAAGATTTCTCCTGGGCAGCTTCGTCGTAGGAGTGCGGCTCACAGTCTGCCAACAAACAATATAAAGAGAAATTGTTAAGTGTCGGTGCCGTCTCCTCGTAAATCTCCTCCAACCTCCTCATCCTAGGTTGAGGACCATCAGAGTTGCTTCTGCTAGTGCTCGCTCCACTAGAACTTCCTCCACTCGTGCTTGCTCCACTTGAGTAGGGGGTAGAAGCTCCCCCTGAACTCCCACTCGGTGGTGATGGTGGCTCAGCTCCACCAACCTCAGCTTCCGCTTCATGACCACCTTCTTGCTCATCTTCAAAGAACATCCCCTTCATGTTCCTTGTCTCCTCATCCCAGCTCCAGCAGCTGTCTTCTTCAAACACCACATCTCTCGAGACTATGGCCTTCCCAGTCACCGGGTTGTAAAACTTGTACGCCTTGCTCTCCGGAGCATAGCCCACGAAGATGCACTTCTCGCTTCTGTCGTCGAGCTTCTTCCTCCTCTGGTCCGGGATGTGAGCATGAGCTACACACCCGAAGACCCTTAGGTGCTTCACACTCGGCTTCCAGCCACTCCATGCTTCAAACGGCGTCATGAACTTCACACTCTTTGTGGGGCATCTGTTCAGTAGATACACCGCACATTGCACTCCTTCCGCCCAGAACATCTTCGGTAGCCCCTTCTCCTTCACCATGCTTCTCGCCATGTTCATGATGGTGAGATTCTTCCTCCCTGCCACTCCGTTCTGCTGCGGTGAGTACGCCGCCGTCAACTGGTGTGATATCCCATTCTCCTTGCAGAAACTATCGAACAGCCTCGAGGTGTACTCCCCACCTCGATCTGTCCTAAGCACCTTCAATGGTTGCCCACTCTCCTTCTCGGCCATTGCTTTGAACTCCCTGAACTTGTCAAGGGCCTCAGACTTATCTTTCAGAAAATACACCCAACACTTCCGACTATAGTCATCCATGAAGGTGATGTAGTACTTGCTTCCGCCTATTGAGGTGGTCTCAAACGGACCCGCAATGTCCGAGTGAACCAGTTCAAGTTGCCGCCTTGCTCTCCAGGACTTTCCTCCTTCGAATGTCTGCCTCTTGAGCTTCCCCTTCGTGCACGCCTCACACACCTTCTGTGGAGGGGAGATCATAGGCAGATCCGCCACCATCTTGGAGTGGGATAGCAGCTTCAACCCTGTGAAGCCCAGATGGCCCATCCTATGATGCCATAGCCATGCTTCTTCCTCTTCTTTTGTTCTCGCGAGACAAGCCGTCTCTTGAGAATCCATCTTCAGCGTGAAGAGACGGTTTGCCGTCATCTTCACCTTCACTACCTCCTTCCCTTGATCATTCTTCATTGCCAGAGACCCATCCTTCATCTGTACGCAGTAGTCTCTCTCCACTAACTGCCCAATGCTTAAGATGTTCGTCTTTAACCCTGGCACGTAGTACACATCATTCAAGTGTACTCTCTCCCCGTTCAGTTTCACTACCACCAGACCCTTTCCTTCCAAAGAAATCTTCGAAGCATCCCCGAAGCTAACTTCACCCCCACTGGGTTCAAGATTAGAGAACATCTCCTTATCTCCACACATGTGGTTGCTCGCCCCTGTGTCCAGGTACCACACTTCATTCCTTCCTTCTTCTGCACCTCGGTAGGTTAAGAACATCATTGGGTCTCCACCCCCAGCATTGTTCCCATTGTTCCTGGCCTCCGCATAATGGTTGGCTTCTTCTCTCTTCCTGGGAGCCCAGCAGTCATAGCTCATATGCCCAAATTTGTTACAGTTGTAACACTGTACTTGGGCTCTTCCTCCTCGGTCTCTTCCTTGACCTCTTTCTCTTCCTCTTCCTTCTTGCCAACCTCCTTGAGGTCGCTCCGCCTCTCTTTGGAAACCTTGGTTCCTCCCTTGATCTCTACCTCCTCTTCTACCTCGGCCTCTGCCTTGGTGACCTCGGCCACGCTGGCCGCCTCCTCTTCCGGAGCTCTCTCCGAAGTTCAGCTGGTTCTGGAGTGCTTTTCCCAAGCCACTCGCTTCTTCATCATCTTGCATCATCCTGTACTCATGAGCTTGCAATGAGCCTACAAGCTCGTCTACGGTCATCTGGGTGAGGTCATTCGACTCCTCGATTGCCACCACCACGTGTCGGAACTTCCTTGACATGGCCCTCAGGAGCTTCTCCATGAGACTCACATCATCTATCGTCTCTCCGTTTCTCTTCATCTCGTTTGTGAGCGTCCGCAGATGGGTCACAAAGTCTCCGACCTTCTCCGTGGCCTGCATTCTCAACATCTCATACTCGCCCCGGAGGGACTGCAGCTTCACTTTCTTCGCCTTGTCTACTCCTTGCATGGAGCGTTGCACCACTTCCCATGCTTCCTTTGAGCTCACCGCCTCCGAGATCTTTTCAAAGGTGGCTTCATCCACTCCTTGGTATAATGTGAACAATGCCTTCTTATCCTTCTTTCTCGCTTCCCTTAACGTCGTCCTCTGCGCGTTGGTCAATGCCGCCTCTGCTTCTGCATCAGGCTCTTCATACCCGTCCTCGACTACTTCCCATAGCTCCTTCGAGGCGAGCAACACCTTCATCTGGATACTCCAATTGCCGTAGTTGGTCTTCGTCAACTTGGGGACTTGCCCCGGCATCGCTCCTCCTGTCTCCATCTCTTCTCACGTCAAACCTTCCGAACTACTTCAAGGGTCGCAACCTGCCTCTGATACCAGTTGTTGGAAACGTGATCGACACCCTCAAGCTTCCGAGTTACAAACCAACTCAACCTTCAAGCCACAATAAACACCTACTTCACCCCTTTTCTTCACTACACAACCAGCAAGGTTTAACCCGGCGGGAACTCCCCTTCTTCCAGCGAGTAGCACACCGGGCGAGTTCCTCCTCCTCAGCGTCGAAGCTCTCCAGCGAGAACTGTTGCCGGTGAGAACTGTTGCCGGCGAGATCTCCTACCCGCGAGAACAACCACGCCGAGCACCTACTCCGGCGAGCTGCAAGGTCCCTGCGAGGTTACCAAGCTGCTGCGAGGTTGGCGGCGAGAAAACAGTTCGGGCGAGAGCTAACCAGGCGAGACTAACTGGCGGGATACAGTGGCGAGAACAACAGCGAATGCTACAGGGGAGAATGCTGAGCGAGCACTATTAAAATAAAACAGACCAATCTCTCTCTCATTGCGGGAGAATAAAAACTGCCTCTCTTTAATGCTCTCTCTCTAGCTCTCTCCCTCTCGCCAATCTCTTTCTCGCTCTCTCTCTCTCTCTATTACACTCTCTCTCTATTTCACTCTCTCTCTATTTCTCTCTAGCTGTGCTCTCTCTCTCTCTCTCTCCCGCCAGCTTCACTTTCTCTCTCTCGCTTGCCTAGTGTGATGAGGTGGCTACTCACTCACTTTCTCTCACTCTCTCCTGTGGGCTGCCGAGAATAAAAAAGGCCTAAGTGCTGCTGCACTTGAGAGAAAAGAAAACAAGATTCTCCTTTTTTCAACACACTAAAATTGTACATCACTTGCCTTTATATAGGCTATCCAATCCAATGAAAAAACTACACGTGGCGCTCACATTAAATGCTGAAAACACTCTATCTCTCTTCCGCCATAAGCAAAATATTCATACATGCTTTAAATAAAAATAAATCGTTGACCCCTGGTCAACAAAATTAACTCTAACAGAGATGGCCGTCTCAGATGGGTGATTTGGTTAGTTAGGTTTTACATTCCCAGCTAGCTATCTAGGATCGACATCTTGAACTTCCATGGAAGGGGTTGCTGGGGACCTTGGGATGAGTCATCATTAAGTGTCAGCTGACTGGGTACAAGTACAACCTTGGCAAGGTGATCATCGGCAGAATTGCCAAATTGGCGAACAATTGTGGTCTACTCGAACTTAGTGCTATGGGAAATGTTTACCCGAGTTCCGGAGTTGGAGCAGATGTCTTGTCGGTAACATGAGAAATTTCTAACAATGGGACTTCAGTTGGTGCATGTAGGACAACATTGTGGTATAATCTATAGAAGTTGGATGAGAATTTGTATGTAGGACATGAGGGGTGACTCTATTCGACAAACCTTGTCTAGGATGACTAATTCTGAGCCAGTCATTGTCTGTCTTCAGAACTCCCTGGAACATCATGTTGTTTTTCTATACTAAAAAACTAGCTCGCCTTCTTTATTGATGTCAAATTTAAATTTTTTTCTTGGAGGTCTATTGAACACTACTATAGAGCAAAGTGCTACTAGACTAATAACATGATGACAAGTTGAAATACAGAAACATGGAAAGAAAACAATAAAATGGAGTAAAATACTGGGCAAGTACTTGTATTCAAACAAATTATTTTGGATTACAACCTGCAAAATGAAGAGAAATTAAGAATTCATGCTTAAAACTTTCACGAGCTTTTGTGAATCTCTTGAGATTATGAAAGAGATAAACTTAAAAGGGACTAAAAGCTAGTAGAACTAGGATCGAACTAGGGTTGAATCTCTAACACAGTGCCCTTATCCCCTTGTTTATAGGATCTCTAAATATAGGCATGTAGGGCACAAGATCTATGAAAAAGCTATCCCATACACCATCCTTATGCAATAAGAATGGATGTTAGCTTCTTTTATCATAGTTATCCATCAGCTAGAGTCACGTGCATACATATTTGCTAGGGCACATATGTGTTGAAGACCTTTGTGGTTCCAGTTTGTGGAGGTGTGGTGATGGTGATCAACGACTATTGGGCCATCGTATAGACGATCAGAGACCGTGATCGCGACCTGCTCGATTTTTCATATTTTAATGTATTTTATTTTTTATTTTTCTGACTTGTATTTTGAGAGTTAGACTGATTTATTTGTCAGGAGGTCGTAGCCGTCGAATAATTTTAACCTAATTCATCCCCCCCTCTTTATACTCCCAGCAATCGCACGATGGGAACTATCGAGGAATTAGGTTTTTTTAAGAACCGGCTCGGTCATCTCTTCCGTGTGACGCGGAAGCTTACCACGGTGCGACGTCGTGGCTCCAGGGGTGCGACGCCCCTTCCGCTGGCTTCCACCGCCTTCCGCCGCAGTTCCATCCGCTAACCACTACATCTCGCCGCTTCCTTTTCTGACGACGCCTCTTCCCATCGCAACCTATGGCCTCCTTCTCCCTTCCCCTGCATTCAGCCATCTCCTCAAGCCCCATCAGCCCTTCTGCCACCTTCCACCACTTCTATAGCCGCTGCCGACCCTCCCCAACACAGTCGCCGGCCTCCAACTCCCTTCTCCAGCATTCATCCATCTAGCCAAGCCCCTATCAGCCCCCAGGTGCCCCTCCTTCTTCCTCTTGCCCCTCGCCCTCTCGTGGAACCACCATATAGCCATACCCAAGCCCCTGTCCAGCCCTTGTCCCTCCTTCTGGATTATCTACCAACCTCCCCACTCACTCCACAGCCTTTAAACATCCCCTATCAGCCACGAATCACCACTATCACCTTCCTACAATCCTTTTTGTCTTCCCTAACAGCCCCCTAACTCCTTTTCCATCTCCAAACGACGCTGTATACATTTTCGGACAGCCATCACCTCCACCGGCATCCATTACTTGGTGAACTTTTACTTTTTAGTGGTCATTTCTTCGTATTATATGGATAACTTGACTATAATATTTTTTTATTGGCGTGCAAAAGATTTATTCGCTTCACATTTTAATTTTAGTGCACTCTCTATTAATTTTGCAATTATTGTCTGATTACTACACTTGAATGTTTGTGCTTAATTGAGGTTAAAAGCTCACGGATTTTTAAATTAATATTGTTTAATTAATTGTGCGTCTTGCTTGGTTGAGTCTTCACAAGTGCATCGTATTAGGGTTATCCTTCGCTAGTCCACTGGATTGTGTGTTTGTGTCCATCGACATATACATCGTAGGATTCATCTTCGGCCCATTACATTTTCCGCATGTTCACGTGTATTGTATTTAGGGTTAGGGCATCGTTCATCCGCCACCTATAGATTCGTCCTGCATCAAATTGGTATCAGAGCCCCAGGTTCGGGCTTACTTTATGATATGCAAGACTACATGTTATGCCACCCAATGTCTTATCACAGTGGTCGTCACTACACTGATCCTCAATTTGAGGAACCGCCATCCGTTTACACTCGACCCCATAGAGCACCTTCAGGGAGATCTACATTTTACTACAATGATTATTCTCGATCACGACACACCACTGTCAGAGATCGTGTTGATCCTTTGACACTATCCCACTATGCTAAAGACGATCAGTATGATGATTGTCGTCGCTCATATCCCTGCATGCGAGCGGATCGTGTTGATCCTTCGACACGACTCGATTATCATAGGGATGATTATTATGAAGATTGATGTTTTGAGAAAGATCTTGAGTGTCACTTTCGTATTGTTTTCCCACCGTTTGACGGCTCATCGAGTCCCGAGTTCTTTAGTTGCTCGTGGACATGGAATATTATCTCGATCATTTTGAGTTATTCGGCGAGCGTCGCGTAAAATTTGCGAAACTTAGATTGCTAGATCATGTGAGGGTATATTGGCTTAGCATTGAGAGGGCCCATGAGCGAGAACGTTTTTGCTGCATCACTAGTTGGATGGAGATGAAACATATTTTATGTTAGAGATATTTACTTGTTGCTATCGGAGTTGCCTACTCGAGCGTTTATTCTCCCTACAGTAGGGATTCGCTTTCGTCACTGAGTATAGGGATTTGATGAGTTAGGAGTGAGAAGCGATATCCGAGAGGACCCAGCTATGATCGCTTCCTGATTTTGGTCTGGGCTTTGATCTGAGATACATGTCAAGTTGTCCTATCACTACACTGAGTCTCTAGAACATACATTCCATCTCACGCTTCATTATGAGCAGCCCTTGAGATCCACTAGAGGGTAGTCCAAAGGACAACCACCTTGACCTCACCAGTATGAGTCCATTCCATTCTGAGGTTATCAATTTGTCCACTCTTGGCCCGTTAGACATGGTGAAAGTGGTGCCTGAGACTGTTTTTTCTCACCCCTGTGAGGTACTAAGTCCGATGAGTGATCCATCATTTGATTTTGACTCATCCCCTATGAACCCTACTGAGAGCGAGCCTGAGCGACTTTGTGCACCTATTGTGATGTGTTCCTTCCCTACCCCTGCTCCGATCATTGACTCGCCCTTGCATGCATGTTCATCTGAGGCTCCCTATGTTGTCGCGGCGAGTCATATCCTGAGTAAGGATCGAGAGCATAGTTTTGACCTTGTATTAGCTGTCTTTTCCCCTTTCGAGGATGAGGACACTACTATTATCGATGATATGCATCTCAAAGATCATCCTGCCATGAGTAAACTCCTTAATGAGCCTCTCGTTGAGACTTTTGGAGGGCCGCTTGAGGTGTTCTTTCTTTTAGGATACGTTCTACTGACCCCCGATATTCCACCCTTGTATTCTTATCTCACACATCATTTTAGATCATCACATTCACATTGAATTTACATACCTAACACCAGGTGAACTACCTGATTTACATCCTTATGTCACTATCTTCGACACTCTTTCGGAAGATTCCTCGCATACTGAAATTTTCTATCGACCACCCGGTGAGCCCCTGATGATTCATGCCTCTTGAGAGATATTTGTCTTTTCACGATAGTTTATCTCACTCCTGGTGTCTCCGTTAGATATCTGGGTGTTCACCATACACTCAATGATTTTTTCTACACCCCACCCAAGGAACCTCCAGGTAAACCACATATTTTAGGAACTCCCACTGTCACGTAAAATCTGCATTTAGTAAGTCTGTTGAGTTTGCCATTTTGCATTTGCACCTACTGCATGGTTTGCATGTCATATTCCGACGTACAGTTATATTAAATAATGAACATTTTAATACTTGTGTCGGTAATCATATAAGAGCACAATGCCAGGCGAATATTTGAGAGATTCTCATTGGGGACAGCTATGAATCTAAATGCTTGGCAAATAGGTCCATACACCGTTATGAGGGAGTCTGGGTCAAATTTTTCGAGCTTAATATTACTCGGAATACGGGTGTTCATCCGGTTCTCAATGCTGAAGATTTGACTCTAGACTTGGAGCCACCTTGCTTTGGGCCTTTAGCCTCCCCTTCTAGCTTCAACTTCAACCATCACTATAGCCTCTCCTATACCCATACCTCCATTACAGCTCTACCTACTACCATTATATCCCTACCCTTCACCTTTGTTGTGGCTTGCTTACTACATGGGATCCACGACTACTTCAGCGGTATGATGACCATATGCAGATACACTTTTTACCTGGAGCGGCATAGACTCTTACCTGGCTTGCCTTTGGAGCACATAGTCTCCATTCACCGGAAATGAATGTTTCTAAGCCGGGGAGATTGATGGAGATCAACGACTATCGGGTCATCGGATAGACGATCGGAGACTTTGATCGTGACCGGCTCGATTTTTCATATTTTTATGTATTTTTTTTATTTTTCTTACTTGTATTTTGAGAGTCTGTCGGCAAACTTTGATTGCTTTAGGTTGATTTGTTCGTCAGGCGATCGTAGCCGTCGAATAATTTTAACCTAATTCATTCCTCCCCCCTTTATACTCCCAGTAGCCACACGATGGGAACTATCGAGGAATTAGGTTTTTTTTTGAAGAACCGACTTGGTTAGCTCTTCAGTGAGACGCGGAAGCTTCCCACGGTGCGACGTCGTGGCTCCAGGGGTGCGACGCCCCTTCCGCTGCCTTCCATTGCCTTCCACCGCCTTCCACCGCAGTTCCAGCCGCCAACCACTACCTCTCGCCGCTTCCTTTTCCGTCGACGCCTCTTCCCAGCACAACTGCCGGCCTCCTCCTCCCTCCCCCTGCATTCAACCATCTCCTCAAGCCCCATCAGCCCTTCTGCCGCCTTCCATCACTTCTCCAGCCGCCTCCGTCCCTCCCCATCATATCCGCTGGCCTCCTCCTCCCTTCTCCAGCATTCATCCGTCTAGCCAAACCCCTAGCAGCCCCCAGCCGCCCCTCTCCCTCTCGGGGAACCACCATCTAGCCATACCCAAGCCCCTGTCCAGCCCTCTTCCCTCCTTCCGGAGTCTCTACCAGCCTCCCCACTCACCCCACAACCTTTAAACATCCCCTACCAGCCACGGCCCCCTACTATCACCTTCCTACAATCCTTTCTGTCTTCCCTAGCAGCCCCCAAACTCCTTTTCCAGCCCCAAACAATGCCGTTTACATTTCCGGACAGCCATCACCTCCACCGACATCCATTACTTGATGATCTTTTACTTTTTTTGTGGTGATTTCTTCACATTGTATGGATAGCTTGTATTGCTAGTATTACTTGGCTTGGATTAACTTTACTTTAGTATTTTTTATTGGCGTGCAAAAGATTTATTCGCTTCACATTTTAATTTCAGTGCACTCTATTAATTTTACAATTGTTGCATGATTACTACACTTGAATGTTGTGCTTAATTGAGATTAAAAGCACACGAATTTTAAAATTAATATTGTTTAATTAATTGTGCGTCAAAAAAATACTTGCATGGTTGAGTCTTCGCATGTGCATTGCATTAGGGTTATCCTCGTTAGTTTATTGGATTGTGTGCTTGTGTCCATTGACATATACATCGTAGGGTTCATCTTCGGCCTATTACATTTATCGCATGCTCACGTGTATTGTATATTTGTATTTAGGGTTAGAGAATCGTTCATCTGTCACCTATAGATTTGTCCTGCGTCATGTGGTGTCGATGACTTTGCACCAATTATCCCCTCTTCCTTGCTTTCCCTTGTTTAACGAAGACTTATGCATAATTCTTGTGGAGATTATCTTTATATGATTTTCAGCTCCTTGATGTATTTAGGACGTACGATGACTATTTTTGGGTGTACATATGTGATTGTAGATGTCAGTGACTTCTTTAGATGTTGTTCAATTCATTTGACAACTAGGTGTATGCATTCCTAAAAAGGATCTCAATATGTCATGTTAGCGTGGAAAACAGCTCTACGTTTAAAATGAGGATACCTGGCATCCCATGGGGGACTCAACCTGTGGGAACAAACTCTCTGAGATCAATTTATATCCAACTCAATAACCCATGCAGTTAGCTTGTCTATCCAAGAAGTTTAATAAATGTTCACCATTAAGGATATGCCGTGAACAAAAAGTTCATAGATCCTTATAACTAATTGTACATCTAAAGGAGGAGGGATCTAAAACCAAGCCTTCTGATTCTCCACTTTTTAATTCTCACTTGCAATTTGTATATGGGTGTAAGAGTTTTCCACGCTCCTCTGTTAATGCAGTTCCTCTTATTTTGAAGCTATTCTTCTTCTTTCTTGAATCTAGCTTCTCTGGTTCAAGACATTTATGATGAGTAATAGTAGTATAGCTTTTGTAGACAAATCAGGGTCCAACAATGTCAGTACTTAAATTTCATTTAGGGACTATTTGATCCCTAGATGTTGTTCACTTCAGCCAACATCTTGGTGTCACTATTTTTGTATTTTATGATATAAAATTCATTTAGGGAGCCTTGGCGCACCGGTTGAGGTGTTTCCTGTTGTGAAATCGGATCGAGTTAAGCCACGGTAGCGCAACGGAATTTCACGAATGAGCAAGAACCAATATCGCGCAAAATAAAATACGGAACGAGATTCTAGCATACACAGACGACACAAAAGATTACGTGGTTCGGAGATGGGCTCCTACGTCCACGGGGAGAGCGCGCCAGAAAGATCCACTAAAGTCAGAAAGTTACCGATTACAATAGACCTCAATGGGTCGAACAGAGAAGGAAACAAAAAACAACACAAAGAAAACTGAAACTGGAGCTGTCGGATTTCCGACAGCGCTATCGCCCGGAACGTTGCTCCTCCTGAGCAACCAAAGTGCGCGCGCCAAGCTTGGCCGGAACTCCCTCCAGACCACCGTGCTCCTTCGCCGCCGCGCCTGATGCCTGTCTCGTTGCTGCTCTGCCACCGGGCCCAAAACCCGCCGCCGCTGCCTGAGACGAAGTCGAAGCAGCCGGAATTGCGCCGCCTGAAGCTCTCTGTTCACACATTGGATCTCACGGATTTTTCCTCTCTTCATCGGTCATGACAGCTCCCCTATAAATAGCAACAAAAAACCTCTCTCAATTAGGAGATAATCTAATATAGGAATAAAGAATAACCGGCCATCAAATAACTTCCCAAATAAATTAGGATTGCCCAAAAATGATTTGCCCGGATTAGGAATCCAGATGGCACACGGATCGCTGACATGGCGCAATCCGGACGATCTGTGCGCGTGTGAGGTGTCACAATCCTAACAATCTCCACCTTGACGCCTCACGCAAACGAAACTCCACCTTCAGCTTAAATCTCTACTACCGACGACTACGAGCCCCCTCTCCCTGGGGCCTGACCGCGATCAACGCGCATCAGAATGAGTCAAGTCAAGACCGCTCTTGAACTTGACTCCAGTCACTGGACTTCCTCGCAAGTCCGTACTAATATCCCTCCAGGATATCTCCCGCAACTCCATGCCTCCACCTCTACCGAACTCCCTCAACTCCCGGTGGCGCACCCCGACGTGCTTCGCCCTTGCCCTATAGACCGAGTCTTTTGCAAGACGACTCGCACTCAACCTCTCACTGTGCGACTCCACCTTCTCCTGAGTGATCATGAGTTCCCTGGTGGCACCCTTGAACCGGATGGCTCCCTTTGCGGCGTCTGGGCTCTCCTGAGATGACTCTCCGCCCACGGATGCGAAAAATTTACCTCCATCAAGGTCCTCTCTCTGCGCACACGCCCTCGCCACGAAACCTGCCCTGCTCCTCCGCCGGTCCTTCCTAGCTTTCTGCTGAGAGCGAATCCTGCTCTCTATAGCTCTATCGAAGGAACCGCGATCTGGGGAGATCGCATGAAATGCATATGCTACTGTGCCCTGTAGCTCGAGAGACGGTTTGAACTCTCTCCTCGCATCTCCCCTGGCAGCCGTGGTGCCAATCAGTCTATAGAGCGACCCGAAACGCTCTCCTCTCAAGACTGTCTGCGCGCCTCTTCTGACCTCCAAATATCCGCCGTTACCGGTAAAAGAATACCCGGCGGCCTCCAGAGTGCCTAACGAAATCAAACTCTTCCTCAGATCAGGCACATACCGAACGTCGGTGAGGGTCCTAACCACTCCGTCAAACATCCTGATCCTGATGTTACCGACTCCCAATATCTCGCACTCTGAAACGTTCCCCATCCGAACTCGACCACCCTCATATTGCCTAAAGCTGGAGAACCACTCTCTGTTCGGGCACATATGGAACGTGCATCCTGTATCCAAGATCCAGGAGCCTGTGGTCTCAATGCTGGGTGCAGCATGAAGAGCGTCAGCATCGCTCTCATCCTCAGATGCCACCGCAGCCAAATCTGGCTCATGCGCTTGCTCCTTGAGCTTCAGCTTTGGACACTTGTCCTTCCAGTGCCCTTCCTCTTTACAGTAGTGACACGTGTTCCTGCCTACGGACTTTTCCCTAGGTTGGTTTTCCCGCTTTCCTCTCGATCTACCACTCAATGTGTCTTTGCTCTTCACGAATAAGCCTTCGTCGGCCCTAGGGCCCGACTTGCTCCTTGTTTCGTTCGAGAGCAGCGTCGTCATCACTTCTTCCATCTTCAGGGTATCCTTCCCGTAGAGGATAGTGGTGACCAGATGATCGAAGGACCTCGGCAATGAAGACAACAGGAGCAGAGCCTGGTCTTCCTCCTCGACCTTAACGTCCATACTCCGCAACTGTGAGACGAGCTTGTTGAACACGTTCATGTTATCTAGCAGTTGCGAGCCCTCCGACATTCTTAGGCTGTATAACTGCTTCTTCACATACAGCTTATTCGTCAGCGACTTGGACATATATAGCTCCTCGAGCTTCTTCCACAAGTCCGCCGTCGTCTCAGCATCCACCACGTTGTACATCACCTCATCGGCCAAACACAGCTGAATCGTGCTGATGGCCTTCAGATCGAGCTCCTCCCATTCGTCGTCTTTCTTCCCGGACTTCTCCTTGCCGAGGAGAGCCTTGTGAAGGCCTTGCTGGACGAGAACGGCCTTTATGCGCTTCTGCCAAAGGCCAAAATCAATCTTGCCGTCGTACCTAGAAATCTCGAATTTTGCCGACATTGTCTTGCTCGCAGAGCTACTGGGCGATCAAGATGATATTCGCGGAACCGATCTGGGAAGATAGGGAGCGGACCAATGTCGTCACCCACCGTTGACCCAAATCAGAAAACCGGAACATCCAGACGATCACCCCCGCGGAACCTCCCTCTGATACCAATTGTTGTGAAATCGGATCGAGTTAAGCCGCGGTAGCGCAACGGAATTTCACGAATGAGCAAGAACCAATATCGCGCAAAATAAAATACGGAACGAGATTCTAGCATACACAGACGACACAAAAGATTACGTGGTTCGGAGATGGGCTCCTACGTCCACGGGGAGAGCGCGCCAGAACGATCCACTAAAGTCAGAAAGTTACCGATTACAATAGACCTCAATGGGTCGAACAGAGAAGGAAACAAAAAACAACACAAAGAAAACTGAAACTGGAGCTGTCGGATTTCCGACAGCGCTATCGCCCGGAACGTTGCTCCTCCTGAGCAACCAAAGTGCGCGCGCCAAGCTCGGCCGGAACTCCCTCCAGACCACCGTGCTCCTTCGCCGCCGCGCCTGATGCCTGTCTCGTTGCTGCTCTGCCACCGGGCCCAAAACCCGCCGCCGCTGCCTGAGACGAAGTCGAAGCCGCCGGAATTGCGCCGCCTGAAGCTCTCTGTTCACAAATTGGATCTCACGGATTTTTCCTCTCTTCATCGGTCATGACAGCTCCCCTATAAATAGCAACAAAAAACCCCTCTCAATTAGGAGATAATCTAATATAGGAATGAAGAATAACCGGTCATCAAATAACTTCCCAAATAAATTAGGATTGCCCAAAAATGATTTGCCCGGATTAGGAATCCAGATGGCACACGGATCGCTGACATGGCGCAATCCGGACGATCTGTGCGCGTGTGAGGTGTCACAATCCTAACAGTTTCCATGTGACCTTGAGGTCATGAGTTCGAATCCTGGAAGCAACATCTTGCAAAAATGCAGGGTAAGGTTTGCCTACAATTTCACCCTTGTGGTGGGACCCTTCCCCGGACCCTTGCTGTGCAGGGATGCTTTGTGCACTGGGTTGCCCTTTTTAGGGGCTGTTTTATTCAGAAACACATAATGTAATGAAATGGTATTTAAAATTATGAACGGTTTCATGTTCCAACATCCTTAAAATAATTACATTTTAATAACATCCACATCTTTGACTGCAAGAAAATCAAACGAAATCCTAAAATTTATCTGATAATTCTGACATCTAATAACATTGAGCTGAAGAACTCCTTAGAAAACTGTTATTTAAAGAAGTTAACAAACCAAGCAGCCTGCATCTTTTAAATAACATGACATTATTTACAATGTTTCTGAACCAAAAAAGCCCCTTAATCTTCTGCTTGTGTTGACTTAACCTTACCCAAATGTACATCACAGGGAACAAACCTCAAATGGAACTATTTTTAGGTCATGAGTGAATAACAATAGCAGGATTTTAGGCTCTTGAATGATTATTAGCTGGTTATTATGTCAATCTAACAGCTGGCAACTATAAATAATGTGGTAAATTTACATTTTCTGTATTCGGCCTTTCTACTTTCATCAACCCTTCATGTTTATATTCCTCTTATGATATTCTCTTTACATTTTAAGGTATTGGTGGTCGCGAACCCAGCTAACACCAATGCAGTGATTCTTAAGGAGTTCGCCCCATCAATCCCTGCCAAGAATATCACTTGCCTTACTAGGCTTGATCATAATAGAGCTCTTGCTCAAATTGCAGAGAGATTAAATGTACATGTTGGTGATGTGAAAAATGTCATTATATGGGGAAATCATTCGTCTACACAGTATCCTGATGTTAACCATGCGACTGTCGTGACCAAAGATGGAGAAAAGCAAGTCCGAGAACTTGTGACCGATCATCAATGGTATTGCTCAGTTTTTCAGAGTTTGCACGATGTTAGTTGATAATCTTTTTTTATTGTTACAATCTTACTTCGGTATTGATATGCACACAGTAATAATTTTTGACATTCAGTGATGACAAAATTTCTTCTTATAAATGCATGCCAGGGCTCCGTTTGGCATGGTGGCGGTGGTGGAAAAAGTTCTATTTCCACTGCCACTATGATTTTAGAGGTGTTTGGTTTACTAGTGGTGGGAAAAGTGCATATGTCAAAAAGATATTTTCTGGGCTTTTTGGAAAGCAGTCAACCCTCCCACTTTCGAAAAAGCTAAAAGGCTTGCATTTTCATAGGTCAAAATTTCCCTTCTTCTATTGCCTTTCCCACCACTTCTTTGCTAACTTCTCTAATCCCACCATTGTTTTTCTAACTGTTCTAATTGTTGAAATTGGTGAAGTGAAAGTGAGTGGTCGGGAAGTCCGGGCGACCTGGGCGGACTGACTGTGCGGACTGGTAGTTAGTCCGGCGGGCTGGTGGTTGGCGACCTGCGTAGTTTGCTGCGGTCAGGTTTTGCGGACTGCGCGGACTGGTTGAGTCTGGCAGTGAGCTGAGCTCTGCTAGGTGGTGTGCGCGGCCTGTGCGGACTGGGCTTGGAGTCCGCGCATCTTCTTTGGAGTTGCGGTGAGCAGCGGTCTGGCCTTGGAGCTGGCGGACTGGCTTGGTATCCGCCGAGCTCGCACTTGTTGGTTTGAGCTGGCGTTGACCGGGTCAACTAATACTTTATATTTATATTAATGTTTAGCATGGCGGTGGAAAAGAATTGTTTTTTTTTTGTTTTTTTTTGTTGTTTTAGCATTTAATGAGGAGAGAGAGAGCTTTGTTTATTTGCCTATAAATAGGCTGCTACTTTGTTTGATAATATGAATGAAAAGGTTCTGTCCTCTTGTTTTGCTTTTTGTAAGAGAAGAGAGAGAGAGAGAAAGAGAGAGTGAGGTTGGCTGGAGAGAGAGAGAAGCGAGAGAGAGAGAAAGAGAGAGTGAGGTTGGCGAGAGAGAGAGAGTGCGAGAGAAAGTGAAGTTGGCTGGAGAGAGAGATAGAGAGAGAAGGCTCTTAGCTTTTGTCTGGCAGAGAAAAGAGGACGGGGGAGAGAGAGAGTGTGAAGGCGAGAGAGAGAAAGAGAGTGAGGCGAGAGAGTTAGAGAGAGAGTGATTTTTATTGGCTCCCGCAATTAGTTCCCGCAGCGTTCTTCTCGCCGGGCCGGTGAAGCACTCGCCAGCGCCGCTGGTCTCGCCGTGGTGGTGCGAGCTCTCGCCGGAAGCTTCTCGCAAGGAGCTCTCGCCGCAACAGATCTCGCCGGAGTTTTTGAAGAGGAGTTTTGCCCGGACCTTGGTGCTCGCTGAAGTAGTCTCACCGAAGAGTGGTGATCTCGCCGTGGTGGAGTGAAGCTCGCCGGAAGCTCTCTCGCAAGGAGGTCTCGCCATCAACAGTTTTTTGAGTAGGCGCACTATCGTTTCCAACAACTGGTATCAGAGCCAGGTTGGACCCTTGGAGTAGTTCGGAAGCAAGGCGACAAAACGAGATGGAGTCAGGAGGAGCGATGCCGGGGCAAGTCCCTAAGTTGACGAAGACCAACTACGGCAATTGGAGTATCCAAATGAAGGTGTTGCTCGCCTCGAAGGAGCTATGGGAAGTAGTCGAGGACGGCTATGAAGAGCCTGATGCTGAAGCAGAGGCAGCATTGACCAACGCGCAGAGGACGGCGTTGAGGGAAGCGAGAAAGAAGGATAAGAAGGCATTGTTCACCTTATACCAAGGAGTGGATGAAGCCACTTTTGAGAAGATCTCGGAGGCAGTGAGCTCGAAGGAAGCATGGGAGGTGTTGCAACGCTCCATGCAAGGAGTAGACAAGGCGAAGAAAGTGAAGCTGCAGTCTCTCCGGGGAGAGTATGAAATGCTGAGGATGCAAGCCACGGAGAAGGTTGGAGACTTTGTGACCCGTCTGCGGACGCTCACAAACGAGATGAAGAGAAACGGAGAAGCGATAGATGATGTGAGTCTCATGGAGAAGCTCCTGAGGGCCATGTCAAGGAAGTTCCGACACGTGGTGGTGGCAATCGAGGAGTCGAAGGACCTCACCCAGATGACGGTAGATGAGCTTGTAGGCTCATTGCAAGCTCATGAGTATAGAATGCAGCAGGATGATGATGAAGCGAGTGGCTTGGGAAAAGCACTCCAGACCCAGTTGAACTTTGGGGAAAGCTCAGGAAGAGGAAGTGGCCAGCGTGGCCGTGGCTACCAAGGAAGAGGTAGAGGAGGAAGAGCTGGAAGAGACTTCGGGAGAAATCAGTTCAACCAGGGAGCGGTAGAGCAACATCATGGTTGGAGGCAAGACGCAGGAGGTAGAGGAAGAGGTCAAGGTAGAGGTCAAGGCAGAGGACAAGGAAGAGATCAGGGAAGAGGTCAAAGAGGAGGAAGAGATATGTCCCAAACTCAATGTTACAACTGTAACAAGTTTGGACATATGAGTTACGACTGCTGGGCTCCCAGGAAAGGTGGTGAAGCCAACCACTATGCGGAGGCTAGCAACACGGGTGGAGACCCGATGATGTTCCTTACCATCCAAGGCGCTGCAGGAGGGAGGAATGGAGTGTGGTACCTAGATACTGGAGCCAGTAACCACATGTGTGGTGAGAAGGAGCTATTCACCAGCCTTGAGGCGAATGGAGGAGATGTCAGTTTTGGCGACGCCTCGAAGATCTCTGTGGAAGGAAGAGGAGTGATCGCGGTGACGATGAATGGGAAGGAGGTGCTCATCAACGACGTCTTCTATGTACCGGGCCTGAGGAGTAACATCCTAAGTCTTGGACAGCTGGTAGAGAAGGGCTATCGTGTCCTGTTGAGGGATAGCACCTTAGCGATGAAGGATAGCCAAGGAAGAGAGGTGGTAAGAGTGAAGATGGCGACGAACCGCCTCTTCCCTCTAAGTTTGGATGCCAAGGAGACGGCATGTCTTGCGAAGACAGGAGAAGAGGAGGAAGCTTGGCTGTGGCACCACCGGATGGGACATCTGGGGTTCACAGGCCTGAAGCTGTTGTCTGGATCCAAGATGGTGGAAGGGCTGCCTATGATCACACCTCCTCAAAGGGTCTGTGAGGCATGCACGAAGGGGAAGCAAAGGAGGGAGACTTTCGAGGGAGGAAAGTCTCGGAGAGCGACAAGGCCATTGGAGTTAGTTCACTCGGACATCGCTGGTCCGTTTGAGACTACTTCAATAGGTGGAAGCAGATACTACATCACGTTCACCGACGACTTCAGCAGGAAGTGTTGGGTGTATTTTCTAAGGGAGAAGGCCGAGGCTCTTGACAAGTTCAGAGAGTTCAAGGCGATGGCTGAGAAAGAGGTTGGGCAGCCACTGAAGGTGCTCCGGACAGATAGAGGTGGGGAGTACACCTCTAGGCTGTTTGATGACTACTGCAGAGAATGGGGGATCTCACACCAGCTGACGGCGGCGTACTCGCCTCAGCAAAACGGAGTGGCGGAAAGGAAGAACCTAACCATTATGAACATGGCGAGGAGCATGGTGAAGGGCAAGGGGTTGCCAAAGAAGTATTGGGCGGAAGCAGTGCAGGTAGCAGTGTACTTGCTGAACCGTTGCCCAACCAAGAGTGTGAGGTTCAAGACACCATTTGAAGCTTGGTGTGGGAGGAAGCCTAGTGTGAAGCACCTAAGGATCTTCGGGTGTGTAGCTCATGCTCACATCCCGGACCAGAGGAGGAGGAAGCTTGATGACCGGAGCGAGAGGTGCATCTTTGTAGGCTACGCTCCTACGAGCAAGGCTTACAAGTTGTACAACCCGGACACGGAGAAGGCCATCATCTCAAGGGATGTGGTGTTTGAAGAAGGCAGTAGCTGGAGCTGGAATGAGGTGGTGAAGAACACCAAGGGGATGTTCTTTGAAGATGAAGAAGAAGAAGGCGGCCAAGGGGATGAGGCGGAGATGGGTGGAGCTGAGCCACCATCACCACCTAGCGGAGGTTCAGGGGGAGCTCTCACCCCTTACTCAAGTGGAGCAAGCTCAAGAGGAGGAGGATCTGGTGGAGCTAGCACCAGTGGAACGAAGGATGATCGTCCTCAACCTAGGACAAGGAGGTTGGAGGAGATCTATGGAGAGACGGCGGCAACTCATAATAATTTTTCTTTATACTGTTTGTTTGCAGATGTTGAGCCGTGCTCATATGAAGAGGCCGCCAAAGAGAGAACTTGGAGGAAGGCGATGGATGTGGAGATCGCCTCCATCAAGAAGAACGATACCTGGAAGCTGGTAGATGCACCTACAGGCCACAAACCCCTCGGGGTGAAGTGGGTGTATAAGGTGAAGAAAAATAAAGATGGGGGCGTGGAGAAGCATAAGGCGAGGCTAGTCGTGAAGGGCTACCGTCAAGTTCAGGGAGTGAACTATGATGAAGTCTTCGCACCGGTAGCGCGGATAGATACCATCCGGCTGATCATCGCGCTAGCCGCACATCACGGGTGGAAGATAATGCAGATGGACGTGGTCTCTGCTTATTTGAATGGCTACCTGGAGGAGGATGTGTACATCGAGCAGCCTCCAGGGTACGTGGTGAAAGGGCAGGAGAGAAAGGTCTGCAAGCTTGACAAGGCACTCTACGGGCTGAAGCAGGGAGCTAGAGCTTGGAACGGCAGGATAGATGCTTACTTACAGAAGCATGGCTATCAGAAGAGCCCGCATGAGTATGCACTCTACACCAAGGTAGACAAGGATGGAGGCATGATGATTACCTGCATATACGTGGATGACATAATCTTCACAGGTTTTTTCACCTCTCGCCGCCAACATCCCGGGCTCTCGCTCGTCGGTGTATTCGCTGGAGGTGGAGCTCTCGCCGGAGCTGCCGTTCTCGCGGAAGTAGGTCTCGCCGGAGTTGCTCTCGCCGGAGTTGGTCTCGCCGGAGTAGGCTCCCGCTATAGTAGGTCTCGTCGGAGTAGCTTGGTGAGTCTGGCGCGCTATCGTTGTCAACAGCACTTTCTTTTCTGGACTTGCACTTCTGTGAAGTTCAGGGTTTCCGCAGTGTCCGCTGTGACCGGGCGATGTTGTGCCTGTGGTCGTGGACTAGTGTGTGCGGACTGGCCTTGTGTTCAGCTGGTCGCTCTTGCGGGATGGTTGGTCCGGCGTTGCTGTTGCGGACTGGGCGGACTGCCTTGTGCAGTCTGTTATCTCGCCTGTTACTTGGCGAATATGGGTAGCCTTGTTTCTGCGGACTGGGCAGACTGCTTTGTGCAGTTCGCCATCTCGCCTGGACTTGGCGGGTTGGTTTGTCCCGTGCGGGCGGACTCAGCGGACTGGCTTTGTTAGCTGCGACCAAGGGGCGGTGACTCTATCTCATAGGGTGGTGACCACACTCCTCACCTGGCTTATAAATAGGACCCCCCGGCAAGTCATTTTCAACAGAGTGAACAGTAAGTTGGGCTTGAGCTTAGGCTGCAGACTCAGTTTTCGTATCCGCACGGGTTGTTTGCTTAACCGGTTACTGTGTGCAGGTGGCGCGACTAACACTGTCAAACCAGGAGTTTGGTTCTGACCTCTGTGGAGTTAGCGGGCTGCATTCGGCGGTTACCAGCATCAGCATCTTCTCTCAAGTTCAATAACCTGTCCGCGCGACCTCGCGGTCTTGGCGGGTAGGCGGCTTGTTCCTCTGTTCAGCAGCAGTTCGGCGAATAACCGCGTGTCCGCGCGACCTCGCGGTCTCGGCGGACTCCGTGTTCTGTTTGGTTTCAGCTCGGCTCGGGCGGTCTCGGTGACCTCAGCGGTCTCGGCGATCTCGGCGGTTTCTGTGGTCTATCCGCCCGAGTTGTTTTGTGTTTCTATTTTTTCATGTACTGGCGAAATCATGTCTCGCCATGTATACCTCGCCCTATAAAGAAGATTAATGAAATTTTGATCTGCTTGCTTCTGTCTGTGTTTTTGGTTATCTGAGTTGCTTCCTGCTTTTCGCAAGTTCAAGTTGTGATCTGGGTAGCTCCGAAGATATTGATTTGGTGTTTGGACTACCTTGCTGATCAACTTGAGAAAATTTAACATGGTATCAGAGGAAAGTTCAGTTGCTTGAGCGGTGATCAACAAGCCTTGTTGTTGCTCTGTGTGCTTCTGAAAAGATAACCAAGTTGTGCAATGGACGGTGGGTTTACAAGAGGTCTGAGAATTGAGCTTCTGACGCCGACTAACTTCAAGAAGTGGAAGTCGTGCATGAAGAGCTATCTTCTGGGCGAGGAGTTATGAGAGGTCGTCGGTGGCGATGATCAAGTAGAAATCACTACTGAGTTTGGAACAGCCGAGCAGGTGAGAGTGTGAAGGAAGACAAATGCCAAGGCTGACTTTGCTCTCAAGCGGGCGGTGTCACCTGAGCTCTTTGATCACATCTTAGGATGTGAATCTGCTGCTGAGATATGGACTTCCCTTGATGGGTTGTTAAATAGGAAGAATGTAGCAAGCCTATAGTTCTTTGAGAATGAGTTGGCTAAGGCAACTCAGATAGACCTTTCCATCTCCAAATACTTCTTGAAGATGAAAAGCTTGTGTGCTGAGCTTTCAGCACTTGATCCTGATGAGCCGATCTCCGAGGCCAAGCTGAAGAGGCACATAATCCGCGGTCTGCGGAAGGAGTATGTGGCCTTCATTACTTCTGTTCAAGGCTGGGCTACTCAGACCTCTCTTTTGGAGCTGGAAAATCTGCTTGCCTCGCAGGAGAGCCTGACAAGGCAGATGGCAGAGCCGTAGGGGTGACTGTCTCTGAAGGAGCTAGTGATGCTCTCTTCACTGAGAAGAAGAAGAAGAAGAGATGAGAAAGGAAGAAAAAGCAGACTGCGGCTGGAGATGAACCTTCATCTTCTAAACAGCAGAAGGGGAGCTTTGCTCCTAAGAAGGACTGGAAGAAGAACCTGAAATGCTACAGGTGTTATCAATCAGGCCACTTCAAGCGAGACTGCAAGGTCAAGCTGCAGCCTGGGCATGCTGCAGGCAAGGAGGAAGCTTCCTATAGCAAGGAGGAGGTCGGTTGGGGTGGAGCATTCATGACGGGCACTTGTGTCCGAGCTTTGTCCACCGTTGACATGGAGGACGATTGGATCGTTGACTCCGGGTGTGGTCATCACCTCACTGGAGATATGTCAAAGTTCTCCAAGCTGCAGGCATACTCAGGTAACGAAACTATTATAACTGCTGATAATACTGTTCATGCAGTAGAGAAAGAGGGTATAGTAACGTTGGGTAGTGATAAGGGGCCGCTCACGTTAAGGAGTGTTTATCACGTACCGGGCATGAAGAAGAACCTCTTCTCTGTGACCAATGCTGTCGACGCCGGCTATCACGTTCTGTTTGGGCCAACAGAAGTGAAGTTCCATCGCAACATATCAGCGGTTAAGGCTTATGTTGCTCACGTTGGAAGGAGAGTGAAAGACTTGTTTGTTCTATCAACAAGTTCCTATGTTGATCGCATGAGGGCCAATGATAGCGCTGCTATGTGGCATGAGAGGTTGGGGTATGTTGGGATTGATAAGCTTAAGGCTATGACAAATAGGAGCCTGGTGAGAGGCTTGCCTAAGCTATCTTCCTTCGGTGATGGTCAAGTTTGTACTGGATGTCAGTATGGCAAGTCTCACCGTCTTCCATTTGATAAGTCGCAAACGAGAAGCAAAGCACCACTGGAGGTTATCCATGGTGATCTGATGGGACCAACCGTTACTGCTAGCCTTGGCGGGAGCAGGTACATGCTAGTCTTGATTGATGACTACTCAAGATACACTTGGGTGTATTTCTTGAAGGAGAAGTCTGAAGCCTTCAGATTGTTTATGGAGTTCAAGGAGCTGGTGAAGGGTCGGCTTAACCTGAGGATCAAAAAGCTTAGGACTGACAACGGCGGAGAATTTGTCTCCTCCGAGTTTTCTAATTTTTGCAGGAAGCATGGAATCCAGAGGGAGCTCACTTGTGCTCATACTCCACAACAAAACGGAGTAGCGGAGCGGAAGATCCGTCATCTGACGGAGACCTGCAAATGCTGGCTTCATGCCAAGAGTATCCCAAGGTCCTTCGGGGCGGAGGGAATGTCTTGTGCAGCTTATGTCATCAATCGGATGCCTCTCAGTCCGATCAACATGAAGTCTCCCTTCGAGATGTTGCTGAAAGAGAAGCCGAGCGTTGAACACCTTCGGGTGTTTGGATCAACTTGTTTTGTGCATATTCCTGATGCTCTGAGGACTAAGCTTGATGCAAAGGCAAGGAAGCTTGTCTTTGTTGGCTATGATGAGCGAAAGAAAGGATGGAGATGCATGGATCCGGTGACGAAGAAGTTCGTGGTGTCAAGAGATGTTGTCTTTGACGAACTGACGTCATATGGAGGAAGCTCGGTTGAGCTACCGGAGAGCAAGGTTGATGAAGATCAGGAGGTGGCTGAGGTTGTTGATCAAGAGGAGCTAGCTGTGTCACCAGCAGCTCCAGTTGCTTCAAGTTCTGGGGGAGAAACTTCTGGGTCAGGAAGCAGGGGGAGCATTGCTCTAAGCTTGCCGGAGAACAGAGGTGAACCAGAAGAAGTAGCGGAGGTGGTCAGCAAGGAGCAGCCTCTTCGGAGATCAAAGAGGGTTATCAAGCCTCCAGATCGCTACTGCGAAGGAAACACTGTGAGCTATGTCTCATGTTTCTTTGCAGGTCCTCTTGATGAGCGGGAGCCTGCTAGCTTCAATGAGGCCACTGGAGTCAAGGAGTGTGAAGATGCCATGAGAGAGGAGATGGATGCTCTCAAGAAGAATGAAACTTGAGGTCTTGTGCCCAAAGTTGATGGCATTACTCCGGTAACTTGCAAGTAGGCCTGCACAAAAAGACTGCCCAGCAGTCCCGGACCGGTCTTTTTAAAGACCGGTCTTTTGCCTTGCCAGTCCCGGACCGGTTTCAGTCAAACCAGTCCCGGTCCGGGACCGGTTTTCCTGCTCAAGAGGAGGACCGGCCCTAACCGGTCCCGGACCGGTTTTTTTTTAATTTTTTTTTATTAAAATTTTAAATTCTATATTTATATTAAAAATGGAATAAAATTCAAAATTTCAAAGTGAAATAAAATTTAATTTTTATTAAAAATGAAATAGAATTACAAATTGACATTTTACAATTTACATTATGACAAAAAAAAACATTGAACGAAAATGAAAATTACATTGAAGTTAAAATAAAATATGAAAATTACATTTAAATATTCAAATTGAAATAAAATGAAAAATAAAATACATTTGCATATTTATTCTTCGGTCGCGCTTCCCAAACTTAAGTTATTCATCTCGTCTTCCACTTCAGACTCACTATCTTCAATAGACGAGACGTGTTGCCTCCTCCTTATAGCATCCAAATGATCCTTGTAGCAAATGCAAATCTCCAAAGATTCCTCGTTCAAACGGCTTCTTCGCTCGTTCAAAATCCTGCCACTCAAAAAAAAAGCAGACTCCGAAGCTACCGTACTAGCTTGGATTGTTACTAAATTACGGGCCATTAAGGCCAAAATAGGATAAACATTTGTTTTAGTTTTCCACCATTTTAAAATATCAAAATTTTCTATTTCGCTTGCGGTCATATAATCTTGAAATTGTGTTTTTGTATATAAACCTAATTCATTTAAAGTACTTGAAGTTCGTTGTTTTTTTCTAGAGGCTAATTCTAAAAGTTTGTTTTTTAAAATATCTTTTGTTTTAGGTTGGGTGGATTCTTCACGAGGTCGCGATCCATACATATTATCATAATAATTATAGAAACGAGTAAAATCAGAATTAAATTTTGAAACACTTAAATTAACAAAATTAATAGCCGTTTCGTTTAAATTTAAATTTCGATTAATTTCTTCTATAAAATTTTCTACCCCGTCCACACCCATTAAAGGGTTTAAAGCCGCGGCGCATGAAAACATGGGTGGCATTTCTTGATAATATTTTAAAAATTTCTCCTCCATTACTAATATTAACGGACGCCACATTTCATTTGTTTTGTATGTTTTAAAAGTTTCAGTAATTAATAAAATATTTTCAATAACTAAAGAGGAAGTAGGATAATAAACTCCGGATAGAATCGTTGTTGATCGATAAAAATATTCTAATAAATTTACGTAATCTTCGAGGACCTCCCAATCTGACGCACCTAAATCATGTACTTCTACACTATTATAAAATTCTATTAATAAATTTTTTTGTGTCAAAGCTCGCTTTAACATTTTATAAGTTGAATTCCAGCGTATAGGCATATCATAAGAAAGACCTAAAAATTTTTTACCTTGTGAAAAATAACAAATTTTTTAAAATCTTGTTTTCTTTTTTTTGAACTGTAAATAACTCGTAACATAGTTCGTATTTTAATTACGTACTCGTTCATATAAACCAAACTGTCTTGTACAATTAAATTTAAAATGTGACAGACACAACGTGTATGAAAAAAATTCCCTGTAACATTGGTTGTAAATCTGAAATCAAATATCGTATCGCGGTCGCATTATTGGAAGCGTTATCAAAAGAAATACTCATAATTTTTTCTTTTATTTTAAATTCTCTAATACACTTAATTATTACCTGATAAATAGCTTTACCAGTATGCGGATATTCAAATCCTTCAAAACAAATTATTCTTTTATTTAGTTCCCAACTATTGGGATCGATCCAGTGAGCGGTAATGCAAATATATGAGTGTCCCTCAGATATACCGCTTGTCCAGACGTCGCTTGTTAAGCTAACGCGACCGTCAAATGTTTCAAAATAATTTTTTAAATATTCTTTAGATTGCATATAAGCCGCTAAAGCATCGCGTCTAGTGGTAGAACGACTTACCTGCTGATATTTGGGTTGGAGTACCTCGTGTATGTATGATGTCATCTCTTCATCGTCGTAGTGGCTGAATGAAAATCCCTTTTTGATGACGTTCTCCATTTGTCGCTCCCGCTGCCGAGCTTGATCGTATGTCCAAATGTGCCCGGACGTCGAAATTTGAGCTTGAGTAGACTCCGGGGCTTGTTTTGAAATGCACGATTTCACATGCCGGACGAGCGTTGTATTGCTGCCAACGGCCATTAGCTTCCCGCAAAGTTTGCACTTCGCCTTCAATTCACCGTCGATCCGCACTTTGTCGAATTTCTCCCAGACTGCCGCCTTGTGGTGGTGTTCTACTACTTCGTGCGCGACGGACGCAGAGGAAGAAGCCGGCATGGATGAGGAAGACGCCATTCGAGACTTGAGAGTGAGTGAGAGTTGAGAGAGAGAGAGAAGGAGAGTAAGTGAGAGAGAGAGATGAAAAAGAATTTTTAAGAAGGGGGGAGGGGGTATTTATAGGATTTGATTTTTTAAATTTTTTAAAATTTAAATTTTATAAAATTAATTATTTAAATAATTAAATTTAAAATAATAATAAATAAAATTAAAAAAAAACAAATTGGTGGCTGGCATGGCCGGCCGGCCATGCCAGCCACCAATATGGGCCAACGGCTCTTTAAAGAGCCGTTAAAAACGGCTCTTTAAAGAGCCTAAAAACGTCTCTAAAAAGAGCCGTTTAAAACGGCTCTTTTTAGAGCCGTTTAAAACGGCTCTTTTTAGAGCCGTTAGGGCTCTTTAATTAAAGGGACCGGTCTTTTTACCGGTCCCGGGGCCAGTCCCAGTCCGGGACCGGTCAAAGACCGGTAAAAGACCGGTCTTTTACCGGTCCCGGTCTTTTACCGGTCCCGGTCCGGGACCGGTCTTTGAAGTGAAATACGAGACTTTTGGGACTTCCGGGACCGGTCCGGGACCGGACCGGTCCCGATCAGGACCGGTCTTTAGCCGGTCCTAACCCAATCGGACCGGTTAGGACCGGTTTTTTTGTACACCACTACTTGCAAGTGGGTGTTTAAGTTGAAGAAGAAGGCTGATGGGAGCATTGAGAGATACAAGGCTCGCCTGGTTGCTCGGGGATTCTCTCAGCAGTATGGAGAAGACTATGAGGAGACGTTTAGTCCAGTTGCAAAGATGACTTCAGTTCGGATAGTGATTGCTTTGACTGCTTGCCAAGGATGGAGGATGTGGCAGCTTGATGTAAAGAACGTCTTTCTCTACGGAGAGATTGACAAGGACATCTTTATGGATCAGCCACTTGGATTCATTTCTGAAGTTCATCCGGACTACGTCTGCAATCTCAGGAAGGCTCTCTACGGGTTGAAGCAAGCTCCTAGAGCTTGGTATGGGAAGATAGCAGAATATCTACAATTCTGCGGATACCTTGCTTCAAACTCAGACTCAAGCTTGTTTATCAAGAAGAAGGGGGAGCTTCGAGTTTTGGTCCTGCTGTATGTTGATGATATGATCATCACAGAGAATTCTGAGGAGGTAACTAAGCTCAGAGCTGAGCTAGCCATTCGCTTCGAGATGAAAGACCTGGGAGAGCTTCATCACTTTCTTGATCTCGAAGTGGAGAGGAAGGAGAGTGAGATCCTCATCTGCCAGAAGGGATATGCTGAAAGCATTGTGAACCGGTTTGGCTTGATTGAAGGGAAGACTTGCTCTACTCCTCTGGATCAAGGACTAAAGCTTTGACGAGATGAAGGAAGGATTCTTCCTGATCCTTTGGTGTTCAGAGCTCTTGTTGGGAGCTTGATCTACCTGACGATTACTAGACCAGATATAGCTTATGCTGTTGGTCGAGTAAGTCGGTTTATGGCAGAGCCAAGGAAGTCTCATCTTGTAGCGGCAAAGAACATTCTGAAGTATGTCAGGCAACTTCTGACATGGGACTTCTTTACAGAAGGGATGCGAGTTTCTCTTTGCTATGGTACACGGATGCTGATTATGGTGGTGACTCGGATGACCGAAGGTCAACTTCTGGTTATGTGTTCACTTGTGGATCAGCGGGCATTTCGTGGTCTAGCAAGAAGCAGGACTCGGTATCCGTCTCTACTACGGAAGCTGAGTACAAGGCTTCAGCCTTGACAGCTCGGGAAGCCGTTTGGCTAAGGAGACTGGTAGAGGACATCCATGAGGAAGTGCAAGGTCCAACTTTGCTCCGAGGGGATAATGAAAGTGCTCTCAAGCTGGTAAACAATCCAGTTTGTCATGTCAGGACCAAACATATTGAGATCGATCACCATTCATAAGGGAGAAGGTGTTGGAAGGATCTCTTGTGGTCGGTCATGTTCGGAGTGAAGATAACCTTGCTGACATCTTCACCAAGCCGCTGTCGAAGGGGCCTTTTCAACGGCTACGAGGTCTTCTTGGTTTGATCACCACTTCTCACTTCAAGGGGGAGTGTTGAAATTGGTGAAGTGGAAGTGGGTGGTCGGGCAGTCCGGGCGACCTGGGCGGACTGACCGTGCGGATTGGTAGTTAGTCCGGCGGGCTAGTTGTTGGCGACCTGCGTAGTTTGCTGCGGTCAGGTTTTGCGGACTGCGCGGACTGGTTGAGTCCGGCAGTGAGCTGAGCTCTGCTAGGTGGTGTGCGCGGCCTGTGCGGACTGGGCTTGGAGTCCGCGTATCTTCTTTGGAGTTGCGGTGAGCAGCGGTCTGGCCTTGGAGCTGGCGGACTGGCTTGGTATCCGCCGAGCTCGCGCTTTCTTTTCTGGACTTGCAATTTTGTGAAGTTTAGGGTTTCTGCAGTGTCCGCTGTGATCGGGCGATGTTGTGCCTGTGGTCGTGGACTAGTGCGTGCGGACTGGCCTTGTGTTCAGCTGGTCGCTCTTGCGGGATGGTTGGTCCGGCGTTGCTGTTGCGGACTGGGCAGACTGCCTTGTGCAGTCTGTTATCTCGCCTGTTACTTGGCGAATATGGGTAGCCTTGTTTCTGCGGACTGGGCGGACTGTTTTTTGCAGTTCGCCCTCTCGCCTGGAGTTGGCGGGTTGGTTTGCCCCGTGTGGGCAGACTCAGCGGACTGGCTTTGTTAGCTGCGACCAAAGGACGGTGACTCTATCTCATAGGGTGGTGACCACACTCCTCACCTGGCCTATAAATAGGACCCCCCCCCCCCCCCCCCCCCGGCAAGTCATTTTCAAGAGAGTGAACAGTAAGTTGGGCTTGAGCTTAGGCTGCGGACTCGGTTTTCGTATCCGCACGGGTTGTTTGCTTAACCGGTTACTGTGTGCAGGTGACGCGGCTAACACTGTCAAACCAGGAGTTTGATTCTGACTTCTGTGGAGTTAGCGGGCTGCATTCGGCGGTTACCAGCATCAGCATCTTCTCTCAAGTTCAATAACCTGTCCGCGCGACCTCGCGGTCTTGGCGGGTAGGCGGCTTTTTCCTCTGTTCAGCAGCAGTTCGGCGAATAACGGCGTGTTCGCGCGACCTCGCGGTCTCGGCGGACTCCGTGTTCTGTTTGGTTTCAGCTCGGCTCGGGCGGTCTCGGCGACCTCAGCGGTCTCGGCGATCTCGGCGGTTTCTGTGGTCTATCCGCCCGAGTTGTTTTGTATTTCTATTTTTTCATGTACTGGCGAAATCATGTCTCGCCATGTATACCTCGCCATGTAAAGAAGATTAATGAAATTTTGATCTGCTTGCTTCTGTCTGTGTTTTTGGTTATCTGAGTTGCTTCTTACTTTCCGCAAGTTCAAGTTGTGATCTGGGTAGCTCCGAAGATATTGAGTTGGTGTTTGGACTACCTTGCTGATCAACTTGAGAAAATTTAACACTAATCTCATCCCTCATTTCCCACCACTACTTTTCCTTTCGCTACAACCATCCGAAATAGTTTAAGTAATGCCATTGTTTATCAATTTTAGTATTGTGATGAGAAACATGCATTTCCCAGTCATTTGAAGTCATTTTCCATTCAGCATGTGTCTCGCAGAAGCCTTTTTATTGAAAGGGTTTCAAAAACTTTTGCAATATGCTCTTTGGTCCTCCGTTGCTGAGCAAGCGAGCAACTCATTGGAGAAGCTGATCTTCTTAAAGCAGCCAGGATTGGTGGACTAAGAAAATTTACATATTCTATTAGCACATGCTACCTGTTGTAAAAGCCCAAACTTGGCGGCCCAAATCTGCAGCCCACTTCAGCTGTTATTAAGAAAAGAAAAGTAAAATCTAGAAAGTACTGTTACTAGAATATTCTGCAAACATCTGTATTGCCTATAAAAGGCTACCTGTATTAGTAAATGAATCAATGAAAAAAAATTAGTCTTTTTCTTCCTACTCTCTTGCATGCTTCTCTCCCGTTAAAACTCCACAAAACATATTTGATTCTTTGTTCCATCAGTGGTATCAGAGGCAGGTTCAAGGCAATATCATAGAGCCGTATTTCACCGTCAATGGCCTCATCATCTACCGACTTGCCCATATTCTCCCATCCCTCCATCCCCATGTTCAACGGAGAATTCTATGAACAATGGAGTGATAAAATGGAGACTCTATTGATCTCACAAGATTTGTGGGACATTGTACAAGACGGCCTCACTTCCACCAGCAAAGAAGTCGATGGAGCAACCCCCAAGTTCAAGAAGGAAGACAAGAAGAAGGATGCACTGGCATTACACTTCATACAGCAAGGAGTCTCGACAAACATCTACCCGAGGATTATGGGATCCAAATCCTCAAAGGAGGCTTGGGAAAGGCTCCAAACTGAGTACAAAGGGACTAAAAAGGTAATAAAAATCAAGCTTCAGACATTACGACGTCAATTCGACGATATTAAAATGAAAGGAGAGAAATCCCAAGAGTACTTTGCTAAACTTACCAGTCTAGCAAATCAGATAAAAGCTTTGGGAGGAAACCTGGAGGAAACACAGATTGTAGAAAAAATACTCAGGTCCCTGCCAAAAACATACAATCATGTTGTTTCTGCTATCATGGAGGCCCACGATATAGAGTCAATGTCAGTCACAGAACTCCTGGGATCACTTAAATCCCATGAGGACCTCTTCCGGCGAGACGACTCTCCCATAGAAAAGGTTTTCCAAACAAAAATGGCGTTTAAAAATAAAACAGGGAAGAAGAACTCCTTCAACAGAAACTTCAACAATCAGAAACAAGAAAGAAGTGAAGAAAATGGATATTATAAACAGAAGGACACCAACCCGACTACTGGATCCTCCTGCAAAATCTGCAAGAAACAAAACCACCTCACAAAGGATTGCTTCTTCAGATGTAAAACATGCAAAATTCAAAATCATTCAGAGAAAAATTGCTGGTTCAAGCCAAAAGAAGAAGCAAAGTTCACTGAAGCAAATGAAAGTGAGCAATATCTGTTTGCTTGCAAACCGCTGGAAGACAAAGACACCTCACATTTCTGGTACATTGATAGCGGTTGCTCTAGCCATATGGCTAATAACCGAGATTACTTCACCAGACTTGATGAAACCTACAAATCAGAAGCGATTCTAGGAGATGGGAAGAAAGTAAGAATAGAAGGGAAGGGAACTGTCTCAGTAATCACACCAGAAGGAGCCCAGAAGCTGATTGGAGAAGTGCAATTTGTTCCTACTTTATCACAGAATCTGCTAAGCGTCGGGCAACTGCTCAAGAGGGGATTAAAGGTATTATTTGACCAAAACTCCTACTCAATATACCACCCCACATCCAAAGCACTCATCTGCAATGCACAACTCAACTCAAGCAATATCTTTACACTTGAGTTGAAACCTCAAAAGAGCATGACCTTGACTTGCTCACAAGATGACAAGTCCCTCCAACTTTGGCACAATAGGTTAGGCCATACAAATCTTACCTCGAGTCACTTAATGCACCAACAACAGTTGGTTGAAGGCCTGCCAAAGTTAACAAAAACACAAGTAAAATGTGACTCATGTGCTAGAAGTAAAACACACCGTTTGCCATTCCCAAAGACAGCACAAAGAAGAGCCACACAACCCCTGGAATTACTTCACATTGATCTATGGGGACCATCCAGAGTGCCGTCACTTGGAGGCAAACGATACTACTTACTCATTGTGGATGACTTTAGCCGTTTCATGTGGTTAAAGCACCTGGAGGAAAAATCAGAAAGCTTCCAACATTTTATCTCCTTCCAAAAACAAATAGAAAAGCAATTGGAGAGACAAATAAAAACTTTAAGAAGTGACAGAGGAGGGGAGTTTCTATCAAATGAATTCAACAACTATTGTCTAGCAAATGGAATACGAAGGGAACTCACTGCACCAGCCACTCCTCAACAAAATGGAACTGTAGAGAGAAGGAATCGAACAGTAGTAGAGATGGCAAGAGCCATGTTGATTCACAAATCTCTTCCAAAACAATTTTGGGGAGAAGCTGCCTCCACAGCAGTATATGTTTTAAATCGATCCACCACCAAAGCTCTACACAATTCAACTCCATATGAATCCTTATACGGTCACAAACCCACAGTAGCACATCTTAAAGTATTTGGGTGTATTGCTTATGCACACAAGACAACTGGGAGACAAGAAAAGCTGGATGAAACCAGTCACAAGTGCATCTTCCTGGGTTATTGTGATCAGACTAAAGGATATCGTCTACTAGAACCAAACAACAACAAACTCATCATATCGAGAGATGCCATCTTTCATGAAGAAGAGGAATGGCAGTGGGGATCAGATCAGGAAGTTCTTAAACCATCTGAGTTGTCGGTTGAGTTGGAATTCCCACCACACTCCATCCAGGCCAACACTGAAGAAGCAGAGCCTGCAGAAATAGAGTCTGATTCATCATCTCCCAAGAAATTCAGATCACTGAATGAAATCTATCAAAATGATGAGTTTGCACTTGTGACTTCAAGTGTTCCAGCAACCTTTGAAGAAGCTAAAAACATGAAGGAATGGCACCAAGCAATGAATGAAGAAATTGAAGCAATAAAAAAAAAAAAACCTGGAAGCTAGTTTCAAAGCCTCCAAACAAAGAAATCATAGGCCTGAAATGGGTTTACAAACTGAAACGAGACGAAGAAGGAAAAATAATAAGGCATAAAGCGCGACTTGTGGCCAAAGGGTATACTCAAAGACCTGGAGAAAATTACAATGAAATATTTGCACCGGTCGCAAGAATGACTACAATTCGTTTGATTCTCGCAATCGCTGCTTATTCTGGCTACCCTGTATACCAGCTTTATGTAAAATCAGCGTTCCTCAACGGAGAGCTCATAGAAGAAGTATATGTAACTCAACCTCAAGGCTTTGAGATCAAGGGTGAAGAAGATAAAGTATACAGGCTTCATAAAGCCCTCTACGGATTAAAGCAAGCCCCCCAGGCATGGAACCACTACATAGATTCATACGTCCAACAAGAAGGCTTCACCCGATGCGTAATTTAGCTCACACTATACCTGAAGAAAGATGATGAAGGTACGATCATTGTAAGCTTATATGTTGATGACTTAATACTTACAGGATCAAATTCAAAGAAGATAGCAAAATTCAGAGAAAGAATGAAGACTAAATACGAAATGACTTATCTTGGGTCCCTGAAGTTCTTTCTGGGACTCCAGATCAAGCAAATTCGAAGGAGGAATCTTCATCACTCAAGAGCTCTACACCAATAATCTTCTAAAGAAATTCAACATGGAAAACTGCAACCCCACAGCTACACCCATGTCAGCCACTAAAAAATTAAGTTCCAGAGAAGAGGAAGAAGAAGGAGTGGATAAAGAGAAATATAGAAGTTTAATCGGAAGTCTCATGTATCTCACTAATTCAAGGCCCGATATAGAGAATGCAGTGAATATTGCGACAAGATTCATCAGTAATCCATCCAAAGAGCATTTTGATGCAGCAAAACGCATCCTAAGGTACCTGCAGGGCACCAAAAATTACGGCATTCTATACAAATCCAGCCAAGGTAACACTCTACATGGCTTCACGGACTCTGACTGGGCTGGTGATCTTGATGATCGAAAGAGCACAGGCGGCTTTATTTTCTTTGCAGGATCTGGACCCATATCCTGGAGCTCTCGAAAACAAAGGACGGTGGCTCTTTCGACCACCGAAGCCGAGTATGTTGCTCTCAACGATGCCGCCTGCGAAGCAATTTGGCTTCTACGCTTAAAGAATGAGATAGAAGAAGATAGAGGGGGAAGAAAAGAAGTAGCAAAGCTCCACTGCGATAACAGTTCCGCCATCGCTTTATCAAAGAATCCAGTTTATCACAGTAGAAGCAAACACATCGACATAAAACATCACTTCATCCGTGAACTCTTGGGAGAAGAAATTGATCGAGCTTCACTTTTGCCCTACCGGAAGACAGCTCGCTGACCTAATGACGAAACCGCTGCCGAGGGATCGATTTGTCGAACTAAGAAAGAAGATCGGAGTGATAAAGGCTACAGATTTAGAGGGGGTGTTGTAAAAGCCCAAATTTGGCGGCCCAAATCTGCAGCCCACTTCAGCTGTTATTAAGAAAAGAAAAGTAAAATCTAGAAAGTACTGTTACTAGAATATTCTGCAAACATCTGTATTGCCTATAAAAGGCTACCTGTATTAGTAAATGAATCAATGAAAAAAAATTAGTCTTTTTCTTCCTACTCTCTTGCATGCTTCTCTCCCGTTAAAACTCCACAAAACATATTTGATTCTTTGTTCCATCACTACCTCCATCTGCACAGATCAACCAAAAGCGACTACGACTAGACGTCGAGTTCCAAAACCTGAATGACTTGATTACAACAATGAGCTTAGCATGCATTTGTGACAATGGCTAAGATGGATCGGAACTCATCTTTGATTGTATGGAAGAAGAGAATGTGAACCCAGAAGAAGAACCAGGATGAAGCTAACACGGTGTATCCTCCTTATTTAGGATTTTTATTGCATTAGTTAGCATAAAGAAAAAGAAGAGTTCCACTGAATGAACAAAGCAAGTGCCCAGGCGAGTAGGAAAGAAGAGAGCTCAAGATCTTATTCTTAACTTATACTTACAAATCCATCTTATATGATGCTTTCCGCATAATATTTTATTGTACACAAGTATTATACCCTTTGTACAATCCCGTATTTGATGAGTGGTCCCCCTCCAGGATCAGTGCTTTGCGAGATCTTCAGGCAAGAAGTCGCTCAAGAGGCGAGCCGGGCCCCTGGCATCGAGTTCACTCGACGCCTTCCGCCCTGGTGTCGAGTGAGGCAAACTCACTCAGCGCCTTTTGATCTCGGCGTTGAGTGAGGCTTGTTCACTCGACGCCTCTTTCCTTGGCGTTGAGTGAAGCCCAGACACTCAACGCCTCTTTCTTGGCGTTGAGATCTTTGCAGCCCCGTCGGCTCGCCCATGTGGGGTAGAGCAGAATAGGGGCGAGTGGACCAGCAGGCTCGCACTCGCCCAGGGCTCTCGACAGGCAGTTGGCGAGTGAGGCAGGTTTGGCCCGCACTCGCCCAGGGGCTTAGGGGGGGTGGCGAGTGTCAGCCTTATCAGGCACTCGCCGTCCCAGACACTCAACGCCTTCTTTCCTTGGTGTTGAGTGAAGCCCTCCCAGTCGACGCCTTTTGTTCTTGGGCGCTAAGTGAAACTGGACCCATAGTGAGGTGGCGGGGAGGCAAGTGCCTGGCTTGCCCAGCACTTGCACCTTTAGGCGAGTGAGGCGTTTCTGGCCCGCACTCGCCCAGGGTCGTAGGGAGGCGGCGAGTGCTAGCACCATCGAGCACTCGCCACCCCATGCGAGTGGAGGTTTTCAAGGGCCGCTCGCCTAGTATTGTATGATATATTTTTACCATTTTACCCTCGCTGGTCTGCCCATAGCCTTTCAGAACAGCAGAGTTACGTTGTTGGCAGGCCAACTTGTGCTGCACTTAGCTGTTTAGAACAGCGGAGGTTGGTTGTTGGCAGACCGTTTTCAGAAAACTATAAATAGACCTAAGGAGGTACCTTAGAAGGCATGCTTACTTGTGCTCTGGTCTTCTTGCGCTTTCTGAGGTATCCTTAGCCCAGCACTTGGGTAAGGAGGGGAAACGCTCTAAGATCTTCCGGGTGTGTGGTGGGACTTCCGTGCTGGATCCTTGGGTCCATTTCTTGTTCTTAGTCTCTAGCTGTTTCAGTTTGTGAGGGAGAAGTAAGTGCGAGATCACCCCTTCCCCAATGATTCGAACTTCACAGAAGCCGATTTTCGGTTTCAACACCCTCATTATTTTAATACACATTCAAATCATACACTAATATTTTATACACATGCATTATGCAAATCACACACTAATATTTTAATACACATAAATCACACACCTACACATTCTCATTATTTTTATGTGCATACATATGCACTGAATTATTCAATATGCATCGCCCTCCTAATGTACAACTAAGATAATACATATTATCATAATCATGTTCAATAAACTAAGCTTATGTATCACAAAATATCACAATCGCCCCCCCCCCCCCCCCCCCATCTCAATATCCCAGACCTGATTTATCATCCATTCAATTTTATTTAGGCTCTATGGCGAGTTCATCACCGCCGTGCAGCAGCGAGGAGCAGAAATAATAAAAGCGCGCAAGTTGTCAAGTGCACTTTCCGCTGCAAGTTCTGCTTGTGATCACATGCGCGATTGGGTTCTCGGCACTTCTAAGGTGAGACTTTTTATGTCCTTTGGCCAAACTAGAGATCTTTAGGTTCATTAGCTCTGATTTCATAAATTTTGTACCCCAGAATACAACTGGAGGCGATTCTTTAGTTCTGATCTTACTATGCAAAGATAATATTGCGGTTAATTTCACTTCAGGGAACATGGGTGTCCATGGGAGTGTACTCTGATGGATCTTATGGTGTTCCTGCTGGTTTAATCTACTCCTTCCCTGTAACCTGCGATAAAGGAGGATGGTCCATTCTGCAAGGTATGTAATTTTATAACTGAAGAGGCTTTTTCATGTTTTGGTTAACATTGATTCGGAATTGAAAGACAAAATTTTAGAGAAACGGTTTGGTGCAATCAAATTTCCTAATTTGTTGAGCCACAAGCTAATTTTTTGTTCAATCATGATGGGAAAGATGACATTTTATGGCTATATATTATGGGGTAGGGATAAATTTTTCCTTTTATCATAATTACCCAACATTGTGTTAGAATATTAATATTAATTAATAAATTATAAGTTTTGGGAAAAGGGGAAAACACCATTAGTTCCACTTCACTATTTTAGAATAGGCTCATTTATATATTAGGTGTCTTGTCTTTGTCTTTCTTAGATGAGACAAATGAGGCTATGAACCATACCACACACACGTGCGCGCGCACCACGACAGGTCGAGCTCGAAGTTTCCGGAAATGCTGCGGAATGTTGTACCTTTAGATTAATTTGTTGCGGTTAACCTGCATAGGAGGAACACAATGTTAATCTTAAGGCAGCGCGAAAAATTCACGCGTATCTTCAGGCGATTTACTCCTATTTTGCAATATTTATTATCCAAATTATTTTCACAAAGAAAAAAAATATTTATTACTATTTTCATTAATGTTGTAGAAATAATTACATATCCAGCACAATGTTTTAGATGAATTTTAGAAATATTGCATGTAAATTTTTATTAATCCTATTTATTTGATTAATATTGAAACCTGGAAGTTTAAGGCTCTATTTGGATTGGCGGCGGGATGCCGGTGCGGGAGCAGACGCCGCCGCAAGGCGGGAAAACAAACGTCTTTCCCGCGCGCGGCGGAATTTGCTCCCGCCCTCCCTCAACGGGGAAACAACTCCCTTCCCAGCTGCAGCCCTCCCCCTCCGGTTCCGAACTCCGGCCGCGTTTGTTGGGTTCCCAGCCGCTGCCCTACCAAACATAGCCTAAAGCCCTGTTTTAGAACCTGGTTAAACTTCAGGCAGCAAATGGAATGATGATGCTGCCCCAAAGCTTAAACTTCCCATAGAGCACCTGAATCTCGCACAATTAAAAAATATTGAAATATTTCTTTCTGTAAAGAACACTTTAACATTTCTGGTCTTTGCTCCTAGGAGCTTGTAAGAAGGGGTTGACCAAACATTTGCATTACGATTATAAAGGCCTGTCATTATGTGTCAACATATGCAATCCAACTTAAAATTAATAGACTAGCTTATAAGTGAAGGGACTCATAATTTGCGTTAATGGCATAAGACTACATAAACTTCTCCATGTGGGACTAAATTTTGAACATGTGATTAGTATTTCATCTTAGTTGACTACATAATCTAATGAGGCATTCCATGTTTATCTTAATCCGATCTCAAACCAGCTCAATTCCATATTGGCTTGACTTATTTTTTCAGCTCTTCGACTCCGTTTTTAGCTTGATCAGAGCCCAAAGCCATTTACATTTCTTGATGATCAATTTATATGTGATTTTTGTGTGTTTAGGCCTGAAGATTGATGATTTCTCAAGGGCCAAGTTGGATGCCACCGCGACCGAACTCGTTGAAGAGAAATCTTTCGCATATTCATGTCTTCAATGATGATGGTGAGGATTGACGAGCTGCTCGATACCTAAAATCATGATAGTCACTCGAGAAATAAAACGCAAGGAAAAGTGAAACTAAATTAAAGAGCTATATAGTATCATTTACCGACACCTCCCCTCTAAATTTGCTAAATTACAGGCTGCACTCCTCTTACTTTTGAAATTTAGTAATCCCCCTTGTAGTTTACATTTTATAGCATTAATCTTCCTTAGAAATTTACATTTTGTAACAAACATGCACAAAAATACCCCCCGAATCAGTGGTATTTTTGCATGGATTTTACGAGATGTAAATTTCAGGGGAGATTTTTTTAATTTCAAAAGTGGGATGCAACCGATAATTATGCTAATTTTCAGGGGAAGTTTTGGTATTATATGTCTATATATTTGTGTGTGCAGCTGGATTAGAGGTTGTTTTAAGTGTGGTTTATTTTATTTGCTTGACTTGTTTGGTTGGATGCAAAGCTAGAACCTGAATAATTCAATAAAATAATTGGCAAGATAAACTCTTAGTACAAAGATTTATTCAAGAAATGGTGCAAATGACTATATTTTTAAGGTTTGTTTGGGACGGGGTGTATTTATCTCTTGCTAAACATGCCCTTAGGCTCTCTGCTTTGGACATCACATTGACATTTGGGCACTCTTGGTAACAAATTGAGGAGGGAGAATTTAGTTTTGTCGGAATGTCTGGGACAATAAATGGCTATAATTAAGGGCATCCTTTAGCGTGGCGGCGGCGGCCGTGAACGTGGTGGTCATGAACTGTCGTTCATGAACGCCCAATCTCTTCTAAAAAGTTTCTTTCTTTTTACACTCAAAATTAGTTCATTTTCTTGGTAGTGGTCGTAACTACCTGTGTTTTGCAAACATGCATTCTATGATAAATGATGTTTTTGATCAAAAACATTGGAGCAAATAAGTCGTACCAAACGAAGTCAAGGCCTGTTTGGTGCCACGGATGAATTGCAGAGCGGTAGTTGTGATGAGCCGCTTGCCAAACAGTCCTTTAGTGACTACATAATAAAAATTTTATGTATTCTCCGTAAACCTAATAAATTAAAACATGCATGCATCAGACTTGACAAATTATCTCAGTGGAGCCGCTAGAAAATGTTGCTTCTCGTGAGGATCAAACCCGTAATTAAATGACCTCCTCGAGCCATATAGGTGTTGTGGGTCACCTGGTTTTTCCCCGGTCCGGAGAATCAGACTATCTTAGCTTGAAGTTGGACCGGGTGCGCAAATAGTTAATGAAAAACAACAGCAAATGATATGAGGTTTTTTTGACGTGGAAAACTCAGAAAAGGTAAAAAATCACGTGATCGGATCTGTGTTGGGACAAAATCCATTATTTTGTTGAGTTTACAAGAGTTAGAGTTTTTTCGAATGTGACAGGCCAATTCTTTGTTACAATGTTTTGAATACCAAAATAGCAGTAAATAAACTAAGTTCGCGATATTTTGATGTGAGCGTCAGATGCAACGCTCTGTTGCGGCTTCCTCTGGAGCGGAAAATAGGCTAAGTCCTTGTAGTGTTGAGTGCTAAACAGCCTAGAGAGGGAGCGGAACGAATTCCGAGCAGAGGAATGATCTATGTTCTAGGTCTTCGCCGGAAAACCTCAGAACTCTCTCTAGCCTCTGTAGTTACTTGTCTTCAAATGAGGGTCTGAAAGCTTATTTATAATTTTTTGGAGGGACATGCTGGTAATTGCGTCAGAGCGGATTTTATGTTGGCGAATGACGTCGCTCTGTTACGGTCACCTAGATCACTAATTTTCGTGAAATGACGGAAGTGCCCCCCGGGGAAGCTTGGGGGCCCGGGTAGGTTTCCCGACGGCAGCGGTGGCTGGCAGCGGCGGAGGTGGTCGGGCGGCGTAAGCAGCCACCGACGCGCGCGCGTAATGGGTACAGACGCCCGCAAAACTTGTGTGCGTGTAGTGAGTACAAGTCACGTGATGTCATGCACTCGACGCTACTGTGCACGATGACCCGTGCGCCGTGCTTGCGTATGCGCGGGGCGCCTGCCGCATGCGTGTGGCTGTTGTGCGGCTTGCTCAGTTGGGTCAAATTGATTGAATATTCTCAGTCAGATTCCTACTGCTTTGACTTAGAAAATTCAGGAGGAACCCCATCAAATGCCCCCAAACTTCTGTGGGTCATGATCCGTGAAACGATGAGCTTGGAAATTTTTTACTTTAACTTTTTCTTCTTTGGGTCGTAATTCTTCGCTTTGCAATCTTTTTGTTTATGGCACTTTGTCGGGTGTTGGTGTCTCGACATGACTTGTTGTCGGCTTTGTGAGTTGAAGGTTCTGCAGTGGATGCCTAGGCTGCAAGTCTTGGGGTTGACTGCTCATGCGTCGTGCTTGCTTGTTATGTAGCGCTTGGGGCGCGTCGCAAGGACGTCCTCCTGCTTTGCGCTTCATGTGTTGTGTTTTTGTGGAAGCGTGTTCCTTCTCATGTTCCCCTTTATATGGATACGCGAGTATGACACTGCTAGCTTGAGTTGTCTCCGCGGGGCGTTAGCACTGGTGGCGGATTTTTGGACGTAACACGGAGGGATGTTCTGCCCCTTATTTCGGGGTAGCGGGTTCGTTCCTACTAGGAGATGCGGAAGAGCTAGGCGTCCGTTCTCGCGCGAAAGCTAGAAATATGTGGTGTTCGTCCTTATAAAAAGTTGCGACGAAGCCATTTTAGGTGGAGGTCATGATGGCGTCTGAGCCTCAGGATATCGAAATGATGCTAGCCTTCGCGATTGTGAAACGTAGGGAGTCATGGGGTCTTGGAGTGAAGCGGTACCGAATGTAGGTCCATCACGGCAGGATGAGCATAATTGAGCTACGCCTTTCACTTGTAGGGAGGGCTTCGTGCAGTATGACAAATTCGGGGGCGTTCCATCCGTTGAATGGGTGATACCTCAAAATATGGTGCTAATGCTGAGAGATTAGTTGATCGCATGACATCATGCACACACTCTGTTTCTTTGGTTAGAACTTTGTTTAGTCGTGACTTAGCCTGGTAGCTTGTATTTTGCTTGCGACATATCTCTTGGGGTGTCACAGGGTTGTCCCCTTGTTGAGCCTTGGGTGCCCCAGTTGAATCATAAGTGTTTTGTCTTTCATGCTACCTTTGCTTGAACATGCGTGTTGACACAGCACGTTGATATTGTGGTTAATGTTGTGTGTGCACGCCAGGGGCTGATGCTTGATGTGCGTGGGGGGTGTTTGCCCCCCTCCCTTATCCAGATAGTGCTTTGAGGCTCAGTGGAGCTGGAGGTCTCGTGGTTCATCCAGGTAAAAAACCCATGGTGGATCGAGGACTTACTCTTGTCTTGGGAAGAACTCAAGATCTGCTTCTTCGGAGATGGCGGAGGATCTTTGTTCATTTATGCCTTGGAAGGATTGGGTTTCGTTCCATTATTGGTGGAGGAGGCGAAGAACCTTTGTTTGTTCGTGCCGTAGGATGACTTGGGGTTCGTATAGATTGAGGCGGCGAAGACCCTTTGTTCGTTCGTACTTCAAGAGAGTCGGGGTCCATCCATGCGGAGGTGACGAAGAACTTTGTTTGTTCACGCCTCAGGAGGACCGGGGACTGTCCAGGTGGAAGTGACAAAGAATCTTTATTCATTCGCCCCTCAAGAGGACCGGGGTCTGTCCAGGTGAACGTAACAAAGAACCTTTGTTCATTCACACCTCAGGAGGACTGGGGTCCATCTAGGTGGAGGTATCAAAGAACCTTTGTTCGTTCGCGCCTCAGGAGGACCGGGTTCCGTCCAGGTGGAGGCGGCAAAGAACCTTTGTTCGTTCACGTCTTAGGAGGACTGGGGTTCGTGTAGGTGGATATGACGAAGAACCTCTATTTGTCCGCGCCTCAGGAGGACCGGGGTCCTTCTAGGTGGAGGTGACAAAGAACCTGTGTTCGTTCGCGCCTTAGGAGGACTGGGGCCCATCCAGGTGGAGGTGGAAAAGAACCTTTGTTCGTTCGCTCCTTAGGAAGTCCGGGTTTCATCTAGTTGGAGGTGGAAAATACCTTTTGTTCATTCAAGCCTTAAGAGGATCGGGGTCCGTCCATGTGAAGGTGCAAAAAGACCTTTGTCTATCTTGCCTGGGAGGTGTAGAAGGATTTTCGTCTATCTTACCTTGGAGCTGCAAAAAGACTTTTGTGCATCTTGCCTGAGAGGTGCAAAATGACTTTTGTCCATCTCACCACAGAGGTAGAAGGTCCCGGAGCATGTTTGTCTTTCAAAGACCCGTTTGTTGTGAAAGGAAAAGTGAATTCTTTATTATTGAAATGAAAGGGAAGATACATGTGCTCGCGAATTTTCCTTCACGACTTGTTATGTTAAGGCATGAAGTTGAGGTGTAGGCTTTGCGCGCGCTCCTAGGGGAGGGACCCCTGCTCGTGGTCTCTAGCTTATTCGTGTCGGGTTGTTGTGTGCTCTTTAACTAGACTATCATCCCGTAGTGCGGGCCTATTTGGGTCGGAGTCCTGCACAAATCTTCCGAGGAGACCTTGTCAGATGAGGCGCTTGATCTCATCCTTCAACTGGTTGCATCCCTCTGTCTTGTGGTCATAGCCTCGATGGTAGGCACAATATTGTTATTGGTTTCCTCTGTTTGGTGCGAGGAGCCTTGGTCTCTGAAGAGAGAGCTAATCACGGATGTCGAGCAATAGTTTAGTTTGTGAAGTTCCAATAATGGTATAATGCTGGTGGTGCCCCCGTCCCGGTGAGGGTTATCACGGTGCTCGTTGCTCCCTCCTGAGTGAGCCCTCTATCAGTCAAAGTGGAGGCTTTCATTGTCGTACGAGAGTTTCCCAGCGTGCACCCAAGAAGCCCTTATGTCACTACATAATAACATGTAAGTGATGTTGTGACATATACACTACCCTTTGGTAGGTTCGATAAATGTAGTTAACAATATATAATGGTGTGAGTGTTACTGAGTTTTTTTATCATTCTATTAGGTGATTTGTGAAAATGGTGACTGCACTCCCTTACAGGATACAACCATAGCTAGTGATGCTGAATTTGGAGTGATAAAAGACCAGTGCACCTGCTGATGGGACACCCATCCCTATGGCAATTGCGTCCATATCTGTTGATAACAGAGCAACTTACGGGACCCGTGATTGGGTGACTTACTCTTTTAGTTACCATCCACCATTGTTCAACGGCGTTGAGTCACCCACTTATGCTCAGGACTGGTTAGAATGAATTAAAGACCTCATTTTGGTCTTTGAAGTCCCGTCAGAGCTGGGGGTCACTCTTATCTCCTTTGCACTTTTTGGGGAGGTTAAGAGATGGTGGCAAGAGGAGTGTCGTGAAAGTTTTGCCTGACTCCCTTGGTCCCAAATCCTCGTGAAGGAGTTTGCTTCAACGTTCTTGGAACATTTTGTTTCGACGACTACCCGTCTTATACTGCGAGAAGACTTTCTGATGTTGAGGTAGAATGAGTTGTCAGTGGAGGCCTACCTCCAAGAGTTTGTACGACTGAGCCGTTATGCTAGACATGTCTTGGTAATGATGAGGACAAAGTGCTTTATTTCTTTAAAGGCTTGTGTGAGGAGTGGAAAGCCAAATTGCGCACATCGACATCTATCGGTTTCCCCATTTTGATTCAAACTGCCCGCAACTTGGTGCTTGTCATTCGTCTGGGGCAGAGTACAACAAAAGAAGAGTTTGAAAGAAATATATTGATAGTTGTTGAATCAAAAAGAGCACAGGACTATGAAGAATCCAAAGCCGAGAATTCAATGGAATCAAGGAAGAGGCAAAAGTCACATATCATCTGCTTTCATTGTGGTCGTCAAGGTCACGTTGCTTGGGGAAGTGGATCTAGGCCATGAAGAAGCAGTGGTGATGACCTATATTACCCTTTCCTTTTTTGTGCAAAGTAGCATGCATTAGAGGTTTGTGTGCGCATGTAGTTGCAGTTATGCGTAACGTTTTGTTACATGTGTTAAATTATTATATCCTCTTCTGTTTTTGAGCCCCCTCCCCTTTTGGAGGTTTATCCTCCTCTTTTGTGACTCTTCCAGCCGAGCCAAATTTTGATGTTATGGTAATTTTGTACATGGTGCTCGTGAAGCATTAAAATGGATGGTGGCAATAGCGAACAAGCCAAAAGTTGATTGTTGCGTAACAGTGTAGTTGTGACCCTTAATGAGTTTGACCCCATAATGTGTTGATGTTAAAAATTGATACCTGTGTTACTTGGTAACTAGCACACTCGTGAAGAGTTGTTAGTCAACCAAGATGGGTTGAAAGTGATCCCTTCAAAGTTGAGTTGGCATGAAACCATAAAATTTATGTGGCTTGAGTTTGGAGATTGATGGTTTGGAAACCTGATCTTTGGATGTGTGCCCAATTTAGCTGGAATCATGAGTAGGTTCACAAACGGTGGAGTTCGTACTTTCTGTTGTAAGATTCATACGGAGATTCGTACATGTTAGAACCCAAGTAAAAGTCTCGTCAAGATTGAAATATTACAGGTAAGGATTTCTCTGTTGTGTATGGTTTACACAAAACTGAGTGATAGTTGTTTTTACGTTGGTGATCTTACGTGTTGTATAGAGGTGACGTTCAAGTTTGATTACCGCTAATTGAAGGCTTTCGGAGCTATCATAGTCTTGATGTGCTTGAAGGTGCATATATTGAACTTGCAAGGAATTGGAATCAATGTAGTGATTTGATTTTCCTAAGAGCGGTCGAAGCCTCGCATTTTGCGAAGAGTGTAATCCTTCCAGACATGATAAAATTAATGACAATGGAGTGACGAAAGTGAGAGTTCGCAAGGCTTTGTAGTTATAACCTATATGTCGGGTGAATCCTTGTGTTGAAACGTATATAAAGATTCGTCGATGTTTGTATGTCCGGATCTAGGATGATTCCCCCAGCTTTGAAAAGTCATATGAAAGTTATCTGTTACCTCCTAGTTTTGTATTTCACTGCGTTCAAGATCATGTGGTTTTTTCTTGTGAAGACATAAATTAGAGTAGCGCAGTGAAAACATGGTGGGTCCATAACACACACGTCGTTTTGAAATCTGATGTTTTGTGTCGCTTGTGCCTGAAATCGAGAAAAAATTTCTAGACGAAATATTCTTAAGGGGGGCGAATTGTAATACCTTGATTTAATAAAAACTAGTTTTTGAGGTGTGGTTAGAGGATGTGGTCTGCGGATTGAAATTTTGGGCTAGGTTTTTATATAAAAACATAAACCCTCATCCCTCTCTAGAACTGATCCTATCCCATTTTCTCACGCGAAGCAGCCGTAGATCCCTCCTGCTCCCTCTTTTGTTTGAATAGAGCAGCCCCTGGAAGCCGCGAGCCCTTCTCTCTCGATCCCCTCCTTGTCCAGCTGGAAGGAGGAAGAGGTTCCCCCCGCTTCGTTCTCTCTGTCGCTCGGTTAGAGCATCCTCCCTCGATACCTCTCTCTCTCACTCTCGCATGCAAGGGCTGGGAACCCCGTTGATCTTACTCGCCCAATACGTAGGCATATCGCGAAGAAGAGAAGCTTCTCTGTAGGAGGACCTGTCGAGTCTTCTCCCCCTTTTCCGACTTCATTGTTATTGTAGTTGACACCGCCTGCGTGTGTTTGTAATGGTTACGCCGTCAAGGTACAGAAGAGGGGGAATCCTTCTATCCAAAGTCTGCCCACTATGTCGTAGATCTCCTCCCCTATCGTGAGCTTACTTTGTCAATGAAGGGCTTGTTGAAGTCAACCCTAAGTCGAGAGGAAGTGCGAAGGAGGCAGTCTCTCATGTTGAAATTTGGAGTGTTGTCGTGGATCCCTTGGTGAGGATTGTTGCAGGAGATGGTTTAGAGGCTCAAGTTGTCAAAAGCGCATTGATCTTGCGAAAAGGAAACTACTATAGTCGTTTCCATGGATTCAAAATGCGCGCCAAGGGTAACGACTCTTTTTTTCCGATCTTAGGACTGTTATTTTCTCTACATTGTGCATATGTTGATTTTAGTGCATTGAGAATCCCCTTACGACACTTCAGTTGAGGCCGAGGACTTTGCTAGGGCGTGGGATTGTGACCTCGACGTATGTTCATGTGAACTGCACATAGATTCCCACTCTCTCTACGAGGTGGAGAGCGGCCGCCAGAGCGTGAGATTGCGACCACGGTATAGTTTCTTGCTTTACTTTGTTTAGGAGGTCACTCACCTTTAATTGGACGTGGTGTGTGTTTCCCTTGATTCATTGCGAACCTTCGGGTCGATTGTGTCTGCCCCGGACAAAAATGTTCATTTAGTGATCCGACGTGCGAGTCTGAATTTAGGCAAGCTATGTGAATCTACTTGTGGCGATATGCCCAAATTGGTGATGTTTCTGTGATATGCATTGCGATTAGCCCTAGGTGCGCTAACGGGAATGTCTCGTACTATACGTCGTAGTGATGGTAGGAATTCGTGGGCTTTATTTGTGAATGCCCCGTTCCAAGGCGGGACTGCGTTGGGCCCGGTAGAACGACGTTCTTGTCGGATTGCGTAGAACGGGTGGATTCCTCATCACTTGGTTGTTGTGTTTAGTTTACGTCATGCCATCAATTTGAGTGCCTCGTTAAGCCACGTCCGGAGACGAGTTCGTTTCTCCCGTCATGAATTTTCAGTACTGGGAGTAATGATACACTCCCTATCACACTCTTCCGGACAGTTGTGGGTTGTTTTCCCCTCTATCGCGCTCGTTTGGACAGTAGTGGACCGTTTTCCCTCTTGTCGCGTTCTTAAGGATAGATTTGGACTTTGAGCCTCTCTATCGTGCCCTTTGTTGTGAGACCTTGACCTCCTACCACTAAAGTTGAGTGTGAAAGGAGAACACATGCCTCTCATTGTGGGTCGTATGACTTCGAGTATTTTTACTGTGTGCGTAATGGCACGGCTACGGGGACCCTCCTTGTGTGCCCCTATATTTTTGGTGGGACTCGGGAAAGAGTACAAGGAAGCATGTCGTGAGAGCATAAAACATGTGGTCGTGCGTGCCAATATTTGTGATGGTTTGTGATCATATTGATTGTGTTTGGTTTGTTAGTAGCTGCACTTTCCTTTTTATAATAGGGAAGAAGTACCACTGCCCCGAGAATGGGGTGGAGTCGTTAGACCGATTGTGGTCAGCTAAAGCTTACTGCTATTTCATTTTTGCTACGTCTCTATGGCTTATACATGTACAGGTATTAGCGGGCCAAACGGGAAATAGCAAACAAGGAGTCCCATGTTGTACTGGCCCTCAAAGGCCAAAATTTTGTATATCTTTCATGTGTTGGAAGTCTGCGTGCCGATATATGTAAATCTTGTAGTGTACGAAACGTCTGTGGTGAAAAGTATGTAAGGCCTTAAGGTTGAGCACCTCTTATTTTGGTGTGTTTCATTCTATGTAGATGTGGACATTTGGGCCCCTTTTGTTTGGGCTTTTTCTAAGTTTCTGTTGTATCTTTTTATGAAAATTCTGAAGTGATTGGTTAGTTTTCCTATTATTAATTAATAGCATTTTAGGTTTGTGGATTTTGTATGTCGTGGGGCTCTGACCGAACCCATGCTATACACTATTTGTAGGTCAATAATGTTGCAACTTCTGTGTAGCACCATCAATATTATATATTATGAGTGCAACTCGGATCAGTTCAGAATGATCCCATTAACAAATCGATCCATATAGATATAATTTTGCCTTTTTGAACCAAAATTGACTCATGCATGTTACAAATAAATTCTATTTGGTATTGATTTGGTTCTCGATTCTACTTAGAGATATAAGTATAAATCCAAATGCTAATCAAATTTATAAAAAATCTTATGTTTCAGGGCAGATTTAGGGGGGGTAGTTGGGGCCCGGACCCCCCCCCCACCCAGGATTTTTTTTATCCCGCGCTCATTTTTTGCAGCCAGCCCCCGCAACCCAACAACATCGCCTTCCTTTTTCGACTCGCAGGCTCCGGTCATCTAGCGACCTCTTCGCTGTACGCAGGGACTGAGTCACTGAGCCGCAGAGGGACATGCGTCACATACACATCTGCCTCCAAACTCTGAAGATCTAGCAGTCCAAGAGATCATTGAGGTTAGGGCTTATTCCAATTCTTGAGGTAAGTGATACGCCCTAAATAAATGTATATAAATTACGCAAGTGCATGTGTCGAATCAAGTAATAAAATGAGAGTAGAGATCGTTCTCACGAGGAAGTGTCTAATCTAACTCTTGTAAATACTAACTTTCCCTTTTCTTTAAATCCAAGCAAATTTAATTTATTCTGGTGTTTTTGAAAATAACTTAAGATAATAAGAAAATCAAATAAACTATTTACTATGAAAATAACTTTGATCAATATGAAGAAGTAACATTGTATTTTGATTTCCTATGTTTGTTAAGATGAATCATTAAAATAATAATTTATGAAAATGCTTAATTATTTTATCTTACAATGATTTTAAATTGGAAATCCTCATCTCTTGATTTATGAAAATTCGTATATTTTTTATTCCCCTATTTATCTCTAATATAGGCGAAGTAGAAAAATATCATAAAGCTCAAAAATCAATATTGCTAGCAATAAGACGAAATCACTTTCTCTCTTCTACACTATATTGAATCTATGATATATTTACGCAACTCATCTCTCAAAATTATGAAGCGCGGTGAAAATATAGAAACTTTGGCGTAATATTTATGCAACTCATCTCTCGAATTATGAAGCATGATACTAAAATCTCCACCAAATTACTATGTAACTCATCTCTCAAATTATGAAACACAAACAAGATAAAGAGCCAAAATTTCTAAAATAAAGTTCATAAATCCAATAAAGATAAATTATTAAACATACATAAATCTTAAAAGAAAATCCCCATCTCAACAAGCATAGTACTCTCATCATACAAGACTATGAGAAATTAGCTCATGATAATAGAGTCACATAACACAATTAAAAAAATCTTATAAAATATGATGAATGAAATCAAAGTGTTGTAAGAGAAAGCCTTGCAATTGCTTCGCAAATTGATCTTCTTCTCTACGGTGCTCTAGCCTTCTCTCCTCCAAGTTTTTGACCCCCAATTTCTCCCTTGGTGGTCACTTCTTATGTTGGTTGAACCCCCTATTCAGCCCTCTTATTTTGGATATAAGAGAAATAACTCAAAAGATATTTTTCCTAATGTAAAAATCCTCCTTTTTAATGGAAAATCTTTTTAAGAAATATGATTGCCTTCCTTATAAAATTTCAAACCCTTTTAGTTAGTATTTTGTTTTTTTATTTTATGCCAAAACTGAAATAACTCAAAAGATATTTTTCCTAATATAAAAATCCTCATTTTAATGGAAATTCCTTTTAAGAAAAATGATGTTATTATCCAAGTTTATAAATTACATTGAATTAATAATATTTTACTCAATTAAATTTATTTTTCTCAAATATAATGAACACAACAAAAACTGACTAAAATAACTTCTTTTTAAGAAGTTATCACACCTCCATACTTAAGCTTTTGTTAGTCTCTAGCAAAAATAATTCATATCATTAAATTGAATGAATAATTAATATCTAGATGTAAATTTAAATGATTATTTTTTCTTGAAAACAAATTAATCAAACCATACTCAAAAAATTTGTTTTACTAAACTGATAAACTTATCAATCAGTAAGAGCTCAAGCCTTTACAAATCTATTAGTTCGATAAAAGATAAAGCTCAATTAAGAATCTAGTGTTGTGTGTTTTTTTTTTTAAAAATTCACTCTCATGCATTTTTTCTCATTGAACCTCCACATTAATTGGAAATGATAAGAATAAGCTAAGTTTTCGATTTTGCCTCCACAAGAGTAATATGTTTGAATTTGGCTTGACTAGAAATTTATGGTTAGGTTTTGATAGCGAAATGGTATTCCCTAGTTAATAATCTTAATAATTTACCATATTATGGGGTTTAATTTTCAAACAAATATTTTTTAAAACTATTTTTTATTAACAGTTGGAATCATTCAAAGTATAAGTACACATACCTAGACCACATTTTACTATGAAATTTTTTTCTATATATTTTTTCTTTATAGTTGGGATCATTTCAAGTATGCATTCACACACTTAGGTCGCATATCACTATGAAATATTTTTTCTTCATAGTTGGGATCATTCTAAGATGCATTCACATATCTAGGCCGCATATCACTATGACACATTTTTTCATCATAGTTGTGATCATTTCAAGTATGTATACATATACCTAGGCCGCATATCACTATGAAATTCAACCATTTTGTAAATAAAAATTAAACACATATAAATGACTAACTTACTAAGACACAATTAGTAGCAATATAGAGAAATTAAGCATAAAATAATGTGTATCAAAATGAAAAAGTTCAAGCTCAAATATTCTAATGGATGATCAAAATGGACTTACTATCTAAGCTCATGTCTTAGCTTACATCGTTAACTCAGTTTTTGTTCAACCCTCTCCAATATTTTTAGAATTCAATATAAAAAAATTGTTTTGGAAGTAAATAAAATTTTTACAGAAAATTGTGCGTAGAATAGATGCTTAAGACAGTTTTACTCAAAAAAACCTTACTAACTTCAAATTCATAATTTAAACTCGTAGGATTTTCTAGCAGTACCAATAGATTATCATTGAATAACTAGAATAGTTTGTTGATTAATTAAAGCAAGAATTAAGATCTTTAAAATTTTTGATCAATCAAATTATTCTTCACTCAAGTGGTGGGGGTTATTCCATCTCCACACTTAAGCATTTGCTAGTCCCCCTAGCAAAGATATCATTTTAAGCATGAAAAATAATGTTACTTTTTCTTAAAAAATTTTATCATTTAAACATAAAGAAGAATATTATTGAAAATTAATACTCTCCTTCAAACGAGAATCTAAAATCTTCTCTTTTTAAGCCTCTATTTTTTTAATATGCCTTCATTAATACTTTACTCATTTGTCATTGTGTCCTGCATTAACTTTTGAGCAACCTGCAAGTATAATCATCGGACAAGAAGTATAGCTACAACAAAATTTTATAATTCCACAGATACCGTTTCATTTTTACAAATTATCATTTCAGCACATAGTATAAACATAAAATTAGCAAGGTGAAGCATATGAGTTATATGAGACTAACATCTTAATTTAACATATTATTATCACCTACCAAGAAAACATAATATCAACTCATAATACCAATCCAAAATAATAACTGGGTGATGCGCATGAGACCAACAGTACTAATCGTTTTTTTACTTTTTTTTCTCTCAATAAAAGTGGGGGTGGATCTAAGGGGCGGGCTTGTCCATGCCCCCCCCCCCCAAGAATTTTGCAAAATAGTTAGTATATTTGGATTCCTCACATCGAGGCAATGAATTTTGACTACTTATACGTCAAAAACGGTGGTCAGATGAGGGAGAAAGGGCTCTGAAAAGATGGAGATATTCAAAAAAAATTTGTTGAAAGAAGTTGATGTTCGACCCCCCTTGTTAACGTTCCTAGATCTACCACTGAATAAAAGGAATATCATCACATGTTATGATTCACCAAATATTATCTGCATACAATTACAATCCATAAAGAAGTTATCATCAAATATTAACACAAAAAAATATATGTAGAGAAAGTCTACAAGTGTAAAATATCACTGCAAGTAGAATATCAAAGTCCATAAAGATAAAAACTAAGAGGTGCGCGGGTCGACAGAAATGGGATTGCCTCAACCTACTTGACACTAAAATCTCAATCATCATGCGAGTTTTTTTTGAAAATATTATTATTATTAACTAAATGATGGGTTGCCTCCCAAAAAATTAATATTTTTATTCAAAATATAGATACTAAATAAGTAAATAAAACTCCTAATTACTACTTTAACACAATAATAAGATTACTAATTATATGTTACTTTAAAATAATAGCCGGAGATAAATGTAAATGGTCCAAAGACCCGGTAGTAGGGGTAGAAAGGAGGGTCAATCTTCCATTCTCAAAACTCTTTTCTTTTTCGACTTCTTTTTCTCTTCCATCATTCTATCAGCAAATGAATATTTTTTACCTTCATGCAGCCAATCTTTCAAGGGAAATATGAGTGGTAACGATATGGTGGAATAAAGAATGAATTTTATTACTATAGCGTACTTCCCCTGTCAGAATTGACTTTCAACATTACTCAAATATGAGTCAATAAATTCAAATTCTTGTAGGGATACATTAATATCATCATGAAAAGAAAATAGAGGTAGATCAACAGTGACATGATCAGATTCAACTTCCAAAATATTTCTCACTACTGAATCCTCCTGCACACGTTCAAGCAAAGAAGGGTGGTCATGAAACAAAATAGAAGAAAGACATAAATAATTTGTAATCATACGAGTGATCTAGATTTCACTCCTAGTAGGCTCCAAAGATTGATCGATGTCGGTATCATAAGCATCATAACATAGGGGGACCCGAGAACTCAAGGGCCTCGGTGGTGAGTTGGACCTCCTCATCCAATGAAGAAGTACAAACCTCTTCCTCGTAAAGGAAGCTTTCTTCATCCCACTTTGGTGTGACGTCGTGCTCCAAAGAATCATTTCCCCCATCGGAGAGAACAACATCTTCGTCCCACTTTGGTGCAGCCTCAAGTTTTGTATCTTCACCATACGCAAAATCTTCGACAAGATCGATAAAAATAGGTGTAGAAAAGTTTTGCAAAGAAAATTAAGGAATACCATAATTATCTAATTCAAAAATGCATGTTCAGGTTCCTCCGTGGGTGAATCATAAATAAGTGATGAATGTGTATTGAGAGGTTGCTCCTCCACATCATTGCGCTGATCACCAACAATATTAATGATGAGTATATCTGCAATAGTCCCGCGTAGACAATGTGGTAATGCACATATATCATCAGAACCATAAGGAATGCTAGAATGAGAAGAGGATGAGATAATTTGGATAATTGGTTTGTTATTCAGCTCTCTTTGGCGTTGAAATACAATGCAATCTTTCAAATCGTGTTCGGTTCTACATTTAAACAAACACTTTTGAGCATTACTGCTTGATAGTCAAGGTATCGAGTCATAAGGTCGGCGAACTATTTGACGCGGTGACACAAGATTATAATGATTTGTCATACAAAATTGGGGGCCTAAATATTTTCTATGTTTTGCGAGCCACGAATGATATCAAGCAATCCCCATGTAACACACATTAGTAGTATGACTAAATAATCCACACCACTTGCATCTCACAAGTGTATACATTATTTTTGAACAGATATGGTTAAAATAAAATTATAATTTTTTTGCAAAAAAAAAATCACACACGAAAATTATTTCAGAAACAGATAATCTGTCGTATGAATAAAATAGATTATGATGAAATAAAATGAAAAAATATTATTTAATTTTTTTTAAAAAATAAGGACATACACTAGACAATATTACAAATAAAAATAAGAATAAAAACTTGATCTCTAAATACTCAGGCTTCATTAATATTACAAAAAAAATACTAAATTAGTTTCACTTCTCCGACAATGACGCCAAAAAATTTAAAACGTCCAAAATAGATGTATATAAAATACGTAAGTGCATGTGTCGAATCAAGTAATAAAATGAAAGTGGAGATTGTTTCCACGAGGACATGACTAATGTAACGTTTGCAAATACTAATTTTTCTTTTTCTTTAAATCCAAGCAAATTTAATTAATTATGGTGATTTTGAAAATAACTTAAGATACTTATAGAATCAAATAAATGATTTACTACGAAAATAATTTTGATCAATATGGAGAAATAACATTATATTTTGATTTCATATGCTTGCTAAGATGAATCATTAAAATAATAATTTATGAAAATGTTTAATTATTTTATCTTGCCACGTTTTAAAATGGAAATCATCATCTCTTGAATTATAAAAATCCATATATTTCTTTATTCCCATATTTATCGCTAATATAGGCGAAGTAGGAAAATATCATAAAGCTTGAAAATCAATGTTGCTAGCAAGAAGAAAAAAAATCTCTTTCTCTCTTCTACACTATATTTGATTCATGATACACTTACGTAACTCATTTCTCGAATTATGAAGCGCAGTAAAAATATAGAAACTTTGGCGAAATATTTACGTAACTCATCTCTCGAATTATGAAATACAGTAAAAATACAAAAACTTTGGCAAAATATTTATGCAACTCATCTCTCAAATTATGAAGCATGATAATAAAATTTTCACCAAATTACTATGTAACGCATCTCTCAAATTATGAAACACAGTAACAAGATGAAGTGTCAAAATTTCTAAGATTAAGTTCATAAACAACAACAACAACATTCAAGCCTTTATCCCACTATAGTGGGGTCGACTATATGTATCCAATAAAAATAAATTATTAATCATACATAAATTTTAAAAGAAAATCCTCATCTCAACGAGCATAATACTCTCAGCATACAAGATTATGAGAAATTAGTTCATGATAATAGAGTCACATAACACAATTAAAAAAATCTTACAAAATATGATGAATGAAATCGAAGCGCTATAGGAGAAAGCCTGCAATTTCTTCGCAAATTGATCTTCTTCTCTACGGTGCTCTAGCCTCCTCTCCTCCAAGTTATTGGTCCCCCAATTTCTCAATCCCTTGGTGGTCTCTTTTTATGCTGGCTGAACCCCCTATTCAGCCCTCCTATTTTGGATACAAGAGAAATATCTCGATCAAAAGATATTTTTCCTAATATAAAAATCCTCCTTTTTAATGGAAAATTCTTTTAAGAAATATGATTGATTTCCTTATAGAATTTCAGCCCCTTTTAGACAGTATTTTGCTCCTTTATTTTATGTCAAAAGAGAATCAAAGCCTCCACAAATTTGGATTTGTATATGGCGCCAAAATTTGAATTTGAAATCTGAAATTCGAAATACAGACTGTTGCAACAACTCCGCAACAACTTTTTCATGAAATTGAATTGGCTTAGCTATACTTCTTCAAGTCCAATTTCTTCAGCATTTCTACGATAAAACATCGGAAAATGATGTTATTATCCAAGTTTATAAATTATATTGAATCAATAATACTTTACTTATTTAAATTTATTTTTCTCAAATATAGTGAACATACAATCAACAAAAATGGACTAAAATAATTTCTTTTTAAGAAGTTATCAGTTAGGGTTTCTTCCAAAATCCAACTTTCAAGCTCCGGGATGATTGGATCATTGCATTATTCCATTCCTAAGTTATTTTGATGTTTTATTTTGTGATTACCAAGTTACCTGCAACTTCTTGTTTGAATTATAATTTTACTTGAAGCTAGGATTAATTTTTTGAAGACTTCCAAGTTCCAAGCTCCTAGCTAAATTTAGCAAGGAATTTATTTCTTTCTAATTAGCAAGGATTTTTTAGGAATGAATTCTTTTGATGCTAATGTTTTATATTTTATATAATTATTTGGTTAAATATAAATAATATTTATATACAAAAAAAATATTTTTTAATATGCACTTGTTGAGAATCGAACCGAAGACCTGTCATAAATAATTTTCTTACCCAACCAACTCTCCTAATTAGTTAATTCATTTATAAGTTGCGGTAATATATACATATATATATATATACATATTTATATACATATATATATATACATATTTATATATATACATATACATATATACATATACATATACATATATATATATATATATATATAATTATAAATTTATATTATTTATACATATGATTATTTATTTATTCATATATATATATATATATATATATATATATATATATATATATTTATATATATATTTTTATTTATAGTTTATTATATATAATTATTTATATATATCTTTATTTTTATATATTAATTTTATATTTGTTTATTTATTTATATATTTTATGTGTATATATTTATTTATTTCTCGTTGGAACACGGTGGGAAGATCACACGAGAGTGTGACGAGCTCGGCGGGGAGATAATGCGGGAGAGTGACGATCTTGGCAGGGGAGCAGTATCGGGATGAGAATGAGGATATATATATAGGGCTTCTTTAATTTATTTACGAACTTATAATATATATTTTTTATTAAAAGTGAGATGAAAATTTTTGGAGGGAATTGAATCTTTCCCTCCATAAATATTTAATTTAAAATAATTAGTATAGAAATTTTGAAAGGAAATATTTTGTTTCTATTTAGCAACAAATGTTTTGCAACAAAATAATTCGTTGCTATTTTTGCAACGAATTTTTTCGTTGCTATTTTTGTAGGTAAAAGTAAATATCATATACCTAGCTAAATTCGATGCTAATTAGCAACAAATTATTTAGTCTTTCTAATTTTCGTTGCTAAATGAAATTTTTCTTGTAGTGTATATCATTATATTAAATATTTTTTTTTTCAAATTTTTGTTTCTAACTTTCTATAATATAATTAACCCGTTAAAAAATCTAAATCGAAACCCTCTCTCCCTCTGACTCTCACTTCGTCACTTCGATTTCGGCCTCTCTGAAACAGCGAAAGGGGCCAAAGGGCAAAACCGTGAAACCCTAGCTGGCCGCATCGGACTTTTAGCTTCCAGGCCGACGGGCGATGGCGAAACCGCATGACATTCTAGCTATTTTGCTCCTTTTTGCCTCTCGCAGCCGTAGTTTTAGAGCTCGCAGTCGCACTCTATCACGGTGACCCTGCTCTGTCCTCAAAAATTCCAGCGGCTTCAGTAGTTCAACCTCCAGCGGCTTCAACCTCCAACTCCACGAGTTCGTTAGCACCTAAGATGATAGAAGCTCCTATTTGTGATCGTGATTGGTTGTGTTGCAAGTCAAACCTCAATGAGATAGAAGAGATGCTTATTGATGTTGACAAATACAAGGAGCTCGATAAAAATAGTGTATTTGCATTTAATTTGTAGTCTTGTAGTTGTTGATCAATTTTTTAAATGTTATTTTTTATTTTTTTAGAGCTGGACAAACAAATACAAGTTAATGTGAATAACGATGTTGAAATCAATGAAGATGGAAATTGAATTATGGTATATATAATAACATTTATCATTCATTTTTATTTTGATTTATATTAACATATGTACATTCTAATAAAAATACAATTTTTCGGTTTGTAGGTTTTGCGGATTCAAGCTTATTTCTAGTTCATGTCCACTCAAATTTTTTGTTGCTTGGTTTCCAAAAACTATGAATGTTGCATTGTTCTTTTTGACTATTTATGCATTGTTACCACTTATTCTCATAATTGTTCACTTTGGTTTTATTTTAATTGTCATAGGCTATATGGTTCTTTTTAGAGGAAACTTGATTATTAGTGTTATTTTGTATGTCCAAGGAAGGACCTTATAGTAGTGATTGCAATTTCTTCACCACATGATTAAGGCTCCGTTTGGGAGGACTTATTTTCACCGGTCAAGCGGTCACGACCACATGAATCGGACCTTAATTAAGTCCTGGTTCATGCGGTCGTGACCGCTTGACCGGTGAAAATAAATCCCCCCAAACGGAGCCTAAATCGTCAATTTTTTGCTTAAATTTGGAAAGAAGAATGAGTTCTTACAAGCAAGAGAATGATCTTTAATTAATATTAGGAGGTTCAATTTGTTTCTGCAAGTTAAAACTACTGTTTATTTATCCAAATAGTAAAGTAGCAGAAAAACTGCAAAAAAAACTGAAATCGCACCGTACAAACCGACGTCAAACTGTACCGAAACCAAACCGCGCTGCACGGTTTCGCTGCGGTGCAGTTTTGGCCGGTCGGAAACCCGGTTTTGGTTTGCCACCAGACCGCACCGAATTGCACCGCTCGTAGGCCAATGATTAGTTCATTCAGTTTCAAATTGATTCTCAGTTCTTTTCAATTTTATTCCTACTGTTTTAAAAACTGTAATTTTTTATAAATAAATCTACCTTATTTTTTTTAAAATTTTTTAAAAAGAATCACCGGTTCAAAAATCCTCCATCCTAGCTGCAAACGGTTTAATCGGGCAGCCGCCTCCTCACGTGCCTCACACGTGGATGGGTGGCGTGCGCATGCAGGCGACACCAGAAGTAGGAAGGTGACGGCGATATCGACTTTCTTGGCTGCTGCGTGAACACGTGCTATTCTGACGTCAGACGTCTTTATCCTGACTCCCGAGTCGGCGTTTGGAAAATCAAATTTTTATTGCTTCTCCTTTTGATCGCGATAGCAGTCCGCCAACCAAATCCTAACAGCACGCCAACGAACACAGTGCAGCAGGGAAGGGCAGCAAACACGGTGCTTGACCTCTGGATGGAAGACACGTGGATGCAGTGGGTCCGGGAATCATTGTTCGTTAGATGGTTGGAAGAAGTTGGCTGTATTGGGAGCAACGGTATGTTGGGTAGTTAACAAATGCCACGTATGTTCTAATTATTGACGCGCATATATATATATAGCAATCAGAAGGTGTGAATATCAAGGTTACTTGACTAATGAAATTTCGTTGTTATAACACTTCCCCGCACGCTGCAGCATTTGAATATGTACGAGGCTCCGCAGCAATGCACCCGAGCGTGCATTGCTGTTGGTCTCAAATATCGGCTTGCGTCTGATACCCGTAAATTAACAAATTACTCGAGATAGAGAGAATCTAAACCAAACATGAACTTTAAAAGAAGGTCGATATAACTATTTGTTGGAATAATATCTCTTTTTATAGAGAAACATGTATTTATGGTCATCATGTGGATATAATATCATGTCGGTAAGATATAATTATATAAACCCCAAACTATATGGATGCATTTAGCATAACTTATTCATGAGAGTTCTCCCTGAATTTTCTAAGTCAAATGGATAGGACTCTGGCTAAGAATATTCAATCAATACGATCCAGCCGAGCAAGATGCATAACACCCGCACGTGCATGGTAGGTGCGCGCCTCGCACGTGCGTGTGCGCTTCGCATGCGCAGCGGAACACTCCCCGCGCACACGTGAGTGATGCGCGATCAAACATGTTTCCAGGACCTCCGCCGCCTCCGACCGCCGCCGGCCACCGCCGCCATCACGCAACCTGTTCGGGCCGCCCAAGCCGCTCGGGGGGCACTTCCGTCATTTCATGAAAATTTACGATCCAGGTACGTGACTGTAACGGAGTGACGTCATTCGTCATCACAAAATTCTTCCAGACACAATTATCAGTATGTCCCTCCAAAAAACTATAAGTAGGCATCAGACCCTCATTTGAAGGCAACAACTACAGAGGCTAGAGAGAGCTCCGAGATTTTTCGGCGAGAACGTTAGACTTAGATAGTTCCTCTGCTCGAAATTCATTTCGCTCCCTATGTAGGTCGTTTAGCGCTTAACGCTACAAGAACTTAGACAATTTTCCGCTCCAGAGGTAGCCTCAACGGAGCGCTCTATTGGGCGCTCTCGTTAGAGCATCATGGACTTAGTTTATTTTCTACTGTTCTGGAATTTAAAGCTTTGTAATGGAGAGGTGCAGGTCTGTTACCCTCCAAGAAAACTTTAACTCTTGTCAACACAATGAAATAGTGAATTTTGGCCCGACACAGATCTGGCCACGTTGTTCTCAACATTTTCGGGTTTTTCCACGTCAAAAAAAGCCTTCTTTCATTTGTTGTTGTTTTCTATTGACTGTTTGCGCACCCGATCCAACTCCATGCTAAGGCGGTCCGATTCTCCGGACCGGGGAAAACTGGGTGACCCGCGAAAGTTTGGCGTAGTTTGTAGGAACGTGTTCCCAACTAGCTGTAATGACAAAAGGAGACTCTCACACGGCAAACCAGACAACTTGCAAGGAATATGACAACCAAGCCTCCAGTAACTCTCATGTCAGCATCTTCTCGAGGAGATAATTGTCGCGCTAGCATCATCAATGGAGGAGCGGATGCGTCAAATGGGGGAACATCAAGCTTAGACATTCGCCCTACTAGGGGACTCAGAGATTTCTAAGTCCCTGAGGGTACACACGACACCCGCAAGTCAAGGATCGCTCACTTCTAACCACCGCTCGCTCGACGAAGTTGCCCGCACCTAGGGTGTGTATAAAAAACCGAAACTGATAGAATATACCAAACCGATTAAGACAAACCGATTTTCGGAGTGAACCAATCGTTTCAGTTCGGTTTCGATTTAGGGGGATAAAAACGACATCATTTCATTTCGATTCGGTTTGTTGGTTGGTTAAACCGAAGAAAAGCGAATCGAATCGAGCCTAACTTTTAGATAATAAAAACTATTAGCAAAAATAATTTATTATAATTCTGTTTGGATCAAGATATCCAACTTTCTTGTCCTAGGTGACAACAACTAACACTAAATATGTTATACTTACTATTTTCATTTTGAATGAATCTTTGAATTTTTTGTCTTAATTGCACTAATTAATCTAAATGTTATTATATATATTCTCTGAGTTTTTATTTAAATGTTCATGACCTTATTTTTTTTTGATAATATATTTTATGGTTAATCGTAGTTCCACTAATAGCCGACCATCCAAGAAAACACTAACAAAAAAACTAATATTTTTTAATACAATATTTTAAGTTTTTCGGAAAATCGAACCGATGTTAAAAAACTGAACCAAACTGAATCTAACCGATCAGTTTCAGTTAAGTTTTGGTTTTGGGTGTGTAAAAACCGAGGTTGTTCGGTTCGATTTTGGTTTTACCTAAAACTGAATCGAACTGCTTGCAGACCTACTCGCACCACGTGTCACACATGGACTCGGGGGGGGGGGGGGCACGGATCGATATAAAGCATCACACCCAAAGGAACACTTCTCCGGAGAGAGCAAAGGGACCAAAAGAGGAATGAGTGGAGTCTGAGCCCGATATCCGGAGAAGGAGGCCACCTCGGTAGCACCTTAAGGACTGAGGGGCAATTATGCGACCCACACTTCACTCTGTTCAATGCTTCTCTCACGGAAGTTCAGCACACAAATCAGGCCCCCGCCAACTCGCTCACAGGCAACGATCTGCTTCAGGAAGGATATACCGCTACTGCATCACCAACCTCTAGAAAAGGGAGCAGAAACCCGACAAGGGGCATCGAGCAAAGGCGCTCACCATGCCAATGCACTTTGAGGCTCATTGAACCCCCAGCATGATCACTCCGGGAGGTCAATCATCTTCGATCCCAAATCAGATAATGCATGAAGACGTTGCCACCTTGAGGGATTCCGTCGCGAACAAGTTGCTTAGTGTTAATAGCTCCGCTCGCCTTGCGTTTCCGGATTGTAAATGCATAACATGACTTGTGTATTCTGCAAATCACCCAATACTTTTCATATACCAGGAATTCGCATTTAACTGAAACGCCTTATCTTAGGTCTTCATATTTTCAGACGCCCATCAGGGTTCCACACAAAAACAAACAACAAGTCTGAAGTCGTGTTATGTCAACGATTTTCTTCTACCTCGAGGTTTGAATTTGAGTGAGGCATTCAATGAGCGGCTCTCTTACCAATATAACCTACACCATTTTCCATTGTTAAACCACGAGTCGTTCTACCATTTGAACTTAAACATGCAAACCAAATTGCTTCGTGAGCATAGTCCCATCATTTTTGATGTATCATTTTAATGAAACTCAATGTCTAATGATAGCTCGAAACACAAGCATAGTGCACACAAAGCACTCAAACTAAAATTAGAAGTACACACCTTCTAATTTCGCTGATGTATAACCCGTAATTTATCGGGATAAAAAATGACTAAGGAAGACATTGCAGGAGAGTACTTGTCGGGAGTACTCGGTGAGAGTACTCGTCGGCCTTCAGGAGAGTACTCTCCCCCTCCCTGCTTTTAGTCTGGGAATAACATTCTGGTTAAGGCAGGAGAGGCTATTGCCAGACCAACCCCCCTGGATTTGCCTATAAATAGGACCCCAAGGCACAAGTTGAAGGGACCTTCACCCCCCCCCCTCCCCCCCTCCCCCCCCCCCCCACTATGGTGGGTGAGTTTAGTGTTTGCCTCCCTTGTGTCGAGCTCATCAAAGGTTTTAGGAGGGGAAGTTCCCATACAGTTTTGGTGTGTGGCGGGACCTTCTCACTGTAGTACGTGGGTCTTGTTTGTAGGTTGTTCGAAACTATTTTTTGTGCTCGCTAGCTTCTTCTCGGCGAGTTTTACGTGGATCAACCATTAAGTTAGTAACCTTTGGTCACCCCTTTGGTTCGAATAGTAGGGATAAATTTTCTTGGTCCCAACAACTGAACCTCTAACCGGTTTGAACTCTCAAGCCAGACTCATGGTCTATGTCATGGTTTAACACACACAAGGGGAAGTAGATTTCACATCCAAGTAAAAGAGCGCAACAAAGAGGAAATAAAGGTATGTATCTAAAAAAAGAGCGCGATATATGGAAAACTGTCCACAACTGCCTGAAAGAATGCGATAGAAGGGAAAACAATCCACAATTATCCAAAAGAGCGTGACTGGGAGGAAAACGGGCTGTTTTATCAAAGAGAGTGCGACAGGGAGTATTACATTACTTCCGTTCTAGAAACGTCGTGATAGAAGGTACAACTTCAATTCTACTCTTAAATGATAATTTCCCAACGTAGTCTAAAATGACTTTAAAACATACGAGTGATGCGACCTAAGTTAATAGGTCGGTTCGATCGGTCTGCGGAAGTGATTGACCCGCCACAATTTACCGCAAGCAATTTACAAGCAAACCAATAAAACAATTTTGCTAGCATGTACCAAGTCTACAACGGCTTGCCCTATTATGCTTTAAATAATTCGATCAAATGACACTTGGCTCGATTTTCGATAAAGAGCATGAGAGCACTTTATTTGAAACTAATTTAGTAGAACATCTCAACTCCTGTTATCCCCAACCAAGGCTCAACCTATCAAATAACTGTCTGTCAGAGCAAGACCCGTGCTTAAAATAATAAATTGCAGAAATAAAAGTACGGTAATAGAAGCCGCTGATAGTATAAGCTACAGAAAATGCTATAATGAAATAGGACCAGTATGAAATTGGAGTGGTACTGAACTGAAAGTAAGTACTGAAAGGAACCGGATCAGTACGAGACGGAAGTACTGAAAAGAAAATACTGAACTGAAATAAATAAAGGAACTGAACTAGTACAATACTGAAATAAATCATAAAAAAATGGTTAGTAGTCCAACCACTACATTCAAGAGGCTTCAGCTGCATCTACGTTCATAGGAGGAAAGTTCAATTCCATCTCCATTCTCAGGAGGCAAGTTCAATTCTATCTCCGTTCTCAAGAGGCAAGTTCAGTTCCATCTCCGTTCTTAAGAGGCATGTTCAGTTCTGTTTAAGTTTTTAGGAGGCTTCTTTGAGTTTCACTCATTATTAAGATCCGATAATAATTCAGTTGTGCATTTCAATAAAGGCTTAATCGGATCAGGAAGCTTATTATGAGTTATACCTATATCGTTTATCCGAGAATAAATAGCAACACATTTGCTCGCGTCAGATCGAATCTGAGAATCTCGTTAGAGAGCACATTCTTCCTCGAATTTTAACATTGAAAATTGTTTCCAACACATGAGAGAAATTCTTTACCTGAAACGAGATTGGAGATTATTTTACTCGAACCTCGTACTTTCATCTTCCGAGTCCACCCAAAATGCCCGAGAGTTATTTTGAAAACAAGACGCTTGGTAGTTTTGCAAAAATCTCAAAATACTCAGAGCTGGAAATCTTGCCTCGATAACTCTCGTTGATTAATCAATTGAACTTAATATTCAATATATAAAGTGGTCGTGCGCTTCGATTTTCATTTTCGAAGAATTTGAGCACATAAATTTCCGAGCGCGACCCTAAGCTCTAAGAAATTGGAAAATCTTCAACTTTTATCCCAAGGTCCAAATTTTAATACAACCTTTAAGAGGGCCTAAAAAGAACTTAGTAATTTTTCCAAAATTTTCCGACCAATTTTGAGCAACTAAATTGGTCAAATAATTCTTATTTAGGCTTTTTAAAATATCATATTAACTCTGAAAATTCCCAAACTTTTTATGTAGATTTCCCTCATTAAGGGGAACAATTTTGATGTTCAGAACTTTTTTCCTAGAAATCTAGATTACTCCTAAGAAAATAAAATAATTATTTTAGTTATAATATTATAATATTCATAAATATTATAAATATTATAAATTTTATAAATCTTCTCTCCCCCCATGCTGTCTGTACCAAAACCGACCTTTGCGGGTCTTCTCCGCTGCCGCCGGCCATGACTCCGCCCCCAACCGACAACCCGGGGGTGGGCGCTCCCTCCGACAGCGGTCCGGTGGCCTGGCGCCTCCGGCCATCACCGAAGCTATTTTTTATTTTGATCGGAGGAGAGAGGTTGACGGCGGCGACGCTCCGGCTGTTGGAGCTCACATGCGAAGCGTCCATAAAATAGGAAAGAAGGAGAGGGGAAGGTTTTCCACCTTGTTTTTATCCCTTCGGGGGCTCTCGACGAAGCTGCCATGAGAGGTGGTGGAGGTGGCGGTGGAGGTCGGCTGAGTTTTTCCGGCGAAGCAGAGCTCCAATAGGGGGTGGCTGTGTTTGTTTGAGCTTGGGGAGAGGAGTTCAATGCTCTGGAGAGTCATGACCTTTATATAGAGGGAGGCGAGAGCACCTCCCTCATCTTCTCCTTCTTGGTTATACAAATCAAGGTGAAATTAGCCAACCCTTATAGGGTTAACTACCCAGCTGTATGGGGTACGTGTATACCCTCCATTAGTGAAGTATAATCATTGCGTCAACCTCTTATTGGTTGGAGAGAGGATGGGGAAGGTGGAGGCTTTGTATTAGAGCTTTTCCTTTAGTTTGGATTGGTTTAACCCAACCCATGCCAAGGGCAACTGGTGGCAGCCATCTAGAGGGAGAGGTATAACCAGGTGTTGCCATCTTGGTGGCTTGGAGAATGGTCTAAGTGGGCTTGAGCTTGAGAAAGAGAAAAAGAGAGAGAAAGAGAGGGAGTTTTCCCCTTAGCTTGGCCCAAGGCCCCTTCCTCTTGGCTGCCTACATAAAAATCAGAGCCCATAAGGGGCCTATGATGGCCTTGGAGTGAGGCCTCAAGTGGAGGAACCTGAAAATACATTCTCTTAAGAAAATTTGGTTTTTATAGAGGTTTGAACAAAGTCAATCAACCATGGGGTGGGTCCCCCCATGGGGGTCAAAATCAAAATAGGTCCAAGTCATCAGGGGTCGGGTCAAAGTTGGGGTATCGTGTCACAATTGGTGTGCGCACGTCTTTTGGTGCACGACTGGACTTGATTTGACCACGGATTGACCACTCATCATTGAAACTGACCGGGACCAACTCTGTTGACTTTGTATTAACCATACGAATCCAATGCCACTAATCGGGGTCGAAACAGAGTTCGTTTGCTAAATATTCAAAATTTGTGCGTCGCGGCGCGCTAAAATGGTCAAAATGCTCATAATCATCGTTAGGCTTCGAATCGCGATGCAACGAGTTTCGATGCGTTCTAATCGACTATACAAAGTCATAGAAACTAGCAGAACTTAAATCGGAGTTTTCTAGGTCAATATCCAAAGATCTTATTTTCGCGATGCTCTACTAGGAACAACCATATCCATCCTATGACCTTGGAATTCAACGAAACGAGTTCCAACGTACTCGTATTGACTATATGAGGCCACATGAACTGACAGAACTCAAATCAGAGTTCTCTAGCTCGATATTCAAATATCTTGTTTTCACGACGTTCTACGAGGAACAACCATATCCACCATATGACCTCAGAATTCAACGGAACGAGTTCCAACACACTCGCATTGACTATACGAGGCCACATGAACTGACAGAACTCAAATCGAAGTTCTCTATCTCGATACTCAAAAATCGCGTTTTCGCAACGTTCTACGAGGAACGACCATATCCACCATATGACAATGGAATTCAATAGAATGAGTTCCAACGCACTCGTATTAATTATACGAGACCACAAAAACCGACAGAACTCAAATCGGAGTTTTCTAGCTCTATATCCCCGTGTAGGGTTATCTCCTACCTTGATATGGGCCACAGGTATAGGTTCGGGTCACTTTTATTGGGCTCATTAGGGTTCTAGTGGCCCAATAAAAGTCAGGATGTTACACATGCATGCAGACCACTCTAATGTATAGAAATGATACTTTAGACGTGAAGAGGATCATATCTGCATTACTGTTCAGTCAGATGTTGTCGGAACACGCTCCTGAGGGTGATCATGCTATGACAGTAGAAGGACGACGAGGGAGGCAGTTTGAGAAGGGGTCTGGGAGTGCACGATCTAGATCCACATCAAGGAAGGAAGTGGCGTGCCACCATTGCAGGCAGAATGGCCATATCATGAGACATTGTTCACAGGGTACGCAGATTTCTGGGGACGTCTAGGGTGCGGGCAAGACGACAATAACAACGACAGATGATAGTGATGTGTCTCTCCTCATCACTGAGAGTCCACGTGACTCGAATAGCTGGATATCAGATTCTGGTGCTTTGTAGCACATTTGCTAAGATGTAGGGATGTTCAATTCACTGGAGGTGACGACTGGATCGGTCTTTTTGGGTGGCGGCTCAACATGTGTGGTCACATGGACATGGATGGTGGACATCAGGACACATGACAGAGCAGTGTGTAGGCTTGAGCAAGTGCACCCGGTACCCAATCTGTCCAGGAATTTGATATCACTGGGTAGACTAGACTCACAAAGGATGCAGTTTTACGGTGAGAGGTGGAGTTTTGACGGTGATGCGAGGACGCACCGTGAGCTATGCAGTGCGGTAGTCTGTACCGGCTAATGGGACCAGACCACGATGCGAGGTGGTGTGCTCATGATTTCTGCGGCCAACGAAGTTGATGGTCGACGTGGTGCAGAAGATCATCCTTCTTGTAGTCAGATTAGACGAGTCAGATTCAGCGATCTGGTTCGTCGACATTCAACGGTTGAGCCTGAGCATGGATGAGTCGACTGGAGCAAGTCTGCTGACACCTTAGTCTTGAGGTGTTGCTTCGTGCAGACTGGTGCTACGTGCAGTGTTGCCTAGTGCAGATGGTGTTTTATGCTGGTAGTGTTTCGTGCACATGGTGGCTCCAGATCCCGAATCAAGATTGTGATTGTTGATTTGATCTGGATCCTTTTTTTTGGAACTTTTTTTCCCAAAAGTGAGCCACCATATATCCGGAAAGTGAAAAGAAAAGGAAATTTTCATTTTCCTGTTTTGTTCTCCCGCGTGAGAGAGTAATTCTCTCTATTTTTATTGAGGGGGAATGATATTAATAGTGACCACCCCATCGTAAGAATTAGTAGTCGCATGAAGGTTTGGAGTTGAGCCGCCTGAAACTTTTTGGAGGAGCCGACTGTGAGAGATAGCCGCCTCTCTTTCTCTTCTCTGTCTTATCTCGCTCGTGCACTCGGAGGAGCCGCCGGCCTAGGGTGTTGATGCCGGTCTTTGACGACATATCCGTCGGCGTTGAGAGAGGGCGTTGCCGCCGGGCTTGGTGGAGTTTGTCGCATGCATTGCATTGAACGTTCTTTGGAGTGGAGAGGCGTGGTGTCGAAGGCGTGTGTGTACGTGAGTGCAGTCGGCCTCGACAATATTTTCTCTATGGTGGCGGCGTTGTTCTCCAGTGGTGATGCGGTTAAATGTCAGACTTCGACGTTGAAGGTTTCAGTGAACCTTGTGCGTCCGCGAGGCGGATTGCAGTCCAAATCTTCTACTTTCTCGCGGATTGTGCGTGTCCGGCGCATTCGCGTGTGTTTCATCGAACGGTCAAATTTTTTCTTGTATTTCAATTTATATTTTCAATATATAAATTATGTGAATTTTTTTTATGTTCTGATTATCTACGAATTTTATAATTGTGACTATTTGTACCGAATTTAATAACAGAGGAGGGTTCTACCTCAGGATGAGTTGACTTTGTAGTGTCCTAATGGTTGACAAAGGCTTACAGTTGACTTTGGAACGGAGTGTTTAACCAGAGGCATACGTCGTGGAGTGCCTATCCGCCCGGCACTCCCCCGCTAGAATACCCTTCTAGCTATGAAATATCATTTTAAAGATATTTTATTTTCCTTTTTATCTTGGATCCAAACATTAATTGTACTTTTCATAATTCTGGTCACAATTGTCCTAACATTGAAACTGATCTTCTAGCCCAGCCTTAGACTTTGTTTGGTTTGGCGTTTCGCCACTTCCGTTTGGAGCAAACGTCGCCGGACGGCAGGTAAATAAATAGCTGTCGGCGGCGTTTGCTCCGTTTGCACCCGCAGCAAGGAAGAAATGACCCCGATCCGCTCCGCTTCAATCTCCACCTCTCCCCCTCCGGTTACAAAGTGACATTTCGACCCACCGAATGCACCTGCCACCGCTGAACCAAATATAGCCTTAAAGGGTGGTAGCGGTCGTAAATACATGGGTTAAACCGTCATTCGTTAATGATCCAGATTTCAATAACCGCCCTCGTCCTAGCCCATTCCGGGCACCCAGGACCCGACTTAATACGACTGTGGCAGGTTGTTAAGGTCACCAAGGCATTGTCATCCGGGCGTGATCATGTGACCTTCTTTGTAAGAGTGTTTTAAACCACCCTCTCACACCCATCTGCGATGCACCCAGGTTTAAAACCCTCTTACAAAGGAGGTCACGGGATCAAGGTTGGATGGAAACGCCTTGGTGACCTCAACAACCCGCCACAACCATATTAAGTCGGGTCCTGGGTGCCCAGAATGGGATAGGCCGCGGGCGGTTGTGGAGAGCGGGTTGGGGCCGGTGGACTGTAGTCCGGTTGGGGGCGGCCCGGGACACTCACATGAGTGGGTCGACCGCCTTTCAACAGTAGCATGTCCTTCCAGAAAACTATAAATAGGCACACAAGGTGTCATTTGAAGAGAAGCAACTTCAGAGGCTAGAGAATGCTCTGAGGTTTTTCAGCGAGGTCGTGTGACTTAGAACGTTCCTCTGCTTTGAATTCGCTCCGCTCCCTCTCTAGTGTGAATGCATCTCAAGGCTTCAAAGACTTAGCATTTTCCCCACAGGAGCACTCTCATCAAGCCTCCGTCTTAGCAGGAGCTCTTCTTTCGAGACTCCGAGAAATTAACATTTTTCCCCACTAGAGCGCTCCCACCAAGACTCCAAGAACTTAGTTTATTTTTTGTTGTTTTCATTTTCAGAACTTGTAAAATAGATTTTTCATGTCACCCTCCGAGAAATTCTCTCAACTCTTGTAAACTCAAGCGAAATAGTGGATTTTGGTTCATCACAAATCCGGCCACGTGGCTTTTCCACGAAAAAAACCTCCTGTCATTTGATGTTGTTTTTATTGACTGTTTGCGCGCCCGACCTAATTCGGAGTCATGGTGATCTGATTCTCCAAACCGGGGAAAAACCGGGTGACACGCAAAAAAAAATAATATTCATTTTCCATGAAATCAAATTAAGAAAAAAAGAGGTTTCCTAAGGCAAGGATGAATGGACGAATCATCTGGCTCTCAAAACTTGGTCTCGTTGACTTGCTCCCACCCTGAAAAGTTGTCGGATCCTGATCGGAATCTGAACTTCAATTCAACAATAAAGAATCTCTAAGGCAACGTCCAAAGAACTCTTTCAAAAGTTAAAACCACGACGACGTTAGGGCTCCGTTTGGCACGGTGGCGATCATAAATGCATAAGTTAAAACGTTATTCGTTAAGGATCACGTCATCCGTCTGAACATACAAATGAATGAAATTTCTTAATTGGGCGTTAACCGTTGACAATTTAATGCAATGTAAATGAAAATGGAGCCTTAGGCTTTGTTTGGCAGGGCGTTTACACAGTGGGGTACGTGCCGCTGTTTATTCTCCCGTCCCGCCAAACAGATTTTGTACGCTAGCAGTGGAAAACTCCACCGCCGTCAAATCGTGAAAAAATTGCGATTTGGAGTCGTGATTTTTTTCACGACTCCTAAATCGCGGAGAGGCACGATTCTTCTCGCCAGGATTTTTTTTCACGACTCTTAAATCACGGAGAGGCGCGATTTTTTTCAGTTTTCTGAATCCATGTCCACGATGACCTGATGATTAAAAAATTGTTAAAAAAATTAGGTCAAATTATTGTTTATGTTTTTAAATTTAGGTTAAATGATAAAATAAAATTTCAAATAACACTACAAATCTTGTTCTTTCAAACCATTTCACAGATTCTGTCACCACTCTACAAACAGCCCCTTATTTCATCACTGTTTTTTCAGTCGCCCCCGCCGTGCCAAACAAAGCCTTAGCCCTACAAATCTTGCCAGCACTATTTTTAATGCATAAAAAGCACTATTTTTGATCACTATTTCGACGGCTAGATTTTCACCTGCAGAAGAATACGTTACGCACGAAAAAATCTCTCTAAAACCGCTTCACCATCCGGCAGTTTATAGTTTGGTCACCAACCGCTTCATCATTTCAGAACTCTCTCTCTCCTCTCTCCTCTCAATCTCTCTCCTCTCTCTCTCTCTCTACACATATCTATATATAGATATATGCATAATTCTTCTAATATTTATCATACTTGATGGCGATCTTCAACATGCCACTCATCATCTTCTTCCTCCCGCTCCTCCTCCACCAAGCCGCCTCATCCATCTCCGCCACCTCCCGCTGCGGCAACGCCGACCCCGACCCACCTCGGGGCTCCGTCCGCCGCTTCGCCTACTTCCCCGGAGAGCCGCGGTGGACGCGCTCTCCCCCCATCCACCTCACCTATGCACTCTCCCCATACAACACCATCGACTACATTAACCGCCCGGCGATCGAATCCGCGATCCGCCGGTCGTTCGCGAGGTGGGCCCGGGTGATACCGGTCACCTTCTCCCCCGCCGGCAGCTACGGCGCCGCCGACGTCAAGGTGGCGTTCTACGGGGGAGACCACGGCGACGGGCAGCCGTTCGACGGGGTGCTCGGGGTGCTCGCCCACGCCTTCTCGCCGACGAGCGGCCAGCTCCACCTGGACGCCGCCGAGCGCTGGGCCGTTGACTTCGGGGCGGAGGAGTCAAAGGTATCGGTTGACTTGGAGTCCGTGCTGACGCACGAGATAGGCCACGTGCTCGGGCTGGCCCACTCGCCGGAGAAGGAGGCGGTGATGTATCCCAGCCTCAGTCCCCGGACAAAGAAGGTGGATTTGACGGTGGATGACGTCAGGGGTGTTCAGGCTTTGTACGGCTCTAACCCTAATTTTACGCTTAGTTCCCTCTCGGAGTCGGAGACCTCCTCCTCGTCTTCTTCGAAAGGGAGAGGAAGGGTTAATAATGGCGGAATATTAGATGGGTTAATTAGAATAAGCTTAATCACAGGTTTTTATTTATTTGTAGCTCTAATTTTAGCTAGATAAAGATGTCTAATTAATTGTGATTTGTTTAATTGATTGTAATTAAGGGCCGGGCTAGCTAGCTAGCTGTCTAAATTATTGTAACTACAATATTATACAATTCTTCATGAATTAAAATTGTATGTTTTTAGGCGTGCACAAAAAAAACCGGGCGATCCCAGGGGGTCATATAGGGGACCCTCTTTTTTAATCAAAGACTGGTCCCGGATCGGTAAAAGACTGTGACTGGATCGGGACCGATAAAAGACTGGTAGTTAATGACTGGTCTTTTGCACTTGGATATAATGTGGAGGTGGATGAAAAAAACCGATTTGGGACCAGTTAGGACTGGTTCTCCTGTCCGAGCTGGTCCTCCTCAAGAGGAGGAAAACCGGTTCCGGACCGGGACCAGTTTGAGCGAGACCGGTCCGGTACTGCTAGGTCAAAAGACCAATCTTTTAAAAACCGGTCCCGGTTCGGGACTGGTATGTCAAAAGACCGGTATTTTAAAACACCGGTCCCGAACCGACCGACGGGTCTAATGTGTACGACTATATGTTTTGCACAATATTAAAATTATCAATTTTGTCATTTTTTATAATTAGCAAGCTATTTTTAATAGTTTTAAATAAACTTTATATCCTCCGCTAATTTATTTCTTTGGGTAAGCACCATGATATATGAATATACAGATATATTAATACCAGTGCCTAATTCAGGAAAATAAAAATGAGATGTAAATTATATATATATATATATAATACATAAAATATTTCAAATTAATTTTTGAATACACATAGCTGAATTTAGCCTACGAATAACAAAATTTGGCAACTTGCTGATAATAAATTGAAAAAGAAAAATTAGGATGCCAATATCCCTCTGGCCTCCGTGGTTCCGCCCCTAATTAAGACAATAGCCATATTAGATGGTGACATAATCATATTAATCACATTATTATTATTATTTTCATTTTAAACAAAAATAAATTTTAGAATAATAGAAAATCATTTTTAATAGGAGGAGTTTTAAATCAGTGGCTGCAATTACTTGCAAAAGTGAACATATAGCTATTAGCTTCTATAATTTAATTTAGAGAATTTGTTATAATTTTTAAATATGTTCGAAATTAAAAAAAAAACTTTGATCAATAATTGTACTAAATAATATCATATATTTCTAAACTACAGTAATGATACGCGTAGGTGGGGTCTCCGTTTGTTGGCTTTATTTCAGGTGTTTGGTTTTTTTTTCCATGCCTTGATAGCGACGGCAACGACTGAGGCTTTGCTTGAACTCCACATGTCAACCTTTGGATGGTTATGGTTTAAAGACCGTTGGATCGTCAACTGTTTGTGGAAGTCAATGTGGGCCCACGAAGGCATGGACGGAACTATACACATCTAAAAGGCTAAAATACATATAAAACTCATAAAAAGTGGGCCCCACACACAACAAAATAAATTATTTTGTCTTTTCAACATTTGTTTGACTTTTTTGTGTATAAAATAAATTATTTAAGGTGAGTGTTATCCGTACTACAGTTTTGGTTATCCGCACTTTTTTTTTCCCAATTTTTCGCGTCTTTTAGAAATACGTCTTGTACATGCATTTTTACGAAAAGTGTTCAACACCAAAGTTGTAGATCTCGATCTACAACTTTCGTGTTGAACACTTTTCCTGAAAATGCATGTACAAGACGTATTTCTAAAAGGTGCGAAATCTGGGTGTATTTCCAAAGTACGTCTTGTACATGCATTTTCAGGAAAAGTGTTCAACACGAAAGTTGTAGATCTCGATGAGATCTACAACTTTCGTGTTGAACATTTTTCCTGAAAATGCATGTACAAGACGTATTTCCAAAAGGCGCGAAAAATTAGGAAAAAAATATTTGCGAATAATCAAAACTGCAGTACGGATAACAATCACTTTATTTAATTGTGTATAGGCCCAAAATTTTGAAAACCGGACCGAATGTCAAACCGGCGGAGGGAAAGATTCAAGATCGAACCGGTTCAACCGATTTAACCGGGATCGAACCGTTATATACGTATATATATTTAAATTGATAAATAATATTTTGAATATATCTTTTTATAACATATGTATAATTATAATATATACATAATTAAATAGAAAATATATATTATATAGTAATAAATTACAATTACTAATATTATTTATATTTATATATAAGTTTGAAAATTTATTAGAATAATTAGGATTATTGATTATATATATTTAAATTATGGTTCGTCCAAGCCGAACCATAATTCAAACTGAAACGCTTGGTTTGATGTAGATGCGGTTTTTCATTTTGGATAACCATCCCCTTTCGATTTGGTGTGGTTTTCATTTTTAATAAATCAAGAAAACCAAACCGAATCGAAATTTATTATTATTATGATTTAGCATTTTACGATCATACTTACGAAGATTATAAATTTGATTGCATATATATATATATATTCACGATACAAGGTGGGACTTTTTGGCCATAAATTAATATATTAAATTATTAACTCTATATTAAATTTGATTGCAGTTTTCATGAGCCATAAATATAAAATTTTGTTATTGGAGTTTCAACTTATAAGTATGATAAAGAGCGGGGGAATTAAATATATGTGATCCCGTTCCATATGTATGTCGTATTATTGGAAAACAACTACATCATCTTATTTTGGTAGATGCGCATCAATATTCATCTATATAAAATTAGTAAATAATTTATAATTGTATGGATTTGTGTATAATCATGCTTTCCTTCTTCCTGTTAAACATATAGGCAAATGATGCATTGTTTCATGTAAACTTAGTTGTTTTGCAAATATATCTACCCTCCTCTTTGCTAGGTGCATGGACTTTTGATGACCTTTGTCATCAATATAACTGACATCCGAATAGTCTTCTATTCTCAGATGATTATTTTTTTGAAACAGACATATCCCTTTCTCGAACATCCTTTCACATATTTCAAGATTTTTAAGATAGTTTACAGATGACACTCTCTGGGAGTTGCCTTTTAGTTGGCATTATATGCGGTGTGTGAACATCCCTTGGTTACTGTTGCGGACTAACTTGATGCCCCGGTTGGACCGAATTTACTTGGACCGTCTTAGCTTACAGAGCGGTCGAGCGCGCACACAGTCTATGAAAATAAAAGATTGACACAAGATGTGATGACGTGGAAAAACCCCTCAACCGGGTAAAAAATCACGTGACCGGTTCTGTGTCGGTCAAAGTCCACTAGCAGTTTGCGGTTACAATGTATTCGGAAAACCGGGGGCGACAAGCCGCTCCCCGTTACAACTTGGGGGGTGAGAGAGAGACTTAAGCTCCCTCCGGGCAACAGGCTGCGCCGCGGGAGCGACTTGGACACTGGAATCCGGGAAGTGGCTCTGATGCTTGGAAGTTGGAGCGCGGCTTCGGCGCTTGTCCAGTTGCCGTGGTCGTCTTCCTCCTTCTTTCGCTCGTTCCTGGACTTAGGTGTTTTCGTGCTGGTGGCACACTAGTGGCTCGAGGCGGCTGGAGGATGATCCGAGAGAGGAGTCTGGCAGAGCTGTCACCTGAGGAAGAAGATGACCGGGAGTAAAAAAGCTGAATTATGAGGAGGCCCCGGGGCTCCTTTTATAGTCCCCCGGGAGGGGATTATGGCGGGCCCCACCACTAACTTGATGGGTTAGTGGGTGGTTACCCACCAGATCGGACGGCGAGAAAAGCACACCACGATCGGACGGCGGGCAAGCTGTCGACGGTGGTGGGGCAGCCGGGCGGCGGTGGCGGCCAGGCGGCGACCTGGCCGGCGGCTACGCTGGCGGCGGCCTGATCGGCGGCGGCCCGGCCGACGACGGCCCGGCCGGTGGCGATTTCCCCCTAAAGGGGGGCGGTTTTTTGATGGAGAGAGAGAGAGTGGGCCCTCCCCATGTTTTCCTCATTATGGGGAGTTCATGGGAGGTGGAGTTTGACTAGTCAACAACCCCATGATCTCCCACTTTGGGAGGAGATCATGGGGGGAATCTCCCTTATAAAGGGTGGTTCAACTCATTAGTTACTATCCATTTGGTCAAAATTAGAGGATCCAAACCCTGAAGAGGACTACAACCTTATTTTTGTCAAAAAATGCTCTGTTGTATGGTCAAAAATCAGACTGCTATACGAGTGGCGCATCGTATTTAAGGCGCGGGTATAGAATGGTGTCAACTGTCAATGGTGAGTGTTGGGGAACGTTCGAGGCTCTGGTTGACCGGACTAAATTGAATCGCCTTAGACCGAGAGCGGTCGAGCGCGCAGTCACACTAAGTAAAGAAACTGGAAAAAAGAACTTTTTTAACGTGAAAAACCCATCAACTGGGTAAAAAATCACGTGGTCGGATATGTGCCAGTCAAACCTTCACTATTTACTTGTTGTTGTACATAGCTTTCTTGAAGAACTCGAGAATGACAGACCGCCTCTCGTTACAATTGTGGAGAGAAAGAGTGAGAAGGACATAGAGGGTGACATGCCACCACTCTCATAGCTAAGTATTTCTTTGTGAGTTGTGGGCAACAATGCACTGGCCGCACATTGGTGTCCTTTGTTGATGCTCAGAAGTGGGGACGACTTGTTACGCTCGTCCTAGTGACTGAGGTTTGTTTCCTGCCTCACTTGGATGAGCCTGGAATCGCAGACTTGTCGTCGCACGACGAGCATCCTGCTGAGTCGAGGGTGCTAGGAATGTTGAGCGTTCTGCGCTTTGGACTGCAGTTGAGTGGCCCTTGGCGCTCTCTGAAGTATCTCTTGTAAACTTCAGGCGGGGCGGGACACACGAACTTTGGGCGCTTTGGCGGGCTTGTTCTACTGACACTAAGGAGACTTGGTGGTCCCAGCGGAGGACGTGGAGGCACGCTTGGATGGTCTGGACGACAAAGCGTGCACTTGGAAGGTCTTGACGGTGGAGCGCACAGAGACGCGCTTGGACGGTATTGACAATGGGGAGCGTAGAGGAGAAATTGGAAGGTCTTGATGGCAAAATGCGTGAATGCACGCTTGGACGGTCTTGACGGTGGAGCGCGCGGAGGATCGCTTGGACGGTCTTGACGACGGGTCACACAGAGGCGCGCTTGGACGGTCTTGACGATGGGGCATGTGGAGGCACGCTTGGACGGTCTTGACGGCGGGCCGTGCGGAGGCGCGCTTAGACGGTCTTGATGGCGGGGCGTGCGAAGGCGTGCTTGGACGTTCTGTACGGCGGCATGCTTGGACGGTCTGGAAAGCGGTGCGCGCGAAGGTGCACTTGGATGATCTTGACGGCGGGGCGCGCAGAGGCGCGCTTGGACGGTCTGGACGGCAGAGCGTGCGGAGGCACACTTGGGTGTCCTGGACGGCAGAGCGCACGAAGGTGCGTTTGGAAGGTCTTGACTACGGGTGTCGAAACCCATATTTTATCAATATATAAATATATTATACGAGTGAGAGAAAATATGCGTCATGATGTCATGTCGTGCAGAGGATAACTGCAGATGCTCATGCAGCTCCATCTCTTCATTTATTTTTATAAAAGAAATGTATATTTTATGTTGAAGAATAAGATTTAAGTTTAAGGTTCAAATACCGTGTTCCCCGGTCTAGTGGATCAGTCAGTCTACAAATAGAAAAGTACATACATATACACAGCGGAAAAGAAAATATAAAGTTTAATTCATTTTATCATACATGAACATGAAAACACAATAATGAACTAATGATATGCATATTTCTAAATTTAGTAAAAGTAGAAAAAGAACTTCTAAGATCTTCAAAATAGAGTGAGATTTGGTTGAAACAATATTATGAGTATGAGTAAAATACAAATTTTTATACATATAAAATAACTAATATACATACTAACATAAAACTTTTTCAGAGAGCAATGCAACAATAGCAGACAGTAGTAGAAATAAAAACAGTAAGTAAACAGTCTACACAAAAAGAAACTACGTTATGAGCATCAACAATCGGACATGAACCCATAACATCAAGAATACAAATCTGAGATATACTACAAAGTCAGTAAAACAACAGTTTACCTCTCACTAGTGAGAGGAAAAAGAAATCTGCTATAGAAGCATGAAAGAATCAAACTCGGAAGCTCTAACTGTTATTGATCCGAACCTGAGACATTCAAAAAGAAAAGAATGCCTCAGCACAAAGGCGCAAAAGGCAGCTCAAATAAAATTAAAAAGGTTAATGAGTTAAAAAGTTACCAACCCAACAAGAGTAGCTGTGAAACAACAACAAATAAATGTCATATGAATAATAAGCATAAACAATTCGGCACGAATTGGCTATATGAGAAAAAGTCTTGCACCAAGTGCGATAAGTATTTATATAATTAATCATATATTTATATAATAAAAGAGACTGATTGGCTCAAAACGTGAATCATTAACACCTGGCATAAAACAGTACTAAGGTTGTGACATTCTTTCAAACACAAATCATCAGACCAAAACATCCTAAAATGCACTGTGGTGATAGTCATCCATTACAATCCAACCAACAATCTATAACAAAATTCATATGATGCAATGATTCACAAACATACATTGTGGTGGTGGTCATCCATTCCAACCCAACCAACAGTCCATGAACATCATAACAAAAATCTAGCACCACACAAGACTTGATATCGGATCACCATGACGAATACAAGGAAAAATCCAAAAATTCAAAGAAAACACTCCTCACGACGAATTCGTCGAGTCCATCCGGTTATCCAGCGTGATAACTCGACGAATCGTCGTAACAACTCGACGAATCTTACCAGAATACTCGACAAACTTGACTCAACCACCCAACAAATTTTGCTTGACTACTCGACAAATTTGGCTTAACCACTCGACGAATTTGACTTGACTACCCGATGTACTAGACGAAATCACTCGACGAATTCAGGGCGATCACTCGACAAATTTGACGTAATCACTTGATGGATTTGGCGTGATCACTCCACAAACTCGACGAACTCGATGGACTTTACGTAACTACCCGTCGAACTTAATGTAACTACTCGACGAATCTCACGTGACTACTCGACTAATCTCCATGACTACTTGACGAATTAGACGTGTCTACTCAACGAATTTACTCGGGCCTAGATCGAAATTGTAAGAACTTTAGAAAGAATAATTCCCGGAGAAATACAATATTTACGAGTCTTGAAATCCAAAATAGAATAGAATAAGGAGCTACAAGAAAAATTAAGCAAGAAGGATAGTCCACTACTTGCCTCAAATCTTCCGATTTTCGGACTCCTAAGCACTCCACGTCAAGGATCGGCTGACAGAAAAACACGACAATAAATTTTTGAAATGATTTGGACAAAAAGGAGGGTTAGGGCTACTCACTCCAACACCAAAAATCCACAAAATTGAAAATACTCGCCGCACAGACGTAGATCTCGATGAGAGCTTTCCAAATCTATACTACGATGAAGATTCCGGACACTAGAGCTCTCGCGGGAGTCGTCAGAAGACTCTCAAAAGCACACATCTTTCTCTCTCTCGCGGCTTTGGTTCGGCGGAATAGGAAGAAGAATGACGGAAACCTAAAGTCTAGGGTTGGGTCGGTCCTTTTATATACAAATTTTATGTTTATTTATTTATTTAATATGATATATAAATGGCCTTAACCTTTTATTTGACGATTTGGACTAAGGTCAACTTGGTTTTTCGACGAAATTTGCTCTAAAGGTAAATATCTGTCCTACAAATCCAACGACGAAGTCGAAATCAGAGTTCGACGAAGTCGAAATCAGAGTTCGACGAGTCGATAACAAGTTACGATTTATTTTCATAGTTTACGACAATGTGACTTGGTAATTGCGAGTAAAATTAATTACTTTAATTTTCTAAACTCAGAAAAATCTACACTCCAACAAGCTCAAAATTCAGTTGACTTGATCAAACGGTCACAAAAATTCACTAACGACGACGCACCACTAATCTTGCATTAACGTAACGCCCTTATGTCACTATTATGCCAAAAGAAGATTGAAATAAATCATCAAAAATTCAGGGGCGTTACAGACAGCCCCTCCTAAAAGAAAGTTTCGTCCCGAAACTTGAAACACAATCTGAACCTATGAGATAAAATGATAAATTAAGATTTTATAGGATAGAAATACTCAATGAAGAAAGCTAGGAGAAAAAAATAAGGATGAGATTGTAACACCCCTATCCGTCGCATATCATATAGCAGTAGGTCCGGCCGGGGCCCGACGCCATATACTACAGACAGATCGGTTGGTTACGCGTTGACACTATTCAACCAATCACCACGTCCTACACAACACCTAGCGGAAGCAATTTTATACAGTTGCAAAGAGAACAAGAACCCTGCTACAAAGCATGAATATCCACTACAAACTCAGGAATGTAATCATACACAAAAGAGAACTGGCCTTAAGGCCTTACATTGTTCACTTAACAAAAATAGTATTTTCATACTTCGGCTCGCAGGCCGGCCATACATGAAAAACGGGAAAGAAACATAAGCAATAAGGCCTTCGAGGGCCGGCACAGCAACAAGGGCTTTAGCCCGCTATTTCCCGCTCTGCTCCGCAGCACCTGCAAGCCACAAACCACCGCCCGGTGGCAAACAATAGCAACGGTCAGCAATGCTGACCAAATTATAACGATCCTGCCCCCACACTCGGGGCGGCAATGCTTTTTCCCTGCACTTTATTAGCATAGGCAATTATATAAAGTATTTGCACTTCACCACAGGCGTAGGCTCGCACGGCCACACACCCCGTGCACTCAGGGCACATTCTCGGCGAACCGGCCAACGTCACGTCAATTCAAGCCATAGACGTTCCCAATCCACCACCGCCTCTTGGACGGTCATCCATATGAGCATTTTGCCTTCCTGGCCTTGGTCACGACAATTTAAGCCATAGACCGCCGAAGACCCTCATCCATGCCAACGGTCCTACCGAACGACATAGACCGGGTACGGTTCCGCCTGACCCGTGCTCACACCGCAACGACAATTTAAGCCATATGCGCAGGCCAAGACTCACCGAGTCCCGTTTCCACCACAATAATCACATAACCCGGTTATGTTCACGTTGGCTCCCCGGCCACCGTGTTGGCAAAACCCGCTTTTGCCCAGTTTTCCGGGTGCACCTTGGAGTTAATCTCCAAGGCTCCCTGATGCAATCTACCACGTAGAAAACTCGAAAAACGCCCAAACACCCGGAGTCTTCCCCGGTTCATATGCAATGCAACATCACCGATCTGGCTATACTTGTCCGGATAGGCTTCACACACAATGCCTATGTCCGTTTTCGCATACGGACTCTACACAAGGGGGACTTTACATATCTACCCCAAGGAACGCTCCAACTCTTCGCTCACTCGCGAGAGAGGGCTTCCTATGCAAAGGAAAAGAGGGCTTCACATGCCCAAGGATGAGAAATCGTTACCCTTGCATTCTTCCGCGGCGCCATCGAAAACTATACGGTTGGAAAGCACCGCAACGGCGTCGCCTCCGCGGATCTGGACTCGGATCGCGATTCGGAGCTCCGAAGCTCTTCCGGCGGCCGGATCTTGGACTCCTCCTTCCTCCTTGCTCTCCCTTCTCTCTAACTTTTAGAGAGAGATTGGCCAATGGAAAATGGGTTTCTAAACCCTATTTCCCGACTATAACCACCCAGGAGCAGCCCCCCACTGTCGGATCCAAAGCCAAGGAAACGAACGGCCCGGATTAAATCCAAAATCATAAAATCTGGTCCGAACACGGGTTGGCACGCGGCCGTGTAGCTCATTCGCCGTCTCGACCAAAATTGAAAACCAACAACACGGCATGTGACACGGCCTCCGACACGCCCGTGTCACCGGCGACACGCCCGTATCGGGACCCGTGTGCAATCGGCCAACAATTCTCAGTCAGAGAGGTACACGGCTTGGTGACACGGCATCAGACACGCCCGTGTCAATCTAGACACGCCCGTGTTCGTGCCCGTGTCACTGCCCGTGTTTCCCACTGCACAACCCAGGTGTGACACGGCCTGGGACACGCCCGTGTCCTAGGCCGTGTTCCACCACACGACCATCGTCGACCTGAACTGGTCGACTACACGGCCCGAGCTCGACACGCCCGACACGGCCTCCGACACACCCGTGTCGGGGCCCGTGTCACCTGCACCAAAACCTTGTCTTGGCCAAAATCGATCCCCGTCGCTCCTACAACATTTTGGGGTGTTACAATTCTACCCTCCTTAAAGAATTTCGCCCACGAAATTAATAGAGGAAAAACAGGACTTAATGTAAATCAGTACCTGAGCGGAACAATTCCGGGTACTCCTCCAGCATAGTCTGCTCCCGTTCCCAAGAGAGCTCCTCTCGCCCGCAATTATCCCACTGGACCTTAACCATCCAGATCTCCTTGTTACGGAGTCTCTTGACCTCAACATCTTCAATACGAATGGGCTTGAACCTAGTCGTCAACCCCTCGTCCACCGGCACTTGGTCAACCGCGATCACCTGCGAAGGCTCTTGCACCGCCTTCCGTAACACAGAAATGTGGAACACATCATGTAATCCACTTAATTCCTCCGATAGCCTCAAACGGTATGCCGCATCGCCGACTTGCTCCAAAATCTCAAAAGGTCCAAGGTATCTTGGGCTCAGCTTCTTCAAGCGTCTCACTCGCGAAACCCCCTTGAATGGCTTCACTTTAAGATATACCCAATCGCCTACCGTGAACTCCACGTTCCGGTGCTTGGCATTGTAATACTTCGCCTGCCGGTCCTGAGCGATCAACAAGCGCTCCCGAATGATCCGTACTAACGAGGTAGCACTCTCCACCTCCTGCTTCTTGTACAACCTTGCCTCACCCGTTTCAAGCCATGATATCGGCGTGCGACACTTCCTACCATACAGGGCCTCGAAGGGCGCCATTTGTATACTTGCTTGGTAGCTGTTGTTGTACGCGAACTCCACCAAATACAGGTGGTCTTCCCAATGCTTACCGAAATCTAGAACACACATGCGTAGCATGTCCTCCATCGTTATATTGACCCTCTCGGTCTGCCCATCCGTCTGCGGATGGAAAGCTGTACTTAACTTTAACTTTGTTCCCAGCATCTGCTGCACCAACCTCCAATCATTTGACGTGAACCGCCCATCGCGATCACTCACAATGCTACGGGGCACACCATGCAGCCTAACGATATTGTCCACGTATAGCTTCGCCAACTTCTCCACTGAGTCATCCTTCCTATGCGGGATGAAATGCGACATCTTTGTTAGCCGGTCTACGATCACCCAGATGGCGTCGTTCCCTTTCTGCGACCTTGGCAACCCGTGCACAAAGTCCATAGATATATCGTCGAATTTCCACTCTGATATAGGCAAGGACTTCAGAAATCCTCCCGGCTTTTGGCACTCCGCCTTCACCAAGGCGCATGTTTGGCACTTAGCCACAAACAATGCCACATCTTTCTTGAGCCCCGGCCACCAGAACAGCTTCTTGAGATCACGATACATCTTCGTGCTCCCTGGGTGGATTGAGTACTTGGTATGATGAGCCTCGTACATCAACTCCGCCCGGAGGTTACCCCCACTCGGGACGCACAACCGATGATCCTTCCTTAATAAACCATCTTCCACCGAGAACTGGGAATTTGACCCATCCAGGGCGGCCTCCATAAGCTCCTTCATGGAGTCATCTAACTCCAATGCCTGCCGAACCCAGTCAGCCAGGTCATACTGCACTTCTGTCCAGTTTAACATTGCTTTGACGCTCGTCTGCTTGTCAACGTAACAGATCTCAAGCTCCTCTAACTCCCGTACTAGCCGCTCATCATGCACCGACAACCAGTTGGCTCGGGCGGGAGCCCTGCGACTCAGCGCATCCGCAACTGCGTTGCCCTTCCCGGGTACATAATGTATTTTGAAGGTGTAGTCCCCAAGGAACTCCATCCACCTCCTCTGCCTCATATTAAGGTCCTTTTGATCCAACAAGTATTTTAGGCTCTTGTGATCGGCGTATATATCGACCCTTACGCCGTAAAGGTAGTGCCTCCACAACTTGAGTTCAAATATCACGGCCGCCAACTCCAAGTCGTGCACCGGATAATTTCTTTCATGCACCTTCAACTGACGCGATCCATACGCTATCACGCTCCCATGCTGTAACAACACGCAGCCCAAGCCACTACCTAAAGCGTCGTTATACACCTCGAAGCCCTCGGTCCCACTCGGTAAACTAAGTACTGGCGCCGTGGTCAACCGCCTCTTCAGCTCCTCAAAAGCTTGCACGCACTCTTGCGTCCACAAGAATTTCTGATCTTTCCTTGTCAACTTCGTGAGAGGTAATGCTATCCGCGAGAAGTTCTCTACGAAGCGCCTGTAATATCCGGCAAGCCCGAGAAAACTACGGACTTCCGCGACAGAAGACAATGCAGGCTACTCCTGTATCGCAACAATCTTCGCCGGATCCACCGCTATACCTTCCCCACTTACTATATGACCAAGGAACGCTACTGAGGGTAGCCAGAACTCGCACTTGGAGAATTTCGCATAAAGCTCATTCCTCCTCAGAGTCTCCAACACCAGATGCAAGTGCTTGAAGTGATCTTCTTCGCACTGCGAGTACACCAATATATCGTCAATAAAGACGATCACAAAGAGATCCAGGAAATCTCGGAACGTCCTGTTCATCAAGTCCATAAATACTGATGGCGCATTTGTCAGTCCAAACGGCATGACCGTGAACTCGAAATGCCCATACCTCGTACTGAACGCCGTCTTCGGGATATCACACTCCCTGATCCTTAGCTGATAGTACCCCGACTTCAAGTCCAACTTGGAGTATACCGACGATCCGACTAACTGATCAAAGAGATCATCAATCCTCGGGATCGGGTACTTATTCTTCTCCATCAGCTTGTTCAACTCTCTGTAGTCGATACACAGCCGCATACTCCCGTCCTTCTTAATGAAGAGGACCGGTGCGCTCCAAGGCGACGAGCTTGGACGCACATACCCTTGCTCCATCAGCTCCTCTAGCTGAACTTTCAACTCTGCCATCTCCTTAGGCGCCAACCTATACGGAGCACGTGACACCGGTTTGGCCCCCAACACGAGCTCGATGGTGAAATCAATCTCTCTCTACGGTGGGGCTCCAGGAAGGCTATCCGGGAACACATCTGGGTACTCGCATACCATGGGGATCTCATCCAAAGTGGACTTCGGCTCTGCGGCCTCCATTAATGCGAAGAACAGCTCTGCACCAGCACGAACCGCCTTCACCACCTGAAGAGCAGACATCAGTGTCTTGCTCGACCCCTTCAGCCCCTCGAATGTAGTCTCCCGCCCTACACCCAGCTTGACCTCCTTTCGGTCGCAGTCGATCCAAGCCTTATGCTCTGACAGCCAATCCATTCCAAATATAACGTCGAACTCTACTAACGGCAGTAATGACGCTAGCAAGTCGAACTCTTGGCTCCCTATGTGAACCTTCACGGCGCACACTCTGTCCGCACGCATCGAGCACCCATTCAGTAGTAGCACATCCAACTTGTCCTTCGCCATCGAAGAAGGGACTCCGATGCGCGATATAATGCTTTCGGACAAGAAGGAGTGTGAAGCTCCCGTATCGAACAGTGCCCGTGCCGGACTATCACTAATCACAACAAAGCCTATACAAACAATATTAGGCTAACAAGCAATAGATAACGGTATTAAAGCTAACTTGCTATAAATTAACTCGTACCTATCACCACGTCAGCTTGTTTGATGGCCTCCTGCTGGCCCAAGTTATAGACTCTAGGCTGAGTCGGAGCATAATGGGACGCGGTCGACTCCACCGCTTTGCCCTTCTCCTCGTAGGTAGCTCCTTGTTTCCTTTCGGACTTTGAGCGTCCACTCCAGCAATCACGGGCAAAGTGCCCCGTCTTTCCACACGTGAAACAAGCGCCCGAGGTTCGATTGGTAGTTGCCCCCGAGGCACCTGAAGAAGCTGGACCCGACGTTTTAGCTTTCTTATAGAATCTGCGGTAGCCCGACTTCGACGTAGTCGGTGCCTTGAACTCCGCTTTCTTACTACCGGATTCCTTCTTCGCTTGGACATTCTTCATGTCCTTCTCCAAGGACCGGGCCGAACTGACCAGGGTCATGAAACCCTGCGCCTTGGGCCCCGACAGTAGCAACCTTAAATCATCTCTTAGCCCTTCATAGAAGCGGATCGTCTTGCGTTCCTCGTCTGCGAAGGTAGCGCCGACATATCTCCCCAACTGAGTAAACTCGTGGAGGTACTCATCAACGGTGCAATCCCCTTGCACCAACTTCTGAAATTTGCTTTCTAGTGCAATTCTCTGCGCCGAGGGGAGGTATCGAGCCATGAATAGTCTCGCAAACTCCTCCATCGGAACTTCGGCAAACGGCCTTCCCCGCAACTGATGTAGCTCTAGGCCTTCCCACCATAGTCTTGCGTCCCCATCCAAAAGGAATGTCGCTATAGTGGTCTTCTGCCACTCTTCCGTTTCCGTCGCATTCATCACCCTGTTGACCCTTGAGAGCCAATCCTCTGTTTGGGTCGGGGTTTCTGCCCCCGTGAATACCGGTGGATGAAAGCCCATCACGTGCTTCAGTTGTCTTTCAGTTGCTCTCCGAGGCAACTCTGGCTCCAAAACTACTTGCTCAACCCTCCTTTGCTCTGCCGTCTGAAGCGGTACTTGCTCCACAGCAGGAGCAGGCTGCTGCACCTGCCTTGCAGGCTGCGCATTGATCATTGCCATGACCGATTCTGCCACCAACCTAATGGTCTCGGCAGACGGAGGTGTTGCAGGCGCATCGCTTGGCGCACTGCTCGCCTCAGAACCTGGCCGTTCAGACGGCCCAGCACCACTTCTGGTCACCTATAATCGTGCAGAACACCGATAAGCGACCAAAGATTACTGCAAACAGCAATTATAGGAACACGCAGGTTCCTCAAACATGTATATTTTCATTTCTAAGTGGACATTCATGGGTTCTTTTCATGTTATAACGATGACGCACACATGTGCTCACAACCCCTTAAAGTGAATTCGTCCACGAATTCATTTAAGCTTGACCGAAACCAGAAGTCTGATACCAATTTGTAACACCCCTATCCGTCGCATAGCATATAGCAGTAGGTCCGGCCGGGGCCCGACGCCATATACTACGGACAGATCGGTTGGTTACGCGTTGACACCATTCAACCAATCACCACGTCCTACACAACACCTAGCGGAAACAATTTTATACAGTTGCAAAGAGAACAAGAACCCTGCTACAAAGCATGAATATCCACTACAAACTCAGGAATGTAATCATACACAAAAGAGAACTGGCCTTAAGGTCTTACATTGTTCACTTAACAAAAATAGTGTTTTCATACTTCGGCTCGCAGGCCGGCCATACATGAAAAACGGGAAAGAAACATAAGCAATAAGGCCTTCGAGGGCCGGCACAGCAACAAGGGCTTTAACCCGCTATTTCCCGCTCTGCTCCGCAGCACCTGTAAGCCACAAACCACCGCCCGGTGGCAAACAATAGCAACGGTCAGCAATGCTGACCAAATTATAACGATCCTGCCCCCACACTCGGGGCGGCAATGCTCTTTCCCTGCACTTTATTAGCATAGGCAATTATATAAAGTATTTGCACTTCACCACAGGCGTAGGCTCGCACGGCCACACACCCCGTGCACTCAGGGCACATTCTCGGCGAACCGGCCAACGTCACGTCAATTCAAGCCATAGACGTTCCCAATCCACCACCGCCTCTTGGACGGTCATCCATATGAGCATTTTGCCTTCCTGGCCTTGGTCACGACAATTTAAGCAATAGACCGCCGAAGACCCTCATCCATGCCAACGGTCCTACCGAACGACATAGACCGGGTACGGTTCCGCCTGACCCGTGCTCACACCGCAACGACAATTTAAGCCATATGCGCAGGCCAAGACTCACCGAGTCCCGTTTCCACCACAATAATCACATAACCCGGTTATGTTCACGTTGGCTCCCCGGCCACCGTATTGGCAAAACCCGCTTTTGCCCAGTTTTCCGGGTGCACCTTGGAGTTAATCTCCAAGGCTCCCTGATGCAATCTACCACGTAGAAAACCCGAAAAACACCCAAACACCCGGAGTCTTCCCCGGTTCATATGCAATGCAACATCACCGATCCGGCTCTACTTGTCCGGATAGGCTTCACACACAATGCCTATGTCCGTTTTCGCATACGGACTCTACACAAGGGGGACATTACATATCTACCCCAAGGAACGCTCCAACTCTTCGCTCACTCGCGAGAGAGGGCTTCCTATGCAAAGGAAAAGAGGGCTTCACATGCCCAAGGATGAGAAATCGTTACCCTTGCATTCTTCCGCGGCGCCATCGAAAACTATACGGTTGGAAAGCACCGCAACGGCGTCGCCTCCGCGGATCTGGACTCGGATCGCGATTCGGAGCTCCGAAGCTCTTCCGGCGGCCGGATCTTGGACTCCTCCTTCCTCCTTGCTCTCCCTTCTCTCTAACTTTTAGAGAGAGATTGGCCAATGGAAAATGGGTTTCTAAACCCTATTTCCCGACTATAACCACCCAGGAGCAGCCCCCCACCGTCGGATCCAAAGCCAAGGAAACGAACGGCCCGGATTAAATCCAAAATCATAAAATCTGGGCCGAACACGGGTTGGCACACGGCCGTGTGCCTGGCCGTGTAGCTCATTCGCCGTCTCGACCAAAATTGAAAACCAGCAACACGGCATGTGACACGGCCTCCGACACGCCCGTGTCACCGGCGACACGCCCGTGTCGGGACCCGTGACACGCCCCCCGTGTGCAATTGACCAACAATTCGCAGTCAGAGAGGTACACGGCTTGGTGAGACGGCATCAGACACGCCCGTGTCAATCTAGACACGCCCATGTTCGTGCCCGTGTCACTGCCCGTGTATCCCACCGCACAGCCCAGGTGTGACACGGCCTGGGACACGCCCGTGTCCTAGGCCGTGTTCCACCACACGACCATCGTCGACCTGAACTGGTCGACTACACGGCCCGAGCTCGACACGCCCGACACGGCCTCCGACACGCCCGTGTCGGGGCCCGTGTCACCTGCACCAAAACCTTGTCTTGGCCAAAATCGATCCCCGTTGCTCCTACAACATTTTGGGGTGTTACAGAGATTCCTTCATGACAAATTTTAATTCCCAAGTCGCGCTCCGGACGTCCTGATTTTGCCAAAGAACCTTAACCATAGGAATCGTCTTCCACCACAACACTAGATCCTGCGTCTCCAAAATACGGATAGGCTCTTCGACATAAGAAAGATTGGGTTGTAACTAGGGCACAGAGTCAAGAACATGTCCATCACTAGGCACACACTTTTGTAACTAGCTCACATCAAACACATCATGAACACCAGAGAAAGTAGCAGGCAATTCTAGTTATAAGCAGACACTCTGATGCCCTCAACAATCTGGAAAGGTCTCACATACCACAGATTCAACTTATGGTTCCTTCCAAATCTTTTAACACCTGGCATCAGAGAAAATTTCAAGAAAATCATGTCCCCAACTACGAACTCCAGATCAACCCTTTGCCATTTTCATACTTTTTATAATGCTCTTAAGCCACACGAAGCTTCTTACGAATATGCGACACAATAATGCTCATCTCTTCCAAGGCTTCTGGACTTAACAACGGTCTCTCACTAACCTCGGCCTAAAACAGGGGAGTTCGACAACGCCTTTCATACAAAGCTTCAAAGAGCATCATCTGCAAACTCTCCTTCCCTAGCCAGTTAGAACAACAGAGTTACGTTGTTGGCAGACCCAGTTGGGCTGCACATAGCTGTTCAGAACAACGGATGTTGGTTATTTGCAGGCCATTTTCAGAAATCTATAAATAGGACTCAAGGGGTACCTCAGAAGGCATGCTTACCTGCCCCCCAGTCTTCTAGCGCTTTTTGAGGTACCTTAGCCCGACATTTGGCTAAGGAGAGGAAGCACTCAGTGATCTTCCGGGTGTGTAGTGGGTCCTCCGCACCGGGCCCTGGGCCATGTCCCTTGTTCTTTTTCCTTGTTGTTTTTATTATAGGAGAGAAGTAGGTGTGCGATCACCCCTTCCCTAAGAGCGAAATCCATCGAGACTGAGTTTTCGGTTTCAACATAGACCACGGTGGAGCTTGGGACAAGTGTTTTGGACTTATGGAGTTTGCAAACCCTACTCGGCAAGGACAGCGAGTACGGGCCCAACCTGCCCTACGCGCACGCCGCAGGCTTGTTGAACGGTTCGAATTCGGCGAGCGACTCGAGCTCGACGAACAGCTCAGAGCTCAGCGAACAACCCAGAGCTTGACGAACAGCCCAGAGCTCGACGAACTGGACTTGTCGATCTGAGCTTGGCGAGTACGAGCTCGCCTCCCCAAGGTATCTCACCCCGCCTTGGCGAGTCGGGGACTACCGAGCTCTCCCTCCTGCCGAGCTCGGCCAGGGATTCAGACTGCTTGATTTGACCATCCTGGCTCCTGCTGACCCACTCGCCGGATACGGGGTTGTACACAATCCCCGTTCTTTGCGAGGTTGGCACAAGCTTGGAAAGAAACATCCAACCCCATGGGATTCGACGAGTATGGAAGGAGCCAGGAAATCTTTTGGCGGGGTCCACCAGCGACTATAAATATGCGCTTGCGTACCTGGGTGACCTTTATCACTCCCCCTTGCTCTGAATTTGCCGAGATGCCTTTCCCCAAGGATCTCCAATAGAGGCGTGCGAAGGCTCGCGAGGTTTCCTCTGCCCGCGTCGCCAGCCTAACCTCCATTCCCCTTAACATCCCGCGGAGTGTCCCGGCCGAGTCCAATTCAGCCAAGAGGGCGAAGCCAGATGCAGAGGAGTCCGAACGTGCCTTCCAAGACTTAAAAATGACCCTGGAGCCTGAGACTAGTTCCTCTACCCCGCCTGCCCCTGGGAAGGAGGGGAATTTCATTGACCTCTGCGCCGACCAGGACTACCGGGATGGGGCGGCGAGGTCAAATATCCATGAGCCGATACTCTTCCCGCCGACCCGCGCTCTGGGGTTGAGATCGCAAAGACCGGACTCGCCGGCCCGCGTTCCCTCTTCTCAGATCTCTAAGACTTCGAGGGATGGTGCCAGAATCATCCCAGTATCAGACATCAACCTTCTTCCACCCCGAATACTGTAAGACCCCCCTCTCGGAACACAAAACACAGCACGAGAGGGGTCTTATGCCCAGAACAGCCGCCTTGGGGTAGCACTAACACTCGGGCTAGCCTGTACCACAAAACTCCTATTCTGCCGACTACAACTAATATCAATACATATATGCCAACCTAACCATAATAATGAGAAAAAGTCAAATCCACACAAGCTATAAGTCCAAAATTATAGTAATAGAGAAGCTAAAACATGCTTATATATAATCAGAGTACAACTATAAAATTGCCCCGAAGGGCTACAACAAAACTCTCATCACTCACATCTATAATAGACGGTAGCGATGACACCGTCCCTTCAGGCCCTGTCATCCTGGCCTGGCTGACCGGCTCCATAACCTGCTGCTCCACCTGCGGGGTTTTCTCCTAAAAAGGAAGACGTGGCAACCGTTAGTCATAAAGACTAAGTGGCTTCAGATCCGCTCCCCCGGCGACTCCTTAGCACCGGGCGGAGAAATAGACATGGTACAATATATGCATATAAGCAGGAGTATAAACAAGCAAGTGGTATAACATGTAGTAAGATATTATAACATTACTACCATCTATTACAACATATGAATATAGAGTTATAACAGAAAGTAACTCAACTTATATGGATGCTCATACAAGCATATAAGTTTAGGATCGTTCAGCAGTAAGTAACTCATCGTATAGGAGTGCCCATACAAACTTATACGATTAGGGTCTTGTGTATGTAATGAGGTGTAATGTTATGTATGCGATGCAATGACACGCCCATGATCATGCACATGTAGTTGCTATGTCGACACAGACTAGTAGTTCCCACTTTTCGAGCAGGTAGCTAACCTCTCAGGCGCCAACTGTCGTGGCCAGGCGGTTACAGTAGAACAGACACTTCTACTACTAAGTGGGTATCCACACTACTTCACTTAGACCTCCGTACGCTTAAACGCTAAGAATACAACAGCGGAGCCCATTCGTACAACGGCCCAGCGGGTTCTCTTGGGTAGATGTGCACCAAGATCCTAGCCCCAAACTAGCCTATACATGACACGGAAGGAGCCTCGGATATGAGCACGAGCACCAAGCCCAACCATTCACTTGGCACGGATGGCGCCCCGGGACATAAACACCGAGGTACAAGCCCAACCGCCTAAAGTCTATCTGTCAACTCCCATCGGTGTGATGATTGGCGAGCCCGTAGACCTGCCACACTATCCTTAACCCAGGATTATGACACCGCGTGTCGACTCACACTGCATGCAATTCCACAACACTGTGGCATGGAAGGGGCCTCGAAGAAAGCACGAGGACCAAACCCAACCATCCACCTGACATGGAAGGATCCTCGGAAATGATCACGAGGACCAAGCCCAACCGTTCAGTTTACTCATCTCAACACTATCCCGACTAGTGACGTCCAACACCGCACATATTACCTCCCACAATGCTACCCGTAGGGAGACGACACTCTAAGCATTGGACTACTAAATTTCATTCTATCAATTCAACATACTTATGGCCATAGTTTATTCATCTATATGTCATACCGAATGATTTTAGCATCATATAACAAAATGCGCATAAATGATAATCTACCAATTTATATCAAGCCATTTCGTTCGATTCAAGCTTGCTTCACAACTCATTATATGAATTCAAATTAACAAACTTCAACCTTCATAACACTACGGTGGTTATCATAAAAGAGTTCACCCGAACCTCGAATTAGATTGCAACATTAATTCCACCGAATTTAAATCCATGTTATACACTACCCAGAAATTTAGGTACAACAATAATCTGGACAGCAACTTCAACTGAAGATTCCCGTGGCTACATAAAACTGGTGAGTGCATGTAACCCCTCGATGGAAAGGTATTTCCATTGGCTACAACTTTCATGTTCAGCCTTCAACGCAGATCAGACTATAACCCACATGAAATTGGCTCCAAAGCCTACAACGTACAGAATACAATTCCTGTGCGCTTAGTCTACAACCCATACTTTGATCAGACATTCCCGTGGATACATGCTTCACCCGAAGGCGTGTAACCACTCGTTGGAAAGGTAACTTCAAGGGCTACAACTTTCGTGTTTAGTCGAAAGCCCAGATTGGACCGCCTGAAAACAGCCAAGAAGGTCGCTGCGTGTAGAACACAGATTCTGCACGGATCTTGAAGTGAAATGAACGGCATCGGTTCATCTCCTCCTCAAGCCGATCACCCCAAATCGCAACCAGAAGTTCCTCCACCCTTATTCTCCCTCTCAAGGCCATTCCTCTTCACGAAACCACCCCCATCATCACTTTGAAGAAGGGAAGGTTGAAGATGACTAGTCATTAAAACAAAAGTTCTAGATAGGCCTTCCTAAGAAACCTTCTCCTCACACATCAAGACTCATTTAAGTCAATGTCTCGCCTAAGAATATCTAAGGATCTAGCACTAAGGGAGAAGGGAGGAAGCTCACCTCATTTCCAGCGATACCACCATTTCCGGCCATGGATCTTGTCATCCTCCTCGGCGGCATCGCTTTTTTCCTTGACGACGGTGGCATTTCTCCTCCTCCAAGGTTTGCTCCAGCAAGATCTCCTCCTCCAGAAAGTTCTCTCAGGAAAAGGGCTGGAATGAAGAGTGAAAACGGCTAGGGTTTTACTTTTCCTTTTTATAAAGAAGTGACACGGGTAGGGACACGGCCGTGTCCTTACCCGTGTCCTGCTCTGGCGAAGCGGTTCGACTGTCGTTTCGTGCTCATACACGAGTACTGACACGCCCGTGTCGGTACCCGTGTCCAGGTTACACGACCATGGTTATGGTCATGTCAATACCCGTGTCCTGGTCGGGACACTTCTCGTCTTGCTTGCCTTGGAGCACACGGGTAGGGACACACCCGTGTCCCTACCCATGTCCTTTTCTGGACAGACTCAAAGCCACTGAACACGGGTAGGGGAACGCCCATGTCCCTACCCGTGTCCTTCTCGGGACACCAACTCAACGCCACTAAACACGGGTAGGGACACGCCCGTGTCCCTACCCGTGGCCTTCTCGGGACACACCACTCAACGTCATTTCAGAATCACTCAGCACCATAGTCCCTCAACGCCACTGAAAATGGGTAGGGACATGCCCGTGTCCCTACCCGTGTCCTTCTCGGGACACACCACTCAACGCCATTTCAGAATCACTCAGCATCATAGTCACTCAATGCCACTGAACACGAGTAGGGACACGCCCGTGTCCCTACCTGTGTCCTTCTTGGGACACACCACTCAACGCCATTTTAGAATCACTCAGCACCATAGTCACTCAACGCCACTGAACACAGGTAGGGACACGCCCGTGTCCCTACCCGTGTCAGGCTCAACACAAGTTTTCAGCCTATTTCCTTGTTCTCCGCGAGTGCACACTTGATCGCCTGCACCCCCCTTAAGCCTACACCAGCTCTCCTGACACCAAAAACACGCACAAGGGGCCTAGCGCAAATCGGAACGTTACAAATCCTATAAACAAAATAAAAGATTTCGTCCCCAAAATCAAGCTAAGGCTATGAGGAGTGAAGCATACAAAAAAAAACAAAATATGCTTTTAAATAAAATTACCTGGAGCAAACAACTCCGGGTAGCGTCTTTGTATCAAATCCATTGGCTCCCATATAAACTCCTCATTCCCATGATTATACCATAGAACCTTTACCAAGGGAACACTTTTGCAGCGCAAGGTTCTTGTCTCGTTGTCTACAATCTGCCCCGGCTCTAGTCGCACAGACCTATCAGACGCCACAGCACCATCAGTTATGGTGATGTATTGATCGGGCCGCAACAGGGCCTTCCAAAGCGATGACACATGGAACATGCCGTGGAGATTCTCTAGCTTGGGCGGTAGCTCCAATCGATAGGCTAATGGGCCAACCCTTTCCAATATAGTATAAGGACCGACATACCTCGGGCTGAGCTTCTTCACACCACGCACCCGTGACACTCCATGCATCGGCCGGATTTTCAGAAACACTTTATCACCCACTTGAAACTCCACCAGACGGTGCCTTGCATTATAATACTTTGCTTGCTGACTTTGAGCCTATAACATGCGATCCCGTATCAGCCTAACCACCGTATCAGTGTCATCTATATACTCAACTCCCAAAGTCTTCGGGTTTTCATCTTGCACCCAAGACAAGGGGGTTCTACACCTTCTTCCATAAAGGGCTTCATGGGGCACCATGCCAATGCTCGCCTGATGACTGTTGTTGTAGGAGAATTCCACCAGGGGTAAGAGCCTTCCCCACGGCTCTCCCCTATCCAACACATATAATCTCAATAGATCCTCCAATGTCCGGATGGTCCGCTCAGATTGCCCATCCATCTGAGGATGAAACGCGGTGCTGAAGGTAAGGCGCGAGCCCAAATACGCCTGTACCGCCTTACACTCCTTGGAGGTAAAGCGACCATCACGGTCAGAAACTATCATCTTAGGCACGCCATGATACCATACAAACTGCTCCACAAAGAGGCGTACCAAGACATCCACGTGAGCCTCCTTCTTCATAGGGATAAACCGGGCTACTTTCGTCAGTCGATCAACGATCACCCATACTGAATCATTTCTTGAGCGTGAGCGAGGTAGCCCATGTATGAAGTCCATGGAAATATCCTCGAACTTCCACTCGGGGATGGACAATGACTGTAACAAGCCGCCAGGACTTCTGCACTCCGCCTTCACCCTTTGACAGGCTTCACAATGTGTAACAAAATATCGAACATCCTTCTTCATTCCCGGCCAACACATGGTCTTCCGTAAGCCGGCGTACATCTTTGCAATTCTCGAGTGCACTGAATACTGAGAGCAATGTGCCTCTCTCAAGATATCCTCCTGGATTTTACCGCCCTTGGGAATGTAGAGCAGGCCGCAAAAATAAATGAGGCCGTCTTTTAGTGTGTATTCGTCGGTAGTCCCGTCTTCGATTAACTTGAATGCTGGGGCTAGAGCCGCATCCACTCCTTGCTCCACCCGGATCCGATCCCGGATATCACAAACTATGCTCATGCTGGCCAAGTACTCCCTATATTCTGCCGAAGGAGCCTTAAATATCAAAGTAATATCCATCTCCTCAATCATCTGAGCCAACTCCATACTCATCAACTGAGACTATGGGCTCGAGCCTGGTATTTTCCTACTCAACGCATCGGCTACTTAGTTCGCTTTTCCGGGGTGGTAGTTCAAGGTGAACTCATAGTCGCATAGAAATTCTAACCACCGTCGTTGTCTTAAGTTCAACTCCTTCTGAGTATGAACGTACTTCAAGTTTTTGTGGTCTGAAAAGATCTCGCAGTGGACGCCGTATAAATAATGTCTCCAAACCTTCAAGGCGAACACCACTGCTCCCAGCTCCAAATCATAAACCGGGTACTTGATTTCGTGCTTCTTCAATTGTCTTGAAGCATAAGCAATCACGTGCCCGTGCTGCATCAATACTGCTCCCATCTCTTGATATGACGCGTCTGTGTAAACTTGAAATCCTTCCTTCCCAGACAAAAGGACAAGGATGGGGACGAAGGTAAGTCTATCCTTCAATTCTTGGAACGCAGCTTCACATTGGGGTGTCCACTCATACGACACACCTTTCTTTGTTAGGGAAGTAAGAGGAAGAGCAATCTTTGAGAATCCCTTTATGAACTTGCAGTAGTACCCGGCAAGTCAAAGGAACCTCCGTACATCGACCGCCGACTTCAAGGGTCACCACTCCTTTACGACACGCACTTTGGCCGGATCCACAGCTAGCCTAGCCCCACTAATCACATGACCTAAGAAGGCAACCTCCTTAAGCCAGAATTCGCATTTGCTAAATTTGGCGTACAAGGCATGCTCCTTCAATTTCTTCAACACCAAGGTCAGGTGCTCGCCATGCTCCTCCTCCGTCCTTGAGTAGACTAGGATATCGTCGATGAAAACAATGACGAAGATGTCCAAATAGGGCTCAAATACTTTGTTCATCTGGCTCATGAAAGCTGAAGGGGAATTTTTGAGCCCAAACAGCATTACAGTGAACTCGTACAACCCATATCTTGAACTAAAGGCTATTTTCTGGATGTCCCCTTCTTGTATTCTCAACTGGTAATACCCTGAGTGCAAGTCTAGCTTAGAAAACCAATGCGCTCCATCTATTTGATCGAACAACTCATCGATCCGAGGTAGCGGGTAAGTGTTCCGCACTGTCAACCGATTGAGTTCCCGATAATCTATGCACAAACGCAGGGTTCCGTCCTTCTTCTTCACGAACAATATAGGGGCTCCCCAGGGTGACGAACTGGGGAAAACAAACCCTGACTCCACCAGTTCTTGTAGTTGGACTCTAAACTCCGCGAGTTCTTTCGGGGCCATTCAGTAAGGGGCCTTGGATACAGGCTTGGCACCCGATACGAGATTAATTTTGAAGTCAACCTCTCTATGCGGGGGTAATCCAGACAGTTTCTCAGGAAATACCTCGGGGAAGTCCCGCATCACCCGTTTGTCTTTTACGCCCAATGCTGTTTCCTTCAACTCGAACCAAATCATAAAAACTTCATCCCCCTTCATGTGGGCTTTTACAACCTGAACGGATGATAACGTCAGACGGGGTGCGAAGTTAATACCTTGGAAGATGACGTCGGAGTCTCCATGTCTCAAATAGATCCACTTCTCCGCGCAGTCGATCCTTGCAAAGTGCCAGTCCAACCACGTCATGCCCATAATGATGTCAAATTCTGGAATTTTCAAGACAGTGGCAGGCGTAACGAAAGTCCTTCCCTCAATAAGTACCTCAAGCTCGCACTTAGCGGTTGCAACCATATCCGAGCCGTCCGGAAGGCGCACTAGTCGGGCTATTCTAGTAAAATATTGCACACCCCCCATGTCCTTAATGAAATCCTCGGACACAAAGGAGTGTGAGGCACCGGTATCAAACATCGCATAGGCCGTCTTTCCGCCAATTATTACGGTGCCTAAGTACCAATAATCAAAACTTATTGCTAGATAGCTAGTATGTCGTAAGCAACTTAAGTTTAACACAGAAAACATGAAAGCTTACTGCACGTACCTACAATAACATTCTGGGGATTCCGTTCTTGTGCCATGTCTAATGCGTACACTTGATCCCGGGCAGGGCCGGGGTTACCTCCTCGCGGTCCTCATCCTCAACCACGCATGTAACCCCGCCCTCGAGGGGCTGCCAGAGGGAGAGCGGGAGGGGCGTTCCCAAACAATTGCGGGAAAAAGCGTCGAATGTGACCCGGTTGGTAGCATTCAAAACACACCAGCCCAGGACGCCTCTCGAGTTGCTGAAATTGCTGAGGCTGTGGCGGTGGAGGCAACGCGAGCGGTTGCGGAACCGGATGCTCCACCCTATAGTTTTGGTGGACACTCCCTCCACCTCTTTGATATCCTCTTCCTCTTCTAAAGTCCAGTCTCCTTCTATTGCTCGGGCCAGCTTCCATAACGCCCTCTGCAGGTCTCTTACCACTACTCAAGTGGTCCGCCTCCAATCTTTTTGCAATATCGATGATCTCCGCCAAGATAGCATCCGCTATAAACAAAAGGGCCTGCCTTAGGGGATCTCGCAGCCCTTTGTAGAAATGCTTGGCATAACTTCTATCATCTAACTCGTATGAGTCCGCGAACCTTGCGAGATGTTGGAACTCTTGCTGGTATTCTGTAACCGTCTTCGATCTTTGTTTCAGTAGATGGAACCTCTCCTCAAGTTCATCTCGAGCGGATGAAGGAATGAAGTGCTCCAAGAAAACATCCGAGAATTCGCTCCAACTTATCTCTATATAGACTCGGCCTTGGAAGGTGGAGCCCATGAGTGACTTCCACCACCTCTAAGCATGTAGCTCCAAGGTGGACACCGCCAGTGACACAGCCATGTTGGCTGGACAATGAATACCAGCCAATAACTCTTGTACTGTGTCAAGCCATTCCTCTATGCGCACGGCTGACTCCGTCCCAAGGTAAGTGGGAGGGGAGAGAGCCCGAAAGGCGCTCAGCCAGTTAGAGCCCGGGGCCTATTGTAGCACCGGAGGCTGCTGTGCCCTAAAAGCATCCAAGATGGCGGTGAGCGTCTGCTCCAACTCGGACTGTTGGAACTGAGTGGGTATGGAAGGGGCAGGAATGCCCCCCAACGGCTCAACACACACTGGAATCTATACGTAGAATGCAAACTTACGGCCAAGTTGGCTAATCTTAAGGTCAGAGTTGGACAAACTTAGTGTGAATGACATATGGGCACAACACTGCTTCCGCTAAATCAGTTTATCCCCAAACTGACTAGTTGAACGAGAGTGGCCCATTGTTGAATGACTTCTTTAGTTGAGGATCGTGGCAAACTGATACCATTTGTAAGACCCCCCTCCCGGAACACAAAACACGGTACGAGGGGGTCTTATGCCCAAAACAGCCGTCTTGGGATAACACTAACACTCAGGCTAGCCTGTACCACAAGACGCCTATTCTGCCGGCTACAACCAATATCAATACATATATGCCAACTCAACCATAATAATGAGAAGAAGTCAAATCCACACAAGCTATAAGTCCAAAATTTAAGTAATAGAGAAGCTAAAACATGCTTCTATATAATCAGAGTAAAACTATAAAATTGCCTCGAAGGGCTACAACAAAACTCTCATCACTCACATTTGTAACAGATGGTAGCGATGACACCGTCCCTTCAGGCCCTGTCGTCCTGGCCTGGCTGACCGGCTCCATAACCTGCTGCTCCACCTGCGGGGTTTCCTCTTAAAAAGGAAGACGTAGCAACCGTTAGTCATAAAGACTAAGTGGCTTCACATCCGCTCCCCTGGCGAATCCTCAGCACCGGGCGGAGAAATAGACAGGGTATAATATATGCATATAAGCAGGAGTATAAACAAGCAAGTGGTATAACATGTAGTAAGATATTCTAACATTTCTACCATCTATCACATCATATGAATATAGAGTTATAACAGAAAGTAACTCAACTTATATGGACGCCCATACAAGCATATAAGTTGAGGATCGTTCAACAGTAAATAACTCATCGTATAGGAGTGCACATACAAACTTATACAATGAGGGTCTTGTGTATATAATGAGGTGCAATGTTATGTATGCGATGCAATGACACACCCATGATCACGCACATGCAGTTGCTATGTCGACACAGACTAGTAGTTCCCACTTTTCGAGCAGGTAGCTAACCTCTCAAGCGCCAACCGTCGTGGCCAGGCGGTGACAGTAGAATGGGCACTTCTACTACGAAGTGGGTATCCACACTACTTCACTTAGGCCTCCGTACGCCTCAGAGCTAGAACACAACAACGGAGCCCATGCGTACTACGGCCCAGCGGGTTCTCTTGAGTAGATGTGCACCAAGATCCTAGCCCCGAACTGGCCTATGCGTGACACGGAAGGAGCCTCAGAAATGAGCACGAGGACCAAGCCTAACCATTCACTTGGCATGGATAGTGCCCCGGGACTTGAACACCGAGGGACAAGCCCAACCGCCCAAAGTCTATCTATCAACTCTCATCGGTGTGACGATTGGCGAGCCCATAGACATGTCATACTATCCTTAACCCAGGATTACGACACCACATGTCGACTCACACCGCATGCAATTCCACAACACCGTGGCATGGAAGGGGCCTTGGAGAAAGCACGAGGAACAAGCCCAACCATCCACCTGACACGGAAGGAGCCTCAGAAATGAGCACGAGGACCAAGCCCAACCGTTCAGTTTACTCATCTCAACACTATCCCGACTAGTGACGGCCAACACCACACATATTAACTCCCACAATACTACCCGTAGGGAGACGACACTCTAAGCATTGGACTACTAAATTTTATTCTATCAATTCAACATACTTATGGCCATAGTTTATTCATCTATATGTCATACCGAATGATTTCAACATCATATAACAAAATGTGCATAAATGATAATCTACCAATTTATATCAAACCATTTCGTTCGATTCAAGCCTGCTTCACAACTCGTTATATGAATTCAAATTAACAAACTTCAACCTTCATAACACTACGGTGGTTATCATAAAAGAGTTCACCCAAATCTCGAATTAGATTGCAACATTAATTCCACCGAATTTAAATCCATGTTATACACTACCCAGATATTTAGGTGCAGCAATAATCTGGACATCAACTTCAACCGAAGATTCCCGTGGCTATAGGAATCTGACGAGTGCGTGTAACCCCTCGATGGAAAGGTCTTTCCATTGGATAAAACTTTCATGTTCAGTCTGCAACCCAGATCAGACTATAACCCACATGAAATTGGCTCCAAAGCCTACAACGTACAGAATACAATTCCTGTGCGCTTAGTCTACAACCCATACTTCGATCAGACATTCCCGTGGCTAGAGGCTTCACCCGAAGGCGTGTAACCACTCATTAGAAAGGTAACTTCAAGGGATACAACTTTTGTGTTTAGTCAAAAGCACAGATCGGACTATTGCTTGCCTGAAAACAACAGAGAAGGTCGTTGCGTGCAGAACATAGATTCTGCACGCATCTTGAAGTGAAATGAACGGCATCGGTTCATCTTCCTCCTCAAGCCGATCACCCCAAATCGCAACCAGAAGTTCCCCCACCCTTATTCTCCCTCTCAATTCCATTCCTCTTCACGAAACCACCCCCATCATCACTTTGAAGAAGGGGAGGTTGAAGATGACTAGTCATTAGAACAAAAGTTCTAGATAGGCCTTCCTAAGAAACTTTATCCTCACACATCAAGACTAATTTGAGTCGATGTCTCGCCTAAGAATATCTAAGGATCTAGCACCAAGGAAGAGGGGAGGAAGCTCACATCATTTCCAGCAGTACCACCATTTTCGGCCATGGATCTTGTCATCCTCCTTGGCGGCATCGCTTTTTCCTTGACGGCGGTAGCATTTCTCCTCCTCCAAGGTTTGCTCTAGCAAGATCTCCTCCTTCAGAAAGTTCTCTCAGGAAAAGAGCTGGAATGAAGAGTGAAAATGGATAGGGTTTTACTTTTCCTTTTTATACAGAAGTGACACGGGTATGGAAACGGTCTTGTCCTTACCCGTATCCTGCTCTGGCAAAGCGGTTCGACTGCCGTTTTACGCTCATACACTGGTACTGACATGCCCGTGTCGGTACCCGTGTCCAGGTGACACGGCCGTGGTTATGGCTGTGTCAAAACCCGTGTCCTGGTAGGGACACTTCACGTCTTGCTTGCCTTGGAGCACATGGGTAGGGATACGCCCGTGTCCCTACTCATGTCCTTCTCTGGACAGACTCAAAGCCACTAAACACGGGTAAGGACACGCCCATGTCCCTACCCATGTCCTTCTATGGACACCCACTCAATGCCACTGAACATGGGTAGGGACATGCCCGTGTCCCTACCCGTGTCCTTCTCGGGACACACCCCTCAACTCCATTTTAGAATCACTCAGCATCGTAGTCACTCAATGCCACTGAATGTAACATCCCATTTCCGACCAGTCCCCTAGGAGAGGTTTTTTCATGACCATGTCATGACAAAACCCTAGGAAGCCCACGGAGGCCAAGAGACCCAGGCTCAAGGTGAAAATCACCTTGGTCTGCAAATAGTAGGTCAGAAATTTGCTTAAAATAGGGTTTAGGCTCGGGTGTTGAGTGCGTCGAGTGCACTCAACACCATAAGCTGAACGGCGTTGAGTGAGCAGAGCTCACTCAACATCGTAGCCAGGAAGGCGTTGAGTGAGCAGAGCTCACTTAATGCCGTATCCTAGATGGCGTTGAGTGAGCAGAGCTCACTCAACGCCGTATCCTGGATGGCGTTGAGTGAGCAGAGCTCACTCAACGACGTATCCTGGATAGCGTTGAGTGAGCAGAACTCACTCAACGCCGTATCCTGGATGGCATTGAGTGAGCAGAGCTCACTCAACGCCATAGCCTGGATTGTGTTGAGTGAGCAGAGCTCACTCAATGCCGTAGCCTTGACGGCATTGAGTGAGTTGAGCTCACTCAATGCCGTAGCCTGGGTGGCGTTGAGTGAGCAGAGCTCACTCAATACAATTTTACTTAGAAAATTTTCTGGCAAGGTTTTGGCTTGGCTGCTGGTTCAGTTGAACCGGGCCGTTTCGGGAAGCGGGCCAGGATGGCTTAAATTAGCCGTTTCTTTTATTAAGACTTAATTAAGTCTTATTTTTTTAAAATGTTGACCGGTCAAGTGGAGTGATGCCACGTGGCCGTCGGTTTTGAAAACAAAATGAACAGTCACGGCCATGGCCGTGAACCAGCTTTCACGGCCATTGATGGCACATGATGCCATGGCCCCTTCCCCTCCTCTTCAATGGCTGGATTCAACTCCTCTAGGGAAGAGGAGGAGTTTCCAGCCGTTACTTGGATGGATTAAGCCATGTTTAGCCCCCTCCTCTATGGCCGAGCCAAGCTTTCAATGGCATTAATGACCATTGAAGTTTCGGCCTTTACCATCCCCCTTTTACTGGTTTAAAAGCTTCCCTAGACCTCAAGCATTCGTCTCCACACCTTGCCCGAAGGAGACGAGAGAATTCTGCGTGCTGTTGAAGAGCGCCGGCGATACCTCCACCGCTAATGGCTTTCTGTCGATCTGCACGCCTCCAGCCCGCGAACAAGGTCCTTCTCTACTCCTTCTCTCGTGGGTAGATCGTAGGAATCGTTTAGGACAAGAATCGGACTCAATTGAGCCAATCCAAGTTTTAATTTCCATGGTTTTTCCAAAAAACATGGTGGTCGGGTTCGCCGGAAACCGCCTCTCCGGCGGCCGTGCCGCCCCCTAACGGTAGCCCTCACCTCAACGGAGGTGGTGATGGGGGTGGCCGACCAGGGAGATGGTTGGGTGGACAGGAAATCCACTTGGAAAGCTACAGGTTATTAGGGCATTTTTTTACGGGCTCTGTTTGGAAGAAGGAGATGAACAGTAAAAGTATTATTGTTCTTATAATAAATATAATAATTTATTATCCCTTTTTAACATACTTTTTGATTCTACCAAATGAAGACCTTAGAGGCTGTTTTAGGAAAAATGGCCAGTCACAAAAGTTGTAGCCCTTCGAGTCTAAAATATTTTAAAATTTATTTCAACTCGTTTGGGTAAGTGGTTTGACCACAGAACCCATTTTGGTGGGACCTATACCTAGAGCTATCCTGAGATTCAAATGGATGCCAACCCTTCATCCCTTGTTCAAATGATTTGAAATTTGGGCAGGGAGTCTACCCTTACTATACCTAGGGCCTGTCAAAAAATGGGAATTTTTGGAGAATATTTTTCTATAGTTTTTAGAAAAACTTAATAATCCTTATATAAATTAATTAGGTAGCCTAAAGACTTCCAAACCCTCCCAAATTTTGGTGAGTGGTCCCTGGGTTCATCATAAGGCACTGTATAATTGTTCATCTCATTTGGAGATGTTTTAGATTGTAAATGAACAAACCTAAGCTTTTCCCTATTAAGGGGTTTTTAGGCCAAAAGTGCACTTTGTGATTTGAGTGGTTAAATCACCTCAATAGAGGCTGAAATTTTGACCACTGACTAGGTATGATTCCTAGAACCCTCTCATGCATTTTGAGGTGGATTGGGGTAGAATTGCCCTAGGACCCAAGGCCAAACCCTAAGGATGGTTCTTGGTGGTTTGTGAAGGGTAGGGGCCAAATGACCTGGTTATGATTTGAAACTTGGTAGAGAGAATTCTAGGGTAGCTATAATCCTCTTGCAGAAATCTAAATGGATTTTAAAGTAAATTAGTCCTTCAAAACCCTAACCCTAGTTTAGGGCACAAAACTTGTAGTGATAGAAGATGTCACTTAAACTCACCGAACAGTGATGAGATTTGAGTAGAATAGTTTTTAAAGTTAGTACAAGCTCTTGAGATTTTGTTATGAATTTATGATTATTATTTTGAATACTTCATTAATAATTTAGTAATTTGTATTATTTACTTAGAAATTTATTATGGAGTAACTTCCTTCCATAAATTTATAAACTTTAGCCAGAGGACTTTTTATTGTGTTTTAAAGCTCTGAGAATATTTATGAGATTTTTGAAAGATTATTTCTAAGGGTTGCTTCATTAAGTATTGATTCCCATGAAAACTTAATTCAATTTATTTTGGTGTCTAGCAAGTCTGTAAAATTATGATCTTTGCACAATGACTTTTTCACTACCATATTAAGATTCTGTAATTTTTATATAATTTTCTGATGAATAAATTTGGTACTTCCTTCTTTACTTATGGTTAATGGAATTATAGTGGATAAATTAATTAGAGGCTAAATCAATTCTGTAAAATCATGAAAATTAATATTTATTTAAATCACTTGGTTATTTAGTGATTATAAGTTTTGGGTGGCCTTTACTTGAGAAAATAATGTAGTTCATGTTTAAAATTACCCATGGCCAATCTTTTGGGAAAATTAAATAAATATCAGATTAATTAAAAAAATTATAAATTTCTGGATTTAGGCTAATTATATCATGATAGACCTCCAATAAATTTTATAGGTGATTTGGGAGACAATTTGGGATACCTCCCTTTGTATACCTCATATAGCTTAGGATGGTCTGCGTTTAGTAAAAAGTGCTGAAATCATATTAAGCTGCAGGATGAACTTAGAGGATTTGGATATTGGGATAATGGTTTGGAAATGTGTGAATGCATCCTCAGTAGCCAATATGAGGATAGGTTGGTAGGTTGTCTAGTCATAAGAGGTGCTCGGGACCGACGAACGATCGTCTTCCCCGGTAGGAGAGGAAGAGTCTTAATACACTAGGATTAGATCCAAAGTAATTTGAATGGGATCGGGTAATGGGTAAAAACCAATAAAAGTAAGTGCCTTGCGAAAGGGAACGATGAGCTTCAACTACCATCATAGTTCCTAGTGCCCTTTGAGAGCCCTTCACGGGGTATACCGGGGTCAGTCCTGGGCTAACGTAAACCACAGGAATAATAAACTAAAAGAGCAACTAGTATAACTAGGGTTGCACATTCACAAACCCAGGTAGTTGGGGAGGTAGAATAGGTTGGTTTGATTATCATTCAGACGGTAGCTTTTGAAGGTAGATGCACGGACGGGACAGTCCGGGGAGCCGAGGGCTCGAGGGTTTGAATACAAAATAAGGTGGTGGGTCTTCGGTATTTGACTATCGTTCACACCGACGTCGGTATGTTGACTCGGCGGTGTGGGACACTTAGCCAAAGAAAGTCTGGTGAATACAGCCAACACTAGTACGCGGATACTCTAGGTTGTGTTCTTCTAGGGGCGTACGGAAGGGCTAGGCCCGGTAGTGTGGATACCCATCTAGGAGTGGGGGCCCGACCCACTGTCTCAGTTTGCCACTACGGAGGTTCCTGGGAGTGAAGCTAGCTGCCCGAACAGGGGGAACTAAAGGTCTGTGCGCATAAAGTCGTGTGCGTGAGTTGCACTTGCATGAATCATGGCATAACATATCACTACACTCATATTTGCATACAACCGACACCCCAACGTATAAATTGGTATGAGATTTTTTATACGATGGGAGCCTTGCAGAAGACCCCTTAACTTATAAGTTTGTATGAGCATTCATATAAGTTAAGGTTACTTACTTACTTATTTTCTATTTGGCTTCTTATATATATACTACTTGCTACATGTTTACTTTACTGCTAACTATCGTAGAACTACAAGATGTACTTTATTTTAATTAGCTGTTTATACACCATGAATTACTGTTAGACTAGTTCCGCTGTCACCCGCCTTGCTTATTCTCCACCTTTGTAGATTCCCTTTCCTCCTCTTCGCTCGGTGCTTAGGAGCCGTAGGGGTAGGGGTAGGGGATGATAGAGCTTAGTCTTTATGACTAATGGTTTTCGAACCACAACATTATAGGAGCTCCGGTTGGGAGACAGGGACCAGCAGTCCAGGGACCAGCACCAGCAGAGTATGGTGCGCATGGAGGTGGGCAATCTAGTTCTGGAGTACCTGTGACCAGCTTCGTGAGTGATTAGTCTTCCTTATAGCTTCCGCAATGAGTGATTTTTAGTGAGGACTCTGATGTACTGGGCTGAGCCCGTTTATATATTTCATCTGTTCTGTTCTTTCGCAGTACTCTATTTTCTATATATTGATGGGCTTGCTGTGATTTTTATTCATATCTGATTATGTGGACATATTGCATTTACTTCTCTCTCTCTTTGTGATCGAAAAAGACCGGCAGAATTGGCGTTTTGTAGTGGCAGCCTTCCCGAGTGTCGGTGCCACCGCAAAGCGGCAATTCTGGGCATAAGACCCCGATGGTTGAAAAAGAAAAAATGGGGTCTTACAAGTGGTATCAGAGGAGACCTCAATCAAAAGAGAAGTAGTCCACAAACCTTGGGCCACCCCCGTGCGAGCTTAGTTTGCGGACAAACTAGCAGCAGAAGCAGTGGTATGCCCATAAGGGAAATCACATGTGAAAGTCCATCTTACCCCTTTCTTATATTCCTTTCATACGCTTTCTAACTAATGGAATCTTTCCTTATAGCCTGCGACGAACCCTACCCCACAGCAGGGGACACCTCAGGCTCCGAATGTGGTCCCACCTCCGCCGGCTCCAGCTCCGTTCCAGCAGACGGAGATGGGGCAAACACTGGCGGCCATTCTAGAGGCCTTCAGAGCTCAGCAAGCCCCGGCTCCACAGCCAAACCCCGGGGCCAACTGGATGAGTGTTTTCTGGGGACTTTCCCCTCCATCTTACCTGGGGACAGAGGCGGCAGTACGCACAGAGGAATGGTTGGATACATCAATGAGATGCTTGCGGGGATTCGATGCCCCACTGAGGAGGCAGTTGCTTTGGCAGTCTTCTGCCTGGAGTCACATGGAAAGAGGTGGTGGAAGTCACAGCTGGACACCACCTTTGCGGGTATAGATTGCACAGATATTACTTGGGAAGAGTTCAGAGCAGCACTCCTGGGACATTTCATACCTCAGTCGGCGAGGGACGAGCTGGAGGATAGGTTCCTACGGTTGAGACAGGGGAACAGGACGGTGTTGGAGTATTATCAGGAGTTTACTCACCTGGCCCGCTATGCGGACGCTTATCAGTTGGACGACGCTGGCTATGCTAGGAGGTTTTATAAGGGACTGCAAGATGACATGAGATAGGCCCTCCTCTTCGTCTCAGAGGGGAGTTTGGCCAGGATTCTGGAGATGGCTAAAAAGAGAGAAGCGGACCAGCTTACAGTCAAGAGCCGGAAGAGACCGGCTAACGATGTAGTGATTGGAGGTCGTAGATACCGTCCTCGAGGCCAGGTTATTGGGGAGAGAAGGAATGGGGATCAACCTCGTCAGGAGATTGGGCAGGAGCAGAGGAGTCAGAGAGTATTGGCTCCCCAGCCCTTACAGATGTTGGAGATGCCAAGGACAGCAGAGCAGACACCAGTGTGCTTTCAGTGCAATCAGCCGGGGCATATCAAGAGGTACTATCCTATGAGGCGAGCACCCCCACCAGCACTTCAGGGCGCCCCACCTCCCCGACAGTTTGGCGGTCGAGGAAACGATCGAGGACAAGGATATCAGGGCCGAGGCCACAGGCCAGAGAGGGAGCATGTGTATGCTCTAGACTTGACACAGTCTCAGAACCCGGAGCAGGTTATCGCAGGTATGTCAGTACTTTTAAATTTTCTTTCCCTTCCTAGGAACTAGTTTTCTTGGACATAACCTTGTTAGAAACTAAGAGAAGACAACTATAACCAGAATACTAAGACACTTAATTACCTCAGGCATAGTTTTTTTTGGAGGCAAACCCACTCACACGCTCTTCGACACCGGTGCTTCGGACTCGTTTGTGTCGGAAGATTTCGTGAAAGGACTGGCAGGCGTGGAGCAGTTCACCGGAAAGATAATGAGGGTGCGTTTACCCGATGGATCAGAGCTAATGACCTCTGTTCATTGCAATATGGAGGTGGAGATCGGCGGGAAGGGGTTTGAGGCACCAACGATGATTCTGAGGATGCCAGATTACGATCTGATCCTGGGCATGACATGGCTGTACTGGAACCATGCCCAGATTGACTATGAGGCGAAGAGGATCACCGTGAGGCACGAGGACTCCTTCATCATTATCGAAGGTATTATACCAACACCCCGCGTATTATTATCACCTGTGCAGGCCATCAAGGCCCATCTACAAGGGGAGGATGTTTATCAGGTTCTTTTTGAGGCGGTCGTGGCCACAGACTCCATTTCAGATATCCCAGTAGTATGGGACTTTGCTGATGTTTTTCCAGAGAAGCTACCAGGGCTGCCCCTGCACCAAGAGAAGGACTTCAAGATTCAGTTCGTACCGGGAGCTAAACCGGTATCTAGAGCTCCATATTGAATGGCCCCGAAGGAGTTGGTGGAATTTCGAAGCCAACTTCAGGAGTTAGTGGAGGTCGGGTTCGTCCAGCCTAGCTCTTCACCATGGGGAGCTCCGGTGTTATTTGTCAAGAAGAAGGACGGAACTCTTCGGCTATGTATAGATTACCGGGCCCTGAACAGGTCTACAGTCCGGAATACTTATCCCTTGCCAAGGATAGACGAGCTATTTGACCAGCTGGAGGGAGCCCATGTGTTCTCAAAGCTGGATCTTAGATCGGGGTACTACCAGCTTCGCATTCGGGAGGAGGACATCCCGAAGACGGCCTTCAGCAGCAGATATGGTTTGTACGAGTTTACCATGATGCCTTTCGGGCTCACGAATGCACCCTCCGCATTCATGACCTTGATGAAACTGGTGTTCGAAGAGTATCTGGATGTCTTTGTTATTGTATTCATCGACGACATCCTTATCTATTCGAGGTCGGAGGAGGAGCATGCGAGGCATCTAGCCTTGACCTTGGAGAAGCTGCGGGAGAATAAGATGTATGCCAAGTACAGCAAGTGCCAGTTCTGGCTAAAGGAGGTGGCCTTTTTGGGCTATGTCATCAGTGGAGCAAGTTTGGCAGTAGATCCGATGAAGGTCCAGGCAGTACGGGATTGGCCACCACTGAAGTCGGCCTCGGATGTTCGAAGTTTCTTAGGACTTGCCAGTTATTACCGGAAGTTCGTAAAGGGATTCTCTCAGATTGCACTCCCTCTTACGTCTCTGACGAAAAAGGAGTCTCCTTTTATTTGGATGCCACGATGCGAATCTGCTTTTCAGGAGCTGAAGGATCGTCTTACCTCGACTCCCATCCTTGCTCTTCCGTCAGGGAAGGAAGGATTCCAGGTGTACACAGATGCTTCTTATTAGGGGATGGGTGCCGTTCTGATGCAGAACGGGCACGTAATAGTCTACGCCTCCCGTCAGTTGAAGCAGCTTGAGCAAAACTACCCCGTGCACGATTTGGAGATGGGGGCAGTCATTTTTGCGCTTAAGATCTGGCGACACTACCTCTACGGATTTCATTGTGATATCTTCTCAGACCATAAGAACTTGAAATACGTAGACACGCGGAAGGAGTTAAACATCAGGCAAAACGCTTGGTCGAGTTTCTGTCGGACTACCAGTATACCATGCGCTACCATCCGGGGAAGGCGAACGTGGTCGCAGATGCTTTGAGTCGGAGAGCGAGTACGTCAGGAGTAGGCCCGCAGCTGATGGCCTTTGAATTGGTTAAATCATTCGAGGAGATGCAGATATCACTGGTGTCCGAGGATGAACTTGAGTTATATATGGAGTACCTGGGATCGATGGTTACCACTGATGATATTCGGGACCGCATCAGAGATGGGCAGAAGCTGGATGTGAGAGTTGAGCCGATATTCAGAGCCTTGTAGGAAGGAACGACAGGAGATTACTCTTTGAGGGATGGTCTCCTGTGTTTCAGAGGCAGGGTCTACATACCGGGAGGAGGCCAGATCCGGGAGGACATTATGACGGAAGCTCACTGCAGCCGATACTCGGTGCACCCGGGAATCACCAAGATGGTGAAAGATTTGAAGAGGACGATGTACTGGCCGGGTATGAAGAAGGACATTACGTACTTTGTGACGCATTGCAAGGCCTGCCAACTCGTAAAGACAGAGTGTAAGAACCCGACCGGCTTGTTGCAGCCACTTCTGGTGCCGGAGTGGAAATTTGAGGATATAGCCATGGACTTCATACATGGGCTACCTCGATCCCGTGCGGGAAATGACTCGATCTGGGTGATAGTGGACAGGCTAACGAAGGTGGCTAGATTCATTCCAGTGGCGAAAGAAACCCCGGTTTGTGTATTAGTACGAAGGTTCATTGAGCAGTTTGTGCGTTATCATGGGGTGCCCAAGACTATCATTTCGGATCGGGATGGGCGGTTTATATACAGGGAGTGGAGGTCAGTTCAGGCCCATCTGGGTTCTCGGTTTACATTCAGCACGACTTTTCACCCTCAGACCGACGGGCAGACGGAGCGCACTAACCGTACACTGGAAGATCTTTTGCGCCTGTGTATTTTGGACCGCGGCGAGCCTTGGGAGAGGTTGCTACCGCTGGTCGAGTTTTTATATAACAACGCCCATCAGTCCAGCATAGGCATGGCTCCATATGAGGCGTTGTATGGACGAAGGTGCAGGACCCCACTATCATGGGTTCAGGATGAGGATCCGCAGGCACTAGGCTCGGAGTTTGTGGGGGATACAGATGCTCAGATTAGATTGATCTGGGACAGGATGTTAGAATCCCAGTGCAGGCAGGCCAAATATTACGATGCGAGGCATCGTCAGGTGGAGTTCCAGGTGGGAGACCGAGTTTTCTTGAAGATACGGCCGATGCACGGAGTCTCGCGGGTTCACGGGCGGAAGAAGCTCAGTCCGAGATATATGGGGCCTTACAGGATCCTGGAGTGTATCAGCCCCTTGGCTTATAGACTGGAGCCACCGCCGGAGTTAGCGGGATTGCATGACGCATTCCACGTCTCCTCACTACGGAGAGCTCTGCTACGCCCTAAGCAGCTGATTTCCATAGCAGACGGCCCGTTGGCCTCGGATCGATCAGTCAACTTGGAGCCGATCAGGATCGATGACACGGCAGTGTGGGTCTTGCGACGTAAGAAGGTTCCGTTAGTCAAGGTTCTGTGGAGCAATCATGGGCAGGAAGAGCATACATGGGAGCCCAGGGACTTGATGCAGCAAAAGTTTCCGAAACTCTTCGAGTCAGGTATACCTTAAACCGTAGGGATGTTATAATTTCTTCTATTCCAGTAGAACCCCCTCGTAGGCTTAACCTTAATTTCGGGGACGAAATTTTTATTTTTGTATATTGGGATTTGTAACATCCCATTTCCGACCAGACCCCTAGGAGAGGTTTTGTCATGACAAAACCCTAGGAAGCCTAAGGAGTCTAAGAGACTCAGGCTCAAGGAGAAAATCACCTTGGTCTGCAAATAGTAGGTCAGAAATTTGCTTAAAATAGGGTTTAGGCTCGGGCATTGAGTTCGTCGAGTGCACTCAACGCCATATGCTGAAAGGCGTTGAGTGAGGAGAGCTCACTCAACACCGTAGCTAGGAAGGCGTTGAGTGAGCAGAGCTCACTCAACGCCGTATCCAGGATGGCGTTGAGTGAGCAGAACTGACTCAACGCCGTATCCTGGATGGCATTGAGTGAGCAGAGCTCACTCAACGCCGTATCCTGGATGGCGTTGAGTGAGCAGAGCTCACTCAACTCCGCATCCTGGATGGCGTTGAGTGAGGATGACATTGAGTGAGCAGAGCTCACTCAACGCCGTAGCCTGGATGGCGTTGAGTGAGCTGAGCTCACTCAACGCCGTAGCCTGGGTGGCGTTGAGTGAGCAGAGCTCACTCAACGCCATTTTACTTAGAAAATTTTCTGGCAAGGTTTTGGCTTGGCTGCTAGTTCAGTTGAACCGGGCCGTTTCGGGAAGCGGGCCAGGATGGCTTAAATTAGCCGTTTCTTTTATTAAGACTTAATTAAGTCTTATTTTTTAAAATGTTGACCGGTCAAGTGGAGTGATGCCACGTGGCCGTCGGTTTTGAAAACAAAATGAACAGTCACGGCCATGGCCGTGAACCAGCTTTCACGGCCATTGATGGCACATGATGTCATGGCCCCTTCCCCTCCTCTTTAATGGCTGGATTCAATTCCTCTAGGGAAGAGGAGGAGTTTCCAGCCGTTATTTGGCTGTATTAAGCCATGTTCAGCCCCCCTCCTCCATGGCCGAGCCAAGCTTTCAATGACATTAATGACCATTGAAGTTTCGGCCTTTCCCCCTCCCCCTTTTACTGGTTTAAAAGCTTCCCTAGAACTCAAGCATTCGTCTCCACACCTTGCCCGAAGGAGACGAGAGAATTCTGCGTGCTTTTGAAGAGCGTCGGCGACACCTCCACCGCTAATGGCTTTCTGTCGATCTGCACACCTCCAGCCCGCGAACAAGGTCCTCCTCTACTCCTTCTCTCGTGGGTAGATTGTAGGAATCGTTTAGGAAAAGAATCGGACTCAATAGAGCCGATCCAAGTTTTCATTTCCATGGTTTTTCCAAAAAACATGGTGGTCGGGTTCACCAGAAACCGCCTCTCCGGAGGCCGTGCCGCCCCGTAACGGTAGCCCTCATCTCAACGGAGGTGGTGGTGGTGGTGGCCGGCCAGGGAGATGGTTGGGTAGACGGGAAATCCACTTGGAAAGCTACAGGTTATTAGGGCATTTTTTTTACGGGCTTTGTTTGGAAGAAGGAGATGAACAGTAAAAGTATTATTGTTCTTATAATAAATATAATGATTTATTATCCCTTTTTAACACACTTTTTGATTATACCAAATGAAGCCCTTAGAGGCTATTTTAGGAAAAATGGCCAGTCGCAGAAGTTGTAGCCCTTCGAGTCTAGATTATTTTAAAATTTATTTCAACTCATTTGGGTAAGTGGTTTGACACAGAACCCATTTTGGTGGGACCTATACCTAGGGCTATCCTGAGATTCAAATGGATGTCCACCCTTCATCCCTTGTCCAAATGATTTGAAATTTGGGCAGGGACTCTACCCTAGCTATACCTAGGGTCTGTCCAAAAATGAGAATTTTTGGAGAATATTTTTCTATAGTTTTTAGAAAAATTTAATAATCTTTATATAAATTAATTAGGTGGCCTAATGACTTCCAAGACCTCCCAAATTTTGGTGAGTGGTCGCTTGATTCATCATAAGGCACTGTATAATTGTTCATCTCATTTGGAGATGTTTTAGATTGTAAATGAACAAACCTAAGCTTTGCCCTATTAAAGGGTTTTTAGGCCAAAAGTGCACTTTGTGATTTGAGTGGTTAAATCACCTCAACAGAGGCTGAAATTTTGACCACTGACTTCCTAGCACCCTCTCATAGATTTTGAGGTGGATTGGGGTAGAATTGCCCTAGGACCCAAGGCCAAACTCTAAGGTTTATTCTTGGTGGTTTGTGAAGGGCAAGTGACCAAATGACCTAGTTATGATTTGAAACTTGGTAGAGAGAATTCTAGGGTAGCTAGAATCCTCTTGCAGAAATCTAAATGGATTTTAAAGTAAATAACTCCCTCAAAACCCTAACCCTAGTTTAGGGCACAAAACTTGTAGTGATAGAAGATGTCACTAAAACTCACTGAACAGTGATGAGATTTGGGTAGAATAGTTTTTAAAGTTAGTACAAGCTCTGGAGATTTTGTTATGAATTTAGGACTATTATTTTGGATACTTCATTAGCAATTTAGTAATTTGTATTATTTACTTAGAAATTTATTATGGAGTAACTTTATTTTGGAAATTGATGAACTTTAGCCAGAGGACTTTTTATTGTGTTTTAAAGCTCTGAGAATGTTTATGAGATTTTTGGAAGATTATTTCTAAGGGTTGCTTCATTAAGTATTGATTCCGATGAAAACTTAATTAAATTTATTTTGGTGTCTAGCGAGCCTGTAAAATTATGATATTTGCACAATGACCCTTTCTCTACCATATTAAGATTTTGTAATTTTTTTATAATTTTCTGATGAATAATTTTGGTACTTTCTTCTTTACTTATGGTTAATGAAATTATAGTGGATAAATTAATTAGAGGCTAAATCAATTCTATAAAATCATGGAAATTAATATTTATTGATATCTCTCTGTTATTTAGTGATAATAATTTTTGGGTGGCCATTACTTGAGAAAATCATGTAGTTCATGTTTAAAATTACCCATGGCCAATCTTTTGGGAAAATTAAATAAATATCAGATTAATTAGAAAAATTATAAATTTCTGGATTTAGGCTAATTATATCATGATAGACCTCCAGTAAATTTTATAGGAGATTTGGGAGACAATTTCGGGTACCTCCCTTTGTATACCTCATATAGCTTAGGATGGTTTGCGTTTAGTAAACACTGCTGAAATCATATTAAGCTGCAGGATGACCTTAGAGGATTTGGATATTGGTATAATGGTTTGGAAATGTGTGAATGCATCCTCAGTAACTAAGATGAGGATAGGTTGGTAGGTTGTCTAGTCATAAGAGGTGCTCGGGACCGACGAAAGATCGTCCTCCCCGGTAGGAGAGGAAGAGTCTTAATACACTAGGATTAGATCCAAAGTAATTTGAATGGGATCGGGTAATGGATAATAACCAATAAAGTAAGTGTCTTGCGAAAGGGAACGATGGGCTTCAACTACCATCATAGTTCATAGTGTCCTTTGAGAGCCCTTCACGGGGTATACCGGGGACAGTCCTGGGCTAACGTAAACCGTAGGAATAATAAACTAAAAGAACAACTAGTATAACTAGGGTTGCACATTCACACACCCCGGTAATTAGGGAGGTAGAATAGGTTGGTTTGATTGTCATTCAAACGGTAGCTTTTGAAGGTAGATACACGGACAGGACGGTCCGGGGAGCTGAGGGCTCGAGGGTTTGAATACAGAATAATGTGGTGGATCTTCGGTATTTGTCTGTCGTTCATACCGACGTCGATACGTTGACTCGGCGGTGTGGGACACTTAGCCAAAGAAAGTCTGGTGGATACAACCATCACTAGTACGCGGATACTCTAGGTTGTGTTCTTCTAGGGGCATACGGAAGGGCTAGGCCCGGTAGTGTGGATACCCGCCTAGGAGTGGGGGCCCGACCCACTATCTCCGTTTACCACTACGGAGGTTCCTGGGAGTGAAGCTAGCTGCCCGAACAGGGGGAACTAAAGGTCTGTGCACATAGAGTCGTGTGCGTGAGTTGTACTTGCATGAATCATGACATAGCATATCACTACACTCATATTTGCATACAACTGACACCCCAACATATAAATCGGTATGAGACTTTTTATACGATGGAAGCCTTGTAGAAGACCCCTTAACTTATAAGTTTGTATGGGCATTCATATAAGTTAAGGTTACTTACTTATTTTCTATTTGGCTTCTTATATATATACTGCTTGCTACATGTTTACTTTACTGCACACTATCGTAGAGCTGCTAGATGTACTTTATTTTAATTAGCTGTTTATACACCATGAATTACTGTTAGACTAGTTCCGCTGTCACCCGCCTTGCTTATTCTCCACCTTTGTAGCTTCCCTTTTCTCCTCTTCGCTCGGTACTTAGGATCCATGGGGGGAGGGGTAGGGGATGATAGGGCTTAGTCTTTATGACTAATGGTTTTCGAACCACAACATTACAGGAGCTCCGAATGGGAGATAGGGACCAGCAGTCTAGGGACCAGCACCAGCAAAGTACGGTGCACATGGAGGTGGGCCAGTCTAGTTCTGGAGTACCTGTGACCAGCTCCGTGAGTGATTAGTCTTCCTTATAGCTTCCGCGATGAGTGATTTGTAGTGAGGACTCTGATGTACCGGGCTGAGCCCGTTTATATATTTCATATGTTCTGTTCTTTCACAGTACTATATTTTCTATATATTGATGGACTTGCTGTGATTTTTATTCATATCTGATTATGTGGACATGTTGCATTTACTTCTCTCTCTTTGTGATCGAAAAAGGCCGGCAGAATTGACGTTTTGTAGTGACGGCCTTCTTGAGTGTCGGTGCCACCGCAAAGTGGCAATTCTGGGCATAAGACCCCGATGGTTGAAAAATAAAAAAATGGGGTCTTACACTGAACACGGGTAGGGACACGCCCGTGTCCCTACCCGTATCCTTCTCGGGACACACCACTCAACGCCATTTCAGAATAACTCAGCACCATAGTCACTCAACGCCACTGAACACGGGTAGGGACACGCTCGTGTCCCTACCCGTGTTCTTCTCGGGATACACCACTCAACGTCATTTCAAAATCACTCAGCACCATAGTCACTCAACGCCACTGAAAATGGGTAGGGACACACCCGTGTCCCTACCCGTGTCAGGCTCAACACAAGTTTTCAGCCTATTTCCTTGTTCCCCGCGAGTGCGCACCTGATCGCTTGCACCCCCTTGAGCCTACACCAGCTCTCCTGACACCAAAAACACACACAACGGGCCTAACGCGAATCGGAACGTTATAAATACAGCCTCCGGGTCGCGATAAAAATCTGAAGATGCCCCCACCTCGCCTCTCCTTCGAGTCGCCAAGCTCTTCAAGCGAGTTGGACTTCAAGGACCATCCTTCTAGCAGAGCAGACGGAGATCGCTAATTCGGGGGAGGAGGTGAGAGCTGACCCTCCCCCCTCTTTTTTCTTTCTTGTAACTCTCTCTCCCCTCTTTTGTAACCTCGCCTAGGAGAGCTCTCCTTTTGTAATCATTTTATACTTAATGAAGAATTAATTTTGCTATCTCCTTTGCTTTGAATTTTCCTTCTGTGATGCACTCAGCCGCGAGCCCTCCCCTTTGTTAGATCTCGTTAGGACAGAATTTGCCGCTATAGCGCATGTCTAGGGTTCGTACTCGCGAGCAAATTCCGAGAGCTCGCCCCTTCCCGGGTTAACCAGGAATGGACCACCTGTCGAGCTGGGTCCGTAACCACCCATCTTGAGCGCGAGTTGTCCCTTCTCTTGCTGATACTGAGTCAAAACTGTCCAAATATTACAAATAAAACTGAAGGGGGGTTGGAGTGCCTCGTTGGAGCTCGCCTTCCTCAACAGGAGGACCGATCGGGGCTCGTCTTCTCTCTACCGAGCTGGGCCCTCGAGTTCAAACTTGCCTATAATGACCTTCTCCCCCTACACCCTTAGGAACAATCTTCCTAAATAATTCCAGGAGAGGGTGGGACCCCCTCGAGTGATATCTAGTCCTACCAGCTAGATGAGAGCCTGACAGCGGGATCTGCTTGGGGTCGGGGGCAGACTCCTTCAAGTGATATCCAGCCCTGCCAGTTAGGTGAGAGCCTGACAACGGGATCTGCTCGGGGTTTGGGGCAGACTCCCTCGAGTGACATCCAGCCCTGCCAACCAGGTGAGAGCCTGACAGCGGGATCTGCTCGGGGTCTAGGGCAGACTCCCTCGAGTGACATCTAGCCCTGTCGGCTAGGTGAGAGAGTGACAGCGGGATCTACTCGGGGTCTGGGGCAGACTCCCTCGAGTGACATCTAGCCCTGCCGGCTAGGTGAGAGCCTGACAGCGGGATCTGCTCGGGGTCGGGGGCAGACTCCTTCGAGTGACATCTAGTCCTGCCTGCTAGATGAGAGCCTGACAGCGGAATCTACTTGGGATCTGGGGCAGACTCCCTCGAGTGACATCCAGCCCTGCCAGCCATGTGAGAGCCTAATAGCGGGATCTGCTCGAGGTCTGGGGCAGACTTTCTCGAGTGACATCCAGCCCTGCCAGCTAGGTGAGAGCCTGACAGTAGGATCTGCTCGGGGTCTGGGGCAGACTCCCTCGAGTGACATCCAGTCCTACAATCCAGGTGAGAGCCTAACAACGGGATCTGCTCGGGGTCTGGGGCAGACTCCTTCGAGTGACATCCAGCCCTGTCAGCTAGGTGAGAGCCTGCCAGCGAGATCTGCTCGGGGTATGGGGCAGACTCCCTCGAGTGACATCCATCCCTATCAACTAGGTGAGAGCCTGACAACGGGATCTGCTCGGGGTCTGGGGCAGACTCCCTCGAGTGACATCCAGCCCTGTCAGCTAGGTGAGAGCCTGACAGCCGGATCTTTTCAGGGTCTGGGGCAGACTCCCTCGAGTGACATCCAGCCCTGCCATCTAGATGAGAGCCTGACAACGGGATCTGCTCGGGGTCTGGGGCAGACTCCCTCGAGTGACATCTAGCCCTGTCAGCTAGGTGAGAGCCTGACAGCGGTATCTGCTCGGGGTCTAGAGCAGGCTCCCTCGAGTGACATCCAGCCCTACCAGCAAGGTGAGAGCCTGACATCGGGATCTGCTCGGGGGTCTGGGTCAAGCTCCCTCGAGTGACATCCAGCCCTACCAGCTAGGTGAGAGCCTGACAGCGGGATCTGCTCGGTGGTCTATCAAACGAACACCAACCATTCTCATAGATAGCAATGAGAGCACTGACACTTCAAATTTCATTAGAAAAAGGAATGCTACTTACATTTTTGTAAGGGAAAAAACGTTTCAAGTCATCACCGCTCCAGGAGAGACTTAGGGTCTCGCCCTCCACATTCTTGAGATGATATCCCCTTGACCTCAGTGTTTCTTTTACAATGTACGGATCTTTCCAATTGGGGTTGAGCTTTCTCACGATGGCTGACCTTCCCGCAACATCCACCTTCTTCAGGACCAAGTCCCCTTCCGCGAATTGTTTGACCCTGACGTGCTTATCGAAATACTTGACCATTCTTCTTTTCACTTCCTCCTAGCTGATGGCAGAGAGGTCGCGTACCTCCTCTACCATATCAAGGTAGAGCCGCAGCCCCTCCTCATTCTCAGCTCTCCATTCTTCCCTACCTTTCCCTGCCTCTACCACCCGAGGCGTCCAGATCTTGAACTCTACTGGGAGTACCGCCTCGCACCCATGGGAGAGTTTGAAGGGAGTCTCTCCTGTGGCGGTGTTGGGTGTGGTACTAAGAGCCCATAGGATCGAAGGGAGTTGCTCCACCCAGCTACCCCTCAAGTTCTCCAACTTCTTCTTGAGGAGGTTGACGATAATCTTGTTCGCTGCCTCCACCTATCCGTTGCTCCTAGGGTGATGAACCGAAGCAAATCTGATATCTATCCCGAGTTGCCCGTAAAAGCTGATGAATTCGGCGCTAGTAAACTTGGGCGCATTGTCCGTGATAATGGCATGGGGCAACCCGTGTCGGTAGATGATTTCCCCCCACACAAAGTTCCTGATGACCTGGGAAGTCACCCTCGCCAATGCCTTGACTTCTAACCACTTGGAAAAATAGTCAATCATGACCAACAAGAATCTCCTCTGCCCGCTGGCCTGGGGGAAAGATCCTACCAAATTTATTCCCCAGATTGTAAAGGTCCAAGGCGTTGTGATGCTCCTGAGGCGCTGAGCTGGCTACAGTTGAAGGGGGCGAACAACTGGCACTTGCTACACTTCCTTGCAAACTCTGCGGCGTCATGGCTCAGAGTCGGCCAGAAGTACCCTTGTCTAACGATTCTCCTTTCCAGAGTCCGACTCCCTGAATGGCTCCCACACTATCCAGCCCATCTCGTACGAGGTAATATGTCGACTTGTACTTGAATTTCTTCTTGTCCATCCCCTCTGGGTACTCCCCTATGGAAAGGAAGGCCGTGAATGGGTCCATCCACGAGGGGTGTTGCTCCACTTCCATCAGCTCTCCCTCCTTGGTGGAAGGGCGGAACAGGTCGGTGATGGTACCCCCCCACCCGGGGACCATGCTTTGCTAGTTGATCTACCTGCTCGTTCTCCTCCCTGGGCACGTGCCGGATGGAGAAAGTCTGGAACATACCAATGACCCCCTTCACCTTTGCCAAGTATAGTTGTAGAGTTGGCTCCCTTGCCTCAAACTCCTCGCTGATCTAGGAAGCCACCACCATGGAGTCAATGAGGACCTCCACATCATGGACCCACAGCTCCCTGGCTAGGTGGAGCCCTGCGATCACCGCCTCGTACTCGACCTAGTTGTTGGTGATGGGAAAATGCACCACCACTGTTTGCTCGATTCTCGTTCCTTGGGGACTTTCTAAGATCACACCTACTCCTAGGGAATGCTTTCTCGAAGCGCCATCTACCATCACCCTCTAAGAAACCGGATGAGTGAGCTCTTCCATCGCCACCTCGACCATATAGTCAGCCAGGAATTTGGCCATTGCTTGGGCCTTGATCGAGAGACAGGGGACGAAGGTGATGTCGAACTCGCTCAGCTCCACCGAGCACTTAGCCAATCTGCCTGAATGTTTCACCCCCTCAAAGATGTTGCGGAGGGGGTGATCAGTCACCACTCGGATCGAGTGTGCCTGGAAGTAAGGCCGGAGCCTCCGAGCCGAGATGACTAGAGCGAAGGCCAGCTTTTCAAAGATGGGATAGCGAAGCTCGGCCTTCCTCAACACCTGACTTACATAATATATTGGGAGCTGCTTATTCCCCTCTTCTCGAACCAGGACGGAGCTCAGGGCCTCTCCCCCGACCCCTAGATAAAGAGATAAGTCTTCCCCCTCCATTGGCCCCTGGAGCAGGGGGCCTGGGTCAACTGCTTTTTCAGGGCCCAAAATGCCTCCTCGCACTCCGAAGTCCACTCGAACTTCTGACCTCCCTCAAAGTCTTGAAGAAGGGAGAGAACTTCTCTCCAGCCCGGGAGAGGAACCTTCTCAACCCTACCAGCTTCCCTGTCAATCGCTGCACCTCTTTAGCATTCTCAGGTGATCCCAGCTCCATAATTGCTCGGACCTTATCAGGATTGGGGTCTACACCTGCTGGGGTGAGGAGATGGCCTAGGAATTTGCCCCTACTCGCCCCGAATACACACTTCAGGGGATTCCGCCTCATCTTATACTCTCGCAGGGTGGTGAAGGTTTCCTCCATGTCCCGGAGGTGAGAGATGACCCTCCCGACTCTTGATCATGAGGTCATCCACATACACTTCCAAGTTCCTCCCCCCTTTGCTCTCGGAAGACCCTATCCATCATCTTTTGATAGGTAGCAGTTGCATTCTTTAGCCCGAAGGGCATCATTTTATAGCAGTAGCACCCATCTCCAATGATGAAAGAGACATCTTTGACATCGGGGGGGGGGGTGCATCCTGATCTGGTGATAATCTGAAAATGCATCTAGAAAACTCATTACAGAGAAATCGACGACTGAATCAACCAGCGCGTTGATTTGAGGCAAGGGGTAACAATCCTTGGGGCATGATTTATTAAGAAGAGAAAAATAAACACACGTGTGCCACCGGCCGTCTCCTTTTTTAACCATTACTACATTGGAGACCCAGCCGAGGTATTGGATTTCGGATACAAATCAAGCCTTGAGAAGCTTGGTGACCTCCTCCCTGATCGGCTCGGCCAACCTGTCCGTCGTGGATCTCTTCTTTTGTTGGATGGGGCGAGCTTCCGGGTCCAGGTTGAGGCGATGGCAGGCCACGTCAGCATCGATCCCCGGTATCTCCACGGCGCTCTAGGCGAAGATGTCCACGGTCTTCTGGATGCACTCCAGCATCCTGCCCTGGGCCTCCGGGGTCAGTCCCCTACTGACGCGAACCTTCTCCAACCTGCCTCCCAGGGTGAGAATCTCCATCTCCACCACCTCCTCTGCTACTTCCAGGCGGGACTACTCCCACCATTCCTCAACGTACCCCCTCCTGAGGCAAGGACTTCCTCTCCAGCCTCCTCCACGTCCATCGCCTCGGACGACCCCTGAACTTCTTCCGCCACCTCCACCTGGGTGCGGCTCTCCTTTACCTCCATCTCCTCTCCGTCAGCCTCTTGCTCCGCCTCCTCCATCCTCCGCACCATCTCCTCAGCCCCCTCCTGCCAAGAAATGGAGTTCACAGCCGTGACGTAGCATTCCCTCGCTACCTTGGGATCTACCCGAACCCGGATCTGGAACCCCTCGGCGTTGAACTTTAGGCACTGGTGGAAGGACAAGGGGACGCAGCGAAAGGCACTGATGAGGGGCCTCCCGAAGATGGCGTTGTAGCTACTGGGGGCGTCCACGATGACGAACCTACAGGTGTGGGACTACCCCCCTAGAGAGACATAGAGTACCACTCCTCCTTCAACTTCCTTCCTCTCCCCTGAGAAGCCAAACAGGGGCCCATCTGAGGCCAGCACCCTCCTGGCCTCCACCTTCATTGCATCAAACGCCTTCTTGAAGATGATGTTGACCGAGCTCCCGTTGTCGACGAGGATTCGGGAGACGGTGAAATCTTCGATGGCCGTCTGGATGACCAGCGCATCGCAAAATGGGTCCTCATGACCCGGCATATCCTTGACTAAGAAGGTGATTCTCTCTTTTGGGGTTGAGGTCTTAGATGTGGAGCCAACGCTCCTGCGGTACATGGTGTGGAGACTTTCTTTTTGGGAAGCCTCGACTCCAACCCCACTTGGATCACTCTGATCCCTCCCCGAGTTCCCACATCTGCCTGGTCTTCACACCTGTCCTCCTCTGCCCGAGGCAGGACCTCCTCGATCCGCACTCCTTGGCAGTCTCGCTGTTGTTATTGATCCCTATTTCCTCTCATCTCGTGGAACTCCGGGCACGTGGCTGTTGCGTTCCCTTCCTCCTGATGGAATTCACAGTAGGGCAGCTCTACCCTAACCTCCCTTCTTCTCCTCCGCGTTGCTTTCCTCCTCTCCCCATGGCTATCTCCATAGCCTGCTCCTGGTCGGGGAGAGGCGGCCTCTGGCCCTGCCTCCCGCCTGGAGGATAGAACTGGCCCTGGCCTCCCTGATGGTTATCCCCACAATGATGACCTCTCCTCGGCCCTTGATCTTGCCACTCCGGCCTCCAACCTAGCCGATGTTTCGGCTCCTGAAGCCCACACCTGGGTTGTTGCTGCTGCTGCTGCTCTCTCTGTCGGGGCTCAGCTCTCCTCTCCTCCTGACCTCTGCCCCCTCTAGGCTTTTCCTCCTTCGTAGCCCACATGGCTAAATTTCGGGCGAACTCCGGGTTCGACGCCCCCCCCCCCCCCCCCCGTCGACCTCTCTTGCCGCCCTCTCCATCAACTCCTCGTAGGAGAGGGGCGGCACCCTTTTCAGCTCCATTCGAAAGAAACCCTGCTGCAGCCCCAGGGTGAAGGCCATCATCAGGGTATGCCCCGACATTTCCTGGACTTGGGTGACTTCATATTGGAAGCGATCGACATAGCTCCCCAAGGTCTCATTCACCCCTGCTTGATATGGAACAGGGACTCCGATTCCTTCTTCCTCCTCTTGGAAGTGGTGAACCTCAGCATATACCCCCAGCACAGGTCCTCAAAGCAGTAAGTGGAATTGGCCGGCAATTGGTGGAACCACTCTCGCGCCTTCTCCTTGAGGGTGATGGGAAAGAGTCTGCACTTGAATCCATCCGACATCTGTCAGATCGAGACCACGTCCTCAAACCACTAGACGTGCTAAACCGGGTCTCCCTTCCCGGTGTAGTAGGACATCTCGGGCTCCCTGAACCCCTCTGGAACCGGAGCAGAAGAAACTAGCCCGCTGAAGGGGCTGGCTCCCCCTACCTGGCGAGCTGGGGGATCTCGCGCCCCCATCTCGACGAACCTGCCGCTGCTTGCCGAGCCGGGGAAGAGCACCCGCCCGAGGAGCTCGCCGCCTCTCCCTTCCTCAGCGACCTCCTTCCCAGCTCGCTTGCCGGGAGCATCCTCTCCAAGGGTTGGAGCCGTGAGAATAGGGACCGCTGGAGTCGAGCACTCGGTACGTGCGCCGAGTGCGAATTTGACCAAGTCGAGTACTTCCTGCCTGAAGTCCTCAAACATCCCCATTGTGGCGAGAGTGGGAGGGGGTGGCGAGTCGGACCTGTCCGATCCTTGCCTTTCTCCTGCCATTAAGCTTGCTGAATATTTTCTGTGCTGACCACGCTCCACGCTCACCACACCAAAATGTTGAAACCGAAACTCGGTCTCGATGGAGTTCGCTCTTGGGGAAGGGGTGATCACACACCTACTTCTCTCTTGCAAGAAAAACAACAAGGAAAAAGAACAAGGGACTGGACCTAGGGCCTGGCGCGGAGGACCCACCGCACACCTGGAAGATCACTGAGCGCTTCCCCTCCTTAGCCAAATGTCGGGCTAAGGTACCTCAGAAAGCGCTAGAAGACTGGGGGGCAGGTAAGCATGCCTTCTGAGGTACCCCTTGGGTCCTATTTATAGATTTCTGAAAACGGCCTGCAAATAACCAACCTCCGCTGTTCTTAACAGCTATGTGCAGCCCAACTGGGTCTGCCAACATCATAACTCCACTGTTCTAACTGGCCAGGGGCAGGCCAGCTGAGGCAAAATGGAAAAAACACCTCACAGACCCATGTGCGAGTAGCCCTTAACAAACACTACTCGGCAAGGATGGCGAGTACGGGCCCGCCCTGCCCTACTCGCACGCCGCAGGCTTGTTGAACGGTTCGATTTCGGCGAGCGACTCTGAGCTCGACGAACAGCTCAGAGCCCAGCGAATAACCCAGAGCTCGACGAACAACCCAGAGCTCGACGAATGTCGAAGTATGAGACCGGGCAGTCTAGCGGTTTGAGCCTGGCGAGTTATAGACCGGGCGGTCTGGCGGCTTGAGACCAGCGAGTCTGTTTCTAGGATGTTGCTGTGTGGTGTCCGGCGGTCTGGCGGTGTATCTCCGGCGGCTTGGAAACCGGGCGGTCTATCGGTCTCCTACCGCATCTCTCTACTGTTTCTGGTATTGCCGTGCGGTTAAAATATTGTCTAACCGCACAGCCCGTTCCGGTCTGTTGTTCTAGCCACTCGGATACCTTTGTATAGTTTTAGTCCCACATTGTTAGTTTGTATTCTATCCTCTCTCCTCCATTCTATAAAAGGGAGGTCATACCTTTGTAAAAGATATCTTTTTGGATAATAAAATTTCAATTATTCAAAGTTCTGTCTTGTTTTCTAGTCGTTTATTCGCTACTCTAGTCGTTTGCTCGCTATTTTTAACATGGTATCAGAGCACTCGATCTTCTCCTGCTGATTCTCTGCGCCCTGTCCGCGCGGCTTGTCCTTTCTTCCCGCGACCTGTTCTCGCGGTTTGTCTCTTCCGCCTGCTTGCGCCCTGTCCGCGCGGCTTGTCCCTTCCTCTCGCGTCCTATCTTTTTCTGCCTATCGGTCATAACGACCTGCTACCTTAATCGCTGCGACCTGCTGCCTTCGCCTTGTTTGTTCCTCTCTTCTGTTCGCGCGGACTATCTTCTAGCCGTTCGACTTCTTTCCCTGCTTGGATCTGCGGCTTGGTCGTGGCTTCTCTGGCCACTGGTGTCTGACATCGTGACCGCCACAACTCCTCTTCTTCTTATCCGCGCGGCTTTTCTCTTAAACGCTCGGCCTCCCGCTGTTTTCTATCCGCGCGGCTTGTCTTTTAACCGCGCGGCTTCTCGCTGTTTTCTCCTATGGCCCTTTCTGAGACCTCCACTACCAACACTCCTATCGCCACTCCGGCTCCGCATCCTACTTCCTCTGGCAACCTTGGCACGGTTTCTAAACTTGTTGGCTCCAACTATCCGGATTGGAGCGTTTCTTTCACCTTTCTTCTTCGCTCTCAGCGCAAACGTCATCATCTCACCGATGACCCTCCTCCTCAAGACTCTGCTGAATTTGATGACTGGGATGCCAGTGATGCGCTTGCCCGCACGTGGTTGGCTAACAGCCTCTCCGGTGATACTTCTTCCTTAACCTCCGCCTCCTCTCGGCCATCTGCTTCTGTGGCCACGACCTCAGGTAGTGCACACGTCGTTATCCAAGGTAAATGGCTGATTGACTCTGGTGCTACAAATCACATGACCGGAAACCCTCATTGCTTCTCTCTCCTAGAGACGCATGATCGGTTACCCCCGGTTCTTGTTGCGGATGGTTTGCCTTCCCCGGTTCACAGAACGGGCATGATTCAAGTTCTCCACCTTCTTCTATGTCCCGCAGTTCCCTTGCAATTTTCTCTCGGTTACTACTTTATGCAAGCAACTTCAGTGCTCTGTATTATTTACTCCTACTTTTTGTTGTTTTCAGGACCCGAGGACCCAACGGACGATTACTACTGGGACTGAGAGTGGCGGCCTCTACTTCCTCGACAATGTTTCTGCTCTGTCCGTCTTCTCTTCCACGTCTACTAATCTGCTTCAATGGCATCTTCGCCTTGGACATCCTCCTCCTCAGATTCTTCGTCAGCTTCTTCCCCACTTACCTCAGACCAGTTCTCCGCTCAACTGTGATGTGTGTCAGCTTGGCAAACATCACCGCTCCTCCTTCCCGCCGAAGCAAGGTCGTGGTTCCTCCCACCCTTTTGATCTCATTCATTCTAATTTCTGAGGACCTGCTCCTACTCTCACCATTGGTCGGGGTAGTTCTTACTTTGTAACCTTTATTGATGATTTCTCTAGATGTACCTGGGTGTATCTTTTAAAAGATCACTCTGAACTATTATCTGTATGGCAATCTTTTTACTATATGATCAAAACTCAGTTTTCTATATCTATTAAAGTGTTACGCTCTGATAATGCAAAAGAATATCTCAGTTATGAGTTTTTCTCTTTTTTTATACAACATGGTCTTATTCATCAGACCAGCTGTGTTTACACCTCCCAGCAAAATGGGGTGGCGGAGCGTAAAAACCGTCATCTCCTTGACATCGCTCGCACTCTAATGACGCAGATGCAGGTGCCTCGCTCCTACTGGGGCTATGCTGTTCTTCTTGCCTGCTATCTCATCAATTGCATTCCCTCTTCGGTTCTCCACGGCAAGACCCCCTTCTCAATCCTCTACCCGGGCAAGGAACCCTTTCCTCTTCCTCTTCGTATCTTTGGGTGTACGGCCTTTGTGCATGCTCCGTCTGCTACTCGTGACAAGCTGTCCCCCCGTTCCACCAAATGTATCTTTTTGGGATATTCGACCACTCAAAAAGGCTATTGTTGCTTTGACCCCATTCTGCGCAAACAGTTTGTTTCCGCGGATGTCACCTTCTTCAAAAATGCATCCTACTTTTCTTCTCCATCCCCGCTTCCTCCTGCGGTCTCTTACTCTCCACCATCTCTCAGTGATCCTTCAACGCAGATTGACGTCTCCCCTCCTATATCATCTCCTCCTCCGTCTCCTTCTCTCTCTATTATACCCCCTCCTTTTTCTCCGTAGCCGTCTCTCTCTAGTCCCGGGCCAGCTTTCTCCACCACGGACGCTCCGGTCCCTGAGGCAAAAGATGACCTGGATCTTCCCATTGCTCTTCGCAAAGGGGTGCAGGCGTGTATCCAACACCCGCTTGTGGCTGTTATTTCCTATGATCGGCTTACTCCCTCTCGCAGGTGCTTTGCTTTGGCTATCTCGGCTACTACCACTCCCCGCACTTACCAGGAGGCTCTTGTTATTCCTCATTGGAAATCTGCCATGGATGAGGAAATCGCCACTCTTAATAACAGGGGTACCTGGACCCTTGTTCCTCCACCGGTAGGTACTGATGTGGTTGGCTGCCGCTGGGTGTTCGTTGTGAAGTTTCACCCCGACGGCACTGTGGATCGTTACAAAGCCCGGCTGGTGGACAAAGGCTTTACTCAGACTTATGGAGTTGACTACTTTGATACTTTCTCCCCGGTTGCTCGCCTCAGCACCATCCGGTTTCTTCTTTCAGTGGCCGTCAACAGGGAGTGGGCTATTTCCCAGCTTGATGTCAAGAATGCTTTTATGTATGGGGATCTTCAGGAGGATGTCTATATGGAGCAACCTCCTGGGTATGTTGCTCAGGGGGAGACACGAGTATGCCAGTTGAAGAAGGCCATCTACGGCCTTAAACAGAGCCCTCGGGCATGGTTCGACAAGTTTAGTGGCATTGTGGCTGCCATTGGCTTTACAAGAAGTTCAGCCGATCACTCATTGTTTATTCGCAAAACCACATCGGGCCTTGTGGTTTTGGCGGTGTATGTGGATGATATCCTTCTTACCGGCGATGACCTGGCTGGGGTGGACTTGACAAAGAAACACCTCCGTCAACACTTAGTCACGAAGGATATGGGCTCCCCGAAATATTTTTTGGGAATAGAAATCTCTCGGAAGCCCGACTCGTTGGTTCTCTCCCAACGGAAGTATGCTCTTGATCTTCTACAAGAGGCAGGATTGATCGGTGCCAAACCAGCCAGGTATCCCATGGCCACTAGAGAGGACAAAACGTGGACAGATCACTCACCTCTTATATCCGATGCCACAAGGTATAGACGTCTGGTAGGCAAACTCATTTATCTCACGGTGACCAGACCCGACATCGCCTATGCTGTTGGCAAGGTCAGTCAGTTCATGCAAGCTCCCAGGGAATATCATCTTCAGTCTGCCTTGAAGATACTAGAGTATGTCAAATCAGCACCGGGAAAAGGGCTACTCTTTCAAAAGCATGGTCATCTGAGAGTTGAAACTTACTCAGACTCAATCTATGCGAATGATAAAGGTGACCGTAAATCTACATCGGGTTTTTGCACCTTTGTTGGAGGTAACCTTGTGAGCTGGAAGAGCAAGAAGCAGTCTGTTGTCTCAAGGTCCAGTGCAGAAGCCGAATATCGGAGTATGGCGTCAACCACGTGTGAGTTGAAATGGTTGCGGGCTTTCATGCTTGACCTAGGAGAGGTCTATAACTATCCTCTGCCTATGTTCTGTGACAACAAGGCCGCTATATACATATCCAAAAATCCGGTCTTTCATGAGAGAACGAAACATATAGAGGTCTACTGCCATTTCATCCGTGAAGAGGTCTTGAAGAGATAGATTTGCACTCCGTTCGTCACCTCCGACAAAGAGTTGGCAGATATCTTCACCAAGCCGGTTTCTACTTCCTTCTTCCACATTTGTGACAACCTGGGCATGATTGATATCTATGCTCCAGCTTGAGAGGGAGTGTCGAAGTATGAGACCGGGCGGTCTAGCGGTTTGAGCCTGGCGAGTTATAGACTGGGCAGTCTGGCGGCTTGAGACCGGCGGGTTGGTTTCCAGGATGTTGCTGTGTGGTGTCTGGCGGTCTGGCGGTGTATCTCCGGCGGCTTGGAAACCGGGCGGTCTATCGGTCTCCTACCGCATCTCTCTCCTGCTTCTGGTATTGCCGTGCGGTTAAAATATTGTCTAACCGCACGCCCCGTTCCGGTCTGTTGTTCTAGCCGCTCGGATACCTTTGTATAGTTTTAGTCCCACATTGTTAGTTTGTATTCTATCCTCTCTCCTCCATTCTATAAAAGGGAGGTCATACCTTTGTAAAAGATATCTTTTTGGATAATAAAATTTCAATTATTCAAAGTTCTGTCTTGTTTTCTAGTCGTTTATTCGCTATTATAGTCGTTTGCTCGCTACTTTTAACAACGAACATCCCAGAGCTCGATGAACTGGACTTGGCGAGCTGAGCTCGACGAGTACGAGCTCGCCTCCCCAAGGTATCTCACCCCTCCTAGGCGAGTCGAGGACTGCCAAGCTCTCCCTCCTGCCGAGCTCGGCCAGGGACTCAGACTGCCTGATTGGACCATCCTGGCTCCTGCTGACCCACTCGCCGGATACGGGGTTGTACAGTCTAGAATATAACATCTAATCATATCTTCCAAAATTCGATTCACTCTCTCTGTTTGACCATTAGTCTGTAGATGATAAACGGTAGAATACATAAGGTCAGTGCCCAAAGCTCCCTACAAGCTTTGCTAAAAATAAGAAATATATTTGAAATTCAGATTTGACACAATACTCACTAGCACACCGTACAGTCTGATAACCTCATCGAAATAAAGTTCTACTATTTTCTCGATGGAATAGTCAATTGTGAAGGGCACGAAGTGAGCACATTTCGTCAATCTGTCAACAATCACCCACATAGAATCATGCCTTTGGGGAGACCTCGGCACACCGGTAATGAAATCCATAGAAATGCTCTCACACTTCCAGGTTGGAATATCCAAATGTGTCAATTTACCTTCAGGTCTTCTATGATCTGCCTTAATACGCTGATAGGTATATCATTCTGATACGAATTTTGTTATACCATTCTTCATACCTAACCACCAAATAATTTACTTCAAATCCAAGTACATTTTTGTAGAACAAGGATGATAGGCAACACTAGAACCATGCACTTCATCACAAATCTTTGCCTGAATCTCCTCAACATCGGGAATACAATATCTACCCCGATACTTCAAGGTACCATCGCCATCTATAGAGAAGTCTAGTAGTTCTCCCCTTTCAGCTCTACTCCGAATATGTTGTAAATCCGGATCATTTTTCTGATGTAACCTTGTAAGTGTAATCCAAGGAGGCACTTCAACTTCTAAGCGAGTCGACGTAGCGCTACATCCGACAGTTATGTTCATCAATAAAAATTCCTCCTCCAAAGATTGCATAGAAAGACCAAAGACATGGGCGGATTTTCTGCTCAAAGCAATGGCCACCACATTAGCATTGCCCGGATGATAAAGAATATCGACCTCATAGTCCGCGACATACTCTAACCATCTGCGCTGACGCAGATTCAGCTCCTTCTGAGTGAAGACGTATTTCAGACTCTTGTGATCCGTATAAATCTTACATGACACCATGTACAAAAGATGTCTCCATAACTTTAGGGCATAATGACTGCTGCAAACTCCAAGTCAAACTTCACCATTTGCTTCTGTTTATAAGGTTTTGAAGAAATCGAGGGTAACAGACCACTCCTCGTTACAACTTGGGGGCGAGAGAGAATGAGACTCACTCGGTGAAATTTTTTTCCTGCGCTACCCGCTTCCAGAGGAAGGAGCGCGGGTAGCGCATGAGCCGTCCGATGCCGCTTTAAAAAACGGGTTCTGCTTGTTTTTTTTGTTTTTATTATTATTATAAAGCACAAACGTTGGATTTAAGATTGAACGGCTTGGATCTCACCCGCTCCCAGAGAAGGGAACGCTACACGTACAGAACAATTTTTCCTCACTCGGAGGGTGACATGCCGTCGCTCGCAAAGCTTAGTACTGATCTTCTCTAGTGGTATAGAACACTCACGATCACTGTCCGGACGCTAATCGCTGGCGAGTAGCACGTATGAGAATTACTGAGGCATATTGGTGGAACGCCATGCATGTAGGAGCGTCAAAGACTTTGGCAAATTTTTAAAGCACCTGAAGATCTTCAATGAAGATGGCTCGTAGGAGGATTCCGACTAAGCTCTTGCCTACAGGAGGAGAAGATTGAGATAAGAAAATTTAAAATTAGAGGGGGATTGAAGTTCTATTTATATGCTACATAGATGGTTACACGGTTATCCTCAGACCGTAATCACTCATATTATTAATTGCAGATCATTTTTAATATAGTTTAAGACATGCATTATTTTTATAATTTTACTACGCGCAGACCATAATTATTTTAGTTATTGACACACCCCTATGATGGTGGTTATGATGGTGGTTACGTGGGTGGTTACCCACAGAACGAACGGCGGCGATCAAAGAGGTATGATCGGCCGGCGAAATGGGGTTGCTTGCCTGGGCAGTCGGTTGTGCGTGTGATGGTGGAAGGATTGCACACGGATCGCACATGGCTCGGGCCCGCGGATCGCGCACAGGGCGGTTATTCACACAAGCCCCCCACTAAGTGGGGGTTATTAGATTTCGGTTAATCGCAACCCGGTTTTTCCGTAAATTATGGGAGAGCCCATCCATTATATATATTTTTAATGAAAACTCGATGATTTAAGTCATTTTTAATAACAAAGTTAGAATTGGAGAAGTGCAATCAATATTCGTGATCTTTTTAAACATAAGATGGTCGCTGCGTACGGACAAATATTGCCGGCTCAAGGCTCCGGCCCGATGGCTCGCCGAAATAGACTCAGTAATCTGAAAGGCCTTAATCTTCTAATGAGCCCAAGGCCCATAAACGGTCTACTGCTAGCTGTCAGGAAGAATTTGGATATCGGGATTCGGGGATTTGTTTTCCCCGAGATTTTGAAACTCAGTTCCAACGGGTTGATTCGGCCGGTCGGACCCTCAATCCGCCAGCCGGCCGGTCCGGCTAAACTCCGATAACCGCTCTAGCCTCGAACAGTCCGTGAACCGGCTAACTGGAGATTGGATTGCTGAACAGGAAATGTGTCCGATAATAATCACTATTATTATAAAGGATGATGGGCTTCCTCCTGAGTTCTCTAAATACAACCGGTAAGATTTCCACTAGAAGCACCGAGGCATGCCAACCTGGTCAAGCAAGTCGCGTCCGCCTCAAAGCCCAAAAACACCCCGAAAGTATAGCGAAACAAGCCCGCACGCACAAGCAGTAGGCACGATTTTGCGCGGGGCGTGACCCCGCCTACGCAAAAGGTGCAGGCATGGGGGGCGCGGCCTGCGCGTGCGCCTGCGCGCAAGGGCACCCCCCCCCCCCCCCACACGCGCGCGTGCTAGCCACGCATGCGCTTAGCGTGCCTCCGGTCGCCGCCACCACCGGGCAACCTACCTGGGCCGCCTAAGTCGCTCGGGGGCACGACTGTCATTTCATGAAAATTAGTGATCCAGGTGACCGAAACGGAACGACATCATTCGTCACCTCAAAATTCATCCGGGCGCAATTACCAGCATGTTCATCCAGAAAATTATAAAAAGGCAGACAAGTCATCATTTGAAGACAAACACGAAACAACTCCAGAGACTAAGGAGAACTCTGAGGTTTTCCGACGAGAACGTGTGACTTTGATCGTTTCTCCGCTTAGAATTCGTTTTGCTCCCTCTCTAGCATGCACGATGCCCGACACTCACTTGGATGCTTTTGTGAACCCAGGATAAGACGCTGGAATTCGCTTCCGCGTGTGCTAGCGTGAAGGCACTGCAAGGCTTCAAGGACTTGACTTTCTTCTCTGTGGGAGCGCTCTCATCAATTCTCCGACTCTGCGGAGCGCTTTCATCAAGGTTCCGAGGACTTGGCATTTTCCCCCACTAGAGCGCTCTCATCAAGACTCTACATGCTTAGTTTATTTTCTGCTATTTTTATACTCAAAGCTTGTAACAGAGAGGTGGTCTGTCACTCTCCGAGTAAACTCCCGAAACTTCTAAATTCAAAGCAAAATAGTGGATTTTATCCCGACACAGATCCGGCCACGTGGTATTTCACCATTTCCGAATTTTCCACGATAAAAAAACATCATATCATTGCCGCTGGATTTTCATTAACTATTTGCGCGCTCGGTCCAACTCCGAACTAAGGCAAACCAATTTTCCGGACCAAGAAAAAGCCGAATGACCAACAACAATAAAGGCATTGTTACTAGATATTTTTGTTTGATTTTTAACAGACCAAAAACATACGGCCTTTATTTTATTCCCTCATTATTTGAAATTCCTATAATTTTATATAAGCAAATTCTCCCAAAATCAATCCCCGCCCCATGCCCTAACATTTCAACACCTAAGTTAATCATGGGTTGTTAGCTTCAAAATCTTATATGCCCAATATACAAATTATTCATTTTTGAACAGAGAACTTAAGTTTTAAATTTCACCTTAATCATATTTAAATTGTAGAAGTAGTTATGCTAATTTTAAGAGGGCTTAAACATTGTAGCTATGGTATAACCTAGCCTTCTAAAGTCCAGCAATCTCCTCCTCTTGTAGACACTACATTAATCTGTGCCCAAAAATGGGACTCGGGGGAGTAAAGTGCATCCCTGCACTTTACGGTAAAGTGCGGGCATCCAACGGACCGCGTGGATACCCGCACACATCTCAAATGCAAGCATCCAACGTGGACCGTTGGATTCCCGTATTTTACGGTAAAATGCAGCGAGTGCACTTTACCTCCCTCGAATCCCCAAAAATGAAGGTTGTTCTTCTTGAAACAGAGGATCTGAATTTCAAGTTTTCAACTCAATCAGAATCAACTTATGAAAGTTATGTCAAATATCGCAAAGCCGAAACATTCGATATAAATCCTGATGAACTCATATCAATCTCGTAAAATCTTAGTCGGATTATGAAATATATAAAAGGAAAATATTTAAATAATTAAGAAATTATTGAACTCTTTGGCACGTTTTTATTGTATAAACGTAAATATATTGGGCACGTTTTTATTGTATAACGTCGCATATACTGAATACAATGGACATGTCTTTTCCAAACGTTGTGGAAAAAATGCTTCTAAAACACAAAAATGTTGTAGTGGCCCTAGCTTAGGTTTGTCTGATATTTAATTATATGTCTGCGCATGTCGAGACCAGGGGCGGATCCAGGAAATTTGATTAGGGGGGCCCAATCAAAGGCGAAGAATTTTTTTATGATCAACGTCTATATCAAAATTTGCACTTGTAGAGATATCACAATTAGATCATAAAAAGAATTATTTCTTATTGTAACTTATCTATTTAGAGACATCTGGGTTCAGTCTTTTATCAGTTTTTAGAATAAATGGAATATTGTGTGACGCTGGTCTGATCTTTATTACAGTATACATAATATTAACTTTTCAATAATTTGAAATGTGATAATTTAAAAAGTATTAACAAATTCAATTTCAATTGTTTGTTCATGTGTTCAGGTTAAATATTTGTGTGATGAAGTAAATAAATCCAAGAAAAAAATATGTTGATTGTAATGAAAATGTTTAAGATGACTTCATTGCTACAAAGTATGAGTTGCAATAAAAGTGTAAAGTGTTATCATCAGTATTTAAACATTTGACTACCACATTGTTGTCATCATTCGTCAAAGCCCCTAAGAAAATATGAAAGTTTCTCTTTAAAGTAAGAGAACTTCATATTAAAACGAACTCAAAGTAAAAGTGTGGACGCATTCTTCTGCAGAGAATGAGAATTTCAACAAGGGGGCCCAAACTATTCAAAAAGTTAAAAAAACACATAGTCAAAATTCATTGGTTTTGATCTCGTGTACTCCTAGGGTGTAATAAAGGAGACACTGAGAAAATAAATAAGATACAAGAGTTAAGTAAAGAAGACTTCGTGTTATATCGTGCTGAAGATGACGATAGTGTTTCTTTCAGATATTTCAAAGAAGCTATGAGTAAAGAAAAAAGTGGACTTCGCGGGTCAAAATTGTTTGCAGCTATCTTAACTAGATTTATATATGTTATCTTCATAAAAATTAATTAAATCAGTTACATCTCTTGTCAACTTTCTCATCTTCCAACAAAAAAAATTAAATGTCTTTACCTTTCTTGGCTCTTTTCTCCCTTGTTCGAACACCGTTTTTGACGTATAAGTAGTCAAAATCCATTGGCTCGACGAGAGGAACACAAATTCATCATTTATTTTACCAAAATCCTTGGGGGAGCCCGGGCCCCCGTCGGCCCCCCCTTAGATCTGCCCCTGGTCGAGACCGACTCGGAGTCACTTAATGAGTTTTATGTCTTCCAAGGACTAAGCTTTATGTTGAAGATACTATATAAACCTCATTCCAAACTTGATAGGGCGTATATAATTTCTTGAGAGGCTAAACCCTAACAAGAATGTGTTCCTAGATGTTAGTATATTGTTGGGGTCACATTCTACAAGTAGTCTGTTGTTTTTAACATCGTTGACAGAGTTATGATGTCACCTACGCCTAGAGTATGTTGTGATGTACTAGAGTGCATATGTTTGTAGTGTGTAACCAACGTAGAATTAGTGAGAACGATAATCTCACTGTTATCGTTTTGTTACGATGGTGAGGCCCGTGGGGTTAACTACCACACTCAAAGTAGCTAGGTCAAATTATGTTGACATTAATTCTGAGATGTAATTGTTGAGTTTTGTGAAGTGAGGTCAGACGGTTTGGTGGTGAAGGCTGGACGGTCTGTTGGTGGAGGTTGGGCAGTCTGTTGGTGGAGGTCGGGTGGTCTGTTGGTGGTTTTGAAGTTTGTTGTTTGGTGTTCTAAGAAGATCATGTGCAAGGTTGGTGTTTGGTGTGTTGGAAAACTCTTCCTATAAATAGGGTTCAATGGAGAGGCGTTCCTCAATAAGTTAAAACAGGGGTAGAAGTTGTAGCAAAAGTTGCGGTCAGGTTTCTTCTAGTCGTCGGCGAGTTGGCGAGCAGTGAATCCTTGACAATCTGTGGTTGAGGTCGCTGGCGAGTTGGAGGTTTTGGGTTGCGAGTTGGCGAGTAGTGAATCCTTGGCGATCTGCGGTTGAGGTAACTAGCAGGTTGTTGGTTGTGAAGGTTGCTGGCTGCGAGTTAGCAGAGCCTACGAATTGTTAGTTGATAAAGCTTGAGATTGCGGGTTGTGAGACTCGCAATATGCTAAGGCCGCTGGTGAGGTATTAGGTTGAAGCGGCTTCACACAAGCCTGAAGGTGCGGCCTGTAGATTAGTAGTTGCTTCTGGTGGCGGTTTGGGACCTGGAGGTGCAGCTTGCTAGCGACGGTCTGAGACCTGAAGGTGCGGGCTTAAGAGGTGGTTTGGGAGGTGAAGTTGCGGCCAAGTATTGTTCGGGTACTGTTTTGTTCAGCCTTGGTGTTTTTTGTAACTGTCCAATATCTCGCAAAAATCTCTTGCGTTGGTTTTGTTCCTTGTAATAGTTTACCTTGTTTTGTAATGCAAGTATTTGGATCTATTATTGTGCAATGAGTTTTCTTTCATGGTATCAAAGCTAGGTTCGTACTAGCATTGTTGTTCTCGTTACAAAATTTTTGCTCTTGAGATAGAAGGTGGTAGGGGTTTTGGTGTAGAGTTACTTACACACTCAAACTATAAAAAATGAAGATCGTGCATAAAGAGTTATCTGCTGGGGAAAGACCTGTGGGAGGTCGTTGGCGGAGATGAACATGAGCAAGTTGTCGCAGCATGAGACATTGCTCAGCTAGTCAGGGCTTGGAGAAAGACTAACGCTAAGACGGAGTTTACTCTCAAACGAGTTATTTCCCCAGAACTTTTTGATCACATTATGGGCTTCTCAATAAAAGGAACGTGACATGGCTACAGTTCTTGGAGAACGAGCTGGTAAGGGCTACTCAAGGGGAGCTGATAATTTTGACCTTCTTTTTGAAGGTAAAGAATCTTTACACTAAGATTTTTTCTTTAGATCCTGACGAGCCGATCTCCGAAGTGAATCTAAAAAGATATATCATTAACGGGCTACAAAAGAAATATATATATTTCATTATTGAAACCAAAACTGTGTCTCAACAAGAGTTCGGACCCAAGGGGGTAGCTTGCACTTACTTTTCCCGAACTTGCACTCCCGACCAGACACTCGGAACTTGAAAACTGATCATGGGCTATAACATGGAGGTCCCGCCACACACCTGGAAGATCTTAAGGGTGCTTCCCCTTCCAAACCAAAAGCTGAGTTGGGTACCTTGGAGGACTTTCACAGCCAACCCAAAATAACCCAAGGAGGAAGAAGCCAAAAGAACTAGATCCCCTCCAAAGGTGCCCACTGGGTCTATTTATAAAATTCCAAGTCTGGCCTGCAAACAACGTAACTTCGTTATTCAGAAATGCTATACGCAACCCAAATTGATCTGCTAACAGTGTAACTCCGATTTTCTAAATGGCTAATAGCAGGCCAAAACATAACTCTGCAAGGGGGAGGCGAATGCCTAGGTGAGAAGAAGAGCACCTGCCTATGCCTGGACGAGGGCGAGTGCCCGATGAGAATATCACTCGCTCACTGCCCATTGCCATCCTGAGCGAGTGCGTACTGACTATCATACTCTCCTATGGTGCGCGCGAGTCCCAGGCCTCCGGACGAGTGCAGGCCCGCCCTACTCACCTTCCTCACTCGCCCGATCGGCCACCCAGAGACATGGAGCCCTCTAGCCCCTAGGACTCTCTGAGGGGCCCAATTAGCGAACCTGAGATTGTACACAATCCCTGCTCTTTTCGAGATTGACACAAGCTCGGAAAGAAACATCCAACCCCAAGTGTTCGATGAATGTCTGCTGACTTGGCCGGAATCTTCTAACGGGTCCCCCCTCCCACTTGGCTATATATACATTCAGTCGCTGGTAAGTGATGCTTGCTCTTCTCATCCTTCTCGACTATCTCTCACGCATTTAGCTCAATGCCGCTCTCGAAGGAAGTTCAGGACCGCATTATCGCTGCGAGAGTGGAGGCTCACTCTTCTATCGCCGGGTTTGCTCCCTTGATTGCTCGGAAGGCTTCGAGTTCATTCCCAAAGATAAAAAAAGGCCAAGATGGTCAGGCGCGACCTGACGGTGGGTGAATCCATCCCGCGACTCCACAGGTATCCACACTCGCCCCTCTATTCGCCACTCTTCTCAAAGGTAAAAAATGACACCGATGCGGCTACTCACAGGAGATTCCTTGAAAGGGGAAAGCCACCGAGGAGGGGTCAGCGAGTGTCGGGCTGCATTCGCTCGAAGCAGGGAGTGATAAGCCGCCCCCCGAGATCAATTCCCAAACCACCCCAGATGACCTCCCGCAAACCCCCGATAAGTCATCCTTTGCACACTTTTTTCTACTCCCTTATCTTATTTGTACCTCTCGGAGCTCCCACCTTTGGGACCACGGGTAAAGGTGCCTCGCCGCCCAATTCCCCAGCCTGCTAGATTCTCCCGGATCTCGTCTCAAGCTCATTGCCCCCGACGAATGAGGTTCCCAACTTACCGCCTCATGCCGATAACCCGGCCACCGATCAGACGCTTCTCCGCCCAAGTCTTGGGAAGGCGCACATCACCTTCGACACACCCTTCGAGGGGCAACCCAGTACCTCTCATCGGCACCCAGGCAAGGATGTCAATACCTTGCCAGGTAAATAATTGCATTCGCTTCTTTCTCACAAAAATTAGGTCATGCTCGGCTGAACCTATCAACTGCAGTCTATCGTGAGATCTCATCGACTGAAGTTGACATCGATGAGGAGTTATTGCCACCTCCATATCCTGGCTCAATTGCTGCTTTGTTGGGCGACCCGAAGGATGCTGTAGTACTGAAGAGGCGAATGGCCGAGATGTTTCAGAAACACACCCTTATGTTATGTGAGATCTACAACCGGGGAGAAGCTAATAGCAGGACGGACTTCCCTAGGATCAACATTGCGCAATCCAAATATCAATTACGTTTGGCGCAGCAGGAGCTGTAGGCCATTCGCGTGAATTATTACTCTCACATGCTGCCTAGGGCGGGAAGGAGAGGAAGGGGAAGGTGGTAATGAACCCAGATGGGACTACCGACACTCACCTTCTAGCCCCTTATTTTTCAATTACATTTGTAATAATAAACAGTGTTGGCTCAGATGTACTGCGAATGCAAAAGTATATTAGATGTTTTCTTACGATCTCGTCGCTGGGTTTTCTTTTCCATTACTGATCCGTTTTTAAGCCTAGAACATAGTATTAACTTGGACTCGGCATCGAGTGGGGGGAGTGCGGGATTGAACCAGGGTCCAAGGCGGGATACGGTGAATTGGCATTCCGTACATCCCTTGTCCTGGATCCTTCCTACCCAAAATTCTCTATAAATAGCCCCCCTCCACACCTACCGCATTAACTACCGCTTCGAAAGCTTCTAGCCTTCCTTTATCCAACTTTTTTTCTTGCACTCGCGCTTTTACGCTCTCCTTCCTCCACTCGCAAAATGACATGTGATACAGATGGTCGGACCAAGTGCGCTACAGCCTTTGACGAGTACCCTTTCCTGAATTGCAATCTGACAGAGGAGGAGTTCCACACGCTAGTTGGGCTCTATGTTTCACCGGGCTTCACCGCGCATCTCCCGGGAAAGGAGAAATCGCTAAACAATTTCTCGCCTACCGAGATCGCAATTCCTGCCAAGCACTTCGAGGTAGGTCTTTACCTCCCAGTGTGGTTAGAGGTGCGTCAGGCCCTACGGTACTTTGGGGTTGTTCCCGCACAACTCAACCCCAACTCTATCTCCTTGCTGGTGGCATTCGCCCATTACCTACGGGAGGAGCGGATTGAGTTCAGTCTCATGATTTTCTACAAGTTCTTCAACTTCAGAGCCAAGAGAGACGAGATCGCCTTCTTCTCCGACAACAATCTCAAGGCCATGGGTATCGCCAACAAGAATTGCCACTGGATCTTCAAGTTCATCTTCGTATCTGGTGATTTCGGCAACCTCCCTCTCTCACCTGTCCAACAGGAAGAATCGACCTACCGCCCTCCCAGCTTTGGTGGTCACGAGTCCAAACTCCATCAATTCCTCTTCTAGAAGGACTTCGATGTCCCTTACTTGAGGAGGAATGACGACTCACTCATTCCCGTACTCGCCAGTGAAGGTACCCTTCACCCTTCCCTCCTATACTTGGTTATTTGAGAACTTATACTAACTGCTACACACACAAGGGCGTTAGACCTACTGTGAGCTCCCCCCCAAACCTTAGACCAGGTCGGACCGAAGGGGATCTTACATGCTCAAGACGTCCACCTAGTGCTCCTTTAAGGGGTAGCAAACCACTCTATTAAGCACTAGGTGTTAACCCCAAAATCGGCAATCCTCTCCAAGGTGCCTATTGTTTTGGCTCTTCTCTTACAGGTTCCCATCCGCAAGGAGCAGGCTACCTCTGATGTCCACCGTGTCCGCGCAAGGCGGACTGCCGAGTCCAAAGTTGCTCAAGGACGGGTGCTCTACTAGCCGCCCGCTAAGGGGCGGCCTCAGCCTGCCGGGCGGATTCCCTCGGAATCCGCCCAGGCCGCCCGCTAGGGGGCGGCCTCCCCGGCCTGGCGGACTCCCCCTGGAGTCCGCCCAGGCCGCCCGCTAGGGGGCGGCCTCAGCCTGCCGGGCGGATTCCCCCGAAATCCACCCAGGCCGCCCGCTAGGGGGAGGCCTCCCCGGCCGGGCGGACTCCCCCTGGAGTCCACCCAGGCCGCCCGCTAGGGGGCGGCCTCAGCCTGCCGGGCGGACTCCCCCGGAGTCCGCCCAGGCCGCCCGCTAGGGAGCGGCCTCCCCGGCCGGGTGGACTCCCCCTGGAGTCCGCCCAGGCCGCCCGCTAGGGGGCGGCCTCAGCCTGCCGGGCGGATTCCCCCGGAATCCGCCCAGGCCTCCCGCTAGGGGGCGGCCTCCCCGGCCGGGCGGACTCCCCGTGGAGTCCGCCCAGGCCGCCCACTAGGGGGCGGCCTCAGCCTGCCGGGCGGATTCCCCCGAAATACGCCCAGGCCGCCCGCTAGGGGGGAGGCCTCCCCGGCCGGGCGGACTCCCCCTGGAGTCCGCCTAGGCCGCCCGATAAGGGGCGGCCTCCCCGGCCGGGCGGACTCCCCCTGGAGTCCGCCCAGGCCGCCCGCTAGGGGGCAGCCTCAGCCTGCCGGGCGAACTCCCCCGGAGTCCGCCCAGGCCGCCCGCTAGGGGGCGGCCTCCCCGGCCGGGCAAACTCCCCCTGGAGTCCACCCAGGCCGCCCGCTAGGGGGCGGCCTCCGCTCAGTCTACCTGCTCAGGCTGTTCCGCCTGCTTGCTCCTCAGGTCACTCAGCCTGCCTGCCCTCTTCTAGCTGCCAACCGGAAGTCTGCCCCAGCATAGAAAAGGTCAGTCCGCCGAGTCCGCCGAGATCGTCAACCCCATCTTTCTCAGTCCGCCGAGGTCGTCGATGCTGACGTCACTGGGCCCGCTTCTAGAAGATTCTCCTCGGGCCTATAAATAGTCCCCAAGGCCTCTCATTCTGCACGCGGGGGAGGAGAACTGCCACCTTGATCAAAGCCTCCGGACTCAGATTTTCCAGGTCATCAGGGTTGATCAAGCAAGGTCTGCGGCCTCAAATCTCCAGTCCGCCCAGGTCGTCAAGGGCTGTGGACTTAGTTTTTTCTGTCAGCAGCAGGCAGCTTGCGCAGCCTCCGATTTCCAGTTCTCCCAGGTCGTCAAGAGTTGTGGACTTAGTTTTTTCTGCCCTCGGCAGGCAGCTTGGGCAGCCTCTGCAGCTTCAGTTCTCCAGTCCTCTGCAGCTCCCTTTACTTAGTTTCTGGCATCTCCTTCCTCAGCCGCCAGCTTCCCCCATTGTACCCTCTACTGCTCTTATATGTAATGGTACAATAGCAAGTTGTAACTTTTCTTGATTAAAGGAAAAGCCCGCCGCAAGAGTGGCATTCAAGCCGCGGCGGGCGAAGTCTGTTGTTGCCGCTGTTAGCGGCCTCCTCTCTTCTTCTCTCCTTTCTTCTTCTCTCCTCTCTCGGCGTCAACCTGCAAAGCTAATCATTCAAGTAACTGTCTGCTCGACAGTACCTGATCAAGCTCCCTCTCTGCTCGAGCAAGCTTCTCCTCTGCTCAAGCAAGCTTCTCCTCTATCCCCGCAACCCTTCTTCCTTCATCCTTAGCTTGTGAGATCGAACAACCCGTTAACTGGTCGGTGTCGCATTTCGCGCATCAACAGTAAACACGCGGCCTTCAGATCTCGATTAGACAGTGAAAGCAGTGGTTATTCATGTCAGACCATCAACCAGCCGAGAATCTTGCTCCAAGTGCAAGTGATGATCCTCTTTGGGAGGCCTTAGAGCAATCTCGCAGAGAAACTGCCCAAAAGTTTCAAACCATCAACCGTACTCTAGCAGCTCTCACGCAGCAATTGGTCGCTCAATCTTCAGCAGCGCCAGCTCCTCCAATCAATCCAGCACCAACATCAGAGACTCCTCAAGTCTATCCACCGGCTTATCCGCCGGTCTACCCTCCTCTTTACACTCCAACCTTTCCGCAAGGGCCTGCAGCTCCTTTGCGATCTCAGGACGATGAGTTTGCAGCTCGTCAAAACTTCTTCAGGGAAGCTGCCCGGGGAAGTCCAGCTAGATTTCTGAATTTTCAGGGAAGTCATCCCTTCTCTTCAGCTCCTGCATTTGCTCCTCCTGCAGCAACCTTTTTCTCCTATCCTCCTGCTTCTTTTGCAGCTACTGCTCATGCTCCTTACTTTCCTTATGTAGTAGAACAAGAAGAGCCGTCGCCGTTTACGGAGAGTGTTCGGTATGAACCAACTCCAGTCAACTTCAGAGAGCCACGGTTGCCCATTTACACCGGGAAGACTGATCCAGTCAAGCATCTTCAAGCTTTTGAATCAGCCGTTGCTCTCAAGACCCTCTCAGATGCTACCAAGAGCAAGCTCTTTGTGACGACCTTTGATGGTCAAGTGAGAGACTGGTTCTATGGACTGCGACCTCAGTCAATCTCTTCCTTTACTGACTTGCGAAGAGAGTTCCTGCTCAGATTTTCTACATCTTCAAAGAGGAAGGGCGGTCCAGAAGCCCTCTTTGAGATCAGGCAATGAGATAATGAGACCTGGTCTCATTTTGTGGATTGATTTCAGAAAAAAAATCTTGGACATTGAGATCGTTGATCAAGAAATGTACCGAGTGGCTCTCATCCACGGCCTGCGTGAAGGTCCACTAAAGTTTGAAGCTAATGTCCGAGCACCGAGGACCTATCAAGAGTTGATTGGTTTAGCCAACTCGTATATCCGCGGTGAAAAAAGCAACCCCATCTTCGTCTCCAGGCTTGTATCAGAGAAAAAATTTTCTTCTTACAAGCAGCCTCCGAGGTCTCCTCGGAAAGACTTTCCATCTCTCTCTAGGAAAGCAAGAAGATTTCAGCATCGTCAACATCCCTTTCAAGGCCATGATCGTGCCCAGGAATGGCTGCTACCATTGTCAGCATCATCTCCGCTAGCAGCTTCGATTCATCAGCAGATGATGGCTCGCCTAACTCTGAACTTGATGAGTTCATGCAAGAAGTTTGCCAAATCATGAAGGATAGGGCATATTCCAAAAAGCCCTACCAACCGGCGAATCAGAGATCAAGAAATGCAGACCTGTTCTGTGAATTCCACAAAGAGAAAGGTCATTTAACTGAAGATTGCAAGGCCCTTCGGCGATTGGTTGAAAGATTGCTCATCGAGGGCAAGATCAACGACCTGGTCAAGGAGATTGATTCTTCGAAACCTTCCACCTCCAAGGGAAAGGAGGTGGCTGAGGGTCAGCAGGAGTGCATAGAGATACATGATAAGGGCCGTCTGGGGCCCATTGATTTCTCAAGTGAGTGCATCGATGTCGTTGACGAAGGTGAACTTGGAATGCTATTCTGAAGCAAAAAGGACACATTTCTTGCTTTATCAGCTATGAACAATCGCAGTTCCTCAAAGCCCCTCACGATCGTGATTGGTTGCTTTTACTTTACCTTTCAAACATTCTATTTTTCAGCACTTCTAAGTGTTTCATTTTTTCATTCAATAGAGCTTACGTCAGAGAACTCATACTGACACAGTTCCCTTTTTGTGATGCTTCTTCTCCATATTTTTCTCTTTGCCAAAGAGATCACTGAACCACCGAGATATCGCCAAGTCTTGCTCAGTGCCCCCTCGAGATTGTCCTCAGGCGTAAAACCAAAATGACCATATATGATGAGGAGTTTTCTCATATGTGTAGTGGGGGCCGTTCAACTCTCGTGCAGAGGATGATGGGGCTTCGGATCCCGGCCGATGTCTAGCGCAGTGTGAGTGCCTAGGGGAGGCCTCCTGTGATAGTTCTATCGTGCTCCGTTAGGGATACGTTACAGTTACGATGATCTTTGCTTGACAAGCAATGACGATCAGGTGTAGCCTTGTCTCCTCGATCATCTCACAACTGTGACGGTCGAACACTCTATGGTACTCTCGATCCATGCCTCCGCGGGACTCACAACTCCGCTGATCAATCCGCAGACAAGCAATAGGCCACTTGGCGCAACTAGTCTAATTGATCAGCGATGCTTGTAACCCGAGACAAGAGAGCAGTGCATCTGTCGATCCTTCTTAGGATTATTTCTTGTTTATTTGTGCCCTTCTAAAGGATGCGCGGCCAGCCCGCTTTGGTTAGGATACACCCAGGATGACTTTGGCAAGTGATGCATAAGGCCCACGGGGAACACCTGTGGCATCATTCAACCTTTTTAGTTCATTATCGGGATATAGCTCCTCTTTTCTCTTTTTACCTTCTTACAGGTTAGCAGGTTGAATTCAACCTATTCTAAGGATCTGCAATATCTTTCTTGGCTTATGATCATCTTATACGTGCTGCCTGCATAAGCTTTTATCAGATGATAATCAACAAGTTCTCTCATCAGATGTTAGCCACACATCATTTATTCAAGGCGTATGATTCTTCTTGATTAACAAGTCATGTCATCATGAATCTAATTTCGGATTTTCTTATCTCGCTGATCTGGGTTTTCATGTTGACATCATATCTTGATCACGCGAGACAATCATTATCACAGTTTGATCTTTATTTAGTTGATAGCAGAGTGTGTCAGGTATCTGTTCTGTTATCCGATTATATCTTATCATACCAACAGCCAACATTCGCAGATTCCGCCCCAGGTATTTGCGAACTTAGTTTTCTTGCCTATCATATATGCTACTTACTTTCTTTTGCAGAGAATAGCAGATATTAGCAAGTTCCCCTCAGGTACTTGCAGTTTACTCTTTATCATATCTGCTACTTACTTTTGCAGAGATCAACAGATATCAGCAAGTTCCTTTCAGGTACTTGCACCTTACTCTCCTATCATATCTGTTGCTTACCTTTCTTTCGCAGAGATCAACAGATATCAGCAAGTTCCTTTCAGGTACTTGCACCTTACTCTCCTATCATATCTGTTGCTTACCTTTCTTTCGCAGAGATCAACAAATATCAGCAAGTTCCTTTCAGGTACTTGCACCTTACTCTCCTATCATATCTGTTGCTTACCTTTTTTTCGCAGAGATCAACAGATATCAGCAAGTTCCTTTTAGGTACTTGTACCTTACTCTCCTATCATATCTGTTGCTTACCTTTCTTTCGCAGAGATCAACAGATATCAACAAGTTCCTTTCAGGTACTTGCACCTTACTCTCCTATCATATTTGTTGCTTACCTTACTTTTGCAGAGATCAACAGATATCAGCAAGTTCCTTTCAGGTACTTGCACCTTACTCTCCTATCATATCTGTTGCTTACCTTTCGTTCGCAGAGATCAACATATATCAGCAAGTTCCTTTCAGGTACTTGCACCTTACTCTCCTATCATATCTGTTGCTTACCTTTCTTTTGCAGAGATCAACAGATACCAGCAAGTCCTTTTCAACTCAGGTACACACAAGATGTACCTCCTTTTAGCTGTATTGACTTTTTCTTCGCAGGTAAAATATAGGCACTGACAGATCTTTCCGAGGAGAGACATCAGGTTCTATCTCTCCTAATCTCTAATTTTTTTCTCTCTTGATTTTTGAGGGGAGGATCACGATTTTTGTGGGTCTCCTACTTTATTGAAGTTCCCTTCGGAAGTTAAAAAAGTGCGGGGATTATGTTAACCCCAAAATCGGCAATCCTCTCCAAGGTGCCTATTGTTTCTGCTCTTCTCTTACAGGTTCCCATCCGCAAGGAGCAGGCTACCTCTGATGTCCACCGTGTCCGCGCAAGGCGGACTGCCGAGTCTAAAGTTGCTCAAGGACGGGTGCTCCGCTAGCCGCCCGCAAAGGGGCGGCCTCAGCCTGCCGGGCGGATTCCCCCGGAATCCGCCCAGGCTGCCTGCTAGGGGGCGGCCTCCCCGGCCGGGCGGACTCCCCCTGGAGTCCGCCCAGGCCGCCCGCTAGGGGGCGGCCTCAGCCTGCCGGGCGGATTCCCCCGGAATCCGCCCAGGCCACCCGCTAGGGGGCGGCCTCCCCGGCCGGGCGGACTCCCCCTAGAGTCCTCCCAGGCCGCCCGCTAGGGGCGGCCTCAGTCTGCCGGGCAGACTCCCCGGAGTCCGCCCAGGCCGCCCGCTAGGGGGCGGCCTCCCCGGCCGGGCGGACTCCCCCTGGAGTCCTCCCAGGCCGCCCGCTAGGGGGCGGCCTCAGCCTGGCGGGCGGATTCCCCCGGAATCCGCCCAAGCCGGCCGCTAGGGGGCGGCCTCCCCGGCCGGGCGGACTCCCCCTGGAGTCCTCCCAGGCCACCCGCTAGGGGGCGGCCTCAGCCTGCCGGGCGGATTCCCCCGGAATCCGCCCAGGCCGCCCGCTAGGGGGCGTCCTCCCCGGCCGGGCGGACTCCCCCTGGAGTCCTCCCAGGCCGCCCGCTAGGGGGCGGCCTCCCCGGCCGAGCGGACTCCCTCTGGAGTCCTCCCAGGCCGCCCGCTAGGGGGCGGCCTCAGCCTGTCGGGCGGACTCCCCCGGAGTCCGCCCAGGCCGCCCGCTAGGGGGCGGCCTCCCCGGCCGGGCGGACTACCCCTGGAGTCCGCCCAGGCCGCCCGCTAGGGGGCGGCCTCTGCTCAGTCTACCTGCTCAGGCTGTTCCGCCTGCTTGCTCCTTAGGTCACTCAGCCTGCCTGCCCTCTTCTAGCTGCCAACCGGAAGTCTGCCCCAGCAGAGAAAAGGTCAGTCCGCCGAGTCCGCCGAGATTGTCAACCCCATCTTTCTCAGTCCGCCGAGGTCATCGATGCTGACATCACTGGGCCCGCTTCTAGAAGATTCTCCTTGGGCCTATAAATAGCCCCCAAGGCCTCTCATTCTGCACGCGCGGGAGGAGAACTGCCACCTTGATCAAAGCCTGCGGACTCAGTTTTCCAGGTCATCAGGGTTGATCAAGCAAGGTCTACGGCCTCAAATCTCCAGTCCGCCCAGGTCGTCAAGGGCTGTGGACTTAGTTTTTTCTGTCAGTAGCAGGCAGCTTGCGCAGCCTCCGCAGCCTCCGATTTCCAGTTCTCCCAGGTCGTCAAGAGTTGTGGACTTAGTTTTTTCTGCCCTCGGCAGGCAGCTTGGGCAGCCTCTGCAGCTTCAGTTCTCCAGTCCTCTGCAGCTCCCTTTACTTAGTTTCTGGCATCTCCTTCCTCAGCCGCCAGCTTCCCCCATTGTACCCTCTACTGCTCTTATATGTAATGGTACAATAGCAAGTTATAACTCTTCTTGATTAAAGGAAAAGCCCACCGCAAGAGTGGCATTCAAGCCGCGGCGGGCGAAGTCTGCTGTTGCCGCTGCTAGCGGCCTCCTCTCTTCTTCTCTCCTTTCTTCTTCTCTCCTCTCTCGGCTTCAACCTGCAAAGCTAATCATTCAAGTAACTGTCTGCTCGACAGTACCTGATCAAGCTCCCTCTCTGCTCGAGCAAGCTTCTCCTCTGCTCAAGCAAGCTTCTCCTCTATCACCGCAACCCTTCTTCCTTCATCCTTAGCTTGTGAGATCGAACAACCCGTTAACTGGTCGGTGTCGCATTTCGCATATCAACACTAGGTGGCCGTCTTGCTGGGCTAGAATCACAACATTCACAACACATCATAGTTTTGCAGAAGCATTAACATGAAAACACTAATATATATACAACTTCATAAATATCTACATGAGTACAAGGCCATAGCCTATGTTCTTATATAAGCCAGTAGGTTGTACAAGTTCTACTTATAGCATCTCCCTCTCACTCTCTATCCTGCTCACTGGTACTCACGTCTCGAAACTCTGCAGACATCAGTGGTACTTCTGCTCGGGTAGTCCTAACCACTGTCACATTCTCCTACGGCAGAGGGTCGCTACGGTGCTCTATTTCCTGTGATCGGTCATTTAAATAACTGTTAAAAACAAGGCTAAGTAGAAACAAATCCCCTCCCTGGTCTATATCCTGGGGATGAGCATACATGCACCCGACAGTATAAGATAGCCGAAGCATGGGAGGGTTAGCATAATATTTAATCTAGGAGCAACGATAAAAGAAAGGTAGTATAACTGAAATGGCAACAATATTAACATCAGTTATGATAAGGGCTCTATTAGTATACCAGCACACCAGATATACACCATCATTATCCTATCACAGGCATTCACAGCCGCGCACACACATCCTATGTCAACATAGTATGGACCGCTTCTGTTCCAGCAGGGTAGCGAGCCCGGTGGACCTCACTGATGTGGCCATCGGTGATAGTGGCCAATCCTGCCACTTCTGGGGGTGGTCATACTGCACAGTCCCAAGCCCCAACGTACAACCTCGTGTACTATTTGATGTGAGCGACATCCGATGATACGACATTTTGGCTAACCAGTGGAGGAATGACCCAATAGGGAAAGATAACGGTCAGTTACCTGTGGTACCCATCTCCTCTATCGCCTTGAGCCATCATCCTTCCTGCACCGGTACAAACGGTTTGCGGAACGGACTGAACCGTCACAATTTAGCGCAAGCAATTTACAAGCAATCAAACAGTTACTTTCGCTAGCACATACCGGGTCTATGGAAGCCTGCCCTACTACATTTTGAACTTCGGGCGGCGGCGCTCAGCTCAACTTTTGACAAGGAGCGTGAGAGCTCTTTATTTGGGGCAAAACCTGGAGGAATACCTCAACTCCTGTTATCCCTATCTAAGGCTCAACCTTAATAGGCAACTGCTCGTCAGAGTAGTACTCTGGCTTAAAATAGTAAATTGCAGTAATGAAAAGCGGTGAATAAAGCTAATGATAATGAAAGCTGCATAATTTAAGTGCTGGAAAGACCAGTACGAAACTGGAGTTGAATTGAAAGTACAGAACTGAACTTGACCAGTACGAGACTGGAATTAAAAGCACTGAATTGAACTTGACCAGTACGAGACTGGAAATGAAATTGAAAGTACTGAAATGAACTTGACCATTACGAGACTGGAATTGAATTGTAAGTACCGAACTGAACTTGACTAGTACGAGACTGGAATTAAAAGTACTAAATAGAACTTGACCAGTATGAGACTGGAATTAAAAGTACTGAATAGAACTTGGCCAGTACGAGACTGGAATTAAAAGTACTGAATAGAACTTGACCAGTACAAGACTGGAATTAAAAGTACTGAGTAGAACTTGACCAGTACGAGAATGGAATTAAAAGTACTGAATAGAACTTGACCAGCACGAGACTGGAATTGAAAGTACTAAATAGAACTTGACCAGTACGAGACTGGAATTGAAAGTACTAAATTGAGCATGACCAGTACGAGACTGGAATTGAGAGTACTGAATTGAACTTAATCAGTATGAGACTGGAGTTAAAAGTACTGAATAGAACTTGACTAGTACGAGACTGGAATTAAAAGTACTGAATAGAACTTGACCAGTACGAGACTGGAATAATCATAAAGAAGAAAAAGGTTAGTAGTCCAATCACTCTATTTAGAAGGTTTCAGTTCATCTCGGTTTTCAGGAGGCATATCCAATTCTATTTCAGTTTTTAAAGGCTTCCTTGAGTTACATTTATTATTAAGATCTGATAATTTGGTTGCGCCTTTTTAGTTCACGTCTTAATTGGATCAAGGCTTTTTAGGAGTTACCCCTATATTATTCATCGAGAATAATTAGCAACTCGCGACTCGTACTCTACCTTCGGAGTCTGTCCAACCACCCGAGGGTTGAGGCGCTTAACGGTTTAACGAAATCTCGGAACGGTCAGAGCTTGGCCTCTTGCCTCGGCCACTCTCATTGATAAAGTAATTTGAATTTATTATCCAATTTAGGGAAGGTGGTCGCGCGCTCCAATTTCCATTTCCGAGGAGAAAGAGCGAAATAAATCCCGAGCGCGGCCCTAGGAGCCCAGAAATTAGGAAAGATATCAATTCTTATTACCATGCACCCAAATTTTAATACAACCTCTAATGGAGTATAAACTAAGCATAGAATTTTTTTCATAATTTTCCGAGCCACTTTGAACCTTTATTTTGGCAAAAACAATTTTGTTTAGGCTTTTAAAAATACTAAATCATTTTCAAAAATTCTCAAAATTTTTATAAAGGGAGTCCTCATTAAGAGGAACATTTTTCATGTTGACCATTTTGCCTTCAGAGGCTCAGATTTGGCCAAGAAAAATCCACCATTTTCTATGGAATTTTTTTAGTCTGCGGTTAGCAGATCAATCAGAGATTTGCGGCTGTGATTTAGCCGGACGACTCTTTACACCATTATATCCCCACAAAGGATCAGCCGCGGATCCACTGTGGGGGGGGGCACAGAAACGGAGGTGGGCGGGGGGAAGAAAGAATCCCCATCGTCCATCTCATCGCTGAGAATGGGCGGTGGTGATTTCATCCTGTCGATTGGGGAGGCGGTGGCCTTCTACCACCGCTGGATGTCGATGCTACCCCCAATCGGTTCGCAGGGGGCCGGTGAGTCCTTGGGTGGTGGACCGGCGGCCTGCCACTGTCGGCCACTGCCTGAATTGGTCAACCCGAGAGCAGGGTGGCGGTGGCTCTTCTCCCAGCGCTGCCGCGCCACCCTGCCTCTTCGGCGTTGAATACATCCACAAAACCACCCCCAGCCGGCGCGCCGGGGGTAGAGCTCCTCTCCGGTAGTGGTCCGATGACTTTGCGCCGCCGACCGCCGCCGGAGAAAATTACAGAGAAAACTCTGTTTTCTCGGGTGCCGCCGGAGCGGCGTTTTCCGGCGGCACCCCGGCCTTCCATCACCGGGGAATGTTATCACCGGTGGTTTAGCTCTTCACCAACGCCACCACCGGCGATGGGAGGGGCAAGCTTATGCTACCACAACCTGACCTGGAGCTTGGCTCGGGTGGTGCCGGCGGCGCTCCGACCGCCGTGAGGCGCATGCACCACGTCAGGGGGATAGAGAAGGGGAAGGGCGTCCACTTGGCCTGGAGGAGCTTGGGAGGGCCCCGACTGGGTTGCCATTGGTGTCGGAGTAAAGCTTGGGTGGTGGAATTATTTTCCGGCAAGCTGGGACTCCGGTGAGGGTGCCCTAGGCTCGGGTGGATTGGTTGTGGGGAAAGCTAGCCGGGCAAGGGCTTTTATAGCCTGAGGGGGTGGCCTTACCCCTCATTTACCCGGTGTGGGATTAAATCGAGAGGGGGGAGGAGGAGCTCCTCTCCTCCACTTGGGTGGATACGTGGCTCCTCCTGGTATGCCAAGGACAAGCATGACCTCCTCTATGGGTTTGCCTTAAGTGGGCTTAGGCCTTGGTTCCTAAGGGGAGGGAAGAAGGAGGGGGTAAGGAGGGATTGGGCCCATCTTGGCCCATGGATTTCCTTCTTGCTGATTGGTGGACCAAGGTTGAGGGGGAGAAGGGCACTAGATCATTAATGAGGAGGAGGTGTGTGGCTCTTTTGAAAAATTCCAAAAATTTGGATTTTTTAGGGCGGGGGGGGGGGGTGACCAAAGTCAACCTTAGAGTGGGTCCCCCAAGCTGGTCAAAGTCAAAGTGGGTCCAGGACATCGGGAGTTGGGTCAAAGTTGAGGTGTCGCGTCATAATTTGGGTGTGCACCCTTTTCGGTGCACGATTATGCCTGATTTGACCACGGGTTGACTACTCTTATCGAAATTGATCGGGAAAACTCTTGTTGACTTTGTATTGATCATACGAGTCAAATGCCACTAACTGAGGTCGAATCAGTGTCCGTTCGCTAAAAGTCCAAAATCTGCCTGTCGCGGCGCAATAAATCAGTCAAAATGTCTATTTCATCGTTAGACCTCGGATTGCGACGCAACGAGTTCCGACGTGCTTGTATTATCTATACGATGCCACAGGAATTGACATAACTCAAATCGGAGTTCTCTAGCTCCATTTTCCGCTTGGGGTTACCTTCTACCAGGTCATGGGTAGGATTCATGTCACTTTTATTGGGCCTACTAGAGCTCTAGTGGCCTAATAAAAGTCGGGATGTTACAATCCAATAAAACTAAAACGATTTTCATCCTCAAAAATTTGCTTGAAGTAGGGGGGAATGGAGTGACATACCTGGATAAAGAGCTCGGAGTGTTTTTCGCGGACGAGCGCCTCTGGTTCCCAAGTATACTCATCTTGTCTGTGATTTGGTCACAATAACTTGACCATTGAGATGGTCTTGTTACGCAGATTCTTCACTTTATGATCTACGACTCTGATTGGTTCAAGCCGGACGGATCTATTTGATCGCAGTTGCACTGGTGGTGTCGGCAGATGCCACTCTGATTGCCGGAGAACTCATCTCAAGGAAGAGACATGAAACACATCATGAAGATTTCCTAGTTCTGGGGGCAGGTCTAATCGATAAGCAACATGGCCAACGCGCTCTATCACCTGATAGGGGCCTAAATAGCGGGGATCTAGCTTCTTATGCTTTCTCAACCTGAAGACACCATGCATGGGCATAATTTTTAGGAACACCATCTCCCCCATGCAGAACTCCACCGGTCAGTGTCGTGCATCATAATAATCAGCATGTCGGCTCTACGCCTCCCGCATCCGTTCTTGGATTAGGCGTATCGTTGTCGTAGTGTTGTCAATATAAGCCACTCCTAAGGCTTCTGGGTCCTCTTCATGAGCCCATGTCAATGGGGTTCGGCAACGCCTCCCGTTCAATACTTCGTACGGAGTCATCTTGAGGCTAGCCTGGTAGCTGTTATTGTAAGAGAACTCAACTAGAGGTAACAACTACTCCCAAGGCTCATTGTGTTCTACTATGTAAAGTCGAAGTAGATCCTCCATCGTCTGATTTGTCCTTTCCGTTTATCCATCTATCTGTGGGTGGAAGGCAATGCTAAAAGCCAACTTTGTCCCGAAGTATGCCTGCACCCGTCTCCATTCCTTGGATGTGAATCGCCCATCACGGTCTGACACGATAAACTTTGGCACTCCGTGGAAACGGACTACTTGATCTATGAAAATCCTGGCCAGAATATCAACATCGTCTCCCTGTTGATTTGGAATGAACCGTGTTACTTTGGTGAGTCGATCTACAATAACCTATATGGAGTCATTTCCAGCACGTGATCGAGGTAGGCCGTGGACAAAGTCCATAGAAATGTCCTCAAACTTCTATTCAGGTATAGGCAGGGGCTGCATCAGTCCTCCTGGGCTGCGACATTCAGCTTTAACCCTTTAACAGGTCTGACATTAGGCCACGAAGTTGGTAACATCTCTTTTCATTTCTGGCCAGCATATGGTCCTACTCAGATCAACATACATTTTAACCACACCAGGGTTGATGGAGTACCTTAACTGGTGCGCTTCTTGCAGAATCTTTTCAAGAATTCCTCCGGTGGAGGGGATAAATACACGATGCCTGAACTGCAAGATCCCATCGTGCAGATTATAATCCTCCTGTGCCCCATCTTGCAGAGATCAGATGATCGGGACTACCTCTGGATCAATATTCTGGGCTTCAGGTATCCGGTCTCGAATGTCGCATTAGATCTCCATCCAATACAACTGGGCATGATATTCCTTCGGGTCTCTTAGGGTAACTATGGTAATTTCAAGGTCTATTAAGGACCGAAACAGCCTTTTTGGGATTTGCTCTATCCAACTCCCAGCTACCGAAGGCTGACGGCTTAGAGCGTTGGCAACTCTGTTAGCCTTCCCGGGGTGATATTGGAGAGTGAAGTCATAATTGCACAGGAATTCTAACCATCGACGCTGTCGGAGGTTTAGCTCTCTCTGGGTGAATATGTATTTGAGGCTTTTATGGTCGAAGAAGATCTCGCATTTTACCCCGTATAAGTAATGCATCTAGATTTTGAGGGCAAAGACGACATCGCCTAATTCCAGATCATGAGCAGTGTAGTTCAACTCGTGCTACTTTAACTAGCGAGATGTGTAGGCCACCACCTTGTTGTGCTGCATCAGAACATCTCTTAATCCCTTCAGGGAGGTATCAGTATAGATCTGAAATCCTCAGTCCCTGCGGGGATCGTAAGAACTGGCGTAGATGTCAGTCGTTTCTTTAATTCAACAAACGCAATTTCGCATTATGGTGTCCATCGGAAGGTAATATCCTTTCTGGTAAGGGTGGTGAGGGGTAAAGAAATCTTGGAGAATCCTTCTACAAACTTTCTATAATACCTGACTAAACCAAGGAAGCTTCGGATATCCGCCGCTGTTCTGAGCAGTGGCCAGTTTTGTATTGCCAAGATTTTGGCCTGATCCACTACTACTCCTTTCTCGTTTATAGTGTGTCCCAGGAATCCGACTTCTTCTAACAGAAACTTGCACTCACTGAATTTGGCAAAGAGGGAGTGCCCTCAAAGTTTCAGTAGTACCATCTGCAGGTGTCTGGTATGATCTGTCTTTGTTTTTGAATATATTAAAATATTGTCAATGAAGATGATCACGAAGTGATCTAGGAAAGGCTCGAAGACTTTATTCATTAGAGAAAAAAGCGGAGGGTGCGTTGGTGATCCCAAAGGGCATCACAAGAAACTCATAGAGACTGTAACGAGAGCTGAAGGCGGTCTTGGGAATATCTTCCTCCCGAATTCGAAGCTGGTAGTAGCCTGATCTTAGGTCCATCTTGGAGAAGACTAATGCACCTTGTAATTGATCGAATAGTTTGTCGATCCTAGAAAGTGGTATGTGTTTCGTATCGTAAGCTTATTTAGTTCTCGGTAGTCTATGCACAGACGTAATGTCTCGTCCTTCTTCTTTACAAATAGTATTGGTGCTCCCTAGGGCGAGGAGCTGGGGAGAACGAATCCAGCATCTATTAGCTCCTGCAGTTAAATTTTTAACTTGGCTAGTTCTCTTGGGGCCATTCGGTAGAGTGCTCGGGACACTGGTCGAGCCCCGATCACGAGCTCTATCTGAAAATCAACTTCTCGCTGGGGTGGCAATCCTGGGAGGGATTCGAGGAAGACGTACGGGAAATCAAGTACTACTAGGACCTCGGCAAGCACTTGAGTTTTGTTCTCCATTTCGAAGTAAATAAGGTACACCTCATCCTTCTGCCGGACCGATTTTATAATCTGCACAGAAGTTAAAATAATACGAGAGACAGAGGGTACACCTGTCAACCTAATGTCCTATCCGCTTTAGTTCTGCAGTCGGACTTCTCGTGTTGAACAATTTATTTGCGCCTTGTGCTCGGCTAGCCAGTCCATTCCCAGTATAATATCAAATCAAGTTATTGCCAGGATTGTCGCATAGACCTCAAATTTCGCATCCCCTAGTATAGCCTGGAACGATCATCTCTCTGTTGACGTCATGTCTGATCCATCCGGTAGACGGATTCGTATAGACAATCCGGACAAGCAAACAACATTCTCCTTAGTCATAATAAAATCGTAGGATACGAAGGAGCACGTCGTTCTAGTATCGAAGAGGGTCTTGGCAGGGTCCTTCTAACAATATAATTCTTGAGAGAATAGGGAGCATATATATATGTATATATATATAATGTAGGTATACATATATATCCTAGTTTAGTACAAGTAGTAGCATGTGGTATATCTCTATCGCCTAATATATATACCTATCATTACATCGGGAGCTGGCCCGTGTTGTAGATCCAGTGGATAGGACTCTAGGGGCGCTGCTCGTCCCTGTTGACCTCTCCTACCAAGTCTTCCTTGTCGGCCCCTTTGACCCTGTCCCCGTGCTGGTTGCCCACCCTGTATAGCTCCTAGTCTTGGCCTTCCCGCTGCCTGTGGGCAGAAGTCCCTCATATGACCTGGCTGCTGACACAAGAAGCAGTTCCCTACGAAGGGAATGTCATGCTGGGCTACTGGCGCAGACTATGGTGCTGGAGCTGGTCTGACATCCTGCTGCGGTGTTGGGGTGCTGGTGGGTGCCTATAAGGCTATCTGTAGTGTCTATGTCTGCGCTCTCTATCCCGTCGGTGGGGAGAAACTCCTTTGTCTTGTCTATTACCTCTAAGGTCCTCGGTCCATCCTCTATGCTGCTGGGCAACCATCCGTTGGTCTAACTCCAACGCCACTACATGACGTAGCTATGGTGTGGAAGGTAGACTGAGAGATCATAATTAGGGCCTGTCTCAAGTCATCTCGTAAGCCTCGGTAGAAACGGGAAGCTATATCCCTATCAGAGGCAGCCAAATTCCCGGCAAAGCGTGCCAGGTATATGAACTCTCTCATACTCCAACACTGTCCGGTGACCCTGACGGATGTGCATGAACCTCTCCTGCAAAATAGCTCGGTCCGCATGTGTAATAAATAACTCCAGTAGAGCCTCCGAGAACTCTCCCCATAGAATAGCGCTCAATGGTCGTCCCCTAAAAGTCGAGCGGCTGGCCGCTCTCCACCAGTCCCTAACATATCCCTCCAACAGGGTCACCACAAGTGAGACAGCAGCTACTGTTGGGCATATCATGCCTACGAGCAGTTCCTCCACACGCTCCACCCACTCCTCTGCCTGGATGGCAGTCTCTGTGCCTCTAAAAGCGGGAGGCCTCAGTCCTCGAAAAGTCATCAGTAAATCTATAGGTGTCGTAATCTCTCGTGGAAGTTATGTCAAGGCTGTCCGGAAGGTGGCCAGGATGGATGTCAATGTCTGCCCCAAGTCAGTCTCGGTAAACGGTACAGCCGCGGGGGCGACCGGGTCTAGAGATGGGGTGGCGGTAACATATTCTCTGGAAGAGGACCCCCCATTATTGTACTCCGGTATCTGGAGAAGTAACAGGAAAGAGTATCAGTACTTTGTAAAAGTAGGGAAAATTTGCAAAAATAACTGACGAAGCGGAAACAACGGTGTATGGGCATACTAACGTACAGTCTAGAATCCCTAAGCCTTTACATTAGGGTCCACCAGACTTCCGTTGCAAGGTTCATTCCGAACCGAGGAACGAAGTGAGGTACGGGGGGATCCTGAGACTACTCCACAAGAACGAATCATGATCGTTCTGATCCATTTGTAAGCTCCCCCCAAAACCTTAGATCGGGTCAGGTCGGAGGGGATCTTACGTGCCCAAGGCGTCCACCCAGTGCTCCTTTAAGGGGTAGCGACCCACTCTACTAAGCACTAAGTGTCCGCCTTGCTGGGCTAGAATCACAACATTCACAACACATCAGAGATTTGCGGAAGCATTAACAGAAAAACACTAATATATATACAACTTCATAAATATCTACATGAGTACAAGGTTATAGCCTATGTTCTTATATAAGCCTGCAAGCTGTACAAATTCTACTTATAGCATCTCCCTCTCACTCTCTATCTTGCTCACTGGTACTCACATCTCGAAACTCTGTAGACATCAGTGGTGCTTCTACTCGGGGTGTCCTAACCACTGGCGCGTTCTCCTACGGCAGGGGGTCGTTATGGTGCTCCATTTCCTGTGATTGGTCATTTAAATAACCGTTAGTCACAGGGCTAAGTAGAAACAAATCTCGTCCTTGGATCCATATCTGGGGACGAGCACACACACACCCAGCAATATAAGATAGTCGAAGCATGAGAGGGTTAACATAACATTTAATCTAGGAGCGGCGATAAAAGAAAGGTAGCATAACTGAAATGGCAGCAATATTAACATCAGTTATGATAAGGGCTCTACTATTATACCAGCACACAAAATATACACCTTCAATATCCTATTATAAGCATTCACAGCCACACACAAACATCCTATGTCGACATAGTATGGACCGCTTCTGTTCCAGCAGGTAGCGAGCCCCGTGGGCCTTACCGATGTGGTCATCGGTGACAGTGGCAAGTCCTACCACTTCTTGGGGTGGTCTTACTGCACAGCCCCAGGCCCCAACGTACAACCTCGTATACTATTGGATGTGAGCGACTTCTGGCGATATGACATTTTGGCTAACCAGTGTAGGAATGACCCAACAGGGAAAGATAAAGGCCGGTTACCTGTGGTACCCATCTCCTCTGTCGCCTTCAGCCGTCAACCTTCCCACACCAGTACGAACGGTTTGCGGAAGAGACTGACCCGCCTGTTGGAACACCCTATTACTAATTTGGGTAAGGATCACTATGCTTGTCTTAGGATCCTAGTTGACCTAGTTGTATAGTTGAGAAGGTCAACATTAGAATGAGTCTAGGGTCTAGAACTTAGTTTTGAAGCTGCCCCCAAGTCCACTCCAAGATCAAGGATGAAGAGCTAAGTCTAAGGCAATTTTCGTCGAGCTCTGGTCGACGAATCGTCGAACTCAGTTCGACGCTCTCTGAGCTCAACTTCAACAAATCGTCGATCTCCGGTCGACGATCTTCGAGCTCAGATCGTCTATCTGCTTTTAGCCAGTTTCTGCTTAGTCGTCGAACTCCCCTCGACTATCGTCTAGCTCAGTTCGACGATGCCTCCTTCAGCTGTTTCTCAGGTCGCTGAGCTCAGTTCGACGATCTTTGAGATCAGTTCGACGTTTTCTGTCTGCTTATCTCAGTTCATCTCTGAGCTCAGCTCGACGATCGTAGAGCTCAGATCGACGATTGTTTGAAGAGATCAACGTCTTCAAGATTTCAAATGCTGCTGATTCTTTGGAATGTTTTTGAATATTATCAGCATTTATGACAGAAGATCTCCCAGCCGTTTGGAGCAAGTTTCAAGGAATTATTCAGAGAATGTTTGCTGGACTTTCCTCTAAAAGACAAGACCATTTATGGAAAACATTTATGACTGACCAACGGCTATTTTTTTGGACAAGAGAATCTTAGAAATTATTATTCATCTCTTCTGCCTCTCAGCTAGAACATATACACAGATTGACAAGAAGAGTGAACACAGAATAGAGAATACTGATAGCAGAAGAATAACAGAACTGCAACTTCAAAATTCTTCTTACTGACTGAAAAGTGTTCACAATCCCATCATCTCCAGACATCTCATCACAATCTTTTGCTGGAGATCAAAGTGAAGACCTATCACCCTTCTGCAAAGCTTCTCTGCCTGAACCTCTCTACATCTCAGGGGGAGCTTTGACATCTTCAATCCACTTGTGCTTCTCTCATTTGACTGAGAACAGAGAAGACAACTTCAACTTTCACTTTTTCTTTTCCTGCTGTAAAAGGGTTCTTGAACTCCCTTCAAAAGTTCTGTCTGGTTCTGAGAGCCTTGTCAAAACTCAGTGGTGGCAAGACACCTTATCAAAAAATCTAGCTTTGGTTTTTGAGCACCTTATCAAAAGCTCATTGGTGTCAGGACACCTGATCAACTCAGTCCTGAGTGGATTCCTACCAAGGGTGGTAGAAGAGTGGATGTACCCAGTTTTGGGGAACCACTATATTTCCTTGTGTTTTCTGGTTTTGCTTGTGTGATTTGTCTGCTGTGTGCTTTGTCCTTTTCCTTTCAGTTTTTAAGTTTCTGTTAGCACTCTACACTATAGCTTAAATAGAATTTTAATTTGTGCTATTTTAATAATTCAAAAATTATTTTAACTAAACTCTATTCACCCCCCCTCTAGAGTTGAGATAGATCTTACCCTCACTTTCAATTGGTATCAGAGCCAGGTTGGTTGCTCATACTGGTTAACACCTGAACCAAAAGATCCCTGATAAGATCAATCTCTGTAGAGGATTATTTTCTATACATCTATTTATTTATTTAAAGACATGGCACAGAACAAAGATTATGCAAGCACCAGACCACCAGTGTGCAACCTTTCCAAGTTTGCACTCTGGAAGGCAAGGATTAGATTATATATGAATTCTATTGATGAGGATATCTTTAATTCTGTCTTGACAGTGTGTCCAACTCCACCAGCAAGCTCAAGTACAAGTGCTGTTCCACCTCCTTCTGGAACAGATGCAGATATAAAGAAGTGGAAGATTGCAGATGCTAAGGCTATGAACATCTTAGCCCAAACTATGTCTGATGACATTTTTCAAAAGGTAGCTGAATGCAACTCAGCCAAAGAAACCTGGGACAAACTCTCTGAAATTGTCTCAGGATCTGCTGATGAAAGAAAGGATAGAAGGTCTCATCTGATAAGTCAATATGAGAACTTCAAGAAAGGAGAAGGTGAATCAGTGGCTGACATGTACAACAGACTAAGTTTAATTGTCAATGAGCTAAAGACTTTGGACAAGGAAATCTCCTTAACTGAACTAAATGATAAAATCCTGATGTGCTTCCCCAGCACTTGGGATTCAAGAATCTGGCCAATCAAAGATGCCAGAAGTCTGAATGAGATTACCACTGAAGCTCTCCTGGGCAAGCTCAAGTCCTATGAGCTGCTCATTAAAAATAGAGAAGAAGAACAAAAGGCCACTTCTCCAGCCCCAAGGAAAGAGAAGACCATAGCCTTCAGAGCTGCAGAAGAGGAGCCTGAAGAAAAAGCTACAGGAAATGATGAGCTAATAAGTCTTCTGGCCAAAAGATTCTATAAGATGGCCAGAAAAGATTTCAGAAAGAGGCCATACAAAGGACATGACAAGCCAAGGTATGATAAGTCAAATAATAATAATAAAGAAATCATTTGCTTTGGCTGCAGGAAACCAGGGCACATTGTACCTGACTGTCCAGAAAACAAGAATAAGGACAAGAAGGAAAGAAGAGAAAGAAGAAAAGAAAAGGACTACAAGAAGAACAGCTCAGACAAAGCATCCTCCAGCAAAAACAAACATACAAGGAAGGGCTTTGTTGCTGAGACATGGAGTGAGACTGAAGAGGAATCTGAAGCCTCATCCAGTTCCAGTGATGATGAGGATGATGCAGATGAAAAGGAGTTCTGCATGATGGCTATCAATGCATCACAACAAAACTCTGATGAAGAATCAGAATCAGATTCAGACACTCACCCAGATGAAGATCAGGTAATCAATTCTTTTGATTTTCATTCTGAAGATTTCAAAAGTGAATTTAAGACACTATGCCTAGACCTATTAAAATCTGAGAAGGAGATAATATCTCTCAGGAATCAACTGTCTGAGCATAGTATCCTAAACTCAAAGAACCTCAAGCTCTCTGAGGAGTTAGAATGCTGTAGGGAGGAGATAGCCTCACTGAAAAGTGAACTATCAAAGGCCAAAAAGTTTGAAGAATCTCTAAATGGGAGAAGTATCAGACTTATGGACATCACAAGCACAGTGAACTCTAGATTCAATAGTACACTGGGTTTGGGTGCCTCCCCCAGCCAACCTATAGTGTTAACAACTCCAATCAAATTTGTCTCTGACAAAGGAAAGGGAGTAGTAGAGGTGGCTAGGAAGAATGCAGACCTGCCAGAGAAAATTTTAGTTCAACAAAATGCGTCGAGCAGAGCTCGACGATCGTCGAAGAGAGCTCGACGATCTAAGCACAGATCGTCGACCTCAGATCGACGACACCCAAACTCTGAACTCAAGCACTATCGATCTTCGAACAGAGATCGACGATCTGACCCAAGATCGTCGACCTCAGATCGACGATCGTCGAACAGAGTTCAGAATTGTGAACACATTTTCAATGGCTCAGTCAAATTCAATCCTAGAAGTTGCACATCCCATGGACTCAACCCCTATACTGAGTGGATAGTAACTCCTAGGAGATACCATCCTGAAGGCTATAAGAGTCAACCTGGGATGTCCTTTATTTCAGAATTTAAAGGTTATCAACCTAGGCCCAAGGTTAACTGGGTCAAAAACAAATAAGCTGTTTGTGTGCAGGTGAAGACCTATCCAGCATCAAACCATCAATGGTATCTGGATAGTGGGTGCTCAAAGCACATGACAGGGGACAAGGACAATTTCACTTCCTTCAAAGCCAAGCTTGGACCCAAAGTAATTTTTGGAGACTCAAGCTTTGGAACTACAAAAGGATATGGTGCAGTCCAAATTGGCTCAGTCACCTTCAAAAGGGTGGCATATGTTGAAGGACTCAAGCACAACCTGATAAGTATCAGTCAATTGTGTGATGAAGGATATCAAGTAACCTTCAACAAAGCCATATGCAAAGTCCAGTCAGTGGACAACACAACTGTGTTGACAGGTAACAGAAGAGGTAACATTTACTTAGTGAATTTTCTTTCACCTGTAGTAGATATCTGCCTGTTTAACTCCATTTCAAAACCAAACAATTTGTGGCATAAAAGACTAGGACACATTAACCTTAGAACCATTTCTAGGCTATCCAAAGACAACCTTGTTAGAGGACTACCTTCTGGTCCCTACAAGAAGGAAGAACTTTGCAAGGCATGTCAATTAGGCAAGCAAACTAAAAATAGCTTTAAGTCACTTAATAAGAGTGATTCACCTAGGATTTTGTATTTGTTGCACATGGATCTCTTTGGACCCATATCTGTACAAAGCCTAGGAGGGAAGTCCTATACTTTAGTGGTTGTAGATGACTTCTCAAGATTCACTTGGGTATTCTTTCTGAGGAAGAAGTCTGATAACTTCAAGTGTTTGACAGATTTTCTCAAATGCATTCAGATTGAGTTCAACACTCACATTGCCCTGATCAGAAGTGATCATGGGACAGAGTTTGATTCTCTTCTCATGCAAGAGTTCTGTCAAAGTGAAGGGATCAGGCACACTTTCTCAGCTCCTAGAACTCCTCAACAAAATGGGGTAGCTGAAAGGAAAAATAGAACCCTAATTGAATCTGCTACTACATTGTTGTCAGATGCTCACCTACCTCTATCCTTTTGGGCTGAGGCAGTGAACACCTCCAACTATGTGTTGAACAGAAGCCTGATACATAAACTGAAGGGCAAGACTCCCTATGAATTGCTCAAAGGGAAGAAACCTAAAGTAAACTATTTTAAAGTTTTTGGTTGTATTTGTTATATTCATAATAATGACAAGAAATATCTAGCAAAATTCCAAGCTAAAGCTGATGAAGGAGTGTTTCTGGGATACTCCATGATCAGCAAGGCTTATAGGGTTTATAACAAATCATCTTGCAAAATTGAAGAATCTGTTCATATTATTTTTGATGAAGCTAACATGTCTTTCAAGGAGAAGAATGCTTCTACCATAGAACCTTTGCAGGTACAATCTTTAGCTGAAGACTTGAACAAACTGCAAGTTACTGAAAAGAATGACAGCAGTGATGATGAAGAAGAAGTTCAACATCTAAAAGAAAATCACCTTGAAGAACCTGTTGTTGTTCCACTAGAGGAAACAACAACACAGGCTAGTGAACAATCAACACCTCCTGCTGATTTAGTAACAATAAGAGATCATCCAACTTCCCAAGTTATTGGAGACATCTCAGCTGGTGTGCAGACCAGAAATCAGGTCAACCAGAACTTAATGCACACTTGCTTCCTATCTCAAATTGAGCCTCAATCCATTCAAGATGCAGAGCAAGATCCACACTGGATCATTGCAATGCAAGAGGAGTTGCATCAATTTGACAGGAACAAGGTTTGGAAACTAGTACCTAAGCCAAAGGATCATCCCATTGTTGGAACAAAGTGGGTATTCAGGAACAAGCTGGATGATCAAGGAGTTATAGTCAGAAACAAGGCAAGGCTAGTTGCTCAAGGGTACTCTCAACAAGAAAGAATAGACTATGACCAGACCTTTGCACCAGTTGCAAGGTTAGAGGCCATCAGAATATTTCTAGCTTATGCTGCTCACAAAGGCTTCAAGGTCTACCAGATGGATGTGAAGAGTGCTTTTCTCAATGGGGACATCAAAGAGGAAGTCTATGTTAGACAACCTCCAGGTTTTATCTCTCTAACTCACCCTGATTATGTTTTCAAATTGCATAAAGCATTATATGGTCTCAAGCAAGCTCCTAGAGCATGGTATGAGACCCTAGCATGCTTTCTTCTGGAAAATGATTTTACTAGGGGGAGAGTAGACCAAACTCTTTTTATTAGAACCCATAAGTCCCATACCCTACTAGTGCAAATTTATGTGGATGATATTATATTTGGCTCCACTGATTCAAACCTGTGCAAAAAGTTTTCCAAGCTTATGCATTCTAAGTTTGAAATGAGTAGCATGGGTGAGCTGTCCTTCTTCTTAGGACTGCAAGTCAAGCAACATGCTGAAGGCATATTTATTTCTCAAACCAAGTATGCAAAAGAATTGGTTAAGAAATTTGGTATGTCTGATGCATCAAGTATGAAAACACCCATGCCCTCAAATGCTGTAATAGATGCTGATGAACATGGGAAACCTGTTGATCAGACAACATATAGAGCAATCATTGGCTCTTTATTGTACCTTACAGCCAGTAGGCCTGATATAATGTTTGCCACATGTCTTTGTGCTAGATTCCAAGTTAGCCCTAGAGAGTCACACTTAATCTTGGTTAAGAGGATTCTTAGGTATGTAAAAAGTTGTCCAAATCTAGGACTCTGGTATCCAAAAGATTCAGCATTTGACTTAACTGGATTCTCAGATGCTGATTATGCTGGATGCAGAATAGACAGGAAAAGCACCAGTGGAACATGCCAGTTCCTTGGTGACAGACTTGTCTCCTGGTTTTGTAAGAAGCAAACATCTGTGTCAACTTCAACTGCTGAAGCTGAGTACATGGCTGCAGGCAGTTGCTGCTCACAAATATTGTGGATACAAAATCAGCTTCTAGACTATGGCTACAACCTAGAGAAGTCAAAAATTTTCTGTGATAATACTAGTGCTATTTCTATAGCCCAAAATCCAGTCCTCCATAGTAGGACAAAACACATAGAAATTAGGCATCATTTCCTAAGGGATAATGTAGAGAAGAACAAAATTGAACTTCAATATATTCCTACTGATTTGCAAAGGGGAGATATTTTCACCAAGCCCTTGGATGAAAAGAAACACAGGTTCTTCCTAAATCAGTTAGGCATGATAGATGGAGGAAGTCTTAATTAAAATCCAAGATTTTGAAAAGCTAAAACAGATCAAGACTAGGCTAAAAAATTCTGTCTTTTGAATGAGTTTAGACTCTGAACTGCGCTCGACGTTTTCTCAAAAATCGTCGACCGGAGATCGACGATTTTCCTATCGTCGATCTGAGTTCAGAGCCTTCGCTAGATCTAGAAGTTTTCTTCATCTGTTCAGAGGCCGTCGAGCTGAGCTCGACGTTTTTCAACATCGTCGAATGAAGATCGCCGATTTTGAAGACTCTTCAGATTCCCTCTGTAGCCTAAATCGTCGAGCTTAGATCGACGCTTCGTCGAGCTGAGCTCCACGATCTTCTTTTTCGCCGTCGAACCCTAATATAAAATCATCTTTCAGCCATCGTTCTCCTTTTTACGCTTTCATACTCTGCAACTTTCTTCCTTTTCCCTCCAAATTTTCTACGCTTGGTCGTTTTTGGTTTTCTGTTGCAGGTTCATATGGCTGATTCGAGGGCTGCGATTGCCAAGATGAAATTCGACACCGGTTTCGACATAGACATAAACTCATTTGATGGAAGCGACCAGCGCTTCAAGGATGTTCTGAATCTATTCAGAGAACAACAGCTAACTCAGATAATGACTATCCGAATGAAGATAGCAGCAGAGGAGATTAAGGAATGGTGTTATACCGCAGCAGATGAGTCTGAGAATACTGTTGTCGGCACCATTAAGGGGACCCAGGTAATTCTCTCCCCGGCTTTATTAACTGACGTCTTTCAACTCAGTACTGGAGAAGACTCCATTGATCTGTCTGGAGAGGAGTATGCCTCCATGTTAGATAGGATGGGTCATAATGTAATTAACCCTAATAAGCTGCTGAAAAAGAATCTGGTTATAGAATTCCAGTTCCTGGCTGATGTAGTTGGGAAGGTGCTGTTGGCCAAGCACTCGGCTCATGACACAATTTCCAGGTATCAGTTCTGCCTGATGGGAGCCTTACTGGATAAGAAACACCTCGACTGGGGCTCCATCTTCTTCACCCTGATTAAGAAGAAGATAAGCAAGTCTGCAGTCAGTTTTGGAAGAATCTTGGGGGTCTTTCTGCACTCAAGGTGCCCTGACCTTTTGACCTCTTCTGGGATGTTCATCAATGCATCCAAGAGGCTCTCCTGTGCCCTCTTCAGTAAATGGGACAGGCAGATAATCAACCCCTCCAGGGCTGCTGCAACACTTCTATCAGGCACAAGGACCAACCTGGTCACTCCTCTAGTAGAAGAGCTGCCTGCTTCTTCTTCTCCCCAAGCCATATATACCCAAGCCATCACCTCCTCACCACCAGTCTCCACCATTATTATCTCATCTCCCATTACCATTTCCTCACCTATGTCATCCCCTATTACCATCTCTTCACCAGCCTCATCTCCTCCAGCATCTACCTCTGAGGTATTCCTCCCTCTCTTCTCTTACCAAACCCTTACCTCTCCATCCTACTCTCTTTTAGAGGATTCCTTCATGGATGACAATCCCTCTTCTCCTCCTGAGACATCTTCCCTCCAACAAATGCTTCATGACATTCTCTCTCAACCCTCCTTCACACCCTCTCTCACTTCCCCTATCTTCTCCTCAACCTTCTCTATCCCCACTATTCCTTTTTCTGAACCCTCCATCCCTACTCCTCCTATCTCCACCTTTTCAGCTTCATCCACCATCCCTCCATCCTCCTTGGCTACTACCTCTGCTCAAGCCTCTCTTGGGCATGTAGATGTTTCTGGCCTGGCTGACAGGCTCTATGAGTTGCTAGCTCCCAAGCTGGTATCTCTGCTGGAGTCCTCCCTGACTCCACTCCTGAAGCAAGTCCAGGAGCTGTCCACCAAGCTTGATTCTTTTTCCTCCTCCCAGGCAATCCCTTCTACTGGGTGCCTTGGCTCACCTCTCTCTGAACCAAGGCAGGGGGAGATGCCTTATGAAGAAGTGATTGTGCCAGCTCCAGCTCCAGCTTCTACTCTCTCAGCAAGCTCAGGATGTGCTTTTGCACTTAATCTGCAGAGGTTACTATCCAGATTTGATACAGCCTATCTCAGATGTCTGCCTCCAATTTCTGCTGAAGATCTGTCCAAGGCCATTGTGCCTGTACCTGTCTGTAATCCCAGCCAGATTGCTTCCTATATCAAGTCATGGAAGGCTGTGGATGTACCTGATGCTGCTACTAAGGCCACTGTGCCTCCTTTTGTTGATACTGCTGCTGCTGATACAGAAATGATTCCAGCACCTAATGCTGAGGAAATTGTTGTTGAAACTGATGCTGCTGACTCTGCTATCCCTGCTGCTCCTGCTCTTGCTCCTGCTCCTGCTCCTGCTGCTGCTGCAAAGCTCAAAGCTCAAGAAGAATATCTAAGAAGAATTGATGCTTTATATGATCAACCTCAGAGTTCTGAAAGTGATCAGTACAGAACTGATTCTGATGATTCTGCCAGCACAATTGCCAAAAAGAGAAAAGCCAGAAGTAAAGCAATGATGTCAGTTCCTCCTGCCATAGCTAAAGACTCCAATGACATTCCATATTATATTCTGCATGACTGCCCCATCACTGAACCATGGATGCAATTTTCCAAGAACCAACTAAAGGCCATGAAAAAGAGAAGAAAGCTTGACAAATATGAAAAAGGATCATCTCAACATCAGCCTCCTCCTCCTCCTCCTCCAGACTCTGGATCAGGCTCAGCTCCTCAAGCTCCAGCTCCTAGACAAAGTTCCTCTCAATCCTATTCTAAGTATTACCAAAAGGGACAACATCAAAGAGGATATCAACCCAGAAGGGGTAGTTACAGAGGAAATCAAAGAGGACAGAGACCCTATCAAAGGGAAGGACAAGGCCATTCTGACTCTACTTCAGGCCCTTACCCTTACAAACTGAAAGACACAGTTGCTCCAAGGACCTCTCCTGCTCCTGAATCTCTCAACAAATATGAACCTGCTGTTCCATATGAGGATCCCGAGAACAATCCTGTGGCCTGGACTGCTAGGATGAAAGAGTTGGCTGTTCTTGATCAGATTAAGAAGGCTAGAGAACAAGGCAAAGAAATATCCAACATTACAACCTTATCAGAACAAAGAAAGAAAGAACTGGAAAAGTATGCTTCAAAGAAATTTTTTCAATCCAGAAGAGTACATGAAGCTGCACCCAGAGGCTGTAGTTCCAAGGCCAAGATCTCAAACCTCTCTAGGTGCAGAAGATGACAGAAGGTCCAAGAAAGAAGCCCTAAACCCTAACAGAGAAATTTTATTTAAAAAGGGAACTGAAAAGAAGTGATCTGTGTAAGCAAACATATCATCCACCTTTGGATATCTGCTCTATTTATCTGTGATATGCATTGCTGTTTCTCTGCATTTTGTATTTAACTTCTGTATTATTGAATGCTCTTTATGATTGTCTGTAAATAGTAATCCTAACCCAAATAGGGGGAGATTGTTGGAACACCCTATTACTAATTTGGGTAAGGATCACTATGCTTGTCTTAGGATCCTAGTTGACCTAGTTGTATAGTTGAGAAGGTCAACATTAGAATGAGTCTAGGGTCTAGAACTTAGTTTTGAAGCTGCCCCCAAGTCCACTCCAAGATCAAGGATGAAGAGCTAAGTCTAAGGCAATTTTCGTCGAGCTCTGGTCGACGAATCGTCGAACTCAGTTCGACGCTCTCTGAGCTCAACTTCAACAAATCGTCGATCTCCGGTCGACGATCTTCGAGCTCAGATCGTCTATCTGCTTTTAGCCAGTTTCTGCTTAGTCGTCGAACTCCCCTCGACTATCGTCTAGCTCAGTTCGACGATGCCTCCTTCAGCTGTTTCTCAGGTCGCTGAGCTCAGTTCGACGATCTTTGAGCTCAGTTCGACGTTTTCTGTCTGCTTATCTCAGTTCATCTCTGAGCTCAGCTCGACGATCGTAGAGCTCAGATCGACGATTGTTTGAAGAGATCAACGTCTTCAAGATTTCAAATGCTGCTGATTCTTTGGAATGTTTTTGAATATTATCAGCATTTATGACAGAAGATCTCCCAGCCGTTTGGAGCAAGTTTCAAGGAATTATTCAGAGAATGTTTGCTGGACTTTCCTCTAAAAGACAAGACCATTTATGGAAAACATTTATGACTGACCAACGGCTATTTTTTTGGACAAGAGAATCTTAGAAATTATTATTCATCTCTTCTGCCTCTCAGCTAGAACATATACACAGATTGACAAGAAGAGTGAACACAGAATAGAGAATACTGATAGCAGAAGAATAACAGAACTGCAACTTCAAAATTCTTCTTACTGACTGAAAAGTGTTCACAATCCCATCATCTCCAGACATCTCATCACAATCTTTTGCTGGAGATCAAAGTGAAGACCTATCACCCTTCTGCAAAGCTTCTCTGCCTGAACCTCTCTACATCTCAGGGGGAGCTTTGACATCTTCAATCCACTTGTGCTTCTCTCATTTGACTGAGAACAGAGAAGACAACTTCAACTTTCACTTTTTCTTTTCCTGCTGTAAAAGGGTTCTTGAACTCCCTTCAAAAGTTCTGTCTGGTTCTGAGAGCCTTGTCAAAACTCAGTGGTGGCAAGACACCTTATCAAAAAATCTAGCTTTGGTTTTTGAGCACCTTATCAAAAGCTCATTGGTGTCAGGACACCTGATCAACTCAGTCCTGAGTGGATTCCTACCAAGGGTGGTAGAAGAGTGGATGTACCCAGTTTTGGGGAACCACTATATTTCCTTGTGTTTTCTGGTTTTGCTTGTGTGATTTGTCTGCTGTGTGCTTTGTCCTTTTCCTTTCAGTTTTTAAGTTTCTGTTAGCACTCTACACTATAGCTTAAATAGAATTTTAATTTGTGCTATTTTAATAATTCAAAAATTATTTTAACTAAACTCTATTCACCCCCCCTCTAGAGTTGAGATAGATCTTACCCTCACTTTCACCGCCACAATTTACCACAAGCAATTTACAAGCAATCAAACAGTTACTTTCGCTAGCACATACCGGGAATGTGACGGCTTGCCCTATTATGTTTTGAACTTCGGGCGGCTGCGCTCAGCTCAACTTTTGACAAGGAGCATGGGAGCTTTTTATTTGGGGCAAAACCTGGAGGAATACCTCAACTCCGGTTATCCCTATCTAAGGCTCGACCTTAATAGGCAACTACTCGTCAGAGCAGGACCCGGGCATAAAATAGTAAATTGCAGAAATGAAAAGCGGTGATTAAAGCTACTTATAATGAAAGCTGCATAATTTAAGTGATGGAAAGACCAGTACGAAACTAGAGTTGATTAAAAGTACTGAACTGAACTTGATCAGTACGAGACTGGAATTAAAAGCATTGAATTGAACTTGACCAGTACGAGACTGGAAATGAAATTGAAAATACTGAAATGAACTTGACCAGTACGAGACTGGAATTGAATTGTAAGTATCGAACTGAACTTGACCAGTATAAGAATGGAATTAAAAGTACTGAATAGAACTTGACCAGTACGAGACTGGAATTAAAAGTACTAAATAGAACTTGACCAGTATGAGACTGGAATTAAAAGTACTGAATAGAACTTGAGCAGTACTTGATACGCCCAAAATAGATTTACGTAATAACGCAAGTGCACGTGCCGAATCAAGTAATAAAATGATGGGTTAAGATCGTTCCCTCGAGGAAGTGAATAATCTAGTGCTCGCAAATACTAGCTCTACCCTTTCTTTAAATTTAAGCGAGATGATTAAAAGTTAATTTGGATTAAGGACAATTAAAAAGAAAAATAATAATAATAACTGAGTATCGTTAATTTAGAATGACTTTAATCAAGTTGAAGAAGTAGTTTCGTACGTTGAATTCCTTTGTCTATTGCGATGAGTTTTTAGAATGATTTTTTATGAAATGATTAACTACTATCCTGCAACTATTTGAAAGTGGAATTCGTCATCTCTCGATCTCAGAAATTCGTTTACCCTAATTCTCCTAGTTATCTCTAACTTAGGTAAAATGAGAATAACATAAAGCACTCAAATCAATGTTGCTAGCCCAAGACGAAATCTTTTTCTTTCTTGATGCTATGTTGAAATTTATGCTATACTTACGTCACTCCTCTCTTGAATCTTGCAGCGCAGTATAAAGACGGAATTTTGGCTAAAGATTTACACGACTCCTCTCTCGAATCTCGCCGTGCAAAAATAAAGGATTCAACCCTAAAAATACGTGACTCCTCTCTCGAATCTCGCCACATAAATTAGAAGAGGAATACTTGATCCAAAACTTCCATAACATAGAACATAAAAATCAACAAAGATACGTTTTCAACAATCATAAAAGATGAAATTACAAATATCATATCACAGTAAGTCAAAGTACTTCCAACGTACAAAACAAGGAAATTTAGTTCATATTCGAAGGATGAAATCGCATAATAAGAAAGATCTTACTAGACATGATGTTTAGAAATGAAAATACTGCAGGAATTTGTGTTCAGAATCCGCTTCCGAGTCTTCATCCTCCTTGTCGGTGCGTCCAAACCCTAGCCGTTCTTCTTCTTCTCCAAGATGATGACACTCCAAAAAACTCATTCTAATCTTTTTCAAAAGTCCCTTTATGGTATGAGATTCTCTTCATAAAAACGTGCATTCCTTTACCAAGAGTTGCCTCTTTTCAATTTTCATTTTGGCGTAAAATTCGAATTTTAAATTCAAAATCCGTCCAGCAGTTATTGCAACAACTTTTTCTGGTTGTTGTAACAACCTGCGCAGTCCAAAATAATTCCAGCTTTACTTCTCCAGATCGATTCCTTTGGCATTTCTAGCAAGAAAAAACATGGAAAAATTACACATTTTAACCATAAACAAAATAGATATGAATTTTCTTATATTTTTGCTTATTTAATTCATTTTTTTATCAATAAGATGAATATTAAAATAGAATAAAGCAATAGATAACTTCTTTTCGGGAACTTATCAACTGGAATTAAAAGTGCTGACTAGAACTTGACCAGTACGAGACTGGAATTAAAAGTACTGAATAGAACTTGACCAGTACAAGACTGGAATTAAAAGTACTGAATAGAACTTGACCAGTACGAGACTGGAATTGAAAGTACTGAATTGAGCTTGACCATTACGAGACTGGAATTGAGAGTACTGAATTAAACTTGACCAGTACGAAACTGGAGTTAAAGGTACTGAATAGAACTTGATCAGTACGATACTGAAATTAAAATTACTGAATAGAACTTGACCCGTACGAGACTGGAATAATCATAAAGAAGAAAAAAGTTAGTAGTCCAATCACTCAATTTAGGAGGCTTCAGATCATCTCCATTTTCAGGAGGCAAATCCAATTCTATTTCAGTTTTAAAGGCTTTCTTGGGTTACACTTATTATTAAGATTCGATAATTTGGTTGCGCCTTTTTAGTTCACGGCTTAATTGGATCAAGGCTTTTTAGGAGTTACATATTTATTATTCATCGAGAATAATTAGCAACTCGCGACTCGTACTCTACCTTCGGAGTCTGCCCAACCACCCGAGGGTTGAGGCGCTTAGCGGTTTCACGAAATCTCGGAACGCCGAAAGCTTGGCCTCTTGCCTCGGCCACTTACATTGATAAAGTAATTTGAATTTAATATCCAATTTAGGGAAGGTGGTCGCGGATTCCAATTTTTATTTCCGAGGAGAAAGAGCAAAATAAATCTCGAGAGTGACCATAGGATCCCGGAAATTAGAAAAGATATCAATTCTTATCACCATGCCCCCAAATTTTAATACAACCTCTAATGGGGTATAAACTAAGCCTAGATAATTTTTCATAATTTTTCGAGCCACTTTGGGCCTTTATTTTTGCCAAAAAAGTTTTATTTAGACTTTTAAAAATACCAAATAATTTTCAAAATATCTCAAAAATTTTTTGAAGGGATTCTCATTAAGAGGAATATTTTTCATGTTGACCATTTTGCCCCAATGTGCTCATATTTGGCCCAGAAAAATCCACTATTTTATATGGAATTTTTTTGGTCTGCGGTTAGCAGATCAATCAGAGATTTGAGGCTGTGATTTAGCAGGATGGCTCTTTACACCGCTATATACCCATAACGGATCAGACGCGGATCCGCTATGGGGGCACAGAAACGGAGGCGGGGGGGGGGGAGGGAATCCCCGCCGTCCATCTCATTGCTGAGAATGGGAGGCAGTGATTTCATCCCGTCGATGGGGGAGGTGGTGGCCTTCTGCCACCGCCGGCCAGCCACCGCTGGATGTCGTCGCCTCCCCCGATCGGTTCTTCGGGGGTCGGTGGGTCCTTGGGTGGTGGCTCGGCGGCCTTCCACCGCCACCGCCCGAATTGGTCAACCCGAGAGCAGGGTGCCAGTGGCTCTGCTCCCAGCGCCGCCTCGCCACCCTGCCTCTCTAGCGTTGAATAGATCCACGAAACCACCCCCGGTCGGCACGCCGGGGTAGAGCACCTCTCCGGTGGTGGCCCGACGACTTCCCGCCGCCGGAGAAAATTACAGAGATAACTCTGTTTTTTCGGGTGCCGCCGGAGCGGCGTTTTCTGGCGGCACCCCGACCATCCACCACCGGGGAATGTTATCCCCGGTGGTTTAGCTCTTCACCAGCGCCTCCACCGGCACTGGGAGGGGCTAGCTTGCGGCGGCCACCACCCGACCTTGAGCTTGGCTCGAGTGGTGCTGGCGGCACTCTGGCCCCCGGGAGGCGCATGCACCACGTCGGGGGGATAGAGAAGGGGAAGAGGAAGAGTGTCCACCTGGACTGGAGGAGCTTGGGAGGGCCCCGACCGGGTTGTCATTGGTGGCGGCAGAAATCTTGGGTGGTTTAAATTTTTTCTGACGAGATGGGACTCTGGTGAGGGTGCCCTAGGCTCGGGTGGGTTAGTGTGGGGGAAAGCTTGTCGGGCAAGGGATTTTATAGCCTAAGGGGGTGGCCTCACCCCTTTCTTCCACGGTGTGGGATTAACCCAAGAGGGGGGGGTAGGAGGAGCTCCTCTCCTTCACTTGGGTGGGCACGTGGCTCCTCCTGGTAGGCCAAGGACAGGCAGGACCTCCTCTATGGGTTTGCCTTAAGTGGGTTAAGGCATTGGTTCCTAAGGGGAGGGAAGAAGGAGGGGAAAGGAGGGATTGGGCCCATTTTAGCCCATGGCCTTCCTTCTTGTTGATTGGTGGCCCAAGGGTGAGGGGAGAAGGGCCCTAGACCATTAATGAGGAGGAGGTGTGTGCCTCTTTTGGAAAATTCCAAAATTTTGGATTTTTTTAAAGGGGTTTGACCAAAGTCAACACTAGAGTGGGTCCCCCAAGCTAGTCAAAGTCAAAGTGGGTCCAGGACATTGGGAGTTGGGTCAAAGTTGAGGTGTCGCATCATAATTTGGGTGTGCACGCTTTTTGGTGCACGATTATGCCTGATTTGACCACGGGTTGACTACTCGTATCGAAATTGACCGAGAAAACTTCTGTTGACTTTGTATTGATCATACGAGTCTTATGCCACTGACCTGAGTCGAATCGGTGTTCGTTCGGTAAAGGTCCAAAATCTGCGCATCGCGACACACTAAATCGGTCAAAATGTCTATATTCATCATTAAACCTCGGATTGCGACGCAACGAGTTCCTACGTGCTTGTATTATCTATACGATTCCACAGGAATTGACATAACTTAAATCAGAGTTCTCTAGCTCCATTTCCCGCTTAGGTTACCTTCTACCAGGTCATGGGAAAGATTCATGTCACTTTTATTGGGCCTACTAGGGCTCTGGGGGGCCAATAATAGTCGGGATGTTACACCTTCACCTGCCTTACACGAGTTGTAAAGATCTCGCCTCCGAAAAGGCACGCGTGGAGGTCGGTTTTGCGGCCTGCAGGATCGAACCAGGCCTATTGCCGAAATCCAGCGACTAGAAGCGAAGACTAACGCGCCCCTTGCCTAATCGCTCCCCAAGAAGCCCAAGGCCACAACTCTTGCCAAGGTCAAGGAGGTCAGCATGGCTCCTCCCGCGAGAACTCTGGTCGCGGGTGAGATCATTGGTAAGATCACCAACGAGACTGGCAGGACCAAGGCTGCGCCCGAAGGGAAAGTGGTGCCGAGAGGCCACATGAACTTCAGTCTGGGTGAGAAGTTGTTGGATGACGTTGGAGAGACCCTGTTGCTCTGGTATAGAGAAGCCAACATAGCCTCCATCTCCACTATCCTCTTGTCCTAGCAAGAGGGCAAGACCGTCTCTGGTCAAGCATACTCTTTCTCCTTCGGGCTCTATGGGCGGGACAACACCGCCTACTACGACGACGTAACTACACAGTCTCTTGTGTAAGAGAGCGCGCGAGCCCAGCTCCGCGCCATCGAGCTCGCTTGCATGACAGCATGTTGTGGCATCCTCCTATCGTAGAACCTAGCTGATGTCAGTGACTCGCAAAATCTGCTATCTGGGGAAGTCACGACGTTGAAGCAGAAGCTAGAAGCTGCTGAGAAACTTCTCGCCGAGAACAAGGATGGATTGGTAAGTCCTCGCCTATGCTACACATTCGCCACTTTGCATTATCGCTTTAGACATTTTTTCAAACTTCTTACAGGATGTCGCGACCGCTACTAGATTGCACGCGCGCATCACCCATCTTGAGGAGGAGAACCGGAGGTTGACGGCCCAAAACATGCAGCTAGTTGACTCGCTCGTACCCCCTCCCCGACGAGAGGAAAAAACTCATGTTATATTCTCGACGCGAGATCGAGTTGATGATGCAGGATAACGCCATTAGTGTGACGAAGCACGCGCTCTAAGTGATGCAGAGATCTGGTCTTCTGAGTGGTGAAGGCGCGAGAGTCACCGTCGAGGACCTGATTCCCGAGATATTTCTTCTCATTGAGTCAGGGGATGACGTCAGCGCCACTTCCCGCGATAGCGAGCAGTCGGCATCTCTATCCCGAAGTTCCCGCTTTTCCTAGTTTTCCTTTTTCTTTCATGTATTTTTCTCTTCTTTTCGGCATGGCCCTTTTTTGCGAGATGTAATACTGTTAATGAAATACAAATTAAATTTTTGATGTCTGAAATTTCTCTTTGTTCTTTTTCTTTTAGCTCGGATAGCTCTATCACGAGAAACCGCACTCGGCATGCGCTTTAACTTTAACTTTAGTAATTTTAGCTTCTGTAATTCTTGGGAAGGCTATCTTGCGAGACTTTAGCCCAGCCTCTCACCATAACATCTCGTAAAACATTGATTTCGCGAACTTGAGCGCTAGAATTAGGTTAGCCCCCTAAGGTCCGTTCTCGCGCTATTCTCGTCTTATTGGACTCATGCGCGACTACTCTTTTTACCTTTATTGCTCGATATTGGCCCCAGACAAGTGCTCGACTAGCGAGATCTAGCCCCAAACACTCACATTTATTCATACCCTTTGTCCTGCCTCATTTATGTCCTGGCCTCGGTACATGCCATAACTTATTTCTGAGTGATTCAGTCCTGTCGACTAGCGAGACCCTTGACGGCGAGATCTCCTTAAGATTTTACATTGGTACTTCAATATTCCTCCGACTCCCAGCCTTGTAGGAGGGATCTTATCAGACCAATATCTCATCCTACCACTGAGTGACTTACAGCTTTGCCAGCTAGTGGGAGCCTGGTCAGCGGGATTTTCTTGGGTCAACATCTCAATATATCTCCGAGTGACTTCCAGCCCTGCCAGCTTGTAGGAGTCTGGTCAGCGGGATCTTCTCGGGCCAATATCTCATTCTACCACTGAGTGACTTCCAGCCCTACCAGCTAGTGGGAGCCTGGTCAGCGGGATCTGCTCGGGGTCAACATCTCAATCTATCTCCGAGTGACTTCAAGCCCTGCCAGCTAGTGGGATCCTGGCCAGCGGGATCTTCTCGAGCCAATATCTTATTCTACCACTGAGTGACTTACATCCCTGCCAGCTAGTAGGAGCCTAGTCAGCAAGATCAGCTCGGGGTCAACATCTCAATCTATCTCCAGCCACACACACACAGTTCACCCGTAAGAGATCTTGAGAAACAAGAGAATTAATAAACAAGAATCTTTTATTTATAAAGTTCAGGGATAGAAGCATTTCAAATCATCATCGCTCCATGTGTGAGTCAAGGACTCCCCCTCCACATTCTAGAGGCGGTATCCACCCAACTTCAGTGCTTCCTCGATGATGTATGGACCTTCCCAATTCGGATGGAGCTTTCCCACTACAGCTGATCTCCCTGCAACATCTACATTTTTAGGACCAGATCCCCTTCTATGAACTGCTTGATTCTGACATGTTGTCAAAGTGCCAGATCATCCATCGCTTGATCTACTCCTACCTGACGGCAGCTATGTCATGGAGTTCCTCTATCAGGTCTAGTGAGAATCATACCATCCCCTTCATTTTATATTCTCCATTCTTCATCCCCTTCCTCGGCGGCCACTACCCGTAGCAACCTGACCTCTAACTCCACCGTTACGACTACCTCATAACCATGAGAAAGCTTGAAGGGGTCTTTCTCGTGGATGTGTTAGGGGTAGTCCTCATGGGTCATATTACCAAGGGAAGTTGTTCTTCCCAATTCTCCCTCAGGTTCTTCACCTTCTTCTTTAACAAGTTCACAATGATCTTGTTTGCCGCATCCACCTGTCCGTTGCTCCAAGGGTGGTGGACGGAGGTAAACCTAATGTCTATTCTCAGCCGAGTGCAGAAGCTGATGAACTCTTCATTGGAAAACTAGGATCCGTTGTCAGTGACTATGGATTGAGGGAGCCCATATCGGAAGATGATCTCTCCCTACATGAAGTTGGGAATCACCTGGGAGGTCACTTTAGCAAGTGTCTTTACCTCCAACCACTTTGAGAAGTAGTTGATCATAACTAGGAGAAACCTCATTTGCCCACTTGCCTGGGGAAAATGTCCGACCAAGTCCATTCCCCAAATAGCAAAGGGACAGGGTGTCGTGAAGCTCCTAAGTCTTTGGGCTGGTAAGAGTTGAAGCAGATCATACAATTGACACTTTTGATATTTTCTTATGAGTTCCGCGGTGTCCTTTCCTAGAGACGACCAAAAGTACCCCTGTCGGACCACCCTTGACTCCAAGGTTCTGCCTCCCAAGTGGCTGCCACACTCACCGGAGTGTACTTCTTCCAAGATATTCAGAACTTCTTCCTCCATCACGCACTGGGCTAGGAGCCTCAAAAGTGTATTCCGGTACAACCCTCCTTCATGCATCAAATAATAAGCTGACTTGTGCCTGAAGAATTTTTTGTCCTTGATCTCCTCCGGGAGTTCGCCCATAGTTAAGAAAGTTACAAAGGGGTCTACCCATAAGGGGCGCCGATCCACCTCCATCAATTCACCCTCCTCAATAGACGGGCGAAATAATTCCGTTAAAGTACCACCGTCCTGGAGTCAGAACTTGGCCAATCGGTCTGTTGCGACATTCTCTTCCCGGGGAATGTGCTGAATAGAAAACGCTCAGAAACCTCCGATGATCCCCTTTACCTTGGTCAAGTATCTCATGAGGATGGACTCCCTCGCCTCGTACTCATCTTTGATTTTAGACGCCACTACTATTGAATCTGTGAACACCTCCACATCCTGTATACCCAGCTCTTTGGCCATACGTAGCCCTACTATCACGGCCTTATACACCTCCTGGTTGTTAGTGATCGGGAAATGCAGGGCCACGACCTGTTCTATCATGGCCCCCTGAGGGCTTACCAACACTACTCCGCCTCCCAAAGAATGCTTCCTCGAGGCTCCATCGACCAGCACCTTCCAGGTAACTACTGCGAGGGCCTTTCACCTCCCACCTCTACGACATAATCGGCCAAGAAGTCGGCTACCACCTGTGCCTTAATCGAAATATGAGGTACAAAGGAGATGTCAAACTCGCTTAGCTCGATGGACCACTTAGCCAACCTTCCTGAGTGCTCCACCCCTTAAAAGATCCTGTGAAGAGGGTTTTCACTCACCACCTTGATTGAGTGCACTTGCAAATATGATCTGGGATTTCTAGCTGAGATAACCAAAGAGAAAGCCAACTTCTCCAGGATCGGGTAATGGAGTTCTGCCTTCTTTAAGACCCCGCTGACATAATAGATGGGTAGTTATTTCTTACCCTCTTCCCGAACCAAGACGGAACTTATTTCCTCCGCTCCCAATCCAAGATATAAAGTCAGGTCCTCCCCCTCCTTAGGTCCCTCGAGGAGTGGGGCTTGGGAGAGCTGACTCTTCAAGGCTTGGAATGCCTCCTCACATTCTTTTGACCATTCAAACTTTTGGTTCCCCCACAGCACTTTGAAGAAGGGTGAGCACTTATCCCCTACCGGATAGAGAAACCTACTCAACCCGACGAGCTTACCTGTCAAGCGTTGAACTTCCTTGGTGTTTCGTGGTGATTCTAACTCCATTATGGTATTTACCTTATCAGGGTTGGGTTCCACCCCTTCTGGGGTGAGGAGTTGGCCCAGGAATTTCCCCCCGATCGCTCCAAAGACACACTTCAAGGGGTTTAGCCGTATCTTAGGCTCCGTTTGGCGCAGCTTATCGTAGCTTATTTGCTCCAGTGAGGTTGGAAAAAAACGTCATTGTCATAGAATGTATGTTTGGTATCACAAATGTTACAAAAAAGAAATTAGTTTAAGGCATAAGATTTTGGTATGACAATGACATTTTTGTCCAACCTCATTGGGGCAAATAAGCCGCGAAAAGCCGTGCCAAACGCAGTCTTAAACTTCTGCAAGATGGCGAATGTTTCCTCCAAGTAAAGCAAGTGGGATCCCACATCTTGCTCTTTACCATGAGATCATCCACGTATACCTCCAGGTTCTTTCCCCTCTGCTCTTTGAAGACCCGATCCATCATCCGCTGGTATGTAGCTGCTGCATTTTTCAACCTAATCAAATGACATCATCTTATAGTTGAAGCACCCTTCTCTCGTGATGAAGGAGACGTCCTTGACATCGAGTGGGTATATCCTGATTTGATGATAATCTGAAAAAGCATCTAAAAAACTCATCATAGAAAACCGACGGTTGAGTCAACCAGTGCATCTATTCGAGGCAGAGGATAACAATCCTTGTAGCATAATTTATTCAAAAGAGAGAAGTCTACACACATCCTCCATCACCCATCATTTTTCTTAACCATTACCATATTGGAGACCCAGCTTGAATATTGAATCTCCGATACAAAACCTGCCTTGAGAAGATTCTCCACCTCCTCCCGGATGGGCTCCTCCAGATTTGCGGCGACGGTCCTCCTCTTCTGGCAGATGGAGCGTGTCTTTGGGAAGACTTCCCACCGGCCGGGGTGGCTGGCGGGGCTGCCGCGCCATGCGGCCGTGGGCTCGCGGTCGTGAGGCATGGCCTCTTGGCCGGCTGGAAAATGGGTCGACTTGAGATGGCCCACCGGTGGCGGGAGGGAGCGGTCGGACCCCGGACGGCTCAAGTAAGACAATCCTTCATATAGATTGCGCGTGATCGTGTGCGATGATCGTGTGCGCGATAGTTCCCTCATGATCCTCATTTAGATGATGGGACCATGAGGAATGGGCTAAACTCACCCCATATGAATTATAAAAAGTCCTTGGCCCTATCTGCAAGTACCTGCATCTCAATTATTGTGCAACGAGCTTTCTCTCTGCAACGAATCATGAGAATCTATAGTACAAACTGTTCTTTAAAATACTTACATGCATAAAATATTATAGTTTATGTTAGATCTCAAACATATAAATCATGTGATATTTTATATTACTGGCACAGTGATGCAATTGGCAAGCGTTGTCTACCTAAATAGATGCATTGTGAGAAAAAAGTCAAAGCTGAATCATAGTGTTAGTGAAATATGGATCTTGTCCACTAAGAGGGTTACTCGCTAAACCCTTCGAATTGATATTGAGGGTTATGATCAGTTTGATAAAAATAGTGGGAGTTATTTTGATTAAAGTCCAAATTGAAAGAATAAAATTATATTTTTGAAATGTAATACTAATTTGCTTTGCTTGTATCCTTGTAGAATTTCCATGGCAAGTGGTTCGCACTCCACCATGTCCCTCAGAGCGATCCTTGAGAAGGAAAAGCTGAGTGAAAAAATTATTTGGACTGGTACAGGAACCTGAGAATTGTTCTCAAGCAAGAGCGCAAGCTCTATGTTTTGGAAGAGGTATCCCCTGATGAGCCTGTCGGGAATGCATCCCGTGCTAATAAAGATGCTTACAAGAATTATCTTGGCAACTCCTTAGACGTCGAATGTCTCATACTTGCGACCAAGAACTCTGAGCTCCAAAAGCAACACGAGAGCATGGGTTGCAAGGAAATTGACGAGCATCTCAAGAAAAAGTTTCAATGACAAGCTCGTCAAGAGAGATTCGATGTCACTAAGGCATTGTTTCAGTGCAAGATGAGAGCTCGGGACCTAGTAGGGACTCACGTACTCAAGATTATTGGGTATATCGAAAATCTTGAAAGACTAGGGTTCCCTCTAGGCCAAGAGTTGTCCATAGACCTGATCCTACAATCGTTGCCGGATAGTTATGAGCAGTTTGTCTTAAACTATAACATGGATGAAATAGACAAGACACTGCCCGAGCTCCTAGGTATGTTGCAAATTGCCGAGATAAACATGAAAAGGCCAAGCCTACTAGCCCCATATTGATGGTGCATAAAGGCAAGGGCAAGGACAAGGGATTCAAGAAGACAAAGGTAGGACCCAAGTCTAGACTAGAGCCCAAATCTTCAACACTTAAAAAGAAAGGCTTGATGAAAGAGGGAAAGTGCCACCACCGTGGCAAGACTGGTAATTGGAGGAGGAATTGTCCTTCTTACATTGAGGGTTTACAAAAGATGAGGGGAGGCATGACTTCCGCTTCAGATATATATGTTATAGAGATAAACCTTTCTGCTCCTTCATCCTAGGTATTAGATACCGGATGTGGTTCTCACATTTGTATAAATGTGTAGGAACTGGGAAGGATAAGATTGCAGAGTAAAGGAGAGGTGGACCTGCGCGTTGGCAATGGAGCAAGAGTTGCTACTATTGTCGTGGGGGTTTATCGTCTTGCTTTGCCCAGTGGGATTGTAATAGAATTAGATAATTATTATTTTTTTCCTTCCATAATTAGAAATATTATATCCATTTCATGTTTGAACATGGTGAATTTTTCTTTTATTATTAAGAACAATTGTTGTTCAATATTTAAGAATGATGTTTGTTATGGTGTAGCACAAATGTTTAATGGTCTGTATGTTTTGAACTTAGACCATCCGATCTATAATATTGAAAATATCAAAAGACTAAGAATGAATAACTCGAACCCTACGTACCTTTGGCATTGTTGTTTAGGTCATATAAATGAGAAACGCATATCCAAGCTCCATAAAGATGGACTACTGGACTCATTTGATTATGAATCATTTGAGAGATGTGAATCTTGTTTGTTAGGTAAGATGACTAAAGTCCCTTTCACTCGCTTCAATGAGAGGGTTGATGATCTCTTGAGTATAGTACATAGTGATGTATGTGGACCCATGAGTTCTATGGCTAGAGATGGATACTTCTACTTTTTTTACATTTACTGATGATTTCAGTAGATACAGATATGTGTATCTTATGAAGTGCAAATCTGAAACCTTTGAAAAGTTCAAAGAGTTTAAAAACGAAGTAGAGAACCAGCTGGGTAAGAAGGTTAAAGCACTCCGATCTGATCGAGGTGGCGAATACCTAAGTCATGAGTTCCATGATCATCTGAAAGAGTGTGGTATTGTATAACAGCTCACTCCACCTAGAACACCACAGCACAATGGTGTGTCTGAGCGAAGGAATCGAATCTTGTTAGACATGGTACGATCGATGATGAGTCATGCAGATCTGTATGTTTCCTTTTGGGGTTTTGCTCTAAAAATTGCTGCTTTAACACTAAATCGTGCTTCAATGAAAGTGGTTCTAAAGACATCATATGAGATATGGACTGGGAAGCGTCCCATTATGTCATTCATTAAGATTTGGGGCTGTGAGGCATACGTGAGACGTCAAATGCTGGTAAGCTGAAACCCAAATCAGATAAATATAATCTTGTGGGGGTATCCTAGGGAAACCAAAGGGTACTACTTATACCTACCGTCTGAGGACAAAGTGTTTGTCGCGAGGATTGGTGTCTTTCTTGAGAAAGAGTTCTTAAGTAGAAAGACTGGTAAGGTAGAACTTGAAGAAGTTCAAGAATCACAAACAGTGAACGAACCAGAGTTGAAACCTGAGTCAGGACTACAAGTATTTGGCCCTGGAGAATCTACTCAGGAAACATAAGTTCCACGTAGATCTAGTAGACCAAGGTTTGAGCCTGAGAGATATGGATTTCTCGTGTCTCAAATAGGTAATGTGTTGCTTATGGATCATAGTGATGAGCCTGCAACCTACAAAGAGGCTATGTATGAACCAGACTCCGAGAAGTGGCTTGAGACCATGAAATCTAAAATGGACTCCATGTATGAAAACCAAGTATGGACTTTAGTGGAATCACCTGAAGGGGTAAGACCCATAGGGTGCAAGTGGGTCTTCAAGAAGAAGACTGACATGGATGGGAATGTATAGACATTCAAAGGGCGACTGATGGCTAAAGGTTTCAAGCAAATTCATGGCATTGACTATGATAAGACTTTTTCCCCTATTGCCATGGTTAAGTCCATCAGAATTCTGCTTGTTATTGCTGCGTATTATGACTACGAGATATGGCAGATGGATGTTAAAATGGCTTTCCTTAATGGGAACCTCCTTGAGGAAGTGTACATGACACAATCTGAGAGTTTTGTATCTCTATGTGAAGTCACTAAAATATGCAAGCTACAGAGATCCATTTATGGATTGAAACAAGTTTCTCGAAGTTGGAATCTTCGTTTTGATGAAAAGATCAAAGAGTTTGGTTTTATCAAAAACGAGGATGAACTGTGTGTTTATAAACGGATTAGTGGGAGCATAGTTTTCTTCCTGATTTTGTATGTAGATGACATACTGTTGATCGGGAATGACAAACCGACCCTGCAAGTTGTTAATAACAACTTAGGGGACTGCTTTTCGATGAAGGACTTAGGGAAAGCGACTTATATACTCAGTATTAACATCTATAGAGATAGATCGAATAAGTTGCTGGGTTTGACCCAAAGTTCGTACATTGACAAGGTGTTGAAACGGTTCAGCATACTTGAGTCCAAGAAAGGATTCCTGTCCATGTCTAATGGTGTGAGTGTCTCTAAGGACCAATGTCCTAAGTAGTGTGAAGATAAGGACCGCATGAAGTAGATTCCATATGCTTCGGTAAATTGGTCAATCATATATGCAATGATATATACTAGAATCGATGTCTCTTATGCTTTGAGCATGACTAGTAGGTATCAGTTTGATCCCGGTGAAGGTCACTGGATAGACATCAAGAATATCCTCAAGTACTTGAGAAGGACTAAGGATACATTCTTGGTATTCGGTGGAGAGGAAGAGTTACACGGATGCTAACTTCCAAATTAATAGGGAGGATTCAAAGTCTCAATCAGGTTTTATGTTTTGCCTGAATGGAGGTGTTATTAGCTAGAAGAGTTCCAAGCAGGATACAGTTGTTGATTCTATAACTGAGGCCGAGTATATTGTCGCTGCAAATGCAGCGAAGGAGGTTGTATGGATTAGGAAATTCATCCGCGAGTTAGATGTAGTTCCTAGTATTGCTCGTCCCGTAGTTCTCTACTATGACAACAACGGTGCAATTGCACTTGCTTCGGAACCTAGATCTCATCAACGCTCCAAGAACATACTCCGACAGTTCCATCTAATTCGAGAGATTGTCGATCGAGGAGATGTGAGCATATGCAGAGTGCCGATTGATAAAAATATTGCGGATCCACAGACGAAGCCTCTCGCACAGAGAAAGCATGATGGTCATGTTAGATCTATGGGTATACGACACCTGAATGATCAGCTCAAGTTTGAGTCTTGTGAATTGTATTTTTGTTGGCTGTAAGATATTTCATTTGATGAATAAAAGTACTGTATACATTTCATTTATATATTTTGGCAAGTTCTTTTATTATGTTATTATTTCTATTGTGATAGAATAATTAACTAAAATAAATGCCCTTAGAATGTTTGCTTTCATAGATCAAGTAGTGACTTGATGTGAGAACCTATGATCATAGAAACTTCATTCTTAAAGAGTCCCTGATCGTTGTATCATCTTAAAAGCTAAGAGCGATGATGATGCCTTTAAGACTAGCATGTGTGTTTACTGATGACTCGTACTCACAGGTCATGATATTGTGATATCAAGTCATCATATGGGTACTTGTTATGAACAAGTTGTACTAGAAAGACCCACCATGAGAATACTTTGTGGATTGTTATATGAACGTGTCACAAGTATGACTCAAGTGGCAATGGTGTTTGTGGTCTTTTGACCTGAATTCACAGCTTTCATCGAATGAGGAAGAACGTGCTTTGATGCCATCAAAAGTCCAGTCTTGAGAAAGTTGGATGATAAAGGAGGTTATTAGGTACGTTACAAATCATTTGGGTGTTTGCGTGTGAGCAGAGATGGGATTTGTCCTCCTATAAGACAGGAGTTGCATCCCTGGGCCCCTTGATAAAATGAGACTGAGAAATGCATGACCATGCTTGGTTGAGTCAATATATGATATTGGACTCACTCATTTCTGAAAGTCCATTGTAGATCAGGAAACTGGGATTGAATAATTATGAGGGTGACACGGTCTATACCTCTAGTTCTATCCGGATGTAAGGGACGAAGGGACATGACAACACTGTAACATTAGTCACAATGTCTTATGAATTTATAAACACTTACTATTTGGGAAGCAATGATGTATTTTTAGATGTCGCTCATTGTTTGTGAAGCTTTTGTTTGATACTTTCTAGATCAAGTGGGAGACTGTTGGTGCTACCATAGTGATCTGGAATTGATCAAACATGTAGCCTCACTGCCAACTCAGTATGAGCCCATCAGGGTCGCGCATAAGATTGTGGAGAAATTGGGAGTTTGGATCTGTATGGTATATCTCATATGATGAGCAAAAGGGACTGAAATATTCTAGGTAAAGCATTGAGTATGTTATGACCAGTCAACGCTTTCGTCGAGTTAAGTGTTAACTCGTTAAATGATGGCATTGAGTGTGTTGAGTTGACTCACCGATTCGTCGAGCATCAAATATTGATTCGTCGACTGTCGCACTTAAGCGTTGAGTGTGTTGAGTCCACTCAGCGATTCGTCGAGTAAAGGAGTTTACTTGATGAGTCTGGGTATTAGGTGTTGAGTGCATTGAGTGCACTCAATGCCTTCGTCGAGTAAAGGGTTTACTTGGCGAATCTGGCACTTAGACGTTGAGTGTATTGTATTCACTCAACGCCATTCGACGAATCTGGCCTTTGGCACAGAAGTCGTACGCCATTTGACGAATGTCGTTCGATGAATGTCGTTCGATGAATGCAGTTCGACGAATGTCGTTCGACGAATGCAGTTCGACGAATGTCGTTCGACTAATCAGGCCTTTGGCACAGAAAGCATTGAGAACTTTGAGTCCACTCAACGCCTTCGCAGAGTCGAGCGTTGACTCAGCTGAGGATGACGTTGAGTTTGTCGTATATGCTATAAGATACTCAACGATTCGACGAGTATAAATTGATACTCGACGATTTGTCGTATATCCTATAGATATTCGATGATTCGTCAGGACAAACTATTGTATGGCCGAAGGTCTTTTTGTCTAAGTCCTGGGTCTGCGATTAGCGACAGATTGCTTCATTTATTCCCTTTAGGTATTGTACAACCCATATTCGATGAGGATGGGTCCTACCATAGCCAGCTCAGCGGGAGTCAAAGTCAATCAGTCAGGGACAGAATTCAACATCAAGTCGCAAGCCTATGGAAGACTTGGGTGAGTATGACGAGCTCCCCTCACATACTCGCCAGTAAGCGAGTAGGACGAGATACTCGCCCAGCCCGTGGGAGCTCCCCAAGAAGTTGCCTAGTCGCCGGGGTGGGGGTATAAGTAGTACCCCCCTTCCCTTTGGATTTCTCTATAAATAGGACCCCAGGGGTACGAGGGAAGGGATGGAAAATCTCGGATAGATACTCGCGAGCTCTTTGGATTCCCTTTCCTCAGAGAACAAGCCGCGACCTGCTACCTCGTTGTTAGCTCGTCTCCCTCGTACCTAGCTCGGCCATTCTGGTTGTGAAGGGGTTGCTTCTTCTAAGCAGCCGGGTACGTGGTGGGACCTTCCTGCTGCAGCAACCTGGGGTCTTGTTACTAAAGCACTTTTCTGTTCTTGCTTCCGTGGGCTGTCTAGTTTCACTGCTTGACCAGTAGCCTTAGGCTGCCTAGTCCGATTCTGAGGTAGGGAATTTTTCCCGGCTTCAACACTTGGTGTGGTGAGCGTGGATAGTGGACGAGGAGGAAAGTTTGGTGGTTGAAAAAGATGTCCAATGGTGGCGATCAGGGCGAGTTGGCGGACAACTCGGCAGAAGCTGGAACCTCAGAGCAAGGTGGTGGGTTTGTGACGGTTGCTGATTTTGAGGAGTTTGCAAAGAGGATGGAGAGGGCAATACTCGTCGGGTCTCCAACCCCACTGAGGTCACGACAACTTCTCCCCGTCGCCTGACACCACCGAGCGAGGAAGTCCCGACCCGGCGAGCAGGAAAGGAGCCCGTTTGGGCAAGAGAAGAGCAACCGATGCCATCGTGTCAGCACCCTGGGAGCAGCCAGGGCATCCGGTTCCGAGATCCTGAACTCTCAGCGAGGTATAAGGATACACGCCGATGGAGCGAGTATGATTACTCGAGCGGAGAGGATACTCGCCTCTGCTAGGAAGGGAGGAGCCCCTTCTGTGACAAGATCCTCGCGGCCCCCGTCCCCGACAATTTCAGAAAACCCGCCCTCACTTACTACTCCGGTAAAGATGACCCGGTAAGGTATCTTCAGTGGTTTGAGGACGTGGTCTCCATCCGCAATATGTCCGACGCCTTCAAGTGCCGGTTCTTCTCCATCACTTTCAAGGGTAGTGCGAGAGACTGGTTCCACAAGCTGCCAGCAGGATCCATCTACTACTTCTCCGATCTCCGACTGGGCCTCGTGGCAAGGTTCCCAACGTCCAAGAAGCGGAAGAAGGAAGCGACTGCACTCTTTAAGATCGTGCAGGGGCAGCATGAAAGTTTGGGTTGCTACATCGACAGGTTCCAGGAGGAGGTCTTGGAGGTGGAGGAGGTAGATGGGTTCACCTTGATGGTAGCCCTCAAGTTCGATCTGAAACAGGGGCTGTTCAACATAGAGTTTGGGCATAGGCCGCCCAAATCATTTGAGGAAATGGTGGAGAGGGCAAACGTCTTTATTCAGGGGGAGGAGAGGAATAAAGATTTCTTGGCAAGACTGGATGGGGATAAGCCGTTGGGGGAGAATAGAGGAAGATTGCTGGAGAAGGAGAGGCAGTCGGAGGGGCGCAACGATAGGAGGCGGGAGGAGCTGAAGAGGAAGGAAGGAGAAGAGAGGAAGAGAAGGGAAGAGCCTCGAAGATTGGAGGAGAGGAGGCAGGAGAAGCCTCGAAGGCAAGAAGAAAGGTGGCCCACCGAGGCTCTAGAAGGAAGAAGGGAGGAAAGAAGATTCCAATACCCAAGGGATCTTCCTCAGTGGAGACGATCGATCCGGCAGGAGAAGAGGAGGAATAACAACCTGAGGGATCAGGGAGGAGGGAGAAGGGAGACGATGGATGTCGCGCGACATGTCAGTAAGTGCCGGCGAAAGGAGGAGCGCCGGGAGAGACAACAGGAGGCGGCGATTCCCCTCTACTGCGATATTCATCGAGTAGAGGGGCATGGGACCTTGGCTTGCCCAGAGTTTTGGGAAGCAAGGAGGAGGCTGGAAGCGACGATGACGGAGAGAGAACAACCGAGGCAGGAGGCCCCAGTCGGGCAAGTAGCATTCCAAGCTCCGCAGAGGAGGAGGAATGATGATAGGGTTGACAAGGGAGGTCGAGAGGATGTTATTCCTGGTCCGGGAGGCGGACACGTCGGGGTGATCAATAGAGGTGCCGGGCTTGGAGCTTCCCGTAAGGGTAGTCTCCACCAGATCTACAAGAAGAGCATCGCCTCAACGTCACAGACTCCTCCGCTGCTGAACGAGATAACCTTCTCGGAGGAGGATATGTTGTGGAATGAGAATCCCTTCCACAACGCACAGGTGATACAAGCGGCAATCGAAGACTTCACCGTCGATCGGATCCTCGCGGACAACGGGAGCTCGATGAATGTCATCTTCAAGAGAACCTTCGTCGGGCTTCAGGTGGAAGCGTCCAGGGTCCAGGCCACGGATGGACCTCTCTTTGGCTTCTCGGGAGAGAAGAAAGAGGTTGAAGGGGGAGTGGAGTTGTTGGTCACTCTCGGGGGTACTTCAATCCGATGCCATTTCATCATCGTTGACGCACCCAGCGGTTACAATGCCATCTTCGGGCGGCCCCTTATCAACTATTTCAAAGTCGTCTCGTCGTCGTATCATCAGTGTCTGAAGTACTGCCGGGATGACGTCCAAGTTCGTATCAGGGGGGATCCGAAGGCCTCAAGGGAGTGTTATCTGAACGCTATTAGCACCATCAGCTGGATGGGTGACGCCGAAAGGCTGGAGAGGTTTATGGAGCAGGAGGAGGGCCTGCAATCTGCTGAGGAGCTAGAGGAAGTGGAGGTGATCTCCCCGAGAGGAGATCCTGAGCTGCTGAAGGTCGGAGGAGCCTTGCCCCTGGAAGGGAAGGTGGAGATAGCTGCTTTCCTGCAGGATAATGCTGACATCTTCGCATGGAGTGCCGCCGAGATGCCGGGGATTGACGCCAATGTTGTCTGTCATCGCCTCAACCTGGATCCTGCGGTAGCTCCAGTTTGTCAGAAGCAGAGGAAGAGCGCCACCGCGTTGGCTGGGCCGATCCGAGAGGAAGTGGGGAAGCTGCTGGAGGCAAGGTTTGTCTCGGAGATCCAGTATCCAGGCTGGGTCTCCAATGTTGTAATGGTGAAGAAGTACAGAGGGGGCTGGAGGCTATGTATCGATTTTTATATGTTAAATAAAGCTTGCCCAAAGGATTGTCACCCCTTGCCTCAAATTAACGCACTGGTTGATTCTGCCGTCGGGTTTTCTGTGATGTGTTTCCTTGATGCTTTTTCAGGGTATCACCAGATTCGGATGCATCCCCCCGATTGCCGTGATGTTTCCTTCATCACTAGCGACGCCTGTTACAGCTACAAGATGATTCTCTTCGGGCTCAAAAACGTCGGCGCAATGTATCAGAGAATGATGGATCAAGTCTTCAAAGAGCAAAAGGGCGGAATTTGGAGGTCTATGTGGACGATCTTCTCGTAAAGAGCAAGAGCATCACAGAGCACATAGTGGATCTGGCGGAGACCTTCGCCACCCTGAGAAAGTATAAGATGCGACTCAAGCTGACCAAGTGTGTCTTCAGCGCAGGAAGGGGGAAATTCTTTGGTCACCTCCTCACTCCCCAGGAGGTGGAGCCTAACCCCGACAAAGTAAAATCCATCATGGAGATGGCCTCCCCCAGTGACTCCAAAGAAGTCTAAAGGCTGACTGGAAGGCTAGCATGCCTTTGCCGTTTTCCCTCCAAGGCCGGAAAGAAGTGCTCCCTGTTCTTCAAGGCCCTTCGGGGTAATCAGAAATTCGAATGGACCATAGAGTGCGAGGAGGCTTTCAGAAAGCTTAAGCTGCAGCTGACCCACGCTCCTCTCCTCCAAGGTCTGCAGGGCGGAGAGGATCTTTTACTCTATCTAGGAGTAGGGACAAGACAGTTAGTTCAGTGTTGGTTCGAGAAGAAGGAAGGAGGCAGCTCCCCATCTACTATGTGATCCGGGTATTGCGGCAAGCAGAGACGAGATATCCTATCTTGAAGAAACTAGTTTTTTCTCTGGTGGTTTCGGCTCGGCGGCTCCGTCCATATTTTCAAGCTCATTCCATCAAGGTAGTCTTTGAACATCCCCTGAGGAGTATTTTAGATGGAGTGGAGCATTCTGGCAGGTTGGCCAAACGGGCGGTGGAGCTGAGCGAGTTCGACATCTCTTACTCTCCAAGGGTCATAATCAAGGCGCTGACAGTGGCAGATTTTCTGGCCGACTTCTCGGCCAAGGTGGAGGTAGACGTAGGCGCTTCTCGACCAATTTCTTGGAAGATGTTTGTGGACGGGGCTTCGGGCAAGCATTCCTTGGGAGCTGGAGTCGTGCTGGTTATCCCTTAGGGGACCAGGATCGAGCAGGCCGTCGAGATCCTCTTCCTGGTGACGGACAATCTGTAAGACCCCCCATCCGGAACACAAGACACGGCACGAGAGGGGTCTTATGCCCAGAACAGCCGCCTTGCGGTAACACTAGCACTCAGGCTAGCCTGTACCACAAGACGCCTATTCTGCCGGCTACCAACAATATCAACAGATAAATGCCAACCCAACCATAATAATATGAAAGTCAAATCCACACCAAGCATATGTCCATAATATCATAAACAAAGAAGCTACAACAAGATTCTAATATCAGAGTATGTAAACAGAATTGCCCCGAAGGGCTACAACAAAATCTCTCTCTCACTCACATCGGTAACCGACGGTAGCGACGGTACCGTCCCTTCAGGCCCTGTCACCCTGGCCTGGCTGTCCGTCTGCATAGCCTGCTGCTCCACCTGCGGGGTTTCCTCCTAAAAAGGAAGACGTAGCAACCGTTAGTCAAAAAGACTAAGTGGTTTCACATCCGCTCCCCCGGCGACTCCTCGGCACCGGGCGGAGAAAGGAATAGGTACAATATATAAATAACAGTAGTACAACAGGTGAAGTGAGTATACATATTATAAGCAGCAACATCATCAGTGTATAATAAACAAGCTCTTATTTCAAATCTACGAACTACAGCAGCAAGAGAGTATATAACTAGAACAGTAAGTAACTCAACTTATATGGATGCCCATACAAGCATATAAGTTGAGGGTCGTTCAGCAGAAAGTAACTCATCGTATAGGAGTGCCCATACAAACTTATACGATGAGGGTCTTGTGTATATAATGAAGTGCAATGCTATGTATGCAATGCAATGACACACCCATGCTCAAGCACATGCAATCGCTATGTCGACACAGACTTATAGTTCCCACTATTCGAGCAGGTAGCTAACCTCTCAGGCATCAACCGTCGTGGCCAAACGGTGATAGTGGAGCGGGCATCTCCACTACTAGGCTGGTCTCCACACTACCTGGCCTAGGCCTCCGTACGCCTCAACGCTAAGAACACAACAGCGGAGCTCACATGCGTACTACGGTTCAGCGGGTTCTCTCGGGTAAATATGCACCAAGATCCTAGCCCCTGACTGGCCTATGATATGACACGGAAGGAGTCTCGGAAATGAGCACGAGGACCAAGCCCAACCGTTCACTTGGCACGGAAGGAGCCTCGGGACGTGAACACCGAGGATCAAGCCCAACCGCCCAAGGTCTAACTGTCAACTCCCATCGGTGTGATGATTGGCGAGCTCGTAGACCTGCCACACTATCCTTAACCCGGGATTACGACACCGCGTGTCGACTCACACCACATGCAATTCCACAGTTCCGTGGCATGGAAGGAGCCTCGGAGAAAGCACGAGGACCAAGCCCAACCATCCATCAAATACGGAAGGAGCCTCGGGACGTGAACACCGAGGACCAAGCCCAACCGTCCGATTTTATCCAACTTAACCTCATTCCCATTAGTGACGGTCAACACCGCACTTGTTAACTTTCACAATGCTACTCGTGGGGAGACGACACTCTAAGCATTGGACTATCCATTCCCTTCCATCAATCCATTACACATCCTGGCCATAGTTTTTAACCAATTACAAATCCTTCCAAATGAATTCAACATTTTATAGACAATGCGCATAATGGAGATCTACCAAATATAACAAGCCTTTCATTCACTTAGGCTTGATTCACATCCCGGCATAGAGATTCAAGTCCTCAAACATCAATCTTCACACTACCTCGGTGATTAACACAAAAGAATTCACCCAACCTCGAGATGAATTGCAGCATCTATTCCATCGAATCCAAGTTCATATTATAATCACCTAGAATTGTATGTAATCTGGTCAGCCACTTTAACTAAGGATTCCCGTGGCTACAGGTATCGCCCGAAAACGTGCCACCACTCGTTGGAAAGGTAATTTCAAGGGCTACAATTTTCGTGTTTAGTCGAAAGCCCATATCTGGTCACATCATACCAGAAATGCAACTCGAAGTCTGCTGCGTACAGGATACAGAATTCCTGGGCATTAACTTCCAACCGCAGTAAATTCAAACGGACTTTCCCGTGGCTACAGGTATTGAATGGAAACGTGCAACCACTCGTTGGAAAGGTAATTTCAAGGGCTACAACTTTCGTGTTTAGTTGAAAGCCCAGATCCGCCCCCTTCTTGCTTAAAAATAGCCAAGAAGATCGCTGCGTGCAGAATACAGATTCTGCACGCATCTTGAAGCGAAGTGAACGGCATCCGTTCATCTTCCTCCTCAACGATTTTCCCCAAATCGCATCCAGAAGTTCCTCCACCCTTATTCTCCCTCTTGTGGCCATTTCCTCTTCACGAGACCACCCCTATCATCACTTTGAAGCGAGGGGAGGTTGAAGATGACTAAGCTTTAGAGCACAAGCTCTAGCATGGCCTTCCTAGAAAGCTTCATCTCACACATCAAGACTCGTTTGAGTCGATGTCTCGCCAAAGAATAACTATAGATCTAGCACCAAGGGAGAGGGGAGGAAACTCACATCATTTCCGGCGTTTCCTCCGTTGCCGGCCATGGATCGCGTTATTCTCCGTGGCGGCATCCTTGGCTTCGTTAGCAGTGTTCTTCCACGGAAGCGGCGGAGCTTTTCCTCCAGAATCCGGCTCCGGCGACCCACGATATCTCCTCTTCCGCTCCCGTCGGTTTGCACGGTGACGGCTCGGCAAGAACGATCGGGTGCGATGCCTAGGGTTTGGTTTACTCCCTTTTTATATTACATATTAGGCTAAATCCCTTCCGCCACGTGTCACTCTCCAATTGGACCGCCCAAATTAGGTTTCATTTGAAGTGACCGGTCCAAGGATCATTCAGCACGAATCCCGAAGTCCGGTTCAGTCCGCCTGTACAAGACGGCAAATCTGCCTGGGCGAAGAAAACGCCCAAGTAAAATTCGGCGGAAATCAGTCGTCATTCTCGCCGATCGGCGAGAATCGTCAGGTCATTCTCGACGATCGGTGAGAACCGTCAGGTCATTCTCGACGAATTCGTCGGGAATCAATAATGATTCCCGACGATTTTCCCTTAGCCTTTTTACTGGACATCCTGCGTTGATTGCGTTGAGTATTCTCAGCGATACTCGACGATCGATGGGTATAACAGGGGATTCTCGACGATCGGCGAGAATCGCCGAGCATTCTCGCCGAATTTCCCTTAGTCTACTTGCAGCTCTGTGTCCGGTGGGTATCGACCACCGATACCTGTCGAATCGGCGAGAATCAGTCCTCCATTCTCGACGATCGACGAGCATCAACCTCCATTCTCGACGACTTTTACTTAGCCGAGTTCCCTCATCTCGGCTACTGGTTGGGGTAATCTTGAACCCAACCCTACACTTATTCTATGCACCTGACACCTCGCGTCGGTGCACCCCGAGCCCGAGTTGAGTCTCTTGACTCAGAACACGTGCGAGGAGCCTAGCGCGAATTGGGACGTTACACAATCAGGCAGAGTACAAAGCCATGGTGGATGGCTTGCGTCTCTCCAGGGAGCTAGCAATCAAAGACATCCGAGCTTTTACCGATTCGATGGTGGTCGCATCCCAGATTCAGGGGGAATTCGAGGTCCATGATCCCATCCTGCAGCAGTACCTGGTTAAGGTTAAGGATCTTATCGGGGGTTTCCAATCTTTCATCGTCGAGCATGTACCCCGAGAAGATAACTCTGAAGCTGACTACCTTGCCAAGTACGGTCCCCGGGCCGGGGGGATTGTTACCGAATTGTTTCGGCCATCCATCGAGGAAGGAGAGATGATGGAGATTGAGCAGCGGCCCTCATGGAGAGATCCGTTCGTTACGTTCTTAACGACGGGTCAGCTGCCCTCAGATGGGCAGGACCGAAGAAAGTTCCGATACAAGGCCGCGTACTACCTGCTGCAAGACTGCGAGCTTTATCGCAAGACCATCTCGGGCCCCTTGGCCAGATGCTAGACAGAGATCGAGATCCCCCGAGTTCTCGAGGAGATTCATTCAGGAGAGTGTGGCAGCCACTCTAGGACTCGTACTCTGGAGCAGAGAATTCTGAGGCATGGTTACTTCTGGCCGACCATCTGAAAGGACGCAGAAGACTTCTCCAAAAAATGCTCCCAATGTCAGCTCTTCGCGCCTCTTTAGCTTCAACCGGCTCAACACCTCCGCTCGATCACCGCTCCATGGCCCTTTGCCATCTGGGGAATGGACATGATCGGCCCGTTCCCTCAAGCCAGTGGACAGAGAAAGTTTATACTGGTAATGATTGACTACTTCTCCAAGTGGATCGAGGCTAGGGCCTTGGCAAAGATCACCTCCCAGATCGTCAAGAACTTCATTTGGGGAGAAATTGCATGCAGATTTGGGATCCCCCTGGCCATCGTCACCGACAATGGGGTACAATTCCCCAGCTTGGAGCTAGAATACTTTTGCAAGAAACTGGGAACAGACCTTCGGTTCACTTCAGTGCACCGTCCTCGGAGCAATGGGCAAGTAGAGGCTGCCAACAAGCTTATCGTCAACCTGCTGAAGAAGAAGGTCACCAATCTCAAAGGGAACTGGGCTGAGCAGCTCCCTTCAGTCCTATCGGCTTTGAGAACAACCTCAAACTCGGTCACGGGGGAAACACCTTTCAAGTTATCCCACAAGTCTGAGGCACTCATCCCGGTGGAGTTCGAGGTACGAAGTCCAAGAGTTGTTGCGGCTGAAGATGGCTGAGAAGAATGGCGACTGGAGAATGAGGATGCCCAAAGGCTCTCCCTGGATTACGTCAAAGAGCTTCGGGACTTGGCCTCTATATGCCAGGAGGAGATCAAGAGGCGCATGGCGAAGCACTTCGATAAAAATGTCCGCCTAAAACACTTCCTCGCGGGAGATCTGATTATGAAGAAGGTGGACGCCGCAGGGCGGGGAGCCGTCGTCGGCAAGCTACATCCCAACTTGGAAGGGCCCTTCATCGTCCAGGAAGCCCTGGCCACGGGGTGCTATTACCTACAAGATCAAGTAGGGGAGCAGCTAAACGGAACCTGGAGTGGAGACGATCTGAAAAGATTCTACCCCTTGTGGTAACACTTGTATTTACTTTGTAAGCATGATTATTGATATACAATGGCGGCTGGATTGTTCTCCTTTTTTGTGCTAATGTACCTCGAGACTTCTGAGTGCTTCCAGGATCCGCCTCACAATCGACTCCGGGAACCAGTGGTCGGTTTGTTCCTTATAAACAGCCCAGTGCGAATTATAGGACGATGCTTCGGGACTTTAAGCGCTCCTGTAAGACCGAGCCTCTGCATCATCGGCCGAGATCAGCTCCCCCCTTGCATGTTGGCCTATGTCTCCCCGAGTGCATCTCTCTTCCAACTGGAGGAACTACCGGGAACAAACTTGTACCCTAATCTCCCAGACTCGAGAAGAGGCCGACCTTGTCAAGCAACCATAAGAAGAGGATTTCAATTTATTGACAAAGCAGGATAACCTGCCGAAGAAAGGGCAGGGACGAGCCCAAGGGCGTGTGTTGGTTCTGAGTGCGTCCTAAGGGACCCTCGATGAACATCACCCCCCCCCCCCCCCCCGTCCGGGCACTAGCACTCATGGCCATTAAGTGTAGCTGGAAGCAATCTTCGCTATCAGATCGGGATGAGTGCTTTCAACTCGTTCCTCCTAAATAGCCCAGTACGGATTGTAGGACGATGCTTCGGGACTTTAAGCGCTCTTATAAGACCAAGCCTCTGCATTGTCGGCAGAGAACAGCTCCCCCCTTACATGTCGACCTATGTCACCCCGAGTGCATCTCTCTTCCGACTGGAGAAATTATTAGGAACAGGTCTGGACGTCAACTTCCCAATTTGGCAGGTTTAAGAGCGTCTCTCAAGAAAGCAAAAGATTATCTTCTCGCCAAGATATCTATGCGATTAATCCTCGATGTCTCAAGTAACAGGATAGCATCACCTGAAATCAAGACTTCGAGTGGCAGAAATGTCGTAAGTTCGGTTTCTCACGAGCTCCTCTCCTCGGGAATCGGTCGATCTCCTCGATTGAAATTAAGACTTCGAGTGGCAGAAATATCGTAAGTCCGGTTTCCCACGAGCTCCTCTCCTCGGGAATCGGTCGATATCCTCGATTGAAATCAAGACTTCGAGTGGTAGAAATGTCGTAAGTCCGGTTTCCCACGATCTCCTCTCCTCGGGAATCGGCCGATCTCCTCGATTGAAATCAAGACTTCGAGTGGCATAAATGTAGTAAGTCCGGTTTCCCACGAGCTCCTCTTCTCGGGAATCGTCCGATCTCCTCGATTGAAATCAAAACTTCGAGTGACAGAAATGTCGTAAGTCTGATTTCCCACGAGCTCCTCTCCTCGGGAATCGGCTGATCTCCTCGATTGAAACAAGACTTTGAGTGGTAGAAATGTCGTAAGTCCGGTTTCCCACGAGCTCCTCTCTCCCGGGATCGGCCGACCTCCTCGATTGAAATCAAGTCCCCAAGTGGCAGGATAAATGCAAGTATGTATCCCTGCACGAGTTTCTCTCCTGCGGACTGACTACTTGCCTCCTCGAGTCGACTCTCCATCCCCGATTAGGGGATCAAGTCACCCATTTAGAGCGATTGTTGTAGTTAAGCTTGGCTCTAGAGAACCAACTACTCGCCACCCGCTGAGCTCGGATCCTGATTAGGCTGGTGCGAGTATGCCTTGGGCGAGTAGGCGAGTATGCCTTGAGCGAGTGGGCGAGTACGCCTCGCATGGCCAGGCGAGTATGTCTCGAGCGAGTGAGCGAGTGTGCCGTAGGCGTGCGGGCGAGCTCGTCATGGCGAGCATGCGATTAGGTGTTCATGAGTAAATGCGTATGCGAGTTGAACAGACGCATCACGGGCACTCCTCCCCAAGCCTATGAGCCTAGCGTGCAACATTAGACCAGCATACGAAGAGCAGAATGAAAACTTGTATGAGTTTATATCGTGTACAAATTACAAGTGTCAAGAAATTGTTACATTCACTGACAAATATCGGCGAGCAACTAGGACTCATCGTCGCCAGTATTCGGCCGATATTCCTCATCCCTGACATCTACGTCATCTTCTTCTTCCTCGCCATCATCCTTGCTCTCGCCGCTGCCACTGCTACTGGAGTCACTAGAGCCCGGCGACGGGGAAGGGACGCAATCTGGCGAGACCATCCCCTCGACGAGTAGCTCAGGGATAAGCTCGTCGACGGTGAGCAGCTTCTCCCCTTCGACGAGCTGTCCGTTGATTCTGAGCCGTGCGAATATCACGTTCCCCGCCGTCCGCGCAATCTCGCGACGGACGGACGACCTCTCCTCTCAGAGAAGGCGGGATTGCTTGACGACCCATCACGGATCATCCTCTGGTCGCGATGCCTCCGATAACAGAGTAGAGGAGCTCGTGCGTCCCTCGACGCCAACCAGCCGCGTCTCCATCTCGGCAGCACGAACTTAGGCTGCCTCCAGCTCAGCTTGCGAAGCAGCGAGCTTCTCCTCGCACTCAGATAATTTCTTCGCAGCCTCGATCTCGGAGGCCTGCGAGATACCCAACGTCAATACATACCCAAACTAGATAAATCAAATATCGCCACTCGAAGGCGACTTACCTCAAAGTCCTTCCAGTGGACCGACTGCATGCCGAGATCTATAGCCTTCTTGGAGACGACTTTCAAAGCCTCCGTCGTCTCCAGCAGCTTCTTCGTCGTATAATAACCTAACTTGGCAGATCGCGCGAGCGAGCAGGCGGATTGATGGGCGAGCTCTGACGGCGCGAGCTTCAGCATCGACTCAGCGTCGACTCGCCCGTACAGGGCATGGAGGACGGCAAAGGCCTCCCCCTTGTCCTCCAAATCCGTCGACCAGGATGGGAGGTTGGTGCTCAACGACACCAGATGCTCCTCCTCCGACCAGGTCACCAGCGGTCGACCATGGGTATCCACCACCCCTCGACCGTGGTTGTAGTTGAGGTGGAAGCGAGGTGCCCGAGCCTCTAGCGACAACTCTTGATCGTCAGACTGAGGCAACGCCACTTTCGCCTTCTTGCTCGCAGGCCCCGGCCACCTGTCCCTCGCCTTCCCCTTGGCGATTTTCTTCTTCTCCCCAACATCAGGCGGAGGGCGGGCTTCAGAGAGAGTGGTTGCGACTTCCTTCGCCGGAGGAAGCAACTTCTCCGGAAGCTCGTTGGCCACTGCAAAAATCACGCGATATAATTAGTGCGAGCTTCAGTAAATAGGAGCGAGCAGGCGATCATACAACATCTCACTCAAGCCTTACCCTCGTTGGGATGAACCGCCTCCAGCGAGTTGATGTTGAGTCGCCAGTAGATAACGTCGAATCGGCTACCTCGGAAGAATTAGAATAGCTACTCGTGAATACCTTCCAAGATCGGCGGAAGGAAGACGACATCGGCGAGTTGGTGAGGCCTTCCAAGAAGACCCCCGAAGTCACCGTTCACGATCACCAGCTGCTCGCTCCAGCGGTGGACTTTGTTCGCGGTCCCCACCAGGGTGCAGACATGGCTGCTGAAGAAGACGACCCCCTCCGAAGTCGCGGCGAAGGCAAATATTCGGCGAAATACGGAGAGGTCAAAAGCAATCCTCTCCTCCCTGAGGTAGCAAAGGAACCCCATGATAATCGCCATCCCGTTGGGGTTGATCTGCGCGGGAACGATCCCGAAATATCGCAGAATCTCGCAGAACTATGGCCAGAAAGGAAGTCGTATGCCAGCGTCAAAATGGCACAGCAACAAAACTAGCGCGCCCTCAATATAGGTGTTGAGTCGCTCGCCGCGAGCAAGAAATCTCGCCGAGTACTCCTCTGACAGTAGGCGCTCCCTGAAACTCTCCAGATCCTTTTCTGAAGTGATCGACTTATTGAAAGCTACGTCAGCGAAATTGATGGCGTGAGCTTGTCGGCGAGCACTAGCGTCGTCACCAACCATCTTCGCGAGCTACATATAAGAAAAGAGACGAGAAGAAGAAGACAAAGAGACGCGAGCAGAGAGGTTACTCGTGAGGTTGGTTGAGAAAATCGCAGTAGTATACTTATGTCTCACCTACCCCCTATATTTACAGGCGAAGGCAAAGGAGAAGGGGGGTATATGTCTGCCTCGGCGAGTATTAGTCAAAGTCGCGGTTAAGGCGAGAAAACACACCCGACGTTAACACTATCTCGCACGACAACGTAAAGGCGCTGTGATATCCGCCAGAACCTGCATAAGTAAACTCGGCATTCCGCGGAAATAAACAAGCATGCACGGAGAAACAAGTGACGAGATGCATAGTCGCTTATTTAAAAAAATAAATAAAGTTTATTACAAGGTCGCCAATGGCGAGTTCAGCTTTAAAGAAAAGGAATCTACGTCCTAGGTGGCCGCTCCGGAGGATGAGGATGTCGCCCGGCCCAGCCCATCTCGCGAGCCCGCCGGAAGTGCTCCGTCGCCAGTGCCATCGCGTCATCACCAAGCCGCAGCTGCTCCTCCTTCCTCGTCAGTCGCCCCATAGAACCCATGCTCGTCCAGATCCCAGCTAACTCGTCAAGAACGAGCTGAAGGCGGTGGTTGTTCTGCGCCAACTGGCGATCATTCTCCTTCACCATATGGAAGCGAGCCTCATAACTCTCCAAGGTGACCTGGAGTTTCTCCATCCTCGCCATACGCACCTCTAGAGCTGAAATCCGGCGGTGAGGCTCACAAATGGCGAGCTGATCGAACCAGCTCAATATAGGCGCGGGCTGCGGCATGACGATATTCTCTCCTTGACAACCCGATGGCGTCAATGAAGGCCGCCCCGGGATTCACCGGACGATCTGTCATAGCAGATAGACAAGTCACACGATCAGAGGTCAGCAGCTAAACATGATCAAAAGTGACAACGAAAAAGGCTCACCGCGGCGAGGAGACCAGGACCGGCGCAGTGAAGGGACGCGACCGGAGACATCTCGCCTCCCCGAAGATGAGCCACCGGCGTGGTCAGCTGATTTGCCCTGACCGCGACCTCCCTGCCCGCGACCTCCATGATCGGAGTCCCCAGCTCGCGGCGGGAAGTAACTCGGTCGCGGCCTATCTGGCTTGTTCGGCGGGAGCGGAGCCTGCGAAGAGCTTGCTGGCTGTTGCAGAGTCTTTGACGAAGGAGGCAGAGGATGTCCCTGCAAATTGGATTTTTGCTGGGCGGACAAAGGCGGCGACGACAAAACAGTGCTCGCCGACTGATGAGAAGCCACGACCAAAGGCGGCGGCGGCAAGGGAGAGCTCGTCAATAGCAGTGTCAAATCTAGTGTGGGAGGAACGACACTGCTCACCGGGAGATCCTTGCTCCCTGGAAGGTCTTCTCTCGCAGGAAGGTCCTTCGTCAGAGGCTCTTTGCTCACCGAAGGGGTTTCCTTCGCCAGGGAAGTCCCTGACAACCTCTTCACGCCAAGATTAATCTGGACCGTATGCGCAGTCCGGAGCGGCCTGTCGGCTGCCAGTGCAAGCAGCAGAACCGAACTCAAAGGGGCGACATCAAGGGGCGTATTCGCGACGTTCGAGGGAGAGTCTGCACAAGTAAAATAGATCAGCAAGATGCACGCGGCGACCAACTATCAGGAATGGGGTTTGGCGGAATGACGACCTGTCACGGTGACGACTTCGATCCGGGACATCGCCGGCTCCATGGCAGCTTCAGGACTCTCCGGCAGGCTGAACGCGGTCGAGTCGGGAGCATCATCTAGCCTAAGGTCGCTCAGAAGTTTTTTGATACCAGCAGAAGATGCAGGATTCGCAATCGTCGTCGCGATTGGCTCAGAGGGCGGAGGCGAGTCAACCGCCGTAGTGGTGGGCTGCTTAGGTTTCTTGGCCTTTTTCCTTTTCGGCGACAGAATCTCAGTGGCGACGTCTTCCTCGCGCGGCCTCTTCGGCCTTGCGATGCCGAGGAGACCAGATAGAGCGGCAATATTGTCCTGAAGAATCTTCGCGTTGGCGTCCGACATGGCTGGCGAGCTTCGGAGATCCGTCTCGGAAACCAGGACCCCCTTATTTATAGACTGCGTCGAGCAACAGGTCAGGCGAATAGCCCAGATACTCCGCGCAACTGCTCGCCGAATAAGTGTTGGAGGTTTGTTTCTGAGCACCCATGTCGCTCAAAAGAGCGGGGATTGTGTACAACCCATATCCGACGAGGATGGGTCCTACCATAGCCAGCTCAGCGGGAGTCAAAGTCAATCAGTCAGGGACATAAGTCAACATCAAGTCGCAAGCCTATGGAAGACCTGGGCGAGTATGGCGAGCTCCCCTCGCATACTCGCCAGTAGGCGACTAGGGCGAGATACTCGCCCAGCCCGTGCGAGCTCCCCAGGAAGTCGTCTAGTCGCCGGGGTGGGGTATAAGTAGTACCCCCCCTTCCCTTTGAATTTCTCTATAAATAGGACCCCAGGGGTACGAGGGAAGGGATGGAAAATCTCGGATAGATACTCGCGAGCTCTTTGGATTCCCTTTCCTCAGAGAACAAGCCGCGACCTGCTAACTCGTTGTTAGCTCGTCTCCCTCGTACCTAGCTTGGTCATTCTGGTTGTGAAGGGGTTGCTTCTTCTAAGCAGTCGGGTACGTGGTGGGACCATCCTGCCGCAGTAACCTGGGGTCGTGTTCCTAAAGCTCTTTTCTGTTCTTGCTTCTGTGGGCTGTCTAGTTTCACTGCTTGACCAGTAGCCTTAGGTCACCTAGTCTGATTCTTAGGTAGGAAATTTTTCCCGGCTTCAACAGGTATAAATAAGATACATTAGGGCTTGAACAGTACACGATCACTCTTCTGTCTAAGCACACGAGTTGTCACTGTGCGAAAGACCGATAACCCTAAAAGCAGACGGAAGCGTTCCGCCGATCCCGTCGTCGAGCCCGATCCCGATCGCGACGAGCGTCGCCGCCGCCTCTCCTTCAATAGACCTAGCAGTCTGTGGAGACGCTGAGTGTCCTCTCCTGACCTAGAGCTTGTGCGATAAGTTGCTACGGGTTCTCTCGATCGTGTGGATTTCCTGTAGAGGCGCGGATATACTTTTTGCGCTCAAGAATCAAGCCGCTAGTTACCGGTTGGAATTTTTCTGGAGCATCTAGATTGAGTATTAACTCAATCCCTCAAAGTTAATTTTATTACAGCATGCTTTACTTCTTGATTCATGAATATTGCTATATCCGAACTCGTTTGGGTTTTTCTTGTTCTTATTTCCGCGCATAAGTGTCGTGTCATCCCCAAAAACCCAATAGTCGAGTGGGTACATCCTGATTTGATGATAACCTGAAAAAGCATCTAAAAAACTCATCACAGAAAACCGACGGTAGAGTCAACTAACGCGTCGATTCGAGGCAGAGGATAACAATCCTTGTGGCATGATTTATTCAAAAGAGAGAAGTCTACACACATCCCCCATCACCCATCACCTTTCTTAACCATTACCATATTGGAGACCCAGCCTGAATACTGGATCTCCGATACAAAACCTGTCTTGAGAAGCTTCTCCACCTCCTCCCGGATGGGCTCCTCCAGCTTTGCGGCGACGGACCTCCTCTTCTGGCGGATGGAGCGTGTCTTTGGGAAGGATTCCCGCCGGCCGGGGTGGCCGGCGGGGCAGCCGCGCCATGCGGCCGTGGGCTCGCGGTCGTGAGGCGTGGCCTCTTGTCCGGCTGGAAAATGGGTCGACTTGAGCCGGCCCACCGGTGGCGGGAGGGAGCGATCGGCCCCCAGACGGCTCAGGGAAGACGATCACGCGCTCAGATCGCACGTGATCGTGTGTGATGATCGCGTGCACGGCAGTTCCCTCGTGATCCTCATTTAGATGATGGGACCACGAGGAATGGGCTAAACTCACCCCACATGAATTATAAAAAGGTCTTGGCCCCATCAACAAATATCTGCATCTCTATTATTGTGCAACGAGTTTTCTCTCTGCAAATCATGAGAATCTATAGTACAAACAGTTCTTTAAAATACTTACATGCATAAAATATTATAGTTTATGCTAGATCTCAAACATATAAATCATGTTAATTTTATGTTACTGGCTACTATACTTTTTCTTTATAATTGTTTTGCATACAAATTGCACTTGTTGGCAATGTAGCTCTTTTGTATATAGTTGATTACTTTATCTTCCTTGAGCATATATGATGTTTTGAAAGTGAGGAAAGAATCACTTAACTTAGTTTGTTTTTTTCATTAATATGCGCCTTGAAATCACCTCAATAGCCGCACTCTATATAAAGATGAGAGGATGGTATTCATTGGTGCATGTGAAAATGAATGTCGAAAATCCATGTTGATGTATGTTAGTAGTCAGTGACGGATCCAGAAAATTAATAATGGGGGTGCACACAATTTTTTTTTGAAAATGTCATTGAATTCTAAAAATTTTAACATGGGAAGTCAGACATCAACTTCCTTCAAAAAAAAAATTTGAACGTTTCAATCTTATCTGAGTTATTTCTCCCTCATCTGACCGCCGTTTTTGACGTATAAGTAGTCAAAATTCATTGCCTCGAAAAGAGCAATCCAAATACACTAATAAATTTGAAAAATAATGGGGGTGTCCTTGTCCTCGGACCCCCCTCTGAATCCGCCCCTGAATAATAGTTGTGGTTCAACACGGTGGCTCACCGTGGTGCTATACCAGATATATTTAGCTAAGGTTCCGTTTGGCGCGGTTTTTTTGTTCCAATCCGATGAATTTGGACAAAAACTTCACAATGCATCGATTATGACCATGCCACCACCAAGAAAAGAAAGTTAGTTTTGAACATAAAAATGGACGAAGTTACTAATTAGATGAGATCAGACGTTCACAAACGACAGTTCATGACCACCGCTTTATGTTTCCCTACAAATGCACTAGCGCGACAGCCCACCGCTTTATGTTTCCCTAGTCTTATAAAAGGTCTTATTATAAACTTCTGATAGGATTGAAATAAATAATATCACAAACGTGGAAAGTAGCCCTTGTGGCCTACAATGCACTAGCATTAAGGGTACGGCTACGGGTCGTGCATTCAATGGGATTTTAATTGCATGATTCTCGAAACCTCTCCTAAGTACTCCACGCACCCCCCCCCCCCCCCCCCCCCCCCAGCCCTTATCCTTCACGAATCAATGTTGTGGGTCAACTTGACTGCCCTATATATTTTTATAGGCAAAATTATCAAATTGGTCCCTAAACTTTGGGTACTTTTTCAAATCAGTCCCTAAACTTTCAAATGAATCAAATAGGTCCCTAAACTATTAAAATCACTTCAAACTAATCCCAAAAGATTTTTAATTATTATAATATCTTTTTTTTTTAATATATTATTTACTCCTCCCCCGCTTCTCATTTCCTCCGTCCGATACTAGCTGCTGTAAAAAAACGGTCTTGATCGCCGATCTTTTCCGACCCTGTACAAGGTCTCGCAGTTCTGCTCACCGGAGCTAGGGGTGCAAACGAGTCGAGCTCGAGTCGAGCATGGCAAAATTTCCAAGCTCGAGCTCGAGATTTTCATTTCGAGCTCGAGCTCGAAGACCTCATTTATTCCAGCTTGAGGTCGAGCTCAATGCCAACTTATCGAGCTCGCGAGCTCGAGCTGCTCGCGATTTTTTTAGCTCATGAACTTTATTTTCTTATTTTATATATATATATATATATATATATATAAAATTCTAAAATATTTAAATAAAAAGCTCGCAAGCCGATAAATAAAAAGCTCGCAAGCCGATAAATAAAAAGCTCGCGAGCCGGCTCGCGAGCTCATGAATAACAATAGATGAGCTCGAGCTTGACTCGTAATCGAGCTCGAGCTCGTCGAGCTCGAGCTCCACAGGCTCGAGCTCGAGTCGAGCTTTTTTCGAGCCGGCTCATCGAGCTTTCGAGTCGGCTCAACTCAATTTGCACCCCTAGCCGGAACTCATCCATCCTCCCCGCCGGTGATATTATTAAAATAATAAGTTTCTTTCATTTCTCTCGCTGTCTTCTATTTCCCCGGCTGGTGTTTTAGGGTATTTTGCTCTGCTCGCCGGATTTTGTTTTAGGATTTTGCTTACAAGACATATTTCGCTATAAAACAAATGCAATTAATGTGAAAATTGTTTTGTGGCAGCTTATACTGGGTGGTTGTTTGAATAAATTAGAATGCTTAATTTATTTTTTATAATTTTATAATCATTTTTTTAAAATTATCTAATATTTGTAATATTGCATTGAAATAAAAATTTAGTTAAATAAAAAAAGAAAGGAAAAATCACTTTAGGATTATTTTGAAATGATTTTAATAGTTTAGGGACCTATTCGAATCATTTGAAAGTTTAGGGACTGATTTGAAAAAGTACCCAAAGTTTAGGGACCAATTTGATAATTTTGCCATTTTTATATTATGGACGATCACTTTATTGTTGCCCTAAAAAGTACGTACTCAGAGAAGCTCCATTAATAATGTCTAGTCTTTTATCAGCACCTGCCCTCCACATGGATGTGCCTTTGCGGATCAGCGACATACATGCATGAGCCCTCCACATGGACACCTTTCTTGCTTTTTTAGGGTCATCCTTTATGTCTATGGCTTCATGGCTTTTTTTGGAGCTGTCCTCTCCTTCTAGCTAGTGATCATAAAATTTGGGAAGAATTTACTTAACAATCTAATTAATCATTATTAAAAATATCTAAACTGAAATACATGTCAAAACATTTTTAATTAATGCTTAATTTTCACTGAAAATATTAGAAGATTAGCACTCTTTTGATTGTGTGGGTTTAGAAGACACTTTGACTATGTTAATTATACCGCAACATTTACACTTTGTTTGGGGCAGTGGCGGTGGTGACGGCGAGAAAAGCTCAATTTTCATAATCGTCGCACTTTTTAGGTTGTTAGGATGAGTTGCATTTTCAAGAAAAGTGTTTTGGGAGCAGCCGGTCCAACATGACTAGCTTTTTAAAAATTGTTTTCTTTGTTTTTAGTTTTTTTCTTTTTTATTTGAGGGCTTACGAAAGTCACGCTCAAATCATTTGTGATCCGCATTTCCACTTTGACTTGTGAGAATGTTAATTATACATTTATACCCCAACATTTAGACTTTGTTTGGGGCAGTGACGGTGGTGGCAGCGAGAAATTAAAGCTCAATTTTCATCATCGTCGCACTTTTTTGACTGTTAGGATGAGGAGCATTTTCAAGAATGGTGTTTTGGGAGTTTAGGGAGCAGCCGGTCCAACATGACTAGCTTTCTAAAAATTATTTTCTCTGCTTTTAGCTTTCTTTTTTTATTTGAGGGTTTACGAAAGTCACTCCTCAATCATTTGCGATCTACATTTCTTCATTTCACCGCTGCAAATATTTTTGTCTCTCTCTAATAGTTCTTCACTCATATGCTCTCTCAATTTCTCACCGCTAGCCAATCTCTTGGGAACCTATTTATTTAGAATTTATATAATATTTATTTATCTATGCAATATATGATAGACATAAAACACAATTTTATTATTAAAAAAAGTTAAACAACTTTCATTAACATTTCTTTCAAGCCAAAAAAATAAATTTTTTTTTTTAAAAACGCATAAATAGAGATTTTTCATATATTCTACGGCTTTTTCAAAAGAGATTTTTGGACAATTCTTCACAGATTTTCCACCACTGCTTTTTTAATAACCATCGCCGCCCCACAGTGAGCATTTTAGACTGTTACTTTGTTCCTCGACTAAGGCTCCGTTTGGGGGGACTTTCATCGGTCAAGCGGTCGCTTTAAGTCCCGGTTCATGCGGTCGCGACCGCTTGACCGGTGAAAATAAGTCCCCCCAAACGGAGCCTAAGTTAAAATTCTAAATCTGCTACTAACATGTTAAGATTTATTATTTGTGTCTATCTAAATTCCTGTAAGAAGTTAATGTGTGTTATGTTATTCGCATGAATAAGGAAATATTGACAGTACGCTTATTGAATTCTGTAGAATTTGTTGATGTGAAAGTGGGCGGTCTGAGGTAGGCAGACCGCAGAGATCGCTGTCGGTTAGCGTGGTTAAGTGTTGGCGGATAGCTGGATTTCGGCTAAAGTTTGCTTCCTATGATATGTCTTAGCAAGCACCCGGGAGTTGTAATCGGGAGGTTAGAGGAAACTAACCGCGGCTTGCGGTCTGGATTGTGAGACCGCAGAGTCCGCTGAGGAGGCGGGTACTTTGGTTCGCGTGGAAGCCGTCCGCTGGGATTGTGGATTTGATCACCATGTTGTGCCGAGTCTGTGTTGTTGGCTAGTTTGCGGAGACCGCATGGGTTGCACGGCTTGTCGCCAGGTTGTTTGGTCGCAACCCGGCTTTGTGGTCTGGTGTTGGTGTCCGCACTGATGTGGGGATAGGTGTTGCGAGCCACAGGATAATGGGCGGTTACCCTATCGCTTATGGGCGATGACCGCACTCCCCTGGTTGCCTATAAATAGGAGTCCCCTGCTCATCATACATAATGAAAACAGTGAAAACTCAGCTCACGTTTTGAACTTCCGGTTAGACTTTGTTAACCGCGCGACTAAGTGAAGTAACTTGTGTTGTGCGGACTGTGCGGCTAGCACCGGGCGACTAAACAATTAGTTGGAAGCTCAGTGTGGAACAGTTGCAGATAGCAGTTTGCGGTAAACAACAGGTCGCGATTAGTGCGACTAAAAGTCTTCTTCCTTGAGGTTACGGACAAGTTCAATAAGGTAGTTCACCCGGTCTCAGTGGGTAGGCATTGTTGATGCGCGAAATGCGACACCGACCAGTTAACGGATTGTTCGATCTCACAAGCTAAGGATGAAGGAAGAAGGGTTGCGGGGATAGAGGAGAAGCTTGCTCGAGCAGAGAGGAAGCTTGATCAAGCAGAGAGGAAGCTTGTTTGAGCAAAGGAGAAGCTTGGTTGATCAACGGAGAAGCTTGATTGATCAACGGAGAAGCTTGATTGATCAACGGAGAAGCTTGATTGATCAACGGAGAAGCTTGATCAGGTACTGTCGAGCAGACGGCTACTTTGATGGTTAGCTTCGCAGGTTGATGCTGAGAGAGGAGAGAATAAGAGAGGAGGCCGCTAGCAGCGGCAACAGCAGACTTCGCCCGCCGCGGCTTGAATGTCACTCTTGCGACGGGCTTTTCCTTTAATCAAGAAGCAAGTTTACAATTTGCTAGTTCACCATTACATGTAAAAACGGTAAGGGTACAAGGGGAAGCTGGCGACTGAGAAAAAGAGTTGCAAGAGGTCGCACGGTCAGAGAAGGGGAGGTCGGCATACCGCGCGACTAACTGATCGGGCAGCTTGCTGAATCAAGCCGGGCAGACAGCTTGGGGGAGCAGGTCGCGCAGACTGGGAAACCGAGTCCGCAGGAGCTGATGCTGGGTCCTGGACGCCTCTCCCATCCACCAAATGAGAGGTCTGGGGGCCTATTTATAGGCCCGAGGAGGTAACGGTCTTGGTAACGTCACCACCGGTGAGGCGGTGAGCTGAGCGAGCACGGTGCTGAGTCCGCTGAGTCCGTGGAGTCTACTCCAGGTCGCGCGGTCTGGGACTTGGATCTAGAGGCGGCGGCTGCTGGGCGAGCTCGCGTTGGGCTGCGCGAGCTGAGGAAGAAGCTGCCTGCTGCTGGGAAGCGGGCGCTGGAAGCTGAGTGGCGGACTGCACGACGAGTCCGCCTCTGTCACTGAGCGAGCTCGCACTGGGCTGTGCGAGCTGAGGAGGGGACTGCATACTGCTGGGAAGCGGGCGCTGGAGGCTGAGTGGCGGACTGCATGACGAGTCCGCCTCTGTCGCCGGGAACTTGGAGAACTAGCTGGCGGACTGCTGAACGAGTCCGCCCATCCCGCAGCGGAGATGATAAACGATTAGCTGCCGAGCTGGGGATCTTCTTGCGGACTGCTCATCGAGCTCGCCTAACTCGCGATGGAGGGGTCGAGCAGGCTGCCCGCTGGTGGTATCCTTGGCTTGGGGACGAGGATTTGTGGCCTGGCGAATTGAATAGTCCAGGCCGCACGCTACTGACTGGTGACCTGGATGCAGGTCGCCACTGCTGGCTGGCGTCATGGAGGCAAGTCGTCGCTGCTGACAGGCGACCTGGTGGCAGGTCTCCATTGTTGGCTAGAGCTTGCCGCTGCATGAGGTAGGCGACCTGTCGAACTAAAACCTAGTCCGCCTACTACTGGCGGATAGGGGGGTTGATCGCAACCTGGCGACCTCCGACAGGCGGACTTAAGACGGAGCCCACCACCTAAGCATGTCGCTATCGAGCGGTCTAGGCGGATAGGAATGGGAGTCCGCGACATCGTTGGGCAGTCCGCACCTGAGAAAGGAGAGAACTTGCTGCGCGGTTAGCCGAACAAACTGTTCGGTCTGCTCGAGCGGACTGAGGCAGCAGTCCGCACCCCTGTAGACCGAGCGGGAGCTACGCGACCTGGGCGGTCTGGCTAGAGAGACCGCCCTAACCGCGCGGGCTGAGCGGACTGAGCGGACTGAGAGGTCAGTCCGCCCACCCTTGGAAGGAGAGGCTGACAGGCCGCGACCTTCAGGGGGAACCCAGAGCAGGTCGCGACTTGCGAGCTGGCAACCCTAGGAGGGATCGCCGATTTCGGGGTTAACAGGCATGTTTCCCAGTTCATCAGCCTTTGTTCGTGGTTTGTTTTAGCGATCAAGCGACCTCGCGGTCAGGCGACTAAGAAGTGGCGGTCAGGTTGTATCCAACAGTTGTTCGGTTGGCGGACAAGCGGCTACAACTTGCGGTTTGCGTCTAGGCGGTCTGGGAATTTTGACCAGCCAGTTTTCACTTGCTTGTATTTTTTGGTGTTTTCATCGGGTACATTACGAAATCATGTCTCACAATGTATGTTTTGCATTGCAAAGAAGATCGTTGATTGTTCTTATACTTCTTTTGGTTTTTTGGCTTGGTGTGGTTGAGTGTTCCTGCGACCTTTCTCAGCTTCCCATAAATTTTTGCATGGTATCAGAGGTACAGAGAAGCTAGCAGTGATCAACTTCAAAGGTGTATTAATCCTTTGGAAGCTTAAGTAGATCAGAGTTACATCAATGGAAGTCAGTTATGCAAGAGGTCTTGAAATTGAGCTCTTGACGCAGACCAAATTTAAAACGTGGAGGTCTTGCATGAAGACCTATCTTCTAGGCGAGGACCTTGGGAGGTCGTCGGTGGAGACGACATGAAAGAGGTTGTTGCTGCTGGAGGAAATGCTAAGGCGTGAATGGCTTAAAGGAGAACGAACGCAAAAGCAGAGTTCACTCTGAAGCAAGCAATCTCATTGGAGCTTTTCAACCACATCATTGGATGGCAGTTGGCTGCTGAGATTTAGACGGCCTTGGATGACCTGTTCTATAAGAAGAATATAGTTCGGCTATAATTCTTGAAGAATGAGTTGGCGAGAGCAACTAAAGAGGAGTTGTTCATATCATCCTTCTTTCTGAAGATAAAGAACCTGTGAGCTTAAATTTCAGCACTGGACTCAGAAGTCTATATAAGAGGCAAAGCTAAAGAAGCACATTATTTGCGATTTGCAGAAGGAACATGTTGCCTTCATTACTTCTGTGTAAGGTTGGGTCAATCAGCCATCGTTGTTTGAGCTGGAAAACCTGCTGGCCTTGCAGGATAGCTTGACGAGGCAAATGGCTGGAGTCTCTATCTCAGGAGGAGAGAGTGATGTTCTTTACTCAGAGAATTTTAAAAAAACACCAATTATAAGGAATTTTAAAAAAACACCAATTACAATTCGTTTTCTTAGCAGCAGTTGGGAAAATTTGAAAAAATCATGCATTAATTTTTTGATCATTGAAGATAACACCATCAATAGATCTACGGATCTGTGATCTCCAACACTCAAAAATCACACTACAAAACTAATATTAAGTATGTGTACTACATTCAAAAGTTGGTATTAAAAAAACTAAAAATAGATCATATTCGATTACTCAGATATGATCGAATAACATCAAAAAAGTTACGATATGTTTTTTTTCTCAAAAAAATCAGATCATTTAGAGTTGGAATCATCTGGAAAATCATTGCCTTTGACCATATTTTAGCAATGTATCACAATGCACTGATGATTTTTGAGTTAAAAATGATTTGTTATATACAGCTTCTCTTAAAGAAGCAGTAGACGAAGCATCATGTCTTTTTTATCAAAAAGTTAAATCCTATAATTGAATCTCTGCAAAACAAAAGTAATTACACAATTATCTCATATAAATAATATATCAACGATATTTGAATAGAAGTTAAATCGAATTGTTAAAAAAACCCCGCTAAGTTTTAGAAATAAGTGAATAACCTCTCATAACTTCTAACAAGTAAAGATAATTAAGGGGGGTTATACAACTATTTCTAAAGATTAGAAGTGTTGCGGTCTAACCCGACTATGCAAATAGAAAAAGAGAAACAAAAAATTGGACAATAACAAAGTTTTTATTTTCAAAAATTGTTTCTATTACAAAAGTATAACCTCTTTTTTATAAAATGGAGGAAAAGAGAGATTACAAATAAGCAATGTGGGACTAAATACATTTACGATGACTAGCGGCTAGACAAAAACCAGACCGCACAGGCCGCGCGGTAAGATTAGAAGACTAGCCGTCCGACTATAACAACAAGCCGCTAGAGGCTAGACAGAGAGAAACCGCCAGAGGCTAGCCGCCAGACCGCCCGATTTCCCAACTGCAACAAGCCTCTGGAGAGAAGCTGCCAGACTGGCAGGCTATCAATCCGCAAGAGTGAAATCGCCAGACCGCCCGACTATCAAGCCGCTAGAGTGAAACCGCCATACCGCCCAGTTTCCATACTGCAACACTCCCCCTCAAGCTGGAGCATATACTTCAATCATGTCCATCTTGTCACAAATGTGTAAAAGAAAGCAAATACAGGCTTGGTGAAGATATCTGCCAACTCGTTGTCTGAAGTAACGAATGGAGTGCAATCTGTTTCTTCAAGATCTCTTCTCTAATGAAATGGCAGTCAACTTCGATGTGTTTTGTTCTCTCATGAAATACTGGATTTTTCGAGATATATATAGCGGTCTTGTTGTCGCAGAACATAGGTAGAGGATGATTGTAGATTTCTCTTAAGTCCATCATGAGAGCATGTACCCACTTTAACTTACAAGTGGTTGATGTCATACTCTGATATTCAGCTTCGGCACTAGACCTGGAGACGACCGACTATTTCTTGCTCTTCCAGCTCATATGGTTTCCCCCCACAAATGTGCAAAAGCCCGATGTGTACTTGCGATCTCCTTTGTCGTCAGCGTAGGTAGAATCCGAGTACGCTTCAACCTTTAAATGACCATTCTTTTGAAACAGTAGTCCTTTACCTGGCGCCGCTTTAATATATTCCAATATCCTCAGGGCAGACTATAGATGACACTCCCTAGGAGCTTGCATGAACTGGCTAACCTTGCCTACAGCGTAGGAGATGTCGGGTCTGGTTAACGTGAGATAAATGAGTTTTGCCGACCAGACGCCTGTAACTCGTAACATCTGATAGAGGAGGCGAGTCATCTGTCCAGGTTTTATCTTCTCCAGCAGTCATGGGGCATCGGGCAAGTTTAGCCTCAATCAACCTTGTCTCTTTTAGAAGATCAAGAGCATACTTACGTTGGAAGAGGACCAAGGAGTTGGGCTTTCGAGAGATTTTTATTTCCAGAAAGTATTTTGGAGAGCCCATATCCTTCGTGACCAGGTGTTGATGGAGATGTTTCTTTGTCAAGGCTACCCCATCTTGGTCATCTCCAGTGAGAAGAATATCATCCACATACACGACGAGAACCACCAGACCTAGGGAGGTTTTGTGAATGAACAATGAGTGATCGGCAGAACTTCTTATAAAACCCACGACAGCCACAATGCCACTAAACTTGTCAAACAACGCCCGAGGGCTCTGCTGTAGGCCATAAATGGCCTTCTTCAGCCTGCATACCCGTGTCTCCCCCTGAGCAACATACCCAAGAGGTTGCTCCATGTAGACATCCTTCTGAAGATCATCATAGAGAAAGACATTTTTGAAATCCAGTTGGGAAATGGGTCAATCCATGTTGATGGCTACAGAGAGGAGTACCCGAATAGTGCTGAGACGGGCAATGAGAGAGAAGGTGTCAAAATAATCCACACCATAAGTCTGAGTGAAGCCTTTTACGACAAGGCATGCATTATAGCGATCCACACTAGCGTCCAGATTGAACTTCACAATAAATACCCAACGACAGCCAACAACATCAGTGCCCAACGGAGGAGGAACAAGGGTTCATGTACCACGCTCAGTGAGGGTGGCTATTTGCTCATCCATGGAATCCTTCTAATAAGGAACAATAAGGGTTTCCTTGTAGGTGCGGGGAGTGGCAGTGGAAGAGATATCTAACGTAAAAGTCCTGCAAGAAGGAGTAAGACGAGCATAGGAAATAATATCAGCAAGCAAGTGTTGGGTACATGTTCGCACCCCTTTTCGAAGAGAAGTGAGAAGATCCAGGTCAGCGTGTTTCTTAGTATTTGGTGCATCCGTGGCAGGGAGAGCTGGCCCGGGAGTAGAGAGAGACGGCTGCGGAGAAGAGGAAGACAGCGAAGGCGGGGAGAGGGAGGAGGAGACGGTGGACACGGCGGAGGAGGAGAAATATCGGTAGGTGTAGATGGGACGGAGGGGACGGTAGGAGAAGCAGGAACATCATGAAGAGAAGAGGAGTCACGAGAAAAATAGGACGCATTTTCTAAGAATGTTACTTCCGCGGAGATGAACTGCTTGCGAAGAATAGGGTCAAAACAACAATAACCTTTCTGAGTGGTAGAGTAACCCATAAAGACACATTTGATGGCACGTGGGGAGAGTTTGTCACGGGTGACAGAGGGAGCGTGCACAAAAACCATGCACCCAAAGATACGCAGAGGGAGAGGAAACAGATCCTTGCCCGGATAGAGAATAAAGAATGGGGTTTGACCGTGGAGAACCGTGGAGGGAATATGATTGATGAGATATCCGGAGAGGAGAACGGCATAGCCCCAATAGGAGCGAGAAACCTGCATTTGTGTCATCAGAGTGTGAGCGACATCAAGGAGGTGACGGTTTTTGCGTTTCGCCACTCCATTTTGCTATGAGGTATAGACACAGCTAGTTTGATGAATAATCTCATTTTGCATACCGAAAGAAGAAAAATCATGACTAAGATATTCTTTGGCATTATCAGAGCGAAAGATTTTAATAGAGAAATCAAACTGAGTCTGAATCATAAAGTAAAAAGATATCCATACAGAGAAAATTCTAAGCGATCTTTTAAGAGATACACTCATGTACAGCGAGAGAAATCATCAATAAAAGTTACAAAATATGAACTTCCCCGACCTACGGTGAGGGTAGGAGCAGGACCTCAGACATCAGAGTGAACGAGATCAAACGGACGAGAGCAGGCAAAGAGAGGCCGCATGAACAGGTCGCGGGGAGATGGGGAGGTCGCGAAAATAGGCGCGAGCAGAGAACAGAGAAAGGCAAACTGCGCGAACTGGTCGTGCAGACAGAGAGGGTGTGCGGGCAGAGATAAACCGAGCAGATAGATGAAGCTCACAGAAGAGAAGGAAGCCGCACGAATAGGCCACAAGAAGAAAGGGCAAACCGCGCAAACAGAAGAAGCTCACAGAATCAGGAGGAAAAGATCGAGTCCTCTGATACCATATTCGAATAAAAAAGAGAAACCAAAAATTGGATAATAATAAAGTTTTTATTTCCAAAAATTGTATCTATTACAAAGTGTGAAAGTAGCGAACAAACGACTAGAAAACAAGCCGGAACTTTAAATAATTGAAAGTTTTATTATCCAAAAAGATATGATTTACAAAGGTATGACCTCCCTTTTATAAAATGGAGGAGAGGGGAGAGAGTACAAACTAACAATGTGGGACTAAAAAATGTACAGAGATTGTGCGGTTTGAAATAAGCAGACCGAACAAGTCGCGTGGTTAGACAATGGGCTAACCGCTCGGCAATACCAGAGAAAGAGAGCGAGATGTTGTAGGAGGCCGCTAGACCGCCCGGTCTCCAAGCCACCGGAGACAAGCCGCCAGACCGCCAGACTACAAACAACAACAGCCTGGATATCAAACCGCTGGAGAGTAACTGCTAGACCGCGCGGTCTACAACCCGCCAGACATAGACTGCCAGACCGCCCGGTCTCATACTTCAATACTCCCCCTCAAGCTGGAGCATAGATATCAATCATGCCCAGCTTGTCACAAATGTGGAAGAAGGAAGTAGAAACCGGCTTGGTGAAGATATTCGCCAACTCTTTGTCGGAGGTGACGAACGGAGTGCAAATCTGTCTCTTCAAGACCTCTTCCCGGATGAAATGGCAGTCGACTTCTATATGTTTTGTTCTCTCATGGAAGACCGGATTTTTGGATATGTATATAGCGGCCTTGTTGTCACAGAACATAGGAAGAGGATAGTCGTAGACCTCTCCTAGGTCAAGCATAAGAGCCCGCAACCATTTTAGTTCACACGTGGTTGACGCCATACTCCGATATTCAGCTTCTACACTGGATCTTGAGACAACAGATTGCTTCTTGCTCTTCCAGCTCACAAGATTACCTTCAATAAATGTGCAAAAGCTAGATGTAGATTTACGGTCACCTTTATCATCCGCATAGCTTGAGTATGAGTAGGCTTCAACTCTCAGATGACCATGCTTCTGAAAGAGTAGCCCTTTTCTCGGTGCTACTTTGACATACTCTAATATCTTCAAGGCAGACTGAAGATGACATTCCCTGGGAGCTTGCATGAACTGACTAACCTTGCCTACAGCATAGGCGATGTCGGGTCTGGTCACCGTGAGATAAATGAGTTTTCCCACCAGACGTCTATACTTCGTGGCATCGGATATAAGAGGTGAGTCATCTATCCATGTTTTGTCTTCTCCAGTAGCCATGGGATACCGTGCTGGTTTGGCACCGGTCAATTCTGCCTCTCGTAGAAGATCAAGAGCATACTTTCGTTAGGAGAGAACCAGCGAGTCGGGCTTCCGAGAGATTTCTATCACCAAAATGTATTTCGGGGAACCCATATCCTTCGTGACAAGGTGTTGACGGAGGTGTTTCTTTGTCAAGTCCACCTCAGCCTGGTCATTGCCGGTAAGAAGAATATCATCTACATACACTGCCAAAACCACAAGGCCCGATGCAGTTTTGCGAATAAACAACGAGTGATCAGCCGAACTTCTTGCAAAGTCGATGGCAGCCACAATGCCACTGAACTTGTCGAACCATGCCTGAGGGCTCTATTTTAGGCCATAGATGGCCTTCTTCAACTGGCATACTCATGTCTCCCCATGAGCAACATACCCCGAAGGTTGCTCCATGTAAACGTCCTCGTGAAGATCCCCATAGAGAAAGGTATTTTTGACATCAAGCTAGGAAATAGCCCAATCTCGGTTGACGGCCACAGAGAGAAGAACTCGGATGGTGCTGAGGCGAGCAACTGGGGAGAAAGTATCAAAGTAGTCAACTCCATAAGTCTGAGTAAAGCCTTTGGCCACCAGTCGGGCCTTGTAGCGTTCCACAGTGCCGTCTAGGTGAAACTTCACAACAAACACCCAGCGACAGCCAACCACATCAGTACCCACTAGTGGAGAAACAAGGGTCCAGGTACCCCTTTTAGTAAGAGTGGCGATTTCCTCATCCATGGTAGATTTCCAATGAGGAATAGCAAGAGCCTCCTGGTAGGTGCAGGGAGTAGTAGCCGAGATAGCCAAAGCAAAATTCCTGCGAGAAGGAGTAAGCCGATCATAGGAAACAATAGCCGCAAGCGGGTGTTGGGTGCACACCCGCACCCTTTTGTGAAGAGCAACGGGAAGATACAGGTCGTCTTGTGCCTCAGGGATCGGAGCGTCCGTGGCGGAGATACCTGGCCCGGGAGTAGAGAGAGACGGCTGTGGAGAAGAGGGACAAGGGGAAAGGGGTATAACAGGGAGAGGAGGAGACGGAGGAGGAGCGGATGTTGGAGGGGAGACGTCGATATGCGTGGAAGGAACACAAAGTGATGGTGGAGAGTCAGAGACATCAGGAGGAAGTGGGGATTGAGATGAGAAGTAGGATGCATTTTCGAAGAAGGTGACGTCCGCGGAAATAAACTGTTTGCGCAGAACGGGGTCAAAGCAACAATAGCCTTTTTGAGTGGTCGAGTAACCCAAAAAGACACATTTTGTGGAACGGGGGGAAAGCTTGTCACGAGTAGCGGACGGAGCATGCACAAACGCTGTACACCCAAAGATATGAAGAGGGAAAGGAAAGGGTTCCTTGCCTGGGTAGATAATGGAGAAGGGGGTCTTGCCATGAAGAACAGTAGAGGGAATGCGATTGATGAGATAGCAGGCGAGGGGAATAGTATAGCCCCAATAGGAGCGAGGCACCTGCATCTGCGTCATGAGAGTGCGAGTGACATCGAGGAGATGGCGGTTTTTACGCTCCGCCACCCCATTTTGTTGGGAGGTGTAAACACAGCGTGTCTGATGAACAAGACCATGTTGCATACAAAAAGATGAAAACTCATGACTAAGATACTCTCTAGCATTATCAGAGCGAAGAACTTTAATAGAAATATCAAATTGAGTTTTAATCATATTATAAAAGGATTGTCATACAGAAAAGAGTTAAGAGCGATCTTTTTATAGATACACCCAGGTACATCTAGAGAAATCATCAATGAAAGTTACAAAGTAAGAACTACCCCGACAAACTGTGAGAGTAGGAGCAGGACCCCAGACATCAGAATGAATGAGATCAAACAGGCGAGAGGAACCACGACCTTGCTTCGGCGGGAAGGAGGAGCGGTGATGTTTGCCCAGCTGACACGCATCACAGTCGAGCGGAGGACTGGTTTGAGATAAGTGGGGCAGAAGCTGACGAAGAATCCGAGCAGGAGGATGTCCAAGGCGAAGATGCCATTGAAGCAGATCGGTAGACGAGGAAGAGAAGGCAGACAGAGCGGAAACGTTGTCGAGGAACTAGAGGTCGCCGCTCTCAGTCCAAGTAGCAATCGTCTGTTGGGTCCTCGGGTCCTGAAAACAACAAGAAGTAGGAGTGAATAAGACAGAGCACTGAAGTTGCTTGCATAAGGTAGTAACGGATAGTAAATTGCAAGGGAACTTCGGGACATAGAGGGTGTCCGCTAAGCGAAGTGACGGGGTAACTTGAACCATGCCCGTCCCATGAACCGGGGAAGGAGAACCATCCGCAACAAGGATCGGGGGTAACCGATCATGTGTTTCGAGGAGAGAGAAACATTGAGGATTGCCGGTCATGTGATTTGTAGCACCAGAGTCAATCAGCCATTTACCTTGGGTAATGACGTGAGCACTACCTGAGGTCGTGGCCACAGAGGCAGATGGCCGAGAGGAGGCAGATGTTGAGGAAGAAGTATCACCAGAGGGGCGAAGATGAGGATGTTTCTGCCAGCAGTGATCAATAGAATGACCGGTACGACCACAGTGAGAGCAAAGGAACCTGGACGGACTGTGCGCGTCTGACTGGCTGCGGCCACTAGTGCCGCCTCGCTGAGTTTGGTGAGTATAGGCGTCCTGCGGAGAAGGGGAGGACAATAGAGGGCGCTGGAGCAGCGAAGTAACTGCGGCGATGCGAGCCGCGGTTGCATCCAAGGTGGGAGACTCTGCTTCGCCCAAGATATGCTGGCAGATCATATCAAAAGACTCGAGGAGTCGCAGAAGATAACAAACAACCAGGAGTTCCTGGAAGTGTTTGTGTTGCTCGGCCAAGTCCACAGAGAAGGGGCGATTCTGGAGGATCTATGGGGCAAGGGCCTTAACCTGCTGATAAGTCGCAGCAGGAGTCATGGAAGGATGAGCGAAGAGGTCCGCATAGAGAGTATAGATACGGGACGTCTGGGTCCCCTTTGTGTAAAGAGCAGCAAGGTGAAGCCATGCAGCCTTAACCGTTGCATCATGGCGTATGACGGGAAGGCATCCATCAGAGAGGCTGTTAGCCAGCCACGTGCGGACAAGTGCATCACTCGCATCCCAATCATCAAATTGAGCAGAATCTGGAGGCGGAGGGTCATCGGTGAGGTGATGACGTTTGCGCTGAGAGCGAAGGAGAAAGGTGAAAGAAATGCTTTAATCCGGATAGTTGGAACCAACTAGTTTAGAAACTGTGCCAAGGTTTTCGAAAGGAGTAGGAGGAGGCGGGGCCGGATTGGCTACAGGAGTGGTGGCAGTTGAATTCTCAGAAACAGCCATAGAAGAGAGCAACAGGAAGCCACGCGGTTAGGAAACAAGCCGCGGGAAAGGAAGAAGGAGAGCTACAGCGGTCACGATGTCAGACACCAGCGGCCAGAAAAGCCACGACCAAGCCGCAGAACCAAGCAGAGGGAAAGAAGTCGGGCGGCTAGAAGACAGACCGCGCGAATAGAAGAGGAGGTTGCTGGGAGGAGAAAGGCGAACAAGGCAAGAACAAGTCGCGACGACAGGACGCGGCGGCTTAAGAAGAGGAGGAGGGCGCAGCGACTAGAACAAGTCGCAAGCAAGAAGCAAGCAAAAGAAACAGGCCACGCGAACAGGGCGCAAGCAAACAGGCGGAAGAAACAAGTCGCGAAAATAGGTCGTGAGGAGAAGAAGAAGCAAGCCGTGCGGACAGGTCGCGCGGTCAGAGAGGGACACAGAATCAGGAGGAGAAAATCGAGTCCTCTGATACCATGTGAAAGTAGCGAACAAACGACTAGAAAACAAGCCGAAACTTTAAATAATTGAAAGTTTTATTATCCAAAAAGATATGATTTACAAAGGTATGACCTCCCTTTTATAGAATGGAGGAGAGGGGAGAGAGTACAAACTAATAATGTGGGACTAAAAAATGTACAGAGATTGTGCGGTTAGAAATAAGCAGACCGAACAAGCCGCGCGGTTAGACAATGGGCTAACCGTTCGGCAATATACAAGAAAGAGAGCGAGATGTTGTAGGAGACCGCTAGACCGCCCAGTCTCCAAGCCATCGGAGACAAGCCGCCAGACCGCCGGACTACAAACAGCAACAGCTTGGATATCAAACCGCTGGAGAGTAACCGCTAGACCGCGCAGTCTACAACCCGCCAGGCATAGACCTCCAGACCGCCCGGTCTCATACTTCAACACAAAGGTATGACCTCCCTTTTATAGAATGGAGGAGAAAAGAGAGATTATAAATCAGCAATGTGAGACTAAATACATTTACGATGACTAGCGGCTAGACAAAACCATACCGCACAGGTCGCGCGGTTAGATTAGAAGGCTAACCGCCCGACCATAACAACAAGCCGTCATAGGCTAGACAGAGTGAAATCGCTAGAGGCTAGCCACCAGACCGCCCGGTTTCCCTACTACAACAAGCCGCTGGAGAGAAGCCGCCAGACCGCCCGGCTATCAAGCCGCTAAAGTGAAACTGTCAGACCGCCCGGTTTCCATACTGCAACACCAACGTACCGGTCGGGCCAGAATACTTGGACCGTCTTAGCTCTCAGAACGGCCGAGCGCGCACACATTCAATAGAGTAGGTCAATTGTACACAAGCAGTTTTAATGTGAAAAAACCTCTCAACTGGGTAAAAAATCACATGACTGGGTCTGTGCCGGTCAAAGTCCACAATCTTCGGGTTGTTACAACTTATTTGTGAAGTCGAGGGTTACCTGCCACCTCTCGTTAAATCTTTGGGGGTGAGAGAACACTTAGCACACGGCGGACAACAGCCCGTCACGCCGGGAATTATTACAAATTATGCTTCGCGCTGGTGGACTTCGAATAGCGGCTTGCCGATTCTAAATGCGGGAGCGGAGCGCCTGAACTCGCGCTTGCGGGGGCCACTTGAAACTCAAGAGATTTGGCTTTGTCGGGTGGTTTTGACTTGACTCGCCTGTAGCTCGGGTGCGGCTCGGGTGCAGCTCAGGCGCTGCTCGTAGGAGGAATTCGGCAGATCTTCAACCTGAGGAAGAAGAAGACTCGGAGGAAAAAGGTGTGAAATGAGCAGGCCCGTGACTCCTTTTATAGGCTCCGGGTGGTGGTTATGGTGGTTACGCGGCTATCCGCACACCATAACCACCATCATAATTACTTTTAGTATATTTTGAATGCGCGTATTTCGTTATTTGGAGACCATTTAAATAAATTATAAAATATTTAATTAAATCTTCTCCCACTAACCCGGTGGTTAATGGGTGGTTACGCGTAAATCGGATGGTCGGGAATGCTCCCCATCGATCAGACGGCGGGAATGGGACTCCACGGGCGGGCGGCGAACTTGTCGTCAAGTTCGCCTGCGAGGGGAGGACCGCTGACGGCGACCTGGGAGGAGCAGCTGCTACCCTCGGCCGCCGCCGGAGGCCGAGGAAGGGAGCGGCCCGGGCGGCCGCCCCTTTCGCCCCGCCGGCGGCCGAGCGAGGGGATGGCCCGGGTGGCCGCGACGGCGGGCAAAGGAGGGGGCATTCCGGGTGGCCGCACCACGCCCGGGCCAGTATGGCGAAAGAGGGTGGGCGGCTGGCATCCGGGGAGGAGGCCGGCCGCCCGCCGCCGTTGAGATGGGGCTCGCGGCAGTTTGTCCATTACGCGTAATGAGATCGGTATGTGGGGGATCGGGCGCGGTGATCGCACGCACGGTCAATCCCATGATCCCACTTCTTTTGAGGTGGGGATCATGAGTGTGTGGTTATGTGCACACTCAATTTCTATAAAATGGGGGTCATCCCCAACAATTACCCCCAGATCCTTATTGTATGAGACCGCTTCAGACGAAGGAAAGCAAGGATCTTTCTCTGTTCACTTTTATGGCGGCGACGATGGCGAACGGTGATGGACTTGAGACTGCGAGTAATTGTGCCCTGCAAACTAAGGTAAAAATGTTAGAATATATTATGGTGTAGGAGAGACGATGAACGTGTCTGGGGGAGGAGGCTGGCGCTCTCATAGTCGCGACGGTGCGCGCGGATGCGTGCGTTGGGTCGCGCATGAGTGCGCATTGTCTTGGCCGCGTACAAGGACGCGCGCGCGCGGACGCGTGCTAGACAGTGCGAGGGCGTACCTGTGCGGGCGTGGGCGGGTGCGCCCGCATGGGCGCGGGTGCGCTGGTGCGCCCGCATGGGCGCGCGTGCGCTGGTGCGTGCGCGTCGGGGGCGTACGCACGTACATTCTTGATTTTATTGGGTAACGCGCCTTCATGTGCATGATAGGGGCGGACGACTTTTGCTTTGCATACTTTTAGTCTAAATTTATTATTTGTTTTTCTTATAGGGCTCGAAGCGTACTGCGAGGTCGATGTGTCTTCGCTCCTCTCTTACCGAGGATTAGGTTGCAATTTGGAGGAGAAGGTTCGTCTTGCCTGCCGACCTTGAAGTGAGGATATCGCATGCATGCCGAGGATAGGGTTCAAAATCCTCCTCGTGGCTGGTTGACGATATGCGAGACTACCTTGAGATCGGGATTCTGGTTCCCTCTGTGCGAGGAAGTGATTGAGATTCTAAAATTCTGCGGCTTGCCGATTTCCCTGTTTACTCCCTTGGGGGTAGTACGTCTCATGGGGTTGGTTGTCTTCTTTCGTGAACATGGCGGGAAATTTTCAGTGGACTACTTCTGATATCAGTGTGATGTTCATTCGGATGGTGGTGAGCGTGTGGAGATCCATAACAACAAAAACTGGCTTGATTTTGAGATTCGGACGGACCGCCGCCACGAAAATACTTTGTTTGGTTATGTAGGAACTCTTGGCGCTTGCCGGAGCTGTGAGATGCACTGCCTAATCATTGTCGTCGTCAGAAGGGGAGAGAGCGGGAGTTTTCTCCAGTTCTTGGATTTTTAGAACCTCGGGAGTTGGCGAACCGTCTGTTCAGTATTTCTTTGTTTGTGGAAGAGAAGCATTTGTTGCGGTGTGGTATTTCTTCAGACTCTGGGCGGACTGCTGAGACATATTTGGTTTGCATTCGGAAGCGGAAGGCCATTGTAGTTTCTCGAGGTAGCAGTAATGTGGCGTCTTGCTCGTCTTCTCTAGGCATCGACTCTCCTTCAGGCAGCAGTGGTGGTTAGCCTCCCGAGGTACAGGTGTTTGGATCATCTTCCCCTTAGTCTTTCCCTGCGGAGGCGGCGGCTCCATGGTTATCTTCTTCCTTGAAGGAAATGAATGAAATGGTAAGCGAACTTGATTATTTTTTTGCATTTCTTTATTATTGTATTGTGCTCACTTCTCTTCGTCCTCTCTTTTGCAGATCAAGGCTCAAGTTCAAATTGCCGTCACCTGGAATGATCATTACGTGAGCTTGAAGGATGGGTATCTGGCCCTCCAGGAGAAGTTTCAAACTTTGGCGGGCTCTCTTGTCGCTCTGAAGGATGATCATGAGCGGGACGCTTCTCGATTTTGCCGCATTGGATCAAAGCTAAAGGCGGAATTGGAGGAGACTCGAGCATCTCTGGAGGTGGAGAAATCTCTGGTGGAAAGGACTACACAGATGTTGAAGCGTGCTCAAGAGGAGACTTCTCATTTGGAGACGGAGCTTTGTGCGACGAAAGCCCAAGTATAGGTGTTATCTTCTGATAGCCGTGTGTTAGAGTTGAAGGTTGCTGGTCTTGTGGAGTACATGGAGTCTCTAGATTACATGCAGGATCGATGCTTGATCAGCGAGGAAGTTCGCGATGAGATCTGGAGCAAGGAGGTGGAACCTCAGATGGAAGACGTTCGAGAGTTGACCCTCAAGCATGGATTCTCGAAGGATTTTCGTCTTGTTGGCAGGAGCTTAGGATGCGACGTATCCGGTCTTTGCTTTGATGATATCTCTAGCGATGAGAGCTCTGATGTTGACGTAGCTGACGTGTAGCGACACTATTTCTTTGTATCAGTGTGTTTGTATCTTCTGCTTTTCTAGTTGGGTATCTTTGTATCACGTCTTTATTGTTCGACGGTTCTTGATTGGCACGTTTGCGGATGTACTTGTATGTTGTCGTGATGATTGTGCTCTTTTTCTTCCTTTTGTTTGAACCCTGGTAGTTGGTGGGATGCAAGCTACTGGTGGCATCAGGGAGTGTCTTAACTCAATCCAAAGGTCGGTGAATGTAAGGATTCTATCCGGTTGCGATGTCGAACCTGGCCAAGAGAATATTGCTGGAGAAAGTGAATGTTCAATCTAGGTGTCGTATAATGTAATTATTCAATCTGACGGCGCGACCGCAAGGGGGCAGTCTCTGGCGATGGCGGGGCGTTGACTTGCAGTATCAGACGAGAAAGTGAGTATTCAATCCAAATGTCAGAGAATGCGAGTATTCAATCCGGAGGTGCGATCGCGATGGGGGTAGGCCTTGGCAATGGCGGGACGTTGGCTTGTAGTATCATAGGAGAATGTGAGTATTCAATCCAACTGCCTGAGAATGTAAGTATTTAATCCATAGGTGTGATCGTGATGGGGGCAGGCCCTGGCGATGGCGGGACATTAGTTTACAGTATTAGAGAAGAATGTGAGTATTCAATCCAACTGCCGGAGAATGTAAGTATTCAATCCGGAGGTGCGATCGCGAGGGGGCAGACCCTGGCGATGGCGGGATGTTGTCTTAAAGTATCAGAGGAGAATGTGAGTAGTCAATCCAACTGTCGGAGAATGTAAGTATTTAATCTGGAGGTGCGATCGCGAGGGGGTAGACCCTAGCGATGGCGGGACGTTGGCTTGCAGTATTAGAGGAGAATATGAGTATTCAATCCAACTGCTGAAGAATATAAGTATTCAATCCAGAGGTGCGATCGCGAGGGGGGCAGGCCCTAGCGATGGCGGTACGTTGGCTTGCAGTATCAGAGGAGAATGTGAGTATTCAATCCAACTGCCGGAGAATGTAAGTATTCAATCAGGAGGTGCGATCGCGAGGGGGCAGGCCTTAGAGATGGTGGGGCGTTGGCTTATAGTAGCATAGGAGAATGCAAGTATTCAATCCAACTGCTGGAAAATGTTAGTATTCAATCCGGTTGCACGGCCTAGCCTGGGAGAAGAGGCGACTTCCAGAGAATGTAAATATTCAATCTGGAAGTGTCCGAGCCTGGTCAGAAATGGCTCACTGGAGAATGTGAGCTTGTATTCAATCCGGGGAATGGCCTACTCTGGCCGAAGATGTCTCAAAGATAAAATAAGAGAAACATAATGCGATATAATTAAGTTAAAGATAGTCTGCACGAGTCATGGCTCACAACTTTTACGTCATTCAGTTTAAGAAAATAATGGGACAAATATAAAGTGTTGTTCTCAGCCGGTGTGGGCCCGTCTTCTTTTATGGAGAGTTTTCAGGTTGTATGATGGCTTTGTTGCGCAGGTTGATATCTCCGACTTCAAATGCGACTATTGCTTCCGGCTGAGCCTGCTTTAGGTAGCAAGCGCGGGCTGTTTCTTGACTTCCGCGTACAACCCCTACGTCGCCTGGGGTCGGGAACTTCATGGATTGGTGAGGAATTGACGGGGTTGCCCCAAAGAGTGACTGGACCGGTCTTCTGAAGATGGCGTTGTAAGGTGAAATTAAGTTGATGATGACGAACTGGATATTTTGGAAAATCTGTCTCGAGAATTCTCCCAATGTTACTGGTAGGATGATTGTTCCCTGAACGGAAACTGGGTGGTTTCCGAAGATATATACGGACCCTGTTGCAGGACTGAGATGTTGTGGAGTAAGTTTCATACTGCGGAGAGTGGACAAAAATAGAACATCGATTGAGCGCTCATTGTCTATTAGAATTCTTTTAACGTTGAAGCAGGGATCTCTTATCCCTGTTGTAATGACAAGCGGATCTTGATGAGGAATCTGCACCCCTTGGAGGTCTTCTTCTCCAAAAAAGATAGTGGAATCTAGGTCGAATTTCGAATTCTTGCGAGATTCATCTGTAGTTCCTAGTGAAAATATCCGGGTAGTGAGGAGTGGGGGTCTGGCGATGGTTTCGATATTACCCACTATTTGTCTGGCACGAGGAGCCCCATGTGGCGCGTTCTGCTGGTTTCTTTCTAGACGATGTGCTTGTTGTCCTTGTGCTTGTCCCTGTAGAAATCTTCTGAGGAACCCTTTACGGTTATCACTCCAGCAATCATTCTGGCGTTGCCCTTCATGCCTTACAGGGGCTTGTTCCTGCCCTTTCTTCCTTTTCTAATACCCTCAAATTGCTGGTGATGCGCTTCGATGGCCTTGTTGGCTGCTATTTGCGCCTCTATGTGATGTACAAGGTCTGGATAACTGGGTACGGTTTCCCTCATCAGTGATGAGTAGAAACCACTAGGGCAGAGCCCTCCAAGAAATACTCCCCTCAAGAGTTCTGGGTCTAATCCCGGAATTTAGCGGGCTTCTGCGGTAAACCGGCAGAAAAACTCTTTCAAAGACTCTCCTTCATTTTGTCGAATCCCTGACAAATGTGAAGGGTCTCGTACGATTCTTCGGTGGGCGATGAACTGGTCAGCGAATTGTCTTGTTAATTCTGTAAAGTTTGTGATAATTCCCTCCCTCAGAGAGTGGAACCAGGTCCGAGCTTGGCCTTTGAGAGTGGCTCGGAAGACTTGGCAGTGTAGCTAGTCAGGCGCAATATAGATCATCATGATCGTAGTAAAGTGGTTGACGTGTTCTAACGGGTCATCCGTCCCGTCGAAGGTTTCGATATTCGGCAGTTTAAAGCCATGTGGGATTGGATGAGCCAAAACCGTGGGTGCAAGCGGGGAGCCTTGGTGAAGTGATCGACAGGGTAGAATATCTTGTCGGCCAACCTGTCTGCATTCCTCGGCGATCACTACATGTATCTCTTCCCAAGTGAATCTTTCGCGTGGCGATAAGCGGGCATCTTCTTTCGGGATGCGATTACAATGATCAGCTCTGGTTCCCCTACGAACCGGGTGAGCGGAACCAGCGGCGTTGGAGAGCTCTTCTGACACTTCTTCTCTTTGCGAGGCATCATGTGCCAAGCCATGATTCGACTGCACTGGGGGAATGGCCGGTGTTGGTGGATGAGGATGCGCGGGAGGCGCTCCCATGTTTCTGAGCAATGCAAGCATCTTAGTTTGTTGTTCCTCCATCTGCCGAACTCGTGTTTCTAAAGCTGTTGCAGGTGCAAAAATAGTCTCTGCTTCGAGGGGCACATTCACGAGTGAATGAGAGTTGGCTGGTTCAGTGCCCCCCCCCCCCCCCCCCCGGGACGGATGCTTCAGTTGTGTGGGGGCTTCTCTTTGTCATTAAAGCTGCTCCTTGGAAACTTTTGGATTGAAAGTTTTATCTTGAGTACCGCTGTGCCGGGGGTATAGTCCTCTAAGGATGTTGGGAACTCGCTTCCCATAGACGACACCAAACTGTTGCGGTCTAACCCGACGTCCCAGTCGGACCGGAATACTTGGACCTTCTTAGCTCTCGGAACGGTCGAGCGCATACACAGTCAATAGAGTAGGTTGATTGTACACAAGCAGTTTTAACATGGAAAACCCCTCAACTTGGTAAAAAACCACGTAACCGGGTCTGTGTCGGTCAAAGTCCACTATCTTTGGGTTGTTACAACTTGTTCATGAAGTCGATGGTGACAGGCCACCTCTCGTTATAGATTTGGGGGTGAGAGAACACTTAGCCTCGGGTGCGGCTCGGGTGCGGCTCGGGTGCGGCTCGAGTGCAGCTCGGATGCAGCTCGGGTGCGGCTCGTAGGAGGAATTTCGCAGAGCCTCAACCTGAGGAAGAAAAAGAACCAGAGGAAAAATGTGAGAAATGTGGAGGTCATGGGCTTCTTTTATAGGCTCCGGATGGTGGTTTTGGTGGCCGCCCCCTCCCTCGGCCGCCGTCGGCGGTCCTCCCCTCGCCGCGTAACCACCACCCGGGCAAACCGCCGCGAGCTTCCTCGTCCGCGGCCCGGACCGGCACGACGAAAGAGGGTGGCCGGCCGGCATCCGGGGAGGAGGCCGCCCGGCCGCCGCCGCCGAGATGGGTCTCGCGGCGGTTTGCCCATTACGCGTAATGGGATCGGTACGCGGGGGATCGGGCGCGGTGATCACGCGCGCGATCAATCACATGATCACACTTCTTTTGAGGTGGGGATCATGAGTGTGTGGTTATGTGCACACCCAAATTCTATAAAATGAGGGTCATCCCTAACAAGAAGAATTATTCAAATTTATTAAAAATTAAAGAGGAGTTATCAAGAATTTGCTCAAATTATTTCTTGTGATCCTCTGATTGAAAAGTACACTAATATATAACTCCTAATGAGAGTGATATATAGGGACCATGTGCTCCTACCTAGCTGTCTTGTACAAATTAAAGCTGGAGTTATTGTTTCTTTTTAATGTCATCATCAAGCCCAAGGGCAAGCCCTCATGTTTTTTTTAAATTTATTATAACACTAATATTATTATTATTATTAAAACATGGTTGTACATATTTTTAAAAATGTGCAACATATTGCATTACAATTTACATAGACCTAAATAATGTAACTATGCACATTATTTTCACTATTAGAGAATATTGGAATGCATGTTTGACTTGACAACAATTATGATTGTCATCAAAGAAAAAAACTATTTTTGAACATAAAAGTGGATGAAATTTCTTAAGCGAGGTAGTACGTACGTTCACGAACGACGATTCATAACCATTGTGTTCGTGACCGCTACCGTCACGCCAGTACAGAGCCTTATACTTGTTTTAGCGATGAAAATGAAAGCGATGAGTACAAGGATTTAGACAACTTGTTCAGCGATGAAAATGAAAACGATGAGTACAAGAATGACGAGAATAATGTGGCGAAAAATGGACAGAGACCTGCAGTTTTTTAAAAAACTAAAAACAGCCAGGTAGCCGTGAGAATGAGAGGTTATATTTCATTGCTCAAATTTTTGTCTTATCAAAAATGAAGCAATATAGAGAGAGAGAGAGTTGAGACTCAGTTCTCTCTCTATAAGCATAGAGAAAACATCATGGCTCTACCGACATTCTTTAATATATGTGCGATGAGATATGTGCTATGAGAACGGGTTCTCTTTCTATAATTTCTCTATATATATATATAAACAATTAATTTTAAAGGAACTATAAATATAAAATAACAGTACTTAAGTCATACTTAATGATACATTAATTAACCATATAAGACAATTAATATTTACATTGGTATTACACACAACACGCTCCACGACATATGGTAACCTTCATCTCTACTTAATATCACACATACAAAGGAACCAACACCCTTTATATTTATTTTTATACAAATATTATATATATAATATATATATATATATATAACTGTATTAAAGATGGGATTCAGATCCTCTTCATTTCTGATTAAATGAATAATATTCATGCATGCTTTTTTGATTTAAAAATATATAAAAGGATAGCTAGGATTACTTAGGCTCTGTTTGAGGGGACGTATTTTCAACGGTCAAGCTGTTACGATCGCATAAACCAGATCTTAATTAAAGTCTGATTCATGCGGCCGTAACTGCTTGACCGGTGAAAATAAGTCCCCCCGGGGGCCACCCCAAACGGAGCCGTAGCCCTTCAAATCATTCTGAAGTACATTTAGATTCATTTTGTCAGAAATGGAGAGAATCCGGATCGTGATCTTAAAGATGGGTGCTTAGCACAAGACGTCTTTGAGAAGCTTGTACCTCCGGCCGGCGTGTTTGGCGGAGGAGTTAGACGAGGAGGGGGCGGCGGATCCTCTCGCTCGACTTCTCCCGCCGCTGCTTTGATCATCATGATCGCTGCTTTGCCTGGCAGAAGGCTTGTCTCTGTGACTGCAGCCAGCAGGATTTCGGCGGGGGCGGGTGGACCTGCAGTCGTCGCTCCGGCACCAGTCGCAAACTCCGGCGGAAGACTCGGAGGAGTCGTCGCAGTAGTAGTTGCTGCAGTAACTGTGAATACACATTTGAAGTAGCGTTGATCAGAGGAGGGAATAATAATAAGCATATAAATATATATATATATGTATGTAAATATGGAAGAGAAATAATATATAATTAAAGAGGGCGGGGGTATCGTACGAGTGCTGGAAGCGGTAGAGGCAGCGGAGGCATTGGAAGATCTTGTCGGGGAAGCCGATGTCGCCGCACATACTGCACACTTTACTCCCTTCCTCCTCCATTGCAGCTTCCAAGTTGCAATATACAGCTTATAATATATATATTTATAGAGAGAGAGAAGGAGGGAGAAACTGAGAAGGAGAGATAGAGAGAGAGAGGAGAGAGAGAGAGAGATCAAAAGTAAAGGATAAGGAAGGCGAGGCTGGGACTGGGAGGATATATATATATATAGAGGGAGAGCTAGAGAGAAAGGGCGTTATGGGGTCTGATTAGAATAGTGGCCTGGAGTGAGGGGGGAGAGAGAGAGAGAGAGAGAGAGAGGGGGAGAGGGGGGTATTTTAAGAAGGAGAGAGAAAGAAATTAAAGAGGTGGAGATGCATGGTATGCTAAATTTGAAGAGAGCCAAAGGATCTCCTTTGGTTGAGAGGGATAGGAGAGAGAAAGGGATTGGCATGAAAAGAGGGGGGAAATGGACAGAAAATAAAAAGAGAGTGAAATTAAGTGAAAAATTATAGGCACTAAATTTAATTAGTAAAAGATGCTGAAAGGGACTGATTTCAGCTTTTTAGGTTTCCGTTTGGCATGGCGGTGGCGGTCGTAAACTCATGGTTAAACTGTTGGGATCTTAAGCACATTGGAGGATGAGACAGTCACCATTCTTCTGCAAAACAACCAAGCACACAAAATTGCAGGAACGGAGCAACTACCCACACCAGGCTTGCGTAAAAGATAAAAACACTTGCTGAATTCACACTTGCTGAACTTTGCAAATAAAGCGTGCTCGATCTTTTAGCTTCCTCAGTACCAAGGACTGATGTTCGACATGCTCTTACTCTGTCTTCGAGTAGACCAAAATATCATTGATGAAAACGATGATGAAGATATCTAAATAAGGCTCGAACACTTTGTTCCTCAAGCTCATGAAAGCTGAAGGGACATTTGTGAGCCCAAACGGGATCACAGTGAACTCGTACAAACCGTACCTTGAGTTAAAAGCTGTTTTCTGAATGTCCTCCTCTTCCGGGTCTCCTTTGATGTTGTCGCTAGGTGGCTGTCTTAACTATGCTCCAACACCCCCCCCCCCCCCCATAGTCCAGAGAGCACATGGTCTTCATGTTCTCTCGAAGGGGGAGAAAGGTGGGTGCCAAGAGCGGTTTGGTGAGGATATCCGCGATTTTATCTTCGGATTTGCAGTGTCTTAGGTCAATTTCCCTTTTAATAACTAGATCCATGGTGTCGTGCACTATAATTTCCGCATGCTTAGTTTTGTTGTGAAAGATGAGGTTTTTTGCGAGAGCAATAACGGAAGTATTATCGACCTGGATTATCGTAGGCTCTGAATTTTCTTTATCTCCACTCATTTCTATAATTAACCTTTTCAACCACAAGGCTTCCCTGGCGGCTTCGCTAAGGGTGGTGTATTCCGCTTCAGTGGAGGAGAGAGCAATCGTTTTTTTGTTTTCTGGTGCACCATGAGACGGAATTGGGACCAAGGTAGAAAATGAATCCGGTTGTGCTCCTCCGGTTGTCGGAACACCCAGCACAGTCGTTGTTTCAGTAGCCCATGAGATTGCACATTTGCCCCTTCTCATATTTTAGCACAAGTGATCTCGTTCCATTAACATATCTCAGAATTCTTTTGGCGGCTGTCATATGTTTAATGCTAGGAGATTGCATAAAGCGTGACATCATGCTGACCGAGAATTCAATGTCTAGATGGGTGTTGGTTGAGTAAATGAGTGAGCCGACAAGGCTCCTGTACTGTTCAGCTTATGTTTTCTCCTCTCCATCTGATAGAATTAATTTCAAGATAACCCAAAGGCCAAGAGGAGGGGGTGAATAGGTTCTTTTCATTTTTTACTTAAGGCAGAATATTTTTCAGATCTTAAAACAGAATCTAAGTAATCTACAGCAATCACAACACAGAAATCGCAAACATACACACATCAAAGATTACACATAGGTTTATAGTGGTTCCCCAAGGTCTGAGTACATCCACTTTCCCCCTTCACCTATCTAGCAGTGTGCTAGATTCGGCCTAATTCTTCCTTCTTCTCAGATCCACAGATCTTACAGCTCAAAATCCTGAAAGGTTCCTATAACTCAGAAACCTATAAGGTTCCTACAACTCAGGCTAACAGCCCTACCTCAGCCTTGCCAGAAGGCCTACAACTCAGAGAACTGATTCTCCTACACTCAGGCTCAAACAGCCTTACCACTCAGAGATTTGAATCTCCTACACTCAGCCTTTATAACACAGGCCTACAACTCAGAGATCTGAATCTCCTACACTCAGCCTTTATAACACAGGCTTACAACTCAGATCTTTGAAAAGATCATACAGAATTTGATAAGTAATTTTGATGGATCCTTACACTTGTTGAGAGAGAAAGGATAAGAGAATTCTTGATCAGCTTCTTGATGAAACTAATGGCTGAAATCAACCTGTTCTTAGCTTTCTTCAAAGCTTCTTGAATCTGAACTCAGTAGGGTTGATCTCCTTTGAAGTTGACTGACTGCCAGCTTCCTTCTTAGAATCAGAAATAAATCTGAATCCTTCTTAGCAGAATGGTTCAAGATCTACTTCTTAGAAGACTTGTAGATGTCTCCTCCTTTACTTCAATAGCTGAAGATCTCTCTCTCTCTCTCTCTTCAGAACTTATGAAGTTTCTTCAGAACTCTTCCTTGAATTCTCTTTAAATCTTCTCATGAAAACCTTCTTCAGTGTGACGTGCACTTTCTTGATCAAAGATCAATACTTCAGTAGTTGTGCCTTGTGTTGGTTTTCATCTATTCATTATTATTCTTTGATTTGACACATTCCGTCTATATATAGGCTTCACCCATGGTAACCGGCTGATCCGGTTTCTAATGAACTTTTGATAGGTATGACAGCTTCAGTAAACTTGTTGGAAAGCACAGCTGTCAGGGCTCCAATCAGTTCTTGAACCTTTGTCTTTGTCAGCAAAGCGTCGAGACTGATTGCTATTAAGTGTCGAGACAATCTGTCAATATGTGTCGACACAAGTGACTTAAGTGTCGACACAGACTTTAGTGGTGTCGACATAGCTGCCTTGATGTCGACACAGCTTATTGACACTGCATCTTGAGAATGTGTCGACACTGATTATTTGTGTCGACACAATCACTTCTCCACTCCACAGCAATCAACTATATTGAAACTCTGCTGTGTGTCGACACAAGTCCTGTGTGTCGACACAGTTGATATATTCTAAGAATTTGTGTGTCGACACTGCCTCCAGGTGTCGACACAGTTGATGTCGACTCTGCTTCTGTGTGTCGACACTGCCTCCCGGTGTCGACACAGTTGATGTCGACTAACTATTCTGTGTGTCGACACTGCCTCCCAGTGTCGACACAGTTGATGTCGATTACTAAATTCTGTGTGTCGACACAGTTGCTTCAGGTATCGATACAGCTTTTCCAAGTGTCGACACAGACTTCCTTAAGTGTCGACACATGGACTTAAAAACTTTTTCTGCATTTTATCCAATACTTAACCTGCACATATAAACTCAAAATAACATCAAATACACATTGATGTATATCATTGAGCTAAGTGAGGCTTCTCCAAATCAGGTACACATTTTCCAATGTACCCAACAATCTCCCCCTATTTGGAGAAGTCATAACCCTTTTGTCAATGATATACACCACTTATGATAAATAAACATGATGATGTATAAGCATTATTTAACAGGGTACGTAATTTATAAACAAAACAAATATCACAATCACATCACAGAATAAGGATGCAAACTAAATGAACATGAAACATAGTTTTGTTTATTATATCAAAAATTTCTTAATACTGATTACATAGACTTCTTGAAAAAACTAAGAATTACATAGTTCTTGAAAAATCTAGTAAAAATAAAACTAAGGCTGGACAGGCTCCTTGATGACTATTCCTTTCCCTGATTTAATCTGAGTCTGCACAGAAGGTTATGTATCTTCAATGGGCTTCTTGCCTTTCAACTCAGCCTTTTTCTGAGCTTCAGCCTTAATCCTTTGCCTTTCAAAGTAATGAAAAGGCTTAGGGAAATACTTGCTAGGCTCCTGAGCATCAGGAGGTAGCTTCCCACTCTTAGTCTTTCTCCTGTGTTGAAGTATGGCTTCCTGTCTTGCCTCATACTTCTGTCATTCCTGCTCATTATACCATTTACCCCTTTAATGAACTTGGTCTTTTACAGCTTTCCAGGCAGTTAATATGATATTTCTTGAAGTGGGGCTCCACTGCTCAAAATCAGGTTTTAACTCTGCCTGCTCTCTGAATCTCTTCTTTGATAATTGAGCATCTTGCTGAGCTTTCAGACCAGCTTTTGGCATATCTACTTTTTCAATAACAACATTAGTAACTTATTGTGGAGGGCTGTACATAGACTGAACTTGTTGATGTATCATATCAAAATCTGCAGGGGGGTAAATGACTTGGGCAACTTCAGGTTGATCACCTTCAAGTAGAACTGGTTGTACACCTGACTCAGCCATATTGTCATCATCACATAAGGGTGGATATCCCAGAGTGGCTCTAATACTGTTGGTTATCCATTTGGCATGATCAGAGCCTGCATATACTAATACCCTCTCCCCCTTTATGACTTATCTTTCTACATGATCTCTCAAATCATCTTTTTGAAATCTGATTTACCCATCCAGGAAATTTATACCATCTTTAAAGAATGGCTTTAACTTTTGAAGCTTGTCAGCAATTAACTTCTCAGATGAAGTGATGGCAGTTTTAACTGATTCTAGGGCAGCCTGTAGCTTCTTATCATATTCTTCCATTTCAATAGCCCTTGCAGCAGTCAATCCAGTAACAGTATTTTTTAACTCAGTTAAGATCATATTGTGAGAATCTGTCAGATTCTCATTCATCCTCAGCTAGTTTTCAAGGACATAGCCTTGTTTGATGGCAATATCATCCACTTGGTTCTTGATATCTACCTGCTGTTGTGCTAGAAATACCACAGCATGGCCCCCCTTTTGGAAGCAATCTGTCATTTCTTTTTTATTCTGATTGACCTCAAATCTGATTGATTTTATATCTTGTGCTAGATCAAATTTGAGGGCTTTATGGCTTTCATCCACATATTTTTCCAAAATCAGTCTCTGCTCATCCAATTTAACTTGTAAGTCTACCAAAAATTTGTTGTAATCACTTTCAGGAGCTTGGTGTGAAGTGGTAGCTTGCAAAGCCTGCTTATAGCTCAGGCTTCTACTCTTGAAAATCATCAATTTTCTTTTCTTGATATTTGCAATCTCCTCATCCTCTGAAGCAGAAGTACTGGCAATATCAACTCTTTCTTTAGGACTAGGAGGCAGCTCCTGTTCAGTCTCATGCTGCACCTCCTCAATATTAACCTGCTCCCCTTCAACTGTTGCTCCCTCTATGTCAGGAAACAACTCTTCCATAGTGAACTCTTGTTGGTTATGAACTGGTTAGAGTTCTTTTTCAGCAGCATCAGCAAGTCCAGAAGTATCAAGATCAGTTTGTAGAATTATTTCTTCTGATAAGTTGATTCTGTCTTCCTCCTGCACCTGTGCAGACTGAGGCTCCCCCTACAACTGTGCAGTAACTATCTCCTAAAGGACTCGGGCATTTTCAGTCAGGTCCATGACCTGTTCCCTTACTTGCTCCCACTGCACTTATGCACTTATTGTGTCCTCCTGCACATGGTCATGCTCAGTAATGTCTTGTACTGGAGATTTTGCTGCAGTCTCTTGATTATCCATTTCTGGTATATCCTTTGAGAGGACCCTATCCCATCTGGATATTATCCTGATATCCATCATTCTCATATAATTTATCTTAGATCCTAGAATCTGATGCATTACCTCTGGAATTGCTTCAGCCAGGTATAAACTCAGCAACCTAGCCAAATTGGGCTTCTTGATTCCTTCCTTTATCTTTTTAAACAGAACTGCAGACCAGTCTGTATTAATCTTATAGATTATCCTTTTTATTAGACTAAACATAAAGGCAGATAGTCTATCATGTCCTCCTGGTTTACACAAAATCACCTTCCCTACCACCTCAGATAGAAATTTTCCTTGTTGATTCATTCCTTTTTTGTTGATGGCTGCTCCAATCTTTATGGCTGGATCCAATCCACACAACTGAAGTGCCTCCCTTGTGTTTGAGGTTGTGACCTCTTCTTCATCCTGAATTCTAGGAAGGTGAAGAATCTTTCTTAAACTTTTCAGAGTGAGTTTCACTCTATTTCCATGAACTGTCGACTTAATCTTGAGTCCATTGGAGTCCACTGTTGCAGCAGCATAGAACTCAAATACTTCTTTCTTCCAGATCTTGGTAGGTTCAGAAACAAGAAACTCCAACCTAGTATCAGTAACAAGGGTAATAACCCTTTTAATATCCGTCGGCGCATCATCAAAAGCATTGCGCACCAGCTCGTAGCCTTCGTTGATGTTGTCTTCAACCTTTGGCACCATTGGAATGGAGAGAAATCTTGAATTGAGAGAAGAGAGTTTGTCGACACAAGGGTTTAGTCTCGAAAATCTGGAGAGCGTGTCGACAGAATATGTTCTCGACCTATTTATACCTTTTTAAACACAGAAGGTCAAAAGGCGGGCAAAAATTTTCTAAAAGTGTCGACACTGTTGAAAAGTGTCGACACATACTTCTATTGTCTCGACCACGGCGCTGACTACTATGTGTCGACACCAATTGATGATATGTCGACACTGGACATACTTAGTAGTTCATCAAAAAATCTGTGTCGACTCTTATTACAAGTGTTGACACAATTTCTATAAGTGTCGACACCATTACTCTGGTTGTGTCGACACTACTTTTTTGGATGTGTCGACTCTTTGTCCCTTAGGTGTCGACACTATGACTCTGTGTCGACACAATTTCCCTGAATTGTCGACACAACTCCTCTGTGTCGACACAATATTACTGAATGTGTCGACACAATTTTACTTAGCTAATTATGGTAATCTAACATATGGTCAACATTCCTAATTCAATTTTAAATCTATTGAATTTAGTTTCATCTAGAGACTTAGTAAATACATCTGCAATTTGATAATCTGTCTTAACAAATTCTAGTGAGATATCCTCTTTCTCTACATGTTCTCTAAGAAAATGGTACCTTATTTCTATATGTTTAGTCCTACTATGTGAAACAGGATTATTAGCAATAGAAATAGCACTAGTAGAATCACAAAACAAAGGTGTTCTACTTACCTGAATACCATAGTCTTCTAGCTGATGTTGAATCAACAACAGATGTGCACAGCAACTTCCTGCTACCACATATTCAGACTTAGCTGTGGATATTGCCACACTAGTCTTCTTCTTACTGCTCCAAGATATCAATCTTCCTCCTAGAAATTGACAGGTGTCTGTAGTGCTTTTCCTATCTTCTTTACAACCTGCAAAGTCTGCATCTGAATAGCCTATTAGTAGAAAATCTCCATTCCTAGGGTACCAAAGGCCTAGATTAGGTGTGCCCTTTAGATATCTCAAAATTCTTTTTACTCCAGTGTAATGAGATTCTTTGGGGCATGATTGGTACCTAGCACAGACACATGTTGCATACATAATGTCTGGTCTACTAGCAGTGAGATATAGTAGTGAGCCAATTATTCCTCTATACAAAGACTCATCTACAGGTTTACCCGCATCATCTTTGCATATAGGCATACTTGTTCTCATAGGAGTTTTCATGGTAGAGGATGATTCCATACCATACTTCTTAATTAACTCCTTGGTGAACTTAGACTAGGATATGGACAAGCCATCTTCAATCTGTCTTACTTGGAGTTTCAAGAAGAACTTAAGTTCCCCCATACTGCTCATTTCAAACTTCTCTTGCATAAGTTTTGCAACCTTCTTGCAAAGGTTGTTTTCAGTAGATCCAAAAATTATGTCATCTACATAAATCTGAACTAAGATTATCTTTCCTTTGGACTCCCTTAGGAATAGAGTTTTGTCTATTTTCTCTCTTGAGAATTTGTTCTCAATAAGGAAAGTAGACAGGGTTTCATACCAAGCCCTTGGGGCTTGCTTTAACTCATACAAAGCTTTCCTAAGTCTATAAACATAATCAGGTTTGAGAGAATCTACAAAACCTGAAGGCTGCTCTACATAGACTTCTTCTTTTAGATTTCCATTCAGGAATGCTGATTTTACATCCATTTGGAATACTTTGAATCTTTGATATGCTGCATAGGCAAGGAACATTCTAATGGCCTCCAGTCTTGCTACTAGGGCAAAGGTTTGATCAAAGTCTATTCCCTCTTCCTGCCTGTATCCTTTTGCAACAAGTCTTGCTTTGTTCTTCACAATAATTCCACTCTCATCCAATTTGTTCTTAAAGCTCCACTTTGTTCCAATTATATTGTGATCTTTTGGTTTATGAACTAGCTCCCAGACCTTGCACCTTCTGAACTGATTTAGCTCCTATTGTATGGCATTAATCCAATATGGGTCTAGGATAGCTTCTTCAAATTTCTTTGGCTCTAATTGAGATAGAAAGCTTGAGTACAGGACTGTGTTCAAATTCCTGCTTCTGATTTGCACTCCTTGTCTTGGATCACCAATTATCTGATTTACTGGATGATCTTTTAAGTGTCTAACAGCTGAAGGTAGTCTTTTTTCAGACTGAATACCTTCAGTTTCTTCAATGTGTTGCACCTCTTGGTTTTCTTCAGCTTCTAGAGAGTCCTGTACTCCACCTGGACAGTTGCCACCATTTTCCATTTCTTGATCTGCAGTTGAATCTTCTGCAATGGAAAGCTTGTCCAATCTCTCATTTATACATGTTGGACTGCATGAACTACAAGGCAACTCACTGTTGATCAATCTAGTTTCATCAAATACAACATGTACAGATTCTTCTACAACCTGGGTAATCAAGTTGTAGACCCTATAAGCCTTACTATTGTTGTTGTACCCAACAAATATCCCATCTTAGGATTTGACAGCAAACTTAGTTAGATAAGACTTGTCATTGTTAAAGATATAACACTTGCAACCAAAGATCCTAAAATAGGATAGATTTGGTTTTCTACCTTTCATGATCTCATAGGGAGTCTTTTTGTGGTACTTGGTGATAGAAGCCATGTTGAGCACATAACATGCAGTGTTTACTGCCTCAGCCCAGAAATATTCTGGGAGAGAAGTGTCACTCAATAGAGTTCTACCAGCCTCAATCAATGTTCTATTCTTCAATTCAGCAATACCATTTTGCTGTGGTGTTCTAGGTGAGGAGAATTCTTGAAAAATTCCAAATTCTTCACACAATCTTGTCATACTTTCAGATTAAAATTCAGTGTCATGGTCACTTCTGATTTTGACCACTGTACTGTCCAGTTCATTCTGAATTTGTCTGACAAAACTATGTAAAACACTTGGGGTTTCTGATTTTTGTCTCAGAAAGAACACCCAGGAATATCTAGAATAGTCATCTACCACCACAAAAGTGTAGACCTTCTTACCTAGACTATGAACTGACATAGGACCAAAAAGATCCATATGTAAGAGGTATAGACACCTCACTGAATTCTTGTTTTCAAGGCTATGAAAGGAGGATTTTGTTTGCTTGCCCTTTTGACAAGCTGAACATATCCCTTCTTTTATACACTTAACTTGAGGACCATTCCTCACTAACTCTTTGCTAAAGAGTTGGCCAATTGTTTTGTAGTTAAGATGGGTCAACCTCTTGTGCCATTTGACACAATGAGAGACTCTCTCATCAGCTACAAGACAAATAGGAGAACCTTTGTTCTCACACTCAAAATTGAGACACTACACATTCCTCTTTCTATATCCTATCAAAATGATCTTTTGATCACTTGATATTTTGATATGACATTCATTCTTAACAAATGAAATGGCATATCCTAAGTCACTCATCTGACTTATACTTATAAGGTTGTGTTTCAAACCCTTCACATAGGCCACTTGAGTGATAGTAATCTGGTTACTAGAAATGTTACCAAATCCTTTGATGATTCCTCTTTCAGAGCCACCAAAGATTACTTTAGGCCCATTTGAGATAGGTAAATACTCCTTCAGCAATCCCTTTGTTCCAATCATGTGCTTGGAACATCCACTGTCCAAGTACCATATAGGGGTATGGTAACTTGGACTCACCTGCAATAAAGAATTACCTTCCCTTAGAACCCAAGTAAATCTTGGGTCCTTAGTTCAAGTTAGCTTCATTATTAACAAATCTACTTGCAGCTCTTCTAACAGATAGACTGTTTTTCTTCCTGACACTAGTGTTGTGCCAGCAATCTATGGCATAATGACATGTCTTACCACATCACCAGCATTCATACTTGTTGTATTTATTTTTAGATACATTCTTGACAGTCTGGTTGACAGCCAATCTCTTGTATTATGCTGGTACTACTGCAGCTACACTCACTGGTTTCTCACAAACATGGGGTTTATGAACACGGGCTGCCTTATTGACACAAGCACACCTAGTCATTCAGAACTTCAGTCTTATTATGACCAAGAGTATTCTCAAGGTCATACTTATTAGAAGACACTTATACCTTTCTAAAAACTACAGGGACTTTAAAATTCAATGGCTGGACTGAGGCTTTTCCCTTTCTCTTGAATTGTACAGCCCTGTTGTTACCTTTGAAGCCTATTCCAGTCTTACTCTTTTGAGCCACAAACTCATCTATTAAAGGTAAAACTGATTTTGGCTTAGAGTAACTAGCCACCAAATCTTTCTCCTTTTGAAGTCTAACTTCCAGACTTTAGATTAGATCATTTTTGTATGTGATTGTACCCATCTGAATAACAGTAATAGTTTTCAGCTTGGCAACCTCATTCATTTTTTGATCCAATTCTTTCTCTAAACCAGATGCAGCCATCTTAAGATCTGCAATTTCCTTAGCCTGAGTTTTGGCCAGGTTCTTGTTTTTCTTTAGTGCCTGCAACAAGTCCCCATATTCATCTATCAGCTGATGAATATCACTTTCAGACTCAGATCCATCCACATCACTTGATGCAGAAGTAGTTGACTCTGTGCCAGTACTACAAACTGAATTACTAGACAAACATTGTACCTTGCTAGGACCATGCTGATCCTGGCACTTGTCTTCTTCTGATACAGCCATCAGTCCCATGCACTGATGGTCTTCTTGTGCATAGATAGAGTTCAGCAATTGCATAAACTCATCTTCTTCATCTGGTGCATATAGGCCAATGTATGCCTCAGCTTCAGATTCAGACTCTGAAGATGATTGGTCTGTCAAGCTCTTCTCCTTCTTAGCAACAAATGATTTCTCCTTCTTGCTCTTTTGTTGAGTCTTCATCTTATCAACAGACTCCTTTCTTTTGTCTGGACACTCAGCAATAACATGTTCAGGTCTATTATAGCAATAGCAAATTATCTTTGATGTTATAGATTTGCTAGGCTTAGACCTGTTCCTGTCCTTCCTAGATGACTTTCTCTTTTGATAATAGTCATCAGCTGACTGTGATGTGGAGGGCCTTGACTTCCACTGCTTCTTCTTCAGAAATCTCTGAAACTGCCTTGTAAAGGCAGCAAAATCTGTATCTGAATCACTGCTATCTAAATTTTGGTTGTCTGAATTATCTGAGGTAATATCAGAAACTTCCCTAGGAGGTGATGGAGACATCCTCCTATTCTTTCTAGTGGCTTCAACCTTGAAGGCCATAGACTTTTCTTTATGCTCCCCTTTAGCATTTCTTTCTTCCTCTTTTCTCGTCATTAGTTGCATTTCATAGGACAGCAACTTTCCAAATAAAGTTGGAGGAGAAATATCTGCAAGTTTGGCCACTTCTCTAATGGCAAAAATCTTGGTGTCCCAATTCTTTGTCAAGGATCTTAGGAATTTGTCATTCAGTTCATATGTATTGAAGACCCTTCCATAAGACATCAGCTCATTTACTATTCTATAAAATTTCTTATAGCACTCAGATATGCTATCTGACTTCCCTTGTCTGAAACTTTCATATTCCTGATTTAGCATAGACTTTCTATCTTGTCTAACTTCTTCAGAACCCTCCATGTAGACTATCAAGGTGTCCCACATTTCCTTGGAGGTCTTGCAGTGAATCAAATTCTGAAAGGTTGAATCATCTATGACACTTACTGTTGAAGCCAAAAACTTGGTCTCTGTGGAGTTCGACCCTTAAGGAAGGGGTGACCTCACACCTACAACACTCGGGGGAACGTCACGGACCAAAGACTTGGGAAATTAGGAACAGACCCTCGGCTCTAGCGCGGAGGTCCCACCACACACCCGGAAGGTCACAGAAACACTTCCCCTCCCTTAACAATGAGAGTTTGGTACCTTGGAGAGTTTACTCGACTCTACCAAGAAGAGAGCTAGGGAGGAGGGAGTCAAAAGCCAATGCCTCTCCAAAGGTACCCAAGGGGGTCTATTTATAGTTTTTCCAAGTCCTGAGTTTGAAATGTCAGAAATGACCTTAGGAAAAAACATGGCAACAGGAGGTCCAAAAAGGGGGGGGGAGGTGGAGGCTAGACCATGCTCCTCCCCCTCACCCCCACCTCGGACATCCGAGGTGAGCTCGCTCAAAGAGGCTGGGCGCCCGGGCGAGCTCAAGGCCGCCGGTCGAGCTCGCTTAAGAGGGCAGGGCGCCCGGGCGAGCTCCAGGCCGCCGGCCGAGCTCGCCCAAGGGGCAGGGGGCCCGGGCGAGCTCCAGGCCGCCGGCCGAGCTCGCCCAAGGGGCAGGGTGCCCGGGCGAGCTCCAGGCCGCCGACCGAGCTCTCCCAAGGGGGAAAGGAGTCCGGGCGAGCTCCAGGCCGCCGGCCGAGCTCGCCCAAGAGGGCAGGGCGCCCGAGCGAGCTCTAGGCCGCCGGCCGAGCTCGCCCAAGAGGGCAGGGCGCCCTGGTAAGCTCCAGGCTGCCGACCGAGCTCGCCCAAGAGGGCAGGGAGCCCGGGCGAGCTCCAGGCTGCCGACCGAGCTCGCCCAAGGGGTAGGGCGCCTGGGCGAGCTTCAGGCCGTCGGCCGAGCTCGCCCAAGAGGGCAGGGCGCCCGGGCGAGCTCCAGGCCGCCGGCGGAGCTCGCCCAAGAGGGCAGGGCGCCCGGGCAAGCTCTAGGCCGCCGGCCGAGCTCTCCCAAGAGGGCAGGGCGCCCGGGCGAGCTCCAGGCCGCCGGCCGAGCTCGCCCAAGGGGCAGGGCGCCCGGGCGGCCTGGGCTTCACTTAAGTGAGTGGTGTAGAGTACTTTGATATATACTCACATGTATGTCACTATGCGACAATTAGGATTCTTCTCGCACTAGCATCTATTGAACACTACACTATTCATCAGATGGATATCAAGACTTCATTTCTTAATGGAGATCTAACTGAGGAGATCTATATGCACCAGCTTGAAGGGTTCCTCATAGAAGGTCTAGAAAATAAGGTCTGTAAGTTGATTAAATAACTATACGGATTGAAACAAGCACCAAAAATGTGGCATGAAAAATTTGACACCTGTGTAAAAGGCTTGGGTTTCAAATCCAGACTATAAGATAAATGTCTGTACGTCAGAACAAGTGCAAATAAAATAGTCATCATATGCTTGTACGTTGATGACATGCTAATTATGGGCACTGATTAGTCTGAGGTGAAAGACGTGAAAGTTATCTTGACTGCACAATTTAGCATGAAAGACCTAGGTGAGGTGAAAACCATCCTAGGAATGGAAGTGAACTTCACAAAAAAGGGTATTACCCTGAGTCAGAGTCATTACATTAGGAATCTATTAGAAAAGTGGGGTTACGATAAGAGCAAAAAGGCTGAGACTCCATACGATTATAACAGTAGACTGAAACCGAATGAAGATTCAGCTATCAGACAGTTGGATTATTCCAAACTCATAGGAAGTCTCATGTACGCTACTACCTGCACTAGACCTGACATAACCTTTACAGTCGGCATGTTGAGTAGATTCACCAGTAACCTTGGGAAGGACCACTGGGATGCCTTAGACAGGCTAATGAGATACTTAAAGTATACTGAGAAGTATGCTTTATGTTACAGTGGGCATCCTCCAGTGCTTGAAGGGTATTCCGACGCATCTTGGTGCTCGGAAATAGCTGATTGTCGATCCACTAGTGGTTTTGTGTTTACACTAGGAGGAGCTGCAGTAGCTTGGAATTCTAAGAGGCAAACATGCATTGCACTATCCTCTATGGAATCGGAACTCTATGCTCTCGCTTCAACTGGAGAATAAGCAGAGTGGATAAGAGATCTGATATTGGATATTCCAATGACGAGTCTAAAAATAAACTCTATTTCGATTTATTTTTACAATCAAGCCACAAAGACCATTGCTACAAATGTGTTGTTCAATGGAAAGCGAAGACAACTAAGGATGAAATAGGCCTGGTTGACCTATCTCACCAGTCAGGGGATAATCTCCCTATTGGACGTGAGATCAAAAGATAATATAGCAGATGTCCTTACTAAGGGCTTATGTAAGGTTCTCACATCGAAAAAATCGGGGAGAAGGGATTAACGTCCATTTAGGAGGACTTAATACCTAGCTTATGTTTTAAATTTAAGAACCGTTGTCTGCTTACATTCAAGCATCTACGTTGAGCACACTAAAGTATTTCAGATGTTATCTGATGAAAGCTAGAGGTGAGATAGTTGCCAGTCATTCCAAACTTGATGACTTACGTAATTATTCTTTGCCAAAGGCTGAATTGGGTATCATTCCAAAAAGGAATACTGAGGTTGTTGATATGTGCCCTGATATTATGATTATTAGTTATATCATTCCAAACTTGATGATATAACGGTCACAGCTTGTTGTATCATTCCAAACTTGATGATATAACACAATTGTGAACCGTCAATAATAATCTTAATAATCGAAGGAACATGGTTTGATTTTATGAAATCAATTAATCTAATTTTGTGTAAATTAGATAGAGATGCTGTTTTGGGATTCTTTCCTTCCAGTTAGAGTATTAAGCTCACCCGCTGTTAGAACTAATCACTTCATTTCTACAAATGTTTGAATTCATAGAGATTTGTCTCATGACATTCTTGTTGTAATTTGTTTACATACAATATGGAGATTGGAGGAGAGACAGTTGATTTTGACCCAGATGATGATGATCTGCTATTTGCCTAGATCAATTATCAGTTTGAGCTTTCAAGTTTCTTGTTTTATTTCCTGTTTGGAACATTTGATTTTAGTTTATCATTTTGTTATCTAAAACTCATATTTATAATTCTGGAAAAACTTTTTGGTTTTGGTCATTATTAACTATTGGATAAGTAGCTCATTTTCTTATGCTAACACTTATATACAATATAGGAGGAGATTGTTGAGGTATATTTATATAAGTGCGAATGTGCACCTTAACGGATCATTTAGGATTCGATAGGCATCCAAACCCGTAGTCGGGGATTTAGGGTCTCGCCTATAAATACCCTAGCTTTCTGGTCTTTTGTCTGTCTCATAACTATCTTTATTTTGCTTCATAACAACCTTAGATTGAAAGGCTTTTTCTAAGCTTTGGGGTTCAAATCTCTTCATGCATTCCTCATGAGCTTGGATTGAGCCCATGAGATCACTAATGGTAAGGTTGTTAATATCCTTAGCCTCCTCTATGACAGTTACCACAAAGGCATATCTTTGAGTTAGTGTCTTGAGTATTTTGAGTATCACTTTTTTTCTTCTACACAGTCTCCATAGCTCTTAATCTTGTTGGTGAGGGATGTGATCCTGGTGAAGTAGGAGTAAGTTTCATCACTTTTTTCATACTCAAGGTGTCAAATCTTGCCATAGGTTCTGCAACTTGAAAGACACAACTTTGGAGGACCCCTGAAAATCATTCTTGAGAGTTTCCCATGCCTCCTTGGCTGTGAGAGCTCCCATAATCCGTGGGAAGATGCTCCTTCCTATATCTTGTTGGATATATAGAAGTACATTTGCATCCCTTTTCAGATTATCTGAGTACTCTTTGAGCTGAGTGGCATACCAAGCAGATGAAGGGTTCTCAGCAGTTGTCTTGGTAAATCCATCTTGGATTAGATCCCAAAGACCTTGAGACAAGAACAGAGTGCGCATCTGGACATGCCAGAAATCATAAGCATCCCCCTCGAATATAGGAACACCACTTGGAGAATACAGAAGGTTCTGACTGGAACTGCTAGATGATGTCATGTGAAGAAAGGGGGAGAGGAAACAACGAACACCACCCAGGCAGGAGAGAGCGGCCACGTATGCCGACGACTACCTCCTCAAATTTCTGATGGTTGATAGCAGTCTAGCACCAACCTGACTCTGATACCATGTTGGAATCTTAAGCACGCTGGAGGATGAAATAACCACCCTTCTTCTGCAAAACAACCCAGCACACATAATTGCAGGAACAGAGCAACTACCCACACCAAGCTTGCATAAAAGATAAAAACGGGGCAACCAGTACTACTGGACCAGGCCAGCTCCCGGAGTACTTAAGACAAAAAACAGTCAGATTTAAGAGATTGACATCAAAAAGGTACATGAAAACATTAAATAAAAGTAAGGCCCTGATGGGTTCACTTTCCTATGCAAGTTGGGCAAGCAAGGACGATGGACTGGCGCCATCTGGATCACCTTCCCAGATGGATGTGGATAGATCTGTGCCTCCTTCTGATTCTCCTTTGATGTTGCTGAGGTGACTATATGAAATATGCTCCAACATAAACCGTCATTTGTTAAATATCATCTAATAAATATCACCCGTTTAAGCATAAAAGTGGATGAAGTTCCTTAGGTGGGCATTAACGAATGACAATTAATCTCATGTTCATGACTGTCACCACCGTGTCAAACTTAGCCTAATTAGTAAACTAGAGAGGCTGAAATTTGTTAAAAATATATATTAGGACTAATTTTCAAACGTATTTCAAATTTTGGGACTGTAATAGTAATTATTCCTATTTAAATTGGCATCAAGAAATCTTATATTCATATCAAATTTTGGGACGGAATTCTTCCAACGCCATTTGGATGGTATCAATGTTGTTGGTTTCAAAGGTTTTGTAGGAACCAATTAGTTTTGGGCAATCCAATTTCATTCAGAGCCGTTCGGTTGATTTTTTTTTGGAGGGAATTGAATTTTCTCCAAAACCTACCGGGTTAGATTTGATGGGGTTCCCCTTAAAATTTCTAGGTCAAACCCGCAAGACTCGAATCGAGCCCGCATGAATCCGATTGAACAAGTCACACGCACGAAGCCGCAAGTCCCGAAAACACCCAAGAAGATAGACGAACCCGCGCACGGGTGGACCGCGCAGGCGCACCCGGCCTGAGCGCGGGCGAGCGCGACCGATCTGCAAGCGATCGTGCCCCACGCAGCATGCGCACGCGCCGCCGCACCCTGCGCGTTCTGCGCATGCGCAGACGCACCCTGCGCGTTCTGTGCACGCGCTGCTGCACCCCGCGCGTTCTGTGCACGCGCTGCCGCACCCCGCGCGTTCTGTGCACGCGCTGCCGCACCCCGCGCGGCCGCGGGCGGCCGCAGGACCATGCCCCGAGCAGCCGCTCCCCGCGCGGCCGCGCACCGCGTGCGCCCCCCGCGTGCGTGCATTGGCGGCCGCTTCCTCCACCGACGGGCACCTTACCCGGGCCGCCCAAACTATCTGGGGGCACTTCCGTCATTTCGCTAAATTTGGTGATCTAGGTGATTGAAACAGAGCAAAGACATTCATCAGCACTTATTTCGCCCCGGCGCAATTACCACCATGACCCTCCAGAAAACTATAAATAGACACGCAGACTTTCATTTGAAGACAAGCAACACCAGAAGCAAGAAAGAGCTCTGAGGTTTTCCGACGAGATTGTGGACTTATGTCGACCCTATGCTTAGGAGACCGCTCCGCTCTTCTTCTTGTGCTAAGGCCTCAGTGAACGTCAAGTCCCAACATACGCTTTCGCGAGAGCGCTCCCAGCCTCCCATCAAGGCGCCACTACAATGAGAGTGCCCCTCTGAAGCCCCAAAGACTTAGAGAATCTCCAAATCAGAACGCTTTCATCGAGGTTCCGTGGACTTGGTCAAATTTTCAAGGCCTGAGCGTTTTCATCGTGGCTTTGAGTACTCAGTTTCTTTTTCATCTTTTTCACATTTTGTGCTTGTAACGGAGAAGTGGTCTGTCGCCCTCCGAGATCAAATCTCAATCCCTGCAAACTCAAAGGTAGTGGATTTTGGCTCGGCACAGATCCAGTCACGTGTTTTTTCACCATTTCCGGGTTTTCTACGTCAAAAAAAGTGTTTTTGTCATTTGTTGTTGTTTTTCTTTGACAGTTTGTACGCCTGGTCCGACTCTGAACTTAGGTAGTCTGATTCTTCGGACCGGGGAAAAACCGTGCAACCCGCAACAAAATCCATTAAGAAATAGCCTATGGTGAAAACCTTCTAAGTTTGGTCGGTTTGGAGAGAAAAATCATATATCTTTCTCTCTTAAAGTAACGATTACTATTTTATCTACATTATTTGATAATGATTACTAATTTAGCCAATTTATATATTTTTCCTGATTTAAAGACGTTAATTATCCGTAATTAAAAATCTCGCAAAATCCTGTGTCTCATAACCATCCTACAACCGAACAGAAAAAATGACAGTTTTCAATTCATTTGCCTGAAAATTATCATGCAAACGAACACAAGAAATGAGTTTGGCTCGTAATCTAAACCTTCTAGTTTTTTGATTTGATCAAAACCAATTTCTTTCAATCAAAAGCTACGAAACGAACGCAGCCCAAGGTTGTGTTCGCTTCTCGAGTTTAGGAGGAAAGAATTGGTTTTGATATACCTATTTCCAATATTTGTGTTCTTTGTTATTTTTGTATGATGAAATTGAGTTCATCGGTTTTGAAAGAAAAGAATTGGATCAATACCAATATTTCTGTTCATTTGGGTCATTTCCAAGACGGAATTGACTTTCACCCAAAACCCTTTAGATTTTGTGCCTTTAGAAATTAGCTAGAGCAACCGCGGCAACAACGATTTTAGCAAGGATGATGAAGGTAGCGATCTTATCTTTCTTCAGCAACAATTCCAGCGATCTTCGGCAAGCTTGAACGAAAATAATGACTAGCGATTTCAGCAATTTCAACGATCTTATCCTTCTTCAGCAAGCTCAATCGAAGAAGATGTGCAGCAATTTCAGCTGAAGCGCAAGCAAGAAGATGAACATGCAGCAAATTCCTCCAAAAAATCAATTCTGAATTCTTTTGGAACAAAAAAAATATTACTTTTGCTCCATTTACAAAACCCACAATTTTTTTTGTTTTGCTCAAAATAATTCCCTCCATATAAAACTCATCAAACTAACACATCATAACAGTTACCCTACGTAACTTTCTTCGTCTAATTTCTCCACTAAGGCTCTATTTGAGGGGACTTATTTTCACCGATCAAGCGGTTACGACCGCATGAACCGGACCCCCAAAACAAAGCCTAAGAAACTATGATGGAAACTATACCAGCCTCTGCATGTGTGCAATGGCGACACGTACAGAGTACTTGCTTTCATAGAGAGTAACATTTAGTTGTTGGGTTTCTTTAAGAGACACATCACATACGTGCAGCGGAATAAGGAATCAAGAAAACTCAAAGAGAAATGGATCTTGCGATAAACATTGATCAAGAAGTAAAAACAACTTTATATAAAATTATACCTTAGCGGAATTGAGTCACTACTCAATCAATGTGCTCCAAGAAAATCCGACGAACACTTGCGGCTGGAGATTTTAGCGTAGAAGTATATCAACGCCTCTATAGGTATCCACACGAGCAAGAAGAACCCTTAGAGTCTTATGACACAAGATTCGTTATGGTCGGAAATAGATCGGAATGGTCGGCGGCACGGAGCAGCGGCTGCGACTTCTAGGGTCGGAACAGTTCCGTCGGGAAGAAGAAATCACCACACTCTCGATCTGGATCGATTAGGCCAAGCATACCGAGATAACATTTATCTCATCTATTTATACTTGAAGACTGAAACAACCGTTACCCGCAAACCAGACCGAAATAGGACTTAAAGAATTAAACCGGACTTAACAGCATTCGTCGAGATGACACGTGTATATATGACGAATCAAGGATCCATTCGTCGAGACAACACAAGGATTCTCGACGAATTCAGCAAGATCAATTCGTCTAAACATCAAGAGAACACTCGATGAATCCAAGTCCAATTCGTCGAAACATCAGGAGAATACTCGACGAATTCAAGTCCAATTCGTCTAGATGTCAAGAGAATACTCAACGAATCCGAGTCCAATTCGTCTAGATGTCAAGAGACCTCTCGACGAATTCAGACAGATTCCTCGAAATATCAAGATATCTTTCGATGAATTACCCTTGAGTATTTCAACAACTTACCTGGTCATTTATATTTACAATATATATAGGTCCCGGACTGAAAACCCTCCAAATACAGAATGTCATAATAGGTTTGGTCTTACACTCATATCACATATGAGCAATGCCAACACAAACATTTCCAACTTCTCCAATACTCTTACGTGCGATCTCATAGGCTCATATTGCGTTAACAGTGAGACTACTTATTTGACCACTTCTATATCACAATGGTAATACTAATGTTGAAGTCGGGAAAATCCATACTCCAAAATTCGGATCAAGACAGCCTAAGGTTACTGATTCTGCGGTCTGACGTCACAATTCAAATGGCTAGCATGAGAGAGAGGAAACTATCTATAAGCACACCCCAAGTGCTCCTGTAGGGAGGTCCCACTATGTATCCGAAAGGTTGGGAGAAAGTTCCCCTCTGCAACCAAAAGGCTGGGCGAGGTACTAGACAGACATGGACTTGGCGAGTATCCACTTGGGGGGATCTTAACCTCTTTCAATGATGTCATTTCTAGTACCTTTGGTGGGCTATTTATAGAGAAATCATGAGGGGGATATAAGTGAGTATCCAGCTTTTGTCAGCGAGTTCCAAGGGTCTACCCGCCCTAGCGAGATACTCGTTCAAACTTGTCTCTGCTCGCTCAAGCTCGTCTCTGCTCGCCCAAACTAGCCTCTACTCGCCTCTGGTCTGTGAATAGCCGTTTGCTTGAGTATTTCTGATCTCGAAGAATTACGGGTTATGCAACTAACATTAGCCTCAACTCATGCTTTGATTTGTGGATTAATTAGCTCATCATTTTAGTCCAATTAGCATGTTTTGTGGCGGGATCCTTCCCTGGGCCCTCGTTGCACGGGAATGCCTTTGTATGTTGGGCTGCCCTTATTATTTGATGATCTAAGCCGCTATTGCGGCCGCACAAGTGGGGCATACACTGTTTCTCATATAAGCAATATATATATATATATATATATATATATATATATATATATATATATATATATATATATATATCTACTATTAATAAGCCTCATCTTCTTTTCCGTCTCTTCTCTCCGTCGCAGGTTTCCGTCCGTCTCCGCGCCCAATTTCCTGTTTCTGCCCCTCCGCTTCCTCCGTTCGCCTGCGTCACCATGAAAATCCCCCGCCGCTTGCTCTCTGCGTACATCCGTTCCCGTCCGTCTCCGTCAAAGAAATTTCCCGAAATCACCCCTCCCGCCCCGCTTCCTTCGGTCGCCGTTCTTTCGCGACTTTATCGTCGTCTGCGACGCGTCCTGCCTTCCTTCCCCTGCTCGCCGCGTGCCGCGTTTTCCTGGCCGCCATCCGCTGACGCCGCCGCGTGCCCCGTCGTGCTCCCGCGTGGCGCATACAGTGCCTCCTATGTCCTCGATCACGCCGCTCTTGCCATGGCTTAGGTTGCCTTATCCCGGTCGATCTCTCGCGCGCTTGCTGCAGCTGCAAAATCTCCACCGTTTCCGCACCTTCCTACAAACCCTCGCATCTTCTTCCCACTCTCTGCATCGCGCTTGCTCCTGCAGTTGCACAGCCTCCGCCATTTCCGCAAATTTCCAGAAATCCTCCCTTCTTCGTTCCAGCATTTGCATCGCGATTTTATTCCCGTCTGCTCCTCGCGCCATCAACAGCGGCTTTCTCTGTCAGCGCCCCGGTCGAACACGGTCAACAGGTACTTTATTACCATGTTCTTTCCTCCCCATTTTCATGCACGCTTCTGTATTTTGTATATGTTCCTCTGCTTTTAATTCCTGCTCTAACCTATGTCCGATTTCGCAGCTTTCTCTTCATAATTGTTCGGGCCGCCGCCACATCTACGTAAGCATATGTGATTTCTTCAAAGTTTTTTGGGTTTTCCTTTGCTTTTGTGCCTTAAATTGTTCGTTATGTGCTGTAATTTCTGTGCTCCGCACTATGACTCTTGATTTACAAATTACTATTACATTCTTAGATATCAAATGGTATGGTTTTACAATCCCATAGATTTCTGATATAGTAATTTAACACGTGTAGGAACCACCTTTTAGCTTCGCATTGCTAGCATAAGATTAAAAATTTGAACATTATACTCACATGTTTTCTGTTGTGTGAGTCTACTCACTAGGCACGTTAAATGGAGGAGGTTAGCAAAAAGAAGTAGTTTGAAATAAAGTAGAATGAAAATGATGATGTAGTTGGGCATTATTGGGATTATGACTACAGCTCTGTAGTAACTATACCATATACAAATTATTATTACATTCTTAGATATCAAATCACCTATAAGTTTGGATATATCTGAAATATAACTCCTCCCTATTAGTGTGTTTAGCAGTATGTAGTACTTACATATTGTTAAAGAATTTATAACCTTCATCTTCTCACATTGAACTCTGAGTAGTGTTTAGGAAAATGAACAAAATGGCTACTTTTATTACACTTCGGGGGCCTTTGTCTATTTCACCACTATTTGCGAGTGCATATGTTCTGCAACTACTTCTCACCTGCTCTACCAAATCCTATTTATTTGCCAACTACAATCTATTATCTCAGTTGATGTGTCTGTGTTTGTGTTTATATATCATTGACCCGCTGCTTCCCTTGCGCTCTCTTCAACCCCAAACAACGGTCAACATCTCATCCGTTTGTGCGCACATAAACCTCAACCATACTTTTTCAAAACCCAAAAATCACATTGAAATTCCCCACGTACCAATCCTGCGGAGAATTTCTTTCACTACTATAAAAAAATAACAGTTGTCTCCCCTACATCATGGAGTCCCGGTACTGTTCAACCTCTAATATAACCACATTGAATCGGTGTAAGCCTCACCTTGCACCAATACTGCTTGGGGTGTGATCAAATCCCATAGTGGCAACTCATTGAGTTGAGAAGATATTAATAAGCCTATTCTGATTATCCGTCTGCTCTCGCCGTCACGCGCTGAACGTGCTGCTTTTCCGTCTACTCTCTCCGTCACGGCATGGTCCTGCCGGAAAGCCCTCTTCGTCACACGATGGACTTCCCGGAAATCCCTCTGCGTTTACGCGCCGCTACACGCATTGTCGGACGCGTGCCCCGTCATCCTGCCGCGTGCCTCCCACGCTTGCCTCGCCACTCGCCACTTTATGCTGCCACCGCTTTCCTCTGTTATTTGCTCATCTCCTACCTCTTCCCGCCGCGTATACGCCGCTTCTCGCTCCCTCACAGTTTTACTCTCCGCTGTTTTTCTTTTCCCAAACGCTCTCCGCTGCTCCTCCTCCTCGATCCGTTGTTTTGTTTGTTCGGGCCGCTGTCAGAAATATCGGCGCTGCCCTCCTCTCCCGCAGATCGGACAGCAACTCCTCCCGCGATCTGACGACCTTCCTGCGCTGCTTGCACGGCTTCTCCTCTGCCTCACCTTGTTGTCAGAGCATGTACGTCTACTACATCTCTACACTGACCGTCGATTTCTTAATATCATGGTTCTGCCAGTTCATTACTGGTTACGTCGCTTCCTGCTAATACTATATCTGCTACTCTCCAGTTATCGAGCAGCAATTCCTCCCGTCAGCTACGGCCCCTGCTTTCCTGGTATGCATATTTCGCCTCTTCCTCACCAACTTTCTCCTGCAGCAGCTATGGTTATAGACTTCTATGATTCCTCGCCAGCCCGCTTTGTTTGTTTCGTAATTGGTTGTACTGCTTGCTTTGTGTTCTCTTCACTGACTATCTATTGTTAATTGTGTGGCATGTTCACAGTGAACGATTTCCTGTACTGACTGTAATGCTTGTTGTGTGATGTGTTCACTGAGTATGCAATTACATTTCTTCCTCACCTTGCTCCTGCTGCACACCCACGCCGCCAAACGCCACTTAACAACAGTCGTTACAGATTTAGGCAGATTATTTTTTCATACTAATATAGTCTCCGTCACGACGTGGTCCTGCCGGAAAGCCCTCTTCGTCACGCGATGGACTTCCCGGAAATCGCTCAAAACATACCTTCCTTTACTGCTAACTCCGCTAAATGAAGATGTCAACCGTTTACACGATAAATGCCTAACATTGATGTTCTCATCCAAACTCACTTGAGCAAAAAAACTATATAAAATCCATCTATTCGCTTTTGATACTTGTCAAGTGTGCACATGCTGCCGTGCACGCTCGCCGCCTCATGATCGCGCCGCCCGCCTCTTCTATTTCCTCATCCGGCTGCCTTCTTTGCGCTTCAACCTACATCGCCTGCTGCACTTTCTGCGTCCTCTCCGCCGGCACCCTAAATCGCTTCCGCCGCCTCTATCCGCTCAATCGCCCGCGTGTCCTGTCTTCCTGGCGCGTCTTGCTAACGCTATTGAAATCCCGATAAATCCCTCCATTGCCCTTTGCCCGCCGCTCTTCCACCTCTGTTTACAACGATACATGGTGATCTTCCGGGCAGTGTCAGCGCTGTTTCGTCTGGATCGTCTCCCAAGTTGAGCTCCACTGCTCCATCTTTCATCTCGCCGCTATCTGCTCGGCTCCCACGGTTCTTCGCACCACGCTTCTCCTCCTCATTCAGGTACCTGCATATCTATTTACTGTATTGATCATAAAAATGATTTCGTTCTTGCTTTCAATTTCTGTGAAAAGAATGATATCGTTCTGCTGTAATTGGTTCAAAAACATCCTTTTCATCTTTTTTTGACTGATTTGTTGACTGCTTTTTGTGCCACTTATATTTGTATTTGTCAAAGAAACCTCATCGTTCTTCTTTTCGTAATCTATTACCTCACTTGAACTGTTTTTATTAGTGTTTATATGTCATTGAAATGGTTGTTGCTGCTGTTTACAAACCCTGTTTTAAATGGGATATTACTGTGCTTCAATTCGACCTCTGTTCATCAACGGGATAGTGCTGCATAAATTCGTCTGTAGCATGATATAAATCTTGATGACTGTACTTCCGCAAACACAAAATCCATAGAAGAAATTAAACCGAGGCCGTATCCAAAGCTGCAGTGCCGGAAAAGTGCTTCCACCACTTTGTTCGCACCGGAGTTCGATGGCCTGAACTTCTTTGACAACATCATATATTATTGGGATTTTATAGTCTTAGATTTTGTTTTACTGTACAGTCTTAGATTTCATTTTCTCAATTTCAGTCATTCATATTGTTTTACAGTTCATTTTTAAATCCGCAGTTTTGATTTCTTCTTTGCTTCGTTTTAACTTCCGTTGATATATGCTCATCTCCCAAAACAATTATAAGCCATGTCTCCTCTCGATCGTGCCCCAACCTCCGTCCACGCGTTATCTTCCGCTGCTTGATCTGCCCTCCCGCTGTTGTTTGCGCCTTCCGTGTCGCTCTTACCGCCGGTCCTCATAGCGCTCGCCGATAAGTTTGTGAATGTGAAATTTGATTCTCATTTCGGTTTTGATATATTAACATGTATGCCCGCTCATCTTCCCAAGATATCATCTTCAATGGGGACTCCTCTGCTCCACGAAATGCCAACATCCATAGATCCGCCGCTTCTAAACCCCAACCCAACATCACACTCTTCAAACCTCTTCTAAGATCCCTTTTACCGCATCATTCTTCTCATCTTCTTACGCACGGGCATTTCATATGTGAATTTATCTACGCCTAATTGTTAATTTCGTATTAGGTATGACATATTTGTTAGTATATTGTTAGTTATGGCTATGTTTTTCCTTATTTTTTATGTGATTATCCATGCATAAATGTTAATTTATTGTTGGTTATTACCTATGTTTCACTCATCCTTGCCTAATAGCTAATTTATTGTTAGTTACGGCCTATCTTTAAGTCGTCCATGTATAATTGTTAATTATGTCCTAATTGTTAAATGAAAAGTGACTACAGTAATTATTATAAGATCTCCAAATTATACTATTTACTTGGTGATATAGTTCTAATTTGCTCTTGCTAAATTTGCTATTGCTACATTTGCTCTTACTACATTTGGATATGCTGTTACTATGTATATCAACGACCTTTTGGTATGCTCTTACTATATTTGCTATTGCTAAATTTGCACTCACTAAATTTGCTCTTTAATCATACGTTAATAATAATAATAATAATACGTGATCTTAAGTAAACTATACCAGTGGTTTAAAAAAGTAAGGGAATGCAGGAGTACTATTATAGGACATGCACGCTGAAGGCTATGATGAGCTGCATGTTGAAGGCATGTTTGACACTATCAAGAAAAAAAACTAATTTTGAATATAAAAATGAATGAAGTTCCTTAGGTATGATTGGGGTTTCACAAAAGGCGTTTCATAATCACCGCATTCACGGCCCTCGGATATTGTTCCACAAAATCCAATGCCAAGTTCTTAAGCAAAATCAAACCGAACATAAACCAAGTAACCAGATCACAGACGCACATCCACCCTAAACAAAGCAAGCAACGCATATTTCTTTAGTAAAAATTAACCAGCTATATATATCTCCACTATATAAGAATATTAGCTTTGTTGTCATTCACGCTTCTATCTGTCGTCCGATTGAGCTTCATCATATCTCATCCATTCATTGTTTCTATCATTAAACAAACCAAATAAATAGGTCTCCTAAACCTATTTCCAGCGGAGGATGACAGAGAGAGAGGGGGGGGGGAATATATTTGAGAGTATTAGATAGAGAGAGAGAGAGAGAAGGGGGGAGATGACTTTGTTACGCGGTCAATAAGATAAAAAAAGTACAAGATATTATATATAATATAATAATAATTAGACAATTAGTTTTTAATCTCCGGAGAAACCATTCTATAAAAAGGACTCTCATAACCTCGCAAATAATAATTCTTTACGAGCATCGAGTATGAGCGAAGCATGTCATAATACCGCAACCGACTATAATAAGATATATATACTATCATCTTCGCACGGGCTATATGTCGTCCGATTGAACTCCATCAGATCTCATATTAAAGATTAAAGAAAATAAATCTTTTACCCCTTCAATTGGATGCTTTTGGGAGGAAGGAATGCTGCCATTCAATATATGATGTCAAATCCTTTAATAGCAATCATGTGTGCTGTTATTGTTTCTACCGAGTAAGGATTTTGGTATTGCGTTTGGCCAAATTCATAAAAACTAACATTTCAAATGCTTTCTACTATAATAATTGTGTCTAATGGTTCATTGATGCAAGTTTATATAGTCGTCGTTATTTATTTTGAGGACATGTATATTAACTTTAACCTCGCCATGTATACAACATCAGAGATTGTTGGGATTTTATAGTCTTAGATTTTGTTTTACTTTATAGTCTGTTCTCCGTCTGTTTCCGTCCTGTCGTCTTTTACGCGGCTAAAACGGCATGAGCTCCACTGCTTTGCATAACCTATGCTGATTCGCCAAAACCTACAATGCTTCTCCGATTCTGCTGATTCGCCGCTGCCGCCGCTTCGCCGCTGCCGCCCCAGCCGCCACGTGGTAACAGCTGTTTGCTCAACATCGCAGAGGATGTGCCGCCGCTTAGGCCGACAGCGCCACGCTTCCTCTTCTTCTTTCAAATCTTCCGACTCTGCCGCTTCGCCGCTGCCGCCGCGTGCTCACAGCTGTGCGCTCAACATCGCAGAGTATGGGACGCCGCTTAAGCCGACAACGCCACGCTTCCTCTTCTTCTTTTAAATCCCCGACATTCTTCCCTATCGTCAATACCCTCCCTGCTTCTCTTCCGACTGTGTGCCGTCTCTTAACTCAGGCACCATTCCTGCTCCGCCAACCGCTCCTCTCGCGCGCAAAAGCTCATCATACACTCCGCTGGTAAGCATATACAAGAACTCCACTAATGTGAACTCCAACTACCGTTCCTCTCCGATTTCAGTTATGATTGAGTTTTTCATTTCGTATTTCCCATGTACGTTGGAATCAAGATCAGTACTTCCCTTTTTGGTAGCATCACCCGGAGCATCGTCTACCGGAGCATCCTCACCAACGTTTGCGGCCGGCGCCATCAAACCACCATTGTAATCTTTCTACTCTAATCCATTACTCCGTCAAATAACTACATTAATTATAATTACTTAACACAAGCTATCTACAGCTCTAATTAACTACTTATAGACCAAGTGAACCTGTATTTATAATCTCAACTAATATGATAATTTCCACTATTTATTACATAAAGTAAAATTTATTGTGCGGTAAGCATCTCATAACACTGCAACCGAGTATAATAACATATATATAACAACTCTCATAACACCGCAAATAATAACTCTTTGTGAGCACCTCATAACAACGCAACCAACTGTAATAATAGATATACGAGCATCTTCATACGGGCTACGCACGTGATCGATGCTCTCGGCTGCCTATACCGTCAAACACGTGAGAGGACCTTGCGCAGTAACTCCCGGAGAAGACCCTCCACCGCTTGCTCCTGCTTTGTCCGTAAGCAACAACCAAGACACGCAATAAGTACCCCATGTCGACAAGCAAACAACTTCATTACATCAGCGATTTCCCAACAAAGATGCGGGATATCTTAGGTTATACTCGCCTGAATGTCATCAACACATAAACGCAGTATGAGAGTGCACTAAATTTTGTATGTCTGTATATACCCCATTCTCAGCAATGAAAATAACGTATGTGCACTACTGCCAAAAAACTTACACTTACAGGACTTTATTTACTAAAAACATTATGTTCATGTTCATACTGACACCTCATTCAATTAAGTATCAAAGTAATGTGTTATTAAGTTACTGTATATATATCAAATCAGGTTGTACTGATTCCTGTGTTTTGTACAAAGATGGACACAGCAGAAGCTCATCGTACTGCTCAACGAGCTGCTAATCGACAACGCTCACAGACCAGGAGAGCCAGGATGACTGAAGCGCAACGCGAACAAGAACGTGCTTCTAATCGACTCCGTCACAGATCGCGATGGTTGCAAATGACTGAAGTACAACACGAGCATCAACGAGCTATTTGGCGTATTGCCGCTCGAAACCGTTCTCAGAGACGACATCTCTCTGAAACTGAGAATGCTGAGGTCCCACATGACAACATCCACAAACAGTCAACTGCTACACTCTCATCTGCTGTAAATACAAGTACGTCAGCACCCACCAACGATACAGTGCAACCTACTGTTTCAGCACACATACAATGTATGAACACAGTAACATATGCTCCACGTGGTGTTGTCCACCGTTACATGTTAACAAACCTGTCGTCCTCATCCACTCCTGCTACGCAAACGCTTCACCCTGGAGAATCATCATCTTCACACATATCTGCTACTCCACTTTGTGAGAATAACTTCCCGCAATACTCTACAGAGCCACAAACTGTACCTGAAATATTGCTGCAAGAACCACAACAATATTTACTACAGCGTATGTACTTTGTAATTACAATACACTTTACATACTCTTTCAGTGTCATCAATTATTTATGTTACCACATTTGTCATATTTAATGTACATAGTAATTGCAGCACACACTCGCATCAAATGAATAGTGAGAGTGATTCCAGCTCTGATGATATTAGTACTAATACAAATCGTTGTCCCAGAAGCCATAATATTGCCCGTATTTCTACTCTACGTCAACATATTATTTACTTACGATTGCGACTACCACAAGTCTGTGTTTACTGTCACGCTAGGTTGTTTGATGGTGAAACAACAACAATGTGCTGCAACAACGGTAGAGTCCGCATACTAACTCCACCGTTCCCAGATAGTCTTTACAGTTTATTCATTAGTGACTCTGTACAGAGCCGTAATTTCAGAAGATATATTCGTTCGTATAATTATGTATTCTCTTTCACGTCTATGGGTGTTAAATTAGACACAACTTTGGCTGCTGATCAGCACGCTGTTTACACTTTTCGAGCTCACGGAGCAATATATCATCAAATTGGTTCACTTCTTCCTGCTCCAAATACAAGGCCAAGATATTTACAGTTATACATATATGATACAGAGCATGAAACAGATCATCGCTTAGAAGAGAACTCAGAATTAGATCGTTCATTACTGGAGAAGATCAAATTAATTTTGGATACATGTAATCCATTTGTGCTGACGTTTCGACGACTATCTGAGCAGCGAGACATTATCAACTGTAGATTAGTTATTAAAGAAAGACCATCACGTGAACAACAATATGTACTACCAACCGCCTCACAAGTTGCTGCTATAATTGTTGGAGCTGAAGACTATATTGATTCAAATGAACGCAATATAATTGTCGAGACAACGGAAGGTCAGATATGTACCGTGCAAGAATACACTGGTTTCTACGATCCTCTTCAATACCCACTACTTCTCCCATACGGGACATATGGTTGGATAGCTGAATATAAAGGATTAAACAATCTACGTGTTAGCTGCTGCGACTACTACTCTTACATACTCCAGGTATACAATCTACGTTTTTTATTCAGTATGTTACGTACAATTACACATGAAATATATTTATGTTAAATGTCATATTATTATAGGACCGTGGTCCATCTTCATCATTACTGTTACACGGATGTCGGCTATTACAGCAATATGTTGTTGACAACTACATTAAAATAGAAACTCAAAAATTGCGTTGGATTAAAAGAAATCAAAATACTCTTCGTGCTGAACTTTATTGTGGTTTACAAGATTGCCTCAATGCTGGAGAAAGTAGTGGAGGTGCTCTAAAATTTTTATTGCAGTACACAATAACATTACTCTCTATATTCAACGCTTTATTGATATATAGTATGTTAATGTGCTTCAGCAAATATTGGACATCGCATGATCTTACCATCATCCTTTGTTGGAAGCCCACGCGACATGTACCAACGTTATCAAGATGCAATGTCTGTTGTACAACACTATGGTAGGTCAGATATATTCTTAACAATGACATGCAATTCATCATGGCCAGAAATTACAGATTTGCTCTACTCTGGACAAACTCCTCAAGATCGTCCTGATATAGTTGCTCGAATATTCAATGCTAAATACACAAAATTAAAGCAGGATCTTTTTCATAGACATATTTTGGGAAGGACCATTAGTCATGTGCATGTAATTGAGTTTCAAAAAAGAGGTTTGTCTCATGTTCATATGTTGATTATGTTTGATTCACGAGACAAAATGAACACTCCAGATAACTATGACAACATTGTTCGCGCTGAACTGCCTTATGTTGAAGACGAGCCCGAACTGTACAATGCTGTTGTACGACATATGATTCATGGTCCATGTGCACATGTAAATCCCCGTGCTCCATGCATGAAGCGTGGTGCCTGCAAAAAAGGTTACCCAAAAAATTTTTCTGAACATACAGTGCAGGGTACTGACTCATACCCAATTTATCGCCGCAGAAATAATGGACGATCATTTCGTTTGCGACGTGCTGCAGATTTTAGCGTTACCAATCAATGGGTTGTGCCATATAATCCGTATCTGCTGTTAAAATATGACTGTCATATAAATGTAGAAATTTGTAGTAGTATTAAGAGTATTAAATACTTATACAAGTACATTCACAAAGGTCCTGACTTTGTTGAATTCCAACTCCACGATACTGCGGCTCGAAATGAGATCTCTCAATATGTCAACGGTCGATGGATATGTCCGCAGGAAGCATTCTGGAAAATACTAAAATTCAATATGTATCAAACATATCCTTCAGTAATTCGTTTGCAAATACATCTGCCGAACAAACATCAGGTTCAGTTTCGCAGTACTGATGTACTACATAACATTCTTGCAAATGAGCGGAACTCCCGTACAATGTTGACAGAATTCTTCAGTATTAACAACAATAACCAAGAGCAACACGGATATTTTTACACTAAATTCCCAAAACACTACACATGGAATTCGACCTCAAGAACTTGGCATAAGCGGAGGCGTCGTCAAAAGGTTATTGCTCGAATGTACTCAGTACATCCTTCAGAAGGAGAAAGATTTTACTTACAGCTGCTTTTAAATCATATTCGGGCACCAAGATCTTTTGAACATTTGATGACTGTTGGTACTGTTATCCATCAAACATTTAAGCCAGCAGCTGAATATTATGGTCTATTAGAACAGGACAATAGTCTGCATAACTGTATGCGCGATGCTAGAGACTTTCAGATGCCCGCAGCACTCCGTACTTTATTGACAATAATTTTGTTATTTTGCAATCCTACAAATGTTAGAGAGCTTTGGAATGTCAATTACGCAGCAATGACAGAAGATTACGTTACATCGTCATCTGTGAACAGTGTATATGTCCTCAACAAGCTGCTCCGTGAAATCGACAACATTCTTCAGCAACACAGCAAATGCATTACACAATTTGATCTCCCTAAAATGTCTGCAAACTTTGAAAACATTACGGCCTCCTCTGTTTTAATTGCGGATGAACTGTCATTATCTTTTTCAAATACAGAACTTCTTTCTATTGCATCATTAAATCAACGTCAGTCCTATATATTCCATATTATCACTGAATGTGTTCGACAAGGCACCGGCGGTATGTTCTTCATTGACGGCCCTGCTGGCACTGGAAAAACTTTTTTATACAAAGCCATTATTGTCCACCTACGACAAGATGGTCATATTGTACTTGCCACTGCATCATCAGGAATTGCTGCAACTCTTCTTCCAGGAGGAAATACAGCACATTTGCGATTTAAGATTCCTATTCCTATTGAAGCTGGGTCATACTGCAAGTTTGGTAAAACATCAAATATGCAGCAACTCTTAAAACACTGTTCCGCTATTCTGTGGGATGAGGCGCCTATGTCGCACAAATATATTTTTGAAGCTGTCGACCGATCATTACGGGATGTTCTAAACACAGACTTACCTTTTGGTGGTAAAGTGGTCATTATGGGCGGTGATTTCCGTCAGATTCCACCAGTTGTCATTAATGGCACAGTGTCACAAATTATTAATGCCAGTATTGTTACGTCGCCGTTGTGGTTAACTGTCAAACTACTATCACTGACTGAAAATATGCGCGCACTGAATGACCAACATTTCTCAGAATATCTGCTTCGCATTGGAAATGATACTGAATTGACATATGATGATATGATACACATTCCTGATTCAATGATTATTCCGTGGGATGGCGAACATTCAGTAAGTTTACTTATAAACATCATATTCTCTAATATTACATGTAATATTAGAAGCTATGATTACTAGGAGAATAGGGCGCTTCTCAGTCCATTAAATGAAGATGTTGCTCATTTAAATGAAAAATATTTAGGTGTTTTTCCTGGTGAGGAGATAACATACTACTCTTTTGATTCCGTTGATGATGACAAATACAATTTATATCCGCAAGAATTTCTTAATAGCATCTCAGCGAGTAATCTTCCGCCTCACAAATTGTCTTTAAAAAAAGGTGCCCCTATTATGCTTCTGCGGAATCTAAACCCGCGTATCGGTCTTTGCAACGGTTCACGACTCATATGCCGACAATTCTCAAGATATGTTATTGAGGCAGAAATTCTTACTGGTCAACATAAAGGGAACTCAGTGTTCCTTTCTCGCATACCTCTAAAAAATACTGGAGATCAACATATGCCTTTTGAACTGACTAGAAAACAATTTCCGGTTCGATTAAGTTTTGCATTGACCATAAACAAATCTCATGGACAGACAATCCAACATGTTGGCCTTTATCTACCCTCTCCTGTTTTCACTCACGGTCAACTCTACGTTGCACTATCCAGAGGAATTACTGCTGCAAACACAAAAGTCTTAGTGAAAGATAGTGTTGTACGTGGACATTCTAACACGCACACAAAAAATATTGTCTACAAAGAGATACTATCAAAAGTGAACATACAGGTGCATTATATTTGCTGTATTTGTTTCCAAATTTCACAGACACTGATATGATATTATCATCTCTAAATACTACTTCCTTTTATATTACTTTCACAGCCCGGTCATCCGTAATCGTCCGTATCTACATCACGAAAAATTTCTGTTTTCTCCTCTTACAGGTACATTTCAAACACACAGAGTACGTAATACTTGCGCCTATGCATTTCTTCTCTACCTCAAATGATCATTTAAATTTACACTACTGTATATTCCAATACTTCATTATTTTTCACCACATTTCAAAATATCATTGTTTTTTTTCTGTGCCTTAAATAAAAAGTGCTCATTTCAGCTTTCACATGAACTTTATGTTTAAAATAATTTACAGTTGATGTTGACTCCTTACCAAACATCACGCAAGAGGATGACCTGCCATTGACATTCGTTGATGTTGACTCCTCCAACAATATGCCCCCAGATATGCGAGACTACTACTACTTCGCTGTATTACTCAGCAACCTTAATCATGCTAGAACCACTGCTTCTGTAAGATCACTCTTTGAAAATCTTCAAGGCTTTCTGCACGGCAGCGTAAACACTCTTATTTACCATTATAAATTAAATTACTACAACCATTTTATTTTATAATTACAACATATTGACCCGTTATTAATGCAGGTCGATGTTGACACATCGGGCAACTCAACTGGGACAGGAGAACTAATCTTTGCAGATAAACTTTCAATGGAAACTGCCGCAACCGTGATAAACGGCCAAATTATTGACGGGCGAACAATATTAGCCGAGGAGCTACGTCTCTTTGATATTAAGCCAGAGTACTATCAACAACGTATCAATTAAATATCAGTACGAATGATACTGTATATAAATAAAGTGTATAAACATTGTCGAATCACACTTCTGCTGAAAATGTAATGTACATGTACCACTGTTTACATGTTATCCTAATGTACCTTCTAACATTTTATCTTTTATCCGCTGTGTATTATCATGCCTTCACCTCTGTAATGCCGCCGAAGAGCATCGAGCACGGGCGCAGCCCGTGCGCAGGCGGGCAAAGCCCGCCTGATGAGGCGAAACGCCTCCCAATAGCATCGAGCACGAGCGTAGTCTGTGCGTAGGCGGGCGAAGCCCGCCTGATGCGGCCGAAGGCCGTCCGAGAGCATCGAGCACGGGCGTAGCCCGTGCGAAGATGCTCGTATGTATATATATATATATATATATATATATATATATATATATATATATATATATATATATATATATATATATATATATATATATATATATATATATATATATATATATATATATATATATATATATATATATATATATATATGTGTGTGTTGAGTTTTTTTAGTCATGCATGATTTATCCACCGTCAAATTTTATAGATCAATACGTCGTTGGATAGATTTCTTCGAGACGATCAATTTCCATAATAACATTACGGCCCGGCGGCCGAATTGAAAGTTATTAGGGTTTTGGTTTGACTTTAAATAAAAACTGTCAATAGTTTTAATTAAAATTATTATTTTTAGGGTGAAAAAAGACGAAATAATGAAAGGACAGAACACCGTTGAAAATACATGCTTATTTATTGATAGTATAAATATAAAATGAAGAGGAATATGATTCTTCATTACATCATATTAAATTAGTAAGATTGATTGTCCAACAATAAGAAGTGATGCTACATGATTCATTGTTGAAATCGGGAAAATTTTCTGTCTCAAAAATTCGGATCAAGGCAGCCTAAAGTTACTGATTTTACGGTCCGACATCACAGATCAAGTGGCTAGCACGAGAGAGAGGAAATTATTTATAAGCACATCCCAAGTGCTCCAGCAGGAAGGTCTCACCACGCACACAGAAGTTTGGGAAAAACTTCCCCTCCGCAACCAAAAGGCTGGGCGAGATACAAGGCAAACATGGACTTGACGAGTATCCACTTGGGGGGACCTCCACCTCTTCCAAAGATGTCATTTCTAGTACCCCTGGGGGGCTATTAATAGAGAAATCCTGGGGGGCAGCGAGTTCCAAGGGTCTACTCGCCCAAACTCGTGAGATACTCACTCAAACTCATCTCTGCTCGCCCAAGCTCGTCTCTGTTCACCCAAGCTCGCTTCTGCTCGCTCAAGCTCGTCTCTGCTCGCCCAAGCTAGTCTCTGCTCGCCCAATGATCTGCGAATAACCGTCTACTTGGGTACTTATGAATGCGACGAATTACGGGTTATACATCCATGACTTCATGTGGTCGCCCTGCCGATAGCTACTACTATCACTAGGTACTATGTATAGGGCTCCCCCTACCCGTGAGTACTATGGGGCGGTAACTCCTGAGTACATTCATATAGTTCTGAAAGAAATCTAGACCTTTGTTTGTGCCTCCTCCCTCGTCTTCCTTCGAAACTTTCATCGATGTTTTCTTCGTCGCTTTCTCCGGTGACTCTTTCGGCACTTTCTCCGACGTTCCTTTCTGTCCTTCCTCCGGTGCTTCTTTCTGCCCTTCCTCCGGGGCTTCTTTCTGCCCTTCCTCCAACGCTTTGTTCCGCGCTCATTCTCAGAATCTTATCTCTGTCATTTGCAGTAGAATTTCGCTGTGTGGGAGTCTTGTGCTCAGCATGCAGGCACCAGTTGCAAACGCCGGGATAAAGCTCAGCGAACGGCTCCTCGGAAAAAAAGTTGGTGCAATAACTGTGAATATTTTTGAAAAATATTGAGAAACCTTTCAATAAAATCATTAAACAATATATGCACACATTCTCTTGTAATTAAAAAAAAGCTTTAAATATGCACCCAAAACATTAATTAGTTTTAAAATGCTACGTATGTACAAGCTGTCACGTGCTAAGCTCCGTTTGACATGATGGTGGCAGTCATGAATATGGGGGTTAAACTATCATTCGTTAACGCCCGCCTAAGAAACTTTATTCACTTTTATGTTCAAACGGATGATATTTATTAAGTGATACTTAACGAATGACGGTTTAATCCACGTGGCCGCCACCGTGCCAAACGGAGCCTTAAGAGGATGAGGGCACGAGTGAGCTTCACTTTTTTAAAAAATAACAAATTTTTTTTATTAATTGACTCTAATTTAAAATTATATATATAGAGAGAAAAGAGGGTATTAGCTCGAGCTATTTTAGAAAATTATAACGCGAATGCTGATTTTTGGAATTTGGACTACCAAATGTTTCTCATTTGAAAAAGTGATCAACATGAAAGTTGTAGATCTCAATGAGAGCTATAACTTTCATGTTGATCACTTTTTAAAATGAAGCCGTTTAGGCCCCGAAAAATGCGACCTCCGCACATTGTACGGACGCGTGGTTGCAGAAGAGGCATTTTTAGGGGCCCAAATCGGGGGCCTAAACGGCTTCATTTGAAAAAGTGATCAGCATGAAAGTTGTAGATCACGATCTACAACTTTCATGATCACTTTTTTAAATGAAGCCATCGAGATCTAAAACTTTCATGTTGATCACTTTTTCAGATGAAGCCGTTTAGAGAATCTAAATCCCGAAATACCATATTCACGATATAATTTTCTAAAATAGCACGAGTGTATACTCTCCAAGCCCATATATATATCGGAAACATGAGATTTCTACAAATGTGTGGGAGCACACATAAATCTATACTATTACATAAAGCAAAAAAGTTGGTGCACTTTTCTAGTATGTCTAGAGAGAGTTTAGAGACACAAAATAATGCGTATTTATGCAATACGCAGCATCAGCAGAGAAGTGAAATAAATTACGTGTGCTGAAAGCGGCGTCGACAACGGCGGCAGTAGAATAACTTGTCCGGTTGGCTAATATCACCACACATAGAACATATATTTTTCGGGGGTTCCATGGCTTGAGACTGAGGAAGAGAAGGGCGAGAGTAGGAGAATATATAAACACAAAGATACATAAAAGCAAATATTGAATATACAGTTTGCATATACACTACTATTATGAGCACCATGTCTCCTTAATTTACAGTTTGTATATACACTAGTATTATGAGCACCATATCTCCGTGCAAAGAATTCGTAACTTCAATTCTTTGCCCGCCGCGCCTTTAATCGCCCGACGATTTCCTTATCTTATTATGTTTTGTTTCAAATTTATAGTAGAAATGATTTCCTTATCTTATTTTATTTTCTATAACTCATTTCATCATTGCTATTTTTTTAAAGATTTCTAAAAGAAATACTTTTGGGGGGAAAAATAGAAAATTAATATTTAATTTTAAAGTTGGACTAAATTAATTACTAAATATAAATATGTGCTCAGTAAAATAAAAAAAAATCTCACGGTGTGATGTGTTAAATGACTGAATAACACAATCTCAGCATACAGTGTACGAGAAGACCCCTTCTCATTATACTAACATATAATATATTCATTTGAGTAAATAAATTAGATATTTAATAACATGCTATATATGGACATGATATAATCAAATTAATCACTAAGATCACAGTGAGAAAATCTTCTTATAAATATTAAAGAACAATCTAAATATAGAAATGTCATTAATACATACCAAAGTTCTCAAAAACCCATCATAAATTCTAATATAAAATTATAAAAAATGGTGTTGTTACTAGCAAATCTATTTGATTTTTAGCAAATCCTCAATTTTCAAAATGGTTATTTGAAAACAATTTTGTTACTAGCAAATCAACATAAAATTTTTAAAAAAAATAAATAAATTTTGTTTGAATCATTCATTCTTTCAAAATAACTCACTACATATAATGACATTACAAATTGATTTCAAATGTATTCATTCAACTACTAAGGTTAGTACTAGAAATTAGCCAAAATGCCGCAAAATTGTGTTTAGTATGTCCAAAACTTCATTTTCAACAAAATATCATCATCTACTCCAAAATCTTTAAACAAAATATCATCATCATCTGCACAATATTAATAGTAACCGTTAGTAATTTTATGTTTCGTAATGCTTCTCCAATGTAAATGTAATTGACAATTGTTTTTCTACTTGAAGCTCACCTAAAGACAAAAGTCAAGAAATGCAAAATCCAATTGTATTGTTATAGCAATTACGTCCAATGACCACACTTTCACCTGCATCCGAAATTTAAATCATTTATATTGCATCGCAGAATAAGTTAATATAAAAAAAGTATATAAACAATGTTTCACTTACATTTCATTCCTTTTTGTTGAAAATGCACTCCCATGAACTTTCAACTTGTGTGTTATATCTCCTCCAATGAGTGTATAATGATGGAAGTGGAGTTCCTACTTTCATGCATAATTTGACAAAATGATTACCATTTATGAATCCAATCCAAATAGTGTTTGGTACGTGAGGAATTGGTGCGTCCAATGGTAAGAATGTTAGTTGATTTTTTGAAATCAGAGCAACCCATATATTGTAGCAACTTGAAATCACCAAACTCATATCCGGCATCGTCATCCACTTATCATATGGTGTTGGCGTGTTTTCACAATCAAGAGAGTTGAATAAGGCTTGCTTTCTCGTGCTTCCGAATATCGAATCATATAAAATAGGTCTTTTCCCCAATTCATTCATCAGATCTAGTCGAACTTGTTGCCAATTATCTCTCATGTGTAGTGATTCACTAATAACTCGGAACCCACAGTGGTCATCCGCAATGACATTACAAACATCAACAAAGTTTTCTGCAACACAACTCAGTAGTTGTCGGCGAACATTATCATAGAGTCTAATTCTGCACACACTTTGTTCTCTTGATGATTTTGACATTTTTGTGTGTGTACTTTTGACTTCCTTCATAATGTGCTCAAATAACGACGGATTGCGTTTAGTACTTATGTAATCATTTTTGAACTTCTTTCTGCTTCCAACGCCCATCTAAAGCTTGTCTCTGATTCATCAAACAAAAAAGCAAATGTCGCGAAGAATGATAGTTGAGTAGATGTAACACCCACTACAGACAATAAAGGCAACCGGTATCTATTGGTTTTGTAGGTACAATCCATTAAGAAAACGGATGAAAACATTCTACTAAGTTTGATAGCAACTGGATGGACAAAGAATAAGATGACCAAATTTTTTTTGCCGTCCAAAACTCGATTATAACTCAAATATCCGTTTTCCTTTAGACATTTATACAGATACTGTATAGGTGTGACACCCACTAGTTCTTCTTTCTGCAACTTACGTCGTTCATTATAAATTGTGTGCATCACTGTGCGATTCTCTGGATTTCTTTTCTTAATAGTTGATAGTATGCATCTTGGTTTCACATTTGAGGAGTACATGTCATGAACGATTTTCTTCTCTATGCAATCCAACCTACCCGCGGTGGCGTGTGCTTCTAAGTGTACAATTTCATGATTGTGAGTCTCGCATTTAACTTCAAATGTCCATTCAGGTGAATGAGCATCTTTTTTCCCAATCAAAGTGAATGGGCAACCACAACGTTTGCTAGTAGTTTTTCGTAAATTTTGTTTTACCCAGCCTTTTTTACATTGCTTTTCACGGTAGTGTCCACCTCTATCACATCCAAGAAAAACCCGCGGTCGTGCTCTAACACCATCTAGTTTATCTGAACCTTTAACAGTAACTGCAAAGCTAAGGGATTTGCCAACAGTGCGTGTCCAATCGATTAATACTTCCCGAAAAGGAAACTGAATATTGGTTTAAAAATGACTACCAACTTCCAACTTTATTTCAGACTCACTATTCAAAACAAAATGAAAAAATCACAAGAAGAACACTATTATACTATGAAGTACTCAAACGTTCAGAATACCTTTGAACAGAAGACTTCCATAGAACAATATCCTTTAAGGATTCAATGTTCACAGTATTTTCAGTCATAGCGTATGATATTTAACCTGAAAAGAAGAAAAAATCACCGTGTTAGTCAAGTTTCTAGGCGGACGAAGGAGGGAACGGTTGGAACAAAGAAGGAGGGACCATCTTCCTTTCAAGAAGAAGAAAAGCTAGTGAGATGCGTACAAAACTCATAACAAAATGTGTAGAATATTTCAAACTCTTCAAAATGTTGGAAACTTATTCAAAAATGTGTAATTGATCATCTCAAGAGATCGATGATGCATTTTGTATTCAATGGAAAAGATGTAATCAGGGCTCAAGTGAGCCTACAAACTTGACTAATAATGGGGATGACAGAAGCATAAGACACACAAATGCATCATAAGTCATGTTTCCAATGCAATGCCATCTGAAATTATATCTGAATCGTCGCCGGGAACGGAAGAGAAGGATGTCGTCGCCTAGCCGGAGGATGTCGTCGTCTAGCCAGAGGATGTCGCCGATTCGCCCGGAACAGGAGAGAAGGATGTCGCCGATTCGACCGGAACGGGAGAGAAGGATGTCGCTGATTCGCCGGGAACAGGAGCGAAGGATGTCGCCGTCTAGCCGGAGGATGTCGCCGGGAATCGAGCACAGGCGAAGGAAGATGTCGCCGACTCGTCGGGGGAGGGGGCAGCAAATCGCGAAATTAGGGTGGGGAGGCAGCTCGCGAGCTGCGGGTGGGGGATTAGGTTAGGTTTGCTAATAGTATAAATGAGCCAAGAAAAAAAATGAAAAAAATTAAACTTTTACAGTTTTCAGGGTTTGCTAAAAATCAAATAGGGTTTGCTAGTAACAGCACCCTATAATAATTAGCTGTAATGATAACACTTTCTCAATTAAAAAGTGGTTGCCAAGAAGACTAACAACCAGCAACAAAAGATGTCAAGCTTTAGGCAGCTAAAAAACCTTTTTTTAACCCCAGAAATGAGCTTTATGTCTAATTTCAACTGCAGGAAGAGCGTCAAGTTCAGAAACGCTTTTCCATCTCCAACGCAAAGGCCTCAATTGTGATCCAGGAAGATCACGATCAACATTCGCTCTACTGGAGTCAAAGTTCTAGTGACAATGGGTATCCCTACACAATGCAGAGCGCGGAGACGTCGTCATCCTGACATTTATCTCTCTTCGTGCATAAGAGACGGAAGGCGAAAACCAACTACTATGGATGCTGCATATTACACTTGTGTTGGGGGTTCATGTTCTCTCCCCAAAAAAATCATCCATAGTCCCCCAACATTCCTTGGGAGAACCCGCTACCTCAGAATTTATGTCCAAAGCACAATACGCATGATTCATGCACAAAGAATGTGTTTTTGTTCCTTTTTGGCATGGCCAACAATATATGTCTCCGCAATAATGTATCATCAATTGGCTGCTTACCTCATGTTGTGGAGAGCACAAATGAGGCTTTTGTTAAGAAATGAACAATGTTCTCGTCAAATACAATAGGTTAGAGAGGCTTTGAAGGGCCGGTCTTTTTGCTGTCCTTTAAAGGGCTCGGAAGGGCATGGACTCCTGTCGGAAGAACCCATCAAGGTAGTTGACCCACATTCTTTGAATAAATAAGAGTATTCTGAGGCTTAGGGTGTTAAGGTTTAAGGGTTAGGGTTTAAGATTTATGATTTAGAGTTGATAATTTTGAAGTTTAATCGGAATGCATGAAAAAATTCAACTGTATTGAAATAAAAGTTGTCACCGCACATTTAAAAATATGTGTAAAAGAAAATAGAAGCTGCTACTATAGAACTGTTAGTCTGTTACAATGTTCGGGTAGCAAAGGCCGAGACCCGCTTAGGAATCCAACATAGAAAACAGATAAAACAGATAAAACAGACTGGATACCCAGTAGGGCAGTCAAGAATCCCATCAAATTGAACATTTTGCCTATAGGAACATGCAATTCCATTTGGACTGAGTTCAAAAAGAACATAAAATTAACGGACTTATAATATAGTTTGATCTTATCTATACTATTCTATAAATAAAAAACTACCCACTTTGATGCAACATTCATAATACCACAAATACCCTTACTTTTCTAATTTAATGTCATGTTTATCTCGCTGAATTTTTCAAAAAATTTTGAACGAGAGGGACATTTCCGTCAAATTCATGTACTCAAAGCCCGATCTTCACAATCCTAAACCTAATGGAACCCCGCATAACCCCGCTCCTCCCCCGACACCCCTCCTCTCGCTTTCCTTTCCCCCTCCTCGGCGCACCCCTTCTGCTCATTGATCTCCAAACCACAGAACTTTCTTAGGGCATACCGCATGCCATCATCCCGCCACCGTCTTCTATGCTGCAAGGTCACAAAATGTTATTAGCCGCTCCTCCGCCTTCAGCGCCAAAGGTCATCTAGGTCGTAGGGCGGTAAATCTCTGTCATCTTCTCCTCCTTTGTCTCCATCGCAAGTGAAACCTCAAGATTGTAAGTTAAACATCTCCTTCCTCATGTTCAGAGACCCAGAAAGAAGCCAACATCCATGACCATCGACGTGAGGCTTCGACGTTCTCCTTCCAATTCACACATTCCGCTTTCACAATCTGTTGATTTCAAGAGCAGGAAGCCAACATTCCCAGACCTGATGCCGATCTGCTTGAGCGGTATTCTTTCCCTTCATTCTCATATGATTTATGGTATTGAAATCCAGAGCTTTTGATATTAAATGGCAGTTGGAAAAAATACTCTATTTCAATTTAGCTTCAGGTTTGCCATAATCTTTCTCCTAAAATTAATTCTCTATTCTAAGTTTTCATGCAAATCAGAGCAAGATTGATTCTCTATTTTAAATTGCGTTCAATTTAACCCTAAAATCTCATACAAGATATCTTCCTCAAAATTTCATACAGGATTTCAATCTCAACTGTGACTGTAACTGTAATGTAGACTTGCTTTATGTGAAGGTGTATACTACAAAAGTTCAACACAATCCTTATTTTATTAAAGACCACAAAAATACCATCTGAATTTTTCTTTTACATTCCAGCCCTACTTTTGGTACTTGAAGATCAGTTATTGCAGTGGTGGTAGTGTCGAAGCTCCCAGGGTTCCACGTGTACGAATATTTGGTATGATTAATCAAAATCTAATAGCTCATTAAATCATGTTTATTGTCTGATTGCAATTACTAAATACTTGCTGCATTACCCTCGGGGTGAATTTTAAGAGAATATGTTGCTTTATTCATCATAACAAATCGATCTCGACCTCCAATAGAAAATGAAACATTCCAACCATGTTAGGAAACCTTATTAGATATTAAAGAGATGGATTTTTGATGACATGGCACTTTTTGTTTCATAAAGACCAAATACATATTTGCTTTTCAGCATATGGCAAACTATTGATGAGCTACAACTTCCATCTAGCATTTGGTAAGTAGACTAATTTATTATTTACTCTTATTTTATACCAGAACAATTCATCTTTGTCTATTATTTTGTGCATTGCTTCAGGTTCACAGGATTGCTTGACTTGGTTGGGATCAAACATCTAAGGTAAGCAACTAATTAAACTATTGATGTGCTTAGGTTCATCATCATTACTGCTATGTAGTTCTCACACAAGATGTGACATTAGTCTGCAAAATTGTGCGGCTCGCTCATAATAAATAATTATAAAATCTTTATGTTCTATGCTCGGGGCTTCTTCAAATTTCCTTCTTCCACCTGATTCTCAACTGTCAGGAATTCGTGCTGCCTCCAGCGATGCCCTGGATGACTGTCTCTCTTCTTCCAAAAACCTTTGCCGCACCAAGTGCTTCCTTCTCCTCTGACATCCCTAAACAACCCAATCTTACAGTGAGTTGTCCATGATCATTGTACTAATGTAGTAATCTGATGTCTATTTTTCTGTCATTAACACATTTATAATGTATTAATACTATTTATTTTTTTGCGTAATTTGTTATCTATTTAGAAATTTATTATGTGTTTAGTATTTTTTTGCAGTAAACTCGACAAGTGAAAGCTTCCCGGTTGACGACAATGCAGATCAAGAGGGAAGAAAATATGATAGGTAAACAATATACAGGTATTTTATATTTCCAACTCTGCTACCTCTTTTACTCATTTCTTTTCATTTGATAGCTGTTCTGGACTGCTAAATATCATTTTTTAATTAAAAAACCTACTCTATAATTACTCTCATATCTAGGTATTCAACTCTTTTACTCATTTCTTTTCACTTGATATCTGTTCTGAATTGTTAAATATCAATTAAAATAAATGTTAGGCTCTAACATTTCTACAACCCCAAATCTATTCCACAATAAAAGTGGCTTCTTTCAATGGATTAGGTTTTATAATATCCTATCAGGAATCAAAAAAATAATAGTTGTAACATTTTCTACAAGCTTACAATAATTATAGTTTACTTTCTTCATAGTTTAATTTTGCAATTGAATTCTGAACTTGTTCAAATTTATACATATTCAAAATTCTGAATTGAATTATGAACTTCTTCATACTTTATTGTCTCCCGCACGACAAATGTCGTCTCATGACAAATATCCCCCCCCACGACAAATGCCCTCGCTCCCGCGACAAATGTCACCCCCCACGATAAATATCGCCCTAACGACAAATATCGCCGCCCATGAAAAATGTCGCCCACACGACAAATGTCGCCACCATGACAAATGTCGCCCACACGACAAATGTCGCCCCCGTGACAAATGTCGCACTCCCTCCAAATGCCCCCAGGACCGAAGGTCCGTGCCTGTCACTTGTAAATATAAAAGCAAAGCTAGATTCATTGACCCAATAAAGAGACCAAAGTAAAGTATAACAACCAAAGGAAAACTTGATTTGATTCTCATTATCAGTTTTTATCTACTCCTTTGCGTCTGTTTGGCGCGAATTCAAAAAAATCACGCAACGTCGTTTCCCACTGCCGCTATGACAGTGGAGATCGCAGGTCTGGAGATCGCAGGTCTCTTTGCCTTTCCCGCCGCCGCAATGACAGTGGAGATCGCAGGTCTCTTTTCATTTCCCGCCGCCGCGATGACAGTGGAGATCGCGGGTCTCTTTGCCTTAACCGCCACCGCGATGACAGTGGAGATCGCAGGTCTCTTTCCGCAATCGGAAAACAGCTACATGCCGCTGTTTTAGCACTGCAAACAGCGGGCCACCGTGCCCATACAGCGGGCAGGGGACAGTGGTGGTGGAGTAGCGGCATGTGGCAACGATAAATCCCCGCCAAACATAACCTTTGTCTTAATCTGGGCTCAAGAGTTCTTTGCCTTCCTAAAGCTTATAACTTTTTTTAACTCATACTTGTTCATGTACCTGGATCTAATACAACTTGAATGTTTTAAGTTTTAACCATGTAAAAGTCCAAAATCATGTAAAAGTCCAAAATCACTTAAACAGTATTAGTAATAAAAAATATCATCACCTAGAAACAGCTTTCAAATCCATTGACAAATCAAAATTGAATATAAGAGAATGCATGTTATGGAACAAAATGATAATTTTTTTTACCATAGAATGCCAACTCTAGGTAAATATAGGTGAATTCACTGACCAGTCACACAATAAACTACCATAAAAGGTGCAATGTGACTGGCTAATTAAACACCAAAAACATAAATTTAATATTATGTCCAAATTTATTCAAACTCGAAACAGCTTTTTTTCAAATCCAAAGAAGAATAATAACTAAATGTAAGTGAAAGCATCTCGTGGAAGTAAAATAAAGCTTCCACCATAGAACGCTGCCTCTAAGTAAATATAGGTGAGCTTACTGACCAATCGCATAACAAACAACCATTAGAGGTGCAATGTGACTGGCTAATTAGACACCAGTAGACCAAAACATAATTTTAATGCCATGTCTCTAAGGCTCTGTTTGGCATGACGGTGGTGAGCATCGTGGTTATGAACCATCGTTCGCAAATGTCCGACCTCACCTAAGAAAATTTATCAACTTTATGTTCAAAACTATTTTTTTCCTGGTGGTGGTCATAACCGTTGTCAAGCCAAACACATTATATGAAGCTAGTGTTTTTATTCAAACTCATTGGAGCAAAAACGTCGCGCCCAACGGAGCCTATGTTTACATAGATGTGCAAAAAAATATATTGAAGGGTATTCAAGGGGTGTTTCTTTGTGCATATGTTAACAATATAAACTTGGATAGTTAGATGAGAGGTTTTGATAATTTTGAAAGATAGAGGAGAATTATGGAAAGTTAAATGGGAGCTTCACATAATAATTTATTCCCATATAACCAAACGCGTGTGCTTGAAACATACTAAAGTTTCAACAATAGAATGCCATCTTAGGTTAATATGGGAGAGCCTACAGATCAGTGACAGGCTAATTAGCCACCAAAAGACTAAAACCTCACTAATACTAATTATAATCCCAAGATGGAAGTGCCTATTAATGCGTATATCTAAGTTTGAACAATAGAATGCCATCTTAGGTTAATATGGGTGAGCCTACAGATCAGTGGCCGGCTAATTAGCCACCAAAGGACTAAAACCTCACAAATACTAATTATAATCCCATGATGGAAGTGCCTATTAATGCATATATCTAAGAGATTATGACGAAGTACCCTCTCGCATCCCAAAAGAGTTCTCTTTCCATCTGGCTCCGGAAATGATATCGGAGAAGGAATATGAATTCATAAACTTTTCTTTTGTCTAAATTATTGATCACTAAGGCTCCGTTTGGCATGGAGTTAGTGGCCGTGAATGCGGTGGTTATGAACCATTGTTCGTGAACGTCAGATATCACATAAGTAACTTCATTCACTTTTAAGTTCAAAACATGTTTTCTTTTCTTGATTGCGGTCATTAACGTTGTCATGCCAAACATACATTCTATGACATTGGCGCTTTTTTGTCCAAACTAATCGGAGCAAAAACGCCACGCCAAACTGAGCCTAAGTAGAAATAGAGTGTTATAATTCCAACGCATTAGATCTATCGTCAGTTAATCACTAATTTCATATGGAACGAAAAGAAACAAGAAAATTAAGCAGATATGAGTTACAACATTGGGAGATTAAAAAAAAACTCCAACATATTCTACCTTAAAGGTAGGGTATGTAAGCTACTTAGCAACATGCATTCAAGTTTATCTATAGAGAAACTATCAATCAGCATACAAAAGCTTAAGAAAGGTAAGAATTGATCAAAATAATAGCCTTCCATTCTGATTTCATCATTGGATATTTCCATACAAAATATTAGCTGTATTGAAAACATAATTTCTCACGGATCAAGGTGGATTTTAGAGATTCCTATGAAAGAAATTTATAATGGATACAAATACCCGTCCACAGTAGGATGAACATCGACTCTTTTGACCTATCTGAACAAAAAGCATTGGCGGTGAAATGAAAAGGAAGTAATTAGAATCAAAATGTTGAAACCTAATTATGATCACATTGTAAAACTCCGGTGACAAACTAACAGAGATATAAGCGATCAAAACTGGTTCTTTAACGGATCCTCACCCTTTGCTTTTTCAATACTAATCGAATTCAGCTTACCAGTGACAAGTTACGGCTTCCATGAAAGGAATTGAAGTACAATAATCATCATAGAAGAGGAGTGATTCAGGGTCCTTTACAGAAGCACAATGGACTATGGCGAGAACATTATTAAACTAGACTGAGCTTGTCAAATCGAAATAGCAGACTCCCACTGGCAAAACAGCAATGGACAGAATCGAGTTGGACTAGTTGATCCAGGCCCCAAGTTCTTATTCCCTGAAAGCTTCGACGTTTAATGAATCGAAAGCACATAGTAACAGGAAGGCGGGGAGCAGAGGAACGAAGATTGCGAAGTCGACGCCTTGGCCATTCGTGGGGATGTTGGAAGAGACAAGGACGACAGTCGACGCAGGGCGAAACTGAATCCGACGCCGTAGCTGTTCACGTGAAGAAGACGGTCGAGAAAATGCAGGGATGGATCAACATATAAGAGAAAGGATAGAGTGGGAAATCATTAACCTCCTTCAGAACTTACAGCGTAGGGTTTTGTTGATGCTAGAAATCGGGAGGCGAGGTTAGAAATGGAGAAGGTCGAGGCGGAGAGGTTCCGGGTCCCGGGATCAGCTTTAGGGTTTTCCGAGGGAACGTTTGGTTTGACTTTATAGTACACAAGCAGCTTTAGGTCACGTTTGCGGCCACGGAGGCGGAGCCCAGTGTCACGGACTTGTCCCCTTGACAACGTCGTGTACGACGTTGGCTTCTTCTTACGCCCCTTCACAGCCGGCTAAGTCAACCTCCTTCAACACTTGATCGTGGAAAGATGGGTAAGAGATCACTTAGAAAGAGTCAACTAGAGAACAAGAGTGTGTAAGAGAGCTTTATTGCTTGAATTATTTGGTGAGTTGCAAGTGAACGGGGTCTTTCCCTTATATAGGCCCCCAAAAGGATTTCCCTCAAAAGGATGGAAGAATCTAGATTGTTCTACCATTATCTGTGTATCTACATCTTTTAAGAATGTTCTAGATTAATCTCTATGTACAAGAATATCTTCCAAGATCCTAGATTTTTCTAGAAATTTCAAGAGGTTAACCTCATAAATGCAAAGCCGTGACACCAGGCTTCCTTTGGTGAGGCGGTGGTGCCGGTCGTGAAGGCGGTGGTCATGAACCGTCGTTCTTGAACGCTCGACCTCACCTAAAGAATTTCATGTATTTTATGCTCAAAACTAGCTTACTTTCTTGACAACGGTAATAACCTTAGTCATAACAAGTATATATTTTATGATAATGACGTTTTTGTCCAAACTAGCTGAAGAAAATGTCATGCCAAACGAAGCTCTGGGCGCGCAGAATGTTGTGGAGCCAGAGAATTCCTTGGGTGAGCGATCGGTCTGACCTGCTCCCATAGAGTTTCCACGAGCAAAAATTGATATAATAATTATTGAATTGAAGTATTAAACTATGATGGCTGCAATTAACAAATCTAACGGATTATTATATATAATAATAAGCGGATTTTTGGCACTTTGCACCCTCTAATTAGGGGGGTTTGGCACTTTGCACCCCAAAATTCATTTTTTGGCACTTTGCACCCTCTAAAACACATTAATATGGCACTTTGCACCCTCTCCTATTTATCTTGATTTTCTATTCCATTTAAATAATACTTTGAAGGGTATTTTGGTCTTAAAATCTGGCAACTTTAAATCAGGCGGATTTTCATTTTATTGGGCTGAGAGAGAGGGAATTAGGAAAGGTTGTGGGAGGAGTATACCTGATGGCGCTCTTTCTCCGCAAGCTCCAAGGATGACGATGGCGGTCGCGGTCGAGGAAGAGGGAAGGAACTGCTTTGGCGATGGCAAGGAGAGGAACGGGAAGAGTGGAAGGAGGAGACCGACCTGTTTCAGAAGGAAGAGGATGCCGCGATCCAGCAGAGTCACAATAAGATCTCATTATTCAGCTTTAAATCAGGCGGATTCCTATTTTTCTGGTCACAGTAGCTGCAGCAGAGTCAAATAAACCAATGGAAAATCCCATTGCCACTACAATCTTACCAAATTTCTCAAAGTTTTTACCAGCATCAACACTCTTTAATAGAACTGAACCGTTCGCTGCTAACCTATTGAATATGTTAACCTTGATCTTATTAACCAAAATCTTATTTGTTGTCTTCTGCTTGACTATTAGAACCCATATGTATTGTAAACAACAAATAACTTCTTAAGTATAATACAAAAACGATATTCAGAAAAGCAGAATACAATCAGCTTCCTTTTTTACAAGTTCACTCAACATCAAGATTACAAACTGCTCTCTCAAACAAATAATTTTACTATCAAAACAATAATTTCTATTCTTCATAACTCTGGAAAAATCTTCTCTCTCGCCTTCTCAACCTTGGCAATACAGAGGCATATACATCTTTTCAATATATTGCTCAGCAACACCGATCGTTACTTGGTTCAGAAACTAGCATACAGGCTATCAACAGATGACAGATAATACCTTTCATTAGCTTTATCTTTCCCTGTGCTCTATATGGTTCTACATCAATCAGCTGTGTTATAACAGTGCAGGAATGGAAAAAACATTCAAAAATACATATTATATATAAATGAGAACATGCTGGATGCATCTGTCCCTTACAAAAATGAGGATGACTACTACTGTCTATCATGATACTAACATTTCACGAAGTCAAATGTAATTACTGATCCTTAAGGCTCAGTTTGGCACAGCTGTGGCAACAATGAAAGCGATGAGATTATTGTGATCATATTTGAGCGCCCAACTTCATCCACTTTATGTTCAAAACACAGTAGCAAAAAAAATGTGTCAAACATAGCCCGGGTGTAAGTTTGTAGTAGCAGGCAGCATAAAAAATGAGTTTTATTTAACTGTAAACTCGTGCTTTGTTTCAGAATTTTATTGATATAAAATTTCTGAAGAAATTGACGAACACCACCTTAGAACACCCTGAATTGGGTTTGGCTACTTCAATAAACTGAAGAACACCACCTTGGAGTCGGGTATGGCTTGAGTACCACCGCCGATCGATTAGGAGCCGAGCTCAGCAGCCCTTGGGTTTGTGAGAGAGAGGATCGAGAAACTCTACAAGTGCTGTGAGAGAGACGATCGCCAGCAGGAGCGAGAGAGATGATCGGCTGTTTGCGATATGCGAAATGGTGGAATGCATTGTGCCGGCAAGGTTTAGACAAAATTACCCCTCCTCCAAATATTCTGGTGTTGAATAAATTATTTAAATTAAATGAGGGTGCATTTGAAGTTTTAGGGGGTGCAAAGTGCCAAGGATTTAATATAAGGGTGCAAAGTGCCAAACCCCCCTAATTGGGGGTGCAAAGTGCCAAAAATCCAATAATAAGCACTCAATTTTGTGGCCTCGCGAGTCGCGCCATCATAACAAGCTCAATTTCTCTTCCGCTCGTTCCTTCATCGCAATTCCTGAAAGGTTGAAACCCTAAATTTCCAACCCATCTCCACTTCATCCCTGTCCACTTTCTTTCAATGGCTTCCAGTTGCCTCAGATCGTTGAATCGCAGCTCCCTCTCATCTCTCAGGTCGCACATCTCCCAAGCAAAACCGGCTGCCCGGCGTCCGCCACCTACAAGCGCCTCCACCGCTGGATCCACGCGGGCCGCCGCTGGAACGGACGCCGGATCCGCCCATGGAACATACGCTGGAGCTTCCTCACAATCTCGTATCAGCCGTTCCCGTATCCTCTCCAGGTGCTTTATTGACAGACTTGGTTTCTGGTCATCTCCTTCGTCAAAAAAATCAAAACAAGGTTATGCCTATATTGTTTTCGATTTATTTTTCCTAGGTCTCCAGTAGAATTGGGGTCCTGCGCCGGATCCATGTACCCTCTACACAGCGCGGTTGCAGCAGCGAGGCTGACCTCAAGACTGAGCTTGACATCTCGGACCTGCAGAGATCTCTTACAGGGTACCCTCTGCTGCACCTCTCCAGGACTCTAATGTTGTTGTTTCTGTGAGTCTCTATTCTATTGCTAGATTACTTGTAAAAGTTGAAGTGTCCTGTTATCTATAACAACATTTATAACTATTTTCATCTTTACTGACTTAGAAACGTGCCATATATGGTTTTAGACCATGCATTGGTTGTTTATTTTAACTTGGGGAGCATTTCATTAGACTGAAGTGTAGGCTAAAATTTTTGGTCTAGATATGTGTCTGGGGCCCACAGGATTTTGACACAACATTTTTTGATTCTATTTTAGACAATTGTTAACCGTAACCCAATTTTGGCTCTTGCACCCTAATGTTAACTCAACCTAAAAATTCAATCGCAACTCGATATTTGGCTTGCCGCACTCCCTTGTTAACCACAACTCAATATTTGAAAATTTTATTCGCAACCCAAATTCTTTATATTTATAACTTGGCAGCTAGGAAGCACCGGTACGGATATGGGTATCGGATACGATGTGTATCCAGTTCGGCGGTACGACCAAATTTAAAAAACAAAGATGTGGGTACGTCATGATACGTTTAATAAATATAATATATGTATATATATATCACGAGTGCAATAAATAGTTCTTTAAACATCGAAACGTCAAACATAAATCATAACTTGAAGTACAAGTCCACAAATCAATGTTTCATAACATAAAGTTTTCAAACATTAAACTTTCATAAATATTACAAAATTTAACATCTTATATGTTTAACCAAAAGAGAAAATTAAACTTAAGTCTACTCATTGGTCTTTTTTTCTTCTTCCTCTTCATTGTTGGAGATCAACTTTATTGTTGGAGATCAACATCTTCAATTTTTGATTAGTCTAGAGACAAGTTAGCCATTTTGTTAATAACTTGTGTTGCATCAACACGTTCAGTACATGTACTTGTAACAGAAATGTACCCAAAACATACTCGATACATATACACAACTTAATTGGACGTACCAACGCTTCCTAGCATAGAGCCAATTTTGTTTACTCAAGAATAACAGACTCCTATCACAATATGCAAAATGATGTGCTAAGTCTAAATGTGTCCACATAGGTGTATCCGTCGAGTATCGGGTACGTACCGGTATCGGATACGTATCCGGTACGGGTACGCTGCCTTCGGGGAAGTATCTGTGCTCCATAGATTGGCAGTCATATGGCCCATACTAACTCTGATCCATTCGCTTGTGCAAAGAAGACATTATCTCGAGAGACGGACATTTTCCTCCCCTCAATTGATTTTTACACGAACTTAATAGTTGGCTATGGGCCTGCAGGTGAATCATAGTATTAATGTGTACTGATGTATGATATATCCACCCTGCGATCTATTTTTTTGCAGCCCTCAATTAGTAGAATTATATTATGAACTCAGAGAAGATTTCAGTTAGATATATATAGACAATCAAAAAAAAATTCAGAAAACTAAAAAAGAAACTTATTGAAACGATTAGTCACCTTTCATTAAGGAAAACTACCAATGTTTTTCAAAGCATATAACATCTTCCAACAACCTATGCTATTTACATAAAATATTATGACAAATAAAAGTAGTTTTTTACACCCAAATAGATGGCGAATGTAGACATGAAAATTTTTATTTTGCGCCCCAAAATCTCTTTTTGTACTCAAAATCTTGCAATCATACAAATGAATATATGTATATCAATCAAATATAAATATAAATTTGTTGCTACGAATGATCACTCCAAAAATCCTGCTATGTGAGCATCCAACCGCTGGCCTTGATATCAATATTTGCGGGAGCATCACAATATATTGCATTAAACTTTCAAAAACAAGTCTATATCTTTTAAAATGAATTAAATTTGTCGTATATTTGGAAGAGCAGTCATCCAAATTTATCAATACAGTTGAAAATCCAATATTGCTCTCCGTCGTTACAATCTTTGATGCAAATAAAGTTTCCTATGTTTGTGATATTTCTTCACAATACCTTCTCCAAAGAGGAAAAATCAATGGTAACGAACATCCATCACGCATGTGAGCTCATGAAATGATTGTCATTGATAAATCCAATGAAAATAATTTTTTGTTTTGCCGATGGAGGTGAATGTAGCAGAAGAAATGTGAATGATTGAACTTTTGATAATTAGACTAATACTATATTGTAGCAGGAAGTGATAACGAGTCCCATATCCGACAAACATGATATCATACATTCAAAAGACTATAGTAATTACTTCCTTCTTGTTTTGCCAAACATGATATCATACATTGGCAATTGAGTTTCATTTTCTTCATGTAGATCGAACCGGACTTGTGCCCAACTGCCCACAATCTTTAATGCTTGGCCAATTATTCTATATCTACAATACCCATCGCCAAGTGCATCAATAACTTTCTAATGTCATGCGATAAATAAGATGACATTTGTTCCCGAACGACATCTAACATTTTCTTTGTAAGCAAGGGATTAACATTTTTATAAATAGTCCTGCGTGTATTCAACTTTGGAAGAACTTTTAATTTTTTGGTTCAATTGCATTTTTCTCAATCAAGACATACTCAAAATGAGATGGATTGCGCTTTGTAGATTTTGAGTTGTCTCTAAATTTCTTGTAGCTCTCTCAGTGTTGTAGATATCCTCCGACATGTCCGACATGTCGGCCGATATAAAGGTTTTATGGACAAAACGACACGTTTTCGATATTATTTTGCAAAATATCCTTTTGAAATATATCCTCCGATATGTCTATTATTGACCGATATATTCGCCGATATATCGGCCGATATATCCCGATATTTTATCGATTGGTTTTTTTTAACTTATTTTAATTAGTGTCTGTGGTCTAATAGATAATAGACCAAAATTGTTTCATTGTTTAGGTTCTTTTTTCCCTTTGGTTTTCTTCCTTGCCCAAGTGTATCATTGATGTCAATTATGCATGGTCTTTGAATTATGGACTAAAGATTTCTTATCTTTCATTGTTACGGACAACTTCCCGACATTCTACTTCCTCTTGTTTTATTTCATGCATTATACCGTTATTACTTGTATAACACAAAATGCTTATATTAGTTTAATAAATTTAGAAGTTCAATAAATATCAAATTATTAATATATATAAATGTAAAAATGATTAAATTTATAAATAATTACACATATAAATAATTAAATATTAAAACCCGATATATGAAATTTCCCCGATATATCCCCCGACATAGTAAAACCGACATGAAAAACCTAAACCGGCGTGTCCCCGATATCCGATATCTACAACATTGAGCTCTCTTTATGCCTACTTTTTAAATGCAATTTAATTAAAGACTCAGTTGTTTGGCTTGTTGATGGATCAATGAGTTCGCGCAACTTTTATTTTAACTCCTATTGCATCTCATTTGCATAATTGAATTTCTGAATAATTGCTTCTACTTCATTGTTTATTTTGTTCGACCCGTCAATATCAACTTTCTTCTCGCCAATATGTATTGGTAACTTTTTCCAATGTCCATGTTCAAACCATAATGAAATTGCTCTTGATTGAGCAACATAAGGCACCAACTCATGTGCACAAGGCAAACCCATTGTACATCTCCTCTCATGTTTGCATTTATCTACCCTACGACTTTCCATTCCACTCCTCATCATATCAATCTCTTCTTTTATGCATTATAGAGCTTTAAGAGACACAACCTAGAAGGTCGGAATACGAAGAACCTCAAAACTCTTTATTTACTTGAATGCAACTATTATCAAACAATTTTTTAATATCTGTGTGTTGAATGTTGATCATTTGGTCGTAGGTCCTCCAAATAGGTTATACCAATAAAAATATTTAAAAATTTCTTAAGTTGGCTATGTGCATCTTCAACTCGGTTGGTGGTTGAATTACCTAAATGAAAATATTTATCAATCCAACTAAAAATAAACTATGTTTTGTGTGGATTTATCCAAGTTGTCTTGTTATATGTTACAAATTCATAATAATTTGTAGATTAATCAGCCACAAGCTTGTTTAAGGACATACTAAAGTCATTTTTTGTTTGAGCATCTACCACTTTTTGTCATAAAGCTTTCAAAGGTTTTTCTCACACTGAAGAACTTCTTGCAATTTGTTAAAATATATCTATTAATATGCACTTCACATAAAATATTTTTAAAGCTTGCTCTTTATCCGTCATAAACACATTTTGTTGGGAATTCGGCTGTAGAATGGATTTGAAACAATCAAGAGCTCACTTATAACTTGATTCAGTTTCATTTGGCATAAAAGTGAAACACGAAAAAAATGACCGATTTGTTGACATGACTCTAACAATGCATAGTAATGACATACGATAACAATTTGTCTTGTATGTGCAGTCTAATTGAAAAATTATAAAAAAATATATTACTTAGCTTTATAGAAACCGGATGTGCAAAATAACCTTTCCAATTGGTTAATTGGTAGTGGAAACTTGGTTAAAAAAGTATAACTCTCATAATTCATACAATTATTATATAAATATTGTATAGGTGTTCCTTCATCCAACTCTTTCTTTAGTAACTTCACTCGCTCATTGTAAATTGTCTTAATAATCATGGTATTTCCACTATTTTCCTTCTTCACCCTGACTAGTATTTTGTGTGGCTTTGCCCCGTGAATTGTACATCTGTTCTGCCAATTTTTCCTCTTCCTTATCTAATCTTCCTACGTAAGCATGTGCTTCCCGATGAACTCTCATGATTGTGTGTCTCGCATATTATGTAAATCCTCCATTTTTTGGTAATTAACTCTCTTTGCCCTTTAAGTGAGAATGAACAACCACTATGCTTTGACGATGATCTATGCATTTCTTTATTCACCCAACTTTTCTTGTTCTGGTGTTCTCGATATTTACCTATCACAGCCAAGAAATACACGAGACTTTGATCGCTCGTTCAACTTATTAGACGATTTTGTGGTTACTACATAACCCAAACTCCTACCACCACCATGAGCTCATTCGACTAATTCTTCTTTTGAATCGAACAATATGTCCATGTCAAAGTGACTACCAACTTCCACTTTTACCTTTTTATAGGTTTCTTCATTTTCGTTCGTGATATCTAGAGAAATATGAAAAATAGGTATAAGATAACTATAAAAACTTGTTTTATTGAAAGTAATTAGTAGATGACTTGCTCTTACTGATCATAGGTAAAGACAAAATTGCATAATAATCTAACATTTTGATAATATCACTTGAAAATTTCTCCATATAGGAATAACCTACCAGTAGAGCAAAACAGGTGGAAAATTACCATTGAAGATTATTCAAACCCAAGTATGTTATAACAAAATATGAATTATACAAAAAAATGAATCTCATTCTACGTAGTCTGCCATAATAAGAAACTAAATCAACTTCTTTTACTATGCAATTCTAACTATTAGACTCATAAAATATTTGTGTAAACCGAATTATGAGGTAAAACATTCTTACAAAAGCTGAAATTTAAGATGATTTCAAGCATTTCCTTCAGGCAGGTGCATCTTTTTCAAGTAAAATAGAGCATAAACATAGATGAATAAGAATGACACATACGGCCCATAGGAAAAGCCATAGGAAAACCCTAAATGATAGGAAAAGAGACTCCAATCGGAAAAGAGAATGAAAACCTAGAACTCAACCAACAGAACAATAGGAAAAGTGAATTCACTCAAGCCAAAACTAAGTAGGGAGAACGACTGAAAATAAAATTGAGTGTGTGAGAAACAAAATTTAAATAAACAAGCTAGCAATAGGCAGTAAGTTGACTTCTCAATCAATTTCCAACGGTAGTAAGAGGAGAAATTGAGTCGTCGAAGCCATATAAAGATCCAACAATAAAATTCAAAAATTTCAATCAGAAAAAATGAAGGAGAATGAGGATGTTGCCTATTGGAGAAAAGATCTTAAGGTAGGAAATGATGGGCGTCAGAAGTTCCTCTATCTGCGGCTTCAGCGGGACGCAGCCTGGGATTGGTTGAATGTGGAAGAAGACGTCGGCGGCTTTAGGGGGAGGAATGACGAAATAATTCTCGGTCGCGCGGCTTCAGCGAGAGATGACTTGGGGCTGGTTGAAAGAGAGAGAACGTCAACGGCTTCAGAGGGAGGAATGACAAAGGAGTTATGCAACGCGCGGTTTCAGCCAGAAGGAGGTTACAGTCACGTGACTTCAATGAGGAGCGTGTGGAATAAGGGTTTGGGGTTTCCTTAATTTTTAGGTTTGCGGTCAAAATCCTTTAGGCCTCGGACACAGATCTGTGCCATGTGCCCGGGCCGATAAATTTCGCAAGGTGTAGGGTATCATCTTAGTTTTTACAAACAAGGATTCTATTTTCTTCGTTTACCTCTATCCCGGGGCCAGTGTAGCTGAACTGTGTTTTTTTTACTGAATGATCTGATTAGTATTAGAAGCATTATTGGACCTTTCCTCTCTCTCTCTCTCTCTATATATATGCATATATTCATTTCTGATGTTTAAATTAGTATACTCTATTTGGTGTCTTGAATATTGTATTCACATGTTTATATCATGGAATGGATATCCAGCCAGCTCATTCAATTTTAATAAGGCTTGTTCTTATTTCAATATTTGCAAAATAGATGGTGGTAACATGGACTTTTGTGATTTAGTTTATCTTATAGAGATGCGCATGATGCAAATGGTTGGTGGAAAAGCATTTAATTTCAATATTTAAGAGCAAAGATGTTAATGATCATTCTAATTATGTGAAATTAAACTTATGATTTATTGATCATACATTAAACCTATGACAGATCATATAGAACATTGACTCGAAGAATTATGCCAATTCTAGCGAACAATTATTATCGACATTTTTTGTTTAGAAATTTTTTGAAAAAAATAAAGAGCTAGCCAAATTTGTTTTCATACTAGGAATAATTATTATCGACATTTTTTGTTTAGAAAATTTTTGAAAAAAAATAAAGAGCTAGCCAAATTTGTTTTCATACTAGGAATAATTATTATCGACATTTTTTGTTTAGAATTTTTTTGAAAAAAATAAAGAGCTAACAGTGGATTGTCTTGAGTTTTTATTGATCTTGAGAAACATATGATCTAGGGAAGCATATGATTTAATACTAGAAGAATGGATTTTGCGCATGTTAAGAAATAAATGTTTGTTGGGGTATGTTGGAATTAACAAATATAAGTGTTTAAGCACTAACAAGTTTTAGTTTTTGTGTGGTGAAGTGACCCAAAAAACTGAATTAAAGTAAGGTTGCATCAAGAAAAGGCATATATTCTTTTACTGGTTATGAATATTACAAAGAACATTCAAGTGCAGTGCCTTGCTTATAGCTTATTCAGGTGAGATCGGTTAGAGTTAATAGAACAATGATTGTGTATACGATATACAACTTTACTAGATGTGATATTAAGTCACTATTTTTTAAGATAAATGGATACCTAGGTTTTATGATTAAATATCTTGATGTATTGTTTAAAAGAACTGTGATATAGATTCTAAAGTTAAGTATGAGTGCTAAATTTAATAAGTTCCTCAGTATATTATGTGAAAAGAGTATAAAATGGAGACCGGAAGATTCATTTTAGAAAATTGTAAGTATACTTGACGTGTTCAATCTATCTGATGTTGGGTTGTAAAAGGATAATTATAATTGTCATGCCCAAGCCATGGTTAACTAAAAAAGTGGCCTAATGAGCCTGGAACCCAAGACAGTGATAAATACCATAACATTAGACATTCCATGGTTTACATTTATCATCAGTATCTTACTATACAAGTTCCTTGATAATATCTCACTATACTAGTTCCTCGATAATATCTCATTCTACAACAAGTTTCTTGAGTATAAACATCCTCAATGAACATGATACTAAGCCATTAATAGCTCAAATATCCATTTTATATAATATTGATAAAAAGAGATACATTTGTAGTCGTACCGTAGATTTCATCTATATTAGCATAACTACACTCTCCCAATAGTCAATTAGATGATGATAATAACATTTTCTAATGTCCATCAACATAATGAAAAATTCTTTGGAAAAGGCCTGTAGTGATAAGCTCATGCTGACAATGAAGACACTTGACATAATGCAAGGAGGTGGACAATCTCTAAAAAAGATTTCATACTGTCTTATAGCAGTTTAGGTATAAAGCATGGCATAGTGTGTCTTTTAACAAATCTTATCTCTTACAAGCCCATCCTCAAGTTTCCAAAACTAAATATGAGGACACGGAGAAGGAACAATATCCTAAATAAAAAATACAAATTCCATAAAAGTTCCAAGAAATCAAGGCTAGAGAGCTCATGCTCTTCCTCTTTTTGTAGGCAATTTTTTTTGTAAGTTGTATTTAGAAGTTAGATTGTTTAAACAAAGAAAAAAATATCACATTCTAATTTTCTCACTGCTTTATTGATTGTTTGGTCAACTCCACTCTCTATTTTATCTCGATCTTCCGTTTGGCAACTCCTCGTTCCCAAGTATAACTCTGATAGCTCTCCACAGTCAAATCATGATTCAATGCATACTTGAGAGTAAACCAATTTTTCACCATGCTTGACCATGATAGAGTTCGCTATGTCTATGCGAGCTAGAAATTGCATGAACACTTGATCTGAGCCTTGGCTTCACGGTTTTGAGTGAAAATTCATGAGTTCCAATCTTCATGGCAACAAAATAGGGAAGAAAATAGATTTGTACATAATTTACTGAAAGTTTTTTGTACTAAAAAATTCATTTATAAATCTAGACACTTTTTAAATTTAGACTTTGTTTGAAAAATTTGTTTAAAAATGTAGATATATTTTTTCTATATTAATATAACAGATATATTTAATAAATTTGTACTCCGCCCACACAAAAATTTGCGTCCGCCATTGTACGGATGCACAAAAGAGTGGGCAGGTAATATGATGTTAAGACAAGGAGTAGACGAAAGCAATCTGGATTGAAATTGTTAAAAAGGAGTGCACAAAATATGTTTAACGCTTGATTCAACACTCGGCAAGAACGGATAGAGAATGAGGATTCAAATAGCAACCCAAAGAGTTGGTTTAAGTCCAGTGACTGCATAAAGATTATTACATAACCGGACTGGTTTTGGGAGTAAAACTCTGTGAATAACTGTTTTAATGGTATGAACTTAGTATATTTGTTTAATGATGGGTAGTTATGAAAAAAATGATCATAAATAAATTGACTAAAATAATGAACTCTATTCTTTTCATGGAGAGGTTACTGCAGAATAGTACTAAAAACCATCATACAGACTTTCCCAAATTGCATAGTGTTTATGCGTACAAGTTGCAGTAGGAATGGATGTTAAACTATTTTGCACTAATGTCAAAACTGTTGAAGTTGTTGCATTTTATATGATCAACCTCGTTGCATTTTATATGACCATCTTCGTTAAAGATTTGACAATATTGTTAAAAAAATGCAGTTTAGATTTTTTGAAAGGTTTTTTATCCACTTACTGAGCTATCTTCTGTTGATTTTGAAAAAATTATCTACTTTTTTCTTTCAAGCCGTATTGTATTCTGATTCATGGGATCTGGCTGGCTTCTACTTTTCTTATTTTTTTTTAATAAGGAAAATACAGTTCTATCAATTTGTGATGTTTTTTCCTTCTTCGCTTCCCTGTTCAAGTGTGCTCTCTTTGAAGTGACCAACAAAGTATTTGGCTCCTGCAGGCACATGAACATTCGAGAGCCTGAAATGATAAGTTTAGCCTCAAGTGCCTTCCATTTGCTCTACAAATTATCAAGTATGATTGTATGAAATACTCTTGGTCATATAATGACAACTACACACTATTTATAAATCATTGTTATGGTCATCAATAATTGTATTCCAACATTTGGGCTAGTTTAATGAATCATTATTTTCCATTCGTTCCTATCAAATATTGTCCGAAGTCTTAAACTTAGATGTTATGGTAGCATTATGTTATGACAACGTTATCTTTATTAGAGTTTATTATCGAATTGTATGATGCTCGCTTTAGTATTAGTGTGTTGGGCAAATTACTATAATGCCCATGTATATGTCTTGTTTATGATATGAATGAAATCAATCTATTTTCCTATTCTCTTGTGTGAGGTCTTGGTAGCTCTCTCCTCCAACGAGCAATCTCCGCTTAGGCAGCCGCGGTCAAGACTCCATTGTATCTCTGTCATCATCTCCACCTCCGACCACTACATCAACCACCACTCCGAGTAAGCTCATAACAACTTTGGTATCAGAGCTTCTCGGTCCTCTTCTGCTGACACACGCCAACACTCCTCCCTTCTCTACTCTTGATCTGGTTTCCTCATCCGGTCGACGGTCCTCCCCCACTGTAACAGAACCCGTTTCCTATCGTCTTTTTCGTCCATTTGGTTCAGCACAGTCGCGCCCTCATCCGTTTGTGTTCTTCTTCTATCCCTTCAACATCATCAAAGAAGTCATCGCCAACATCATCAAAGAAGCCATCGCCAACATCATCGCAGTAGCTCCACACTGCAGCGCCTTCGTCTCCGTCACAGAAGCACCTCACCGTGGCAGGGTCCTTTTTCACAGCCTCACCGCACGCTCCTTTGCATCGCCCACGCCTCGCTTGGCTATCGGGCCGCCTGCGCATCATCTCCTTGCCTTGAGCCCTCCCAGCAACTTTATTTCTATATTTAATACCCCCCACACCTGCATGCCTCAACCGCATCCCTCGAGCCCAGCAAAACAAAACACCTTTATTTTTTTCCGTACCCGTGCTCATTATTTTAGCCAATTACCTGCTGCTCTATCCCACCGCGCCCCATCCGCAGCTACCCATCGCATGCCTCACGAGTCACGCCCACTCTCCTCTTTTTATTTCAAGCCTCTCTCCACACATGCTTCAATTAATTAATCTTTGCCCGTTTTCTTATTTTAATTATTCCTCCACTTATTTTATTCCTCGAGCCCATCACCATTTTCAATTAATTACTCCCCCTTTATTTCTTTCAGAAGGCCACCGCCTAACCTATTTATCTCTTTATGGGCTTTCTTTAACATGTGCTGCAATAAATTAGCCCCTCCTAGGCTGCTACTCCGCCTATCTTATTACGTAATACAATTTCGTCGCCACCATTGAATGGCAATGCGGCTCTCGCGACAACTCCCAAGTAGCCTCTTCTGAGGAATCGAGTCGTCCAGTCACCCTCTCCTTCTCTTGTGCTATTTCAAGTCGCAATATGGGCGACACCCAAGGTTTCATGGTTGTTCTCCAAGGATTCATGACGTCCATAGAGGCCCGCCTTCGGGAAGCCAAAACACGTCATCAGGATGACATGGCCTCTATCACCATCAAGCTTATTGAGTTTATCACCGCCTTTGTCGTTGTTACTAACCCACCTATGGATCATGCCAACAGCAGCGAGGTGCCGCCGCCACCACTTATCCGCTACGAGCCACCGACTTTCATCTGCCCGGAAGCAGCTATTCTACCACACTATACCAAGTTGGACTTCCCAACCTACGACAGGAGAACCTATCCATTGGGCTGACTCACTAACTGTGAGCAATTCTTCGGCCATCAACAAACTCCGACAGCAGAAAGAATGCATTTAGCATCCTTCCACATGCTCGACTCCGCTCTTTTGTGGGCTTCGCGACTCCTTACCGACCGACCAAATTTGATTTGGGAAGTCTTCAAGTGGCTTTGCAACTTGTATTTCAGACCTCCTATCCGCAACAACCCCCTCGGTGAACTCACATCTCTATGACAAACGGGGTCCTTGGTTGAGTACATGAAACAATTTCAGCTTCTTTTGGCGCATGTCACTCTTGCCCCGTATATGCAGGTCGCCATTTTCACCGCTTGCGACTGGAAGTCGGATTTGAGGCCCCTCCAAACTTAGTGATTGCTATGAGTCTGGTCAAGCTATGCGATCATCGCCTCCAGCTAGCACATGAGGCCTACCCGCCTACCAACAACATCGTTCAACAAGGCCGTGTCGAGGGCCCTCCACCCCCACCGGTCCGCCGATTATCTCGGGCTGAAATGTTGCAACGACGCGCCCAGGGATTATCTTTTAACTGCGACGAGCAGTACACTCGCGACCACAGATGCAGCGGGCTTTTATACCTGCACGTCGAGGGCTCTCACGACGAGGGCATCATATGAAGTAACTCCACCGAGGATCCTCCTTGAGCTTGAGGTCAAGCTCTTTTTGGACGGCGGGAGTGATATTATGGCAGCGTTATGTTATGGCATCGTTATCTTTATTAGAGTTTATTATCGAGTTGTATGATGTTCTCTTTACTATTAGTGTCGGGTAAATTACGGTAATGGCCACGTATGTGTCTATTTAAGGACCCTTGGGTTTTGTTTATGATATGAATGAAATCAATTTATTTTCTTGTTTTCTTTTGTGAGATCTTGGTAGCTCTCTCCTCCAACGAGCAACTCAAATCATCTTTAACGACCTTTGTCTATGTTACTTTGGGTCTACCCATTTTCTACCTAATCATTCATAATCAACTATATTTATTTGCCTAACCGATGCATTTCATACCCTTTGCTTATATGTTCAAACCACTTAAGTTTATTTTCAATCATCTTATTTGTATACATGTCTTTCTCTCTTATATTCTATTATAATCAATTAATCATTTTTTAGTTTTTCCACATTCATCCCAACATTTTCACTTCTACCCACTTTAGCTATTAATTTTTTTTTATGACCCAACATTTAGATCCATCAACATCTTTGGTATAATTAAAGTTTTATAAAATTTACTTTTAAAACTCCAGAATATCCCTTTATCACATAGTATTTTTGAAGGCCTTCTCTGTTTTGGCCGCCCGACCATAACAATAGAGGTTATATTTTTATCTCTATTTTTGTTCTTCTGAATATCCAAACTACGTATCACACGTATGAATCTATTTGTCTTCTACTAAAACTTTTAAATAATTGCTAATATTATCCCCACTAAAATTGTAAATCCGAAGTGTTTGTTATGCTAGTTCAAAACCTCTCTATATTTTAAATGATATCTCAAATATTATACCTTGTTCACATAACTCAATTGATGTCTCACTGAGTAGAGTTGCAACGTAGGAACAAAGCATACACTAAGACACCTCACGTTGGATATCCTTTACAAAAAGATAAAGACCCAATGTTGACCTTTGATGTAAACCTACTGTTATTTGAGATTATTTGGGCACTTCACAACTACTTTTAATATTGGTTGATGCTCTATCATACATATCTTTAATAAATTCTGCATACCTTTGATACAGTCATTTCTTCTTTAAAGCACACCAATTAATTCCCGTGTTACTCAATCCTTTGTATTTTGTGGATGAATAATAACCATATGAAGATATTTTATTCACTCTTTATACTTTCTCATTGATTGTCTATCACAAAAAATTTTATGTAGTTGATTTTCATGTCATTAAACCGAATCAATTATGTGGAATTGTTGTATTTTTTTTCTTAACCTATGCACCAAACTCTTTCTAGCTTGTAAGTTTAGTTCCCTTATAAGTAGCACAATCCTCAACATTTATCTGCTTTCATTCTCTAGTCATTTGGCATTCTCTTACCCCTTAGTATTTCATTGAAAAGGCTTGTCAACCACTCCACTACAATATCCTCTTTAACTTTCAAAATCTTTGTTGGGCTTAAAGCCTTGCCTTTATACATCTTGAAAATAAATTATACTGGACATTTTTGGATCAATCAATAGTTATATGTTATTATAATGTTCATTTTGCTTTTCAAAAATACCCAAATGTTAAAATTTTCATTTGGTAACTCCTAGCATGCTTTTTTAGCCCTCTTATGATCCTTATAGATCTCGATTATCAATCTTTGCCACTTCAAAATCATGTTTCTTTTCCTTAATAATTTCTTGCACCTCCTCATTTTATCATGTTTCCTTATCAATAAATGATTTGTTTTTAGATTATCTTAAAATATTTTTTAACGGAATTAATCATCTTATCATACATTAGATGTGATTCCATTAAAATACACCAAATTGTTGCCTCTAACAATCAATATTTAAAGGATAACAATTTCTCACATTTTTATGTCAACTGTTTAATACAAGTGATCACCATACAATCTTTGCAATATGCTCTTTTTTTCTTCAAAACAAGAAGTCTATTTGTAATTTTGTATATAATTAAACACTCTTCTCTTTAAAAAAAAATGGTTCCTACTGCAAGATCATAGATAACAATGAAATTAAATATAAATTCTACCATTTTGTTTCTCTCTCTTATTCCATACTTACCATGAATTTTCTCATATCTAATTGTACTAGAATATGTATATCAATTTAAAACGCCACCAATATTTATTCTTTCTTCCTCATGTAGGATTGAAGCGTCCATCTCCTCATAGCTCAATGTAAATATAATGAGGTTGCATAGCCAACTTCGGCACTAAATTTTAAGGTCTTTTCTATTAAAGTCCACAAATTTGAATTACAAATTTAATCTTAAAACTGATTTAGGCGATCCTAATTTACTTTTCGCCGCAATAGGGTTAGATCATTTATGATGCAACCCGCGTCGCCTCGTTTTTATTATTTTTTATCGCGCATGTCTTTTTGTTGTAGCGCGCATTTTTGCGTAATTTTTTGATTGTTCTGTAGCATCAAGTTGTATCGCTCACGTTGTTAGCGCTTTTGTGTATTTTTGTATCGCGTATGTTGTTCGCGCAATGTTGGTTTGGCGCGTTGGTGTGACCGGCCAACGTGACCCTAAATGCATAGGTCTGGTATATTAGGAGGTAGGTTAATTAGGGCAAGCTTGAATTAATTAACTATTTAATTAAAATCTTTCTCTAAGCCTACAGCCGGCCCCACAGTTAATTTTCCCACCCCTTCTTCCCTTAAAAAGGTACCTTTTTTATTAAATCTGCCATTAGCAATTTCATAACCCTAAAATTGGGTTATAAAAGAAAACCCCCCTCCTTGTGAAAAGCCGGCTGGAAATACGAAGACTGAACAGGAACTTTTTCCTCGTTCGGTTTTCTTCTCCAGCGCCGCTAGCCCGTTCTTCCGCCCCATCCGATCCCGGCGCCGCCTCTGGAGTTTCAGTCAGAAACCAGTGAACACAGCTTCCCCGTCTTCAAGATGATTCCCCCCCTCCTCCACTGTTAGCCAACGATCCCGACGTCGTTTCCGCGACGAAAGCCCGACGCCGATTTCCCCTTCTCTCCACCCCTTCTAGCACTGGTGCCACTGTTGGAGTTCTTCCCAGGGACCAGCAAGCTCTCCTTTGCCGATCCTGTAGCCGATCGATCCTTCCACAGCTGTTCGTCGCTCAAGCAACCGCTGATCGTCCCGTACAGACCCGTCACCGCCTGCCCTAGCTTCGTCTGCCTCCTCTGTGGGCACCGGGGCACTTCTAAAGCCTGACGTCATCTCCAACACTGCCATCCGACAGTTCCAGCCAGCCGCCGACATCCTTCCTGCTTCCAGTCAGTAGCAGCCGCCTTCCCTTCCAACAGTGCCACTCACCCCCATGGTATACCTCTCCATTTCCACTCGCACTCACTAGTTATTTTGTGCTTGAATTTTAAATGAATAGTCAATTAAAGAGCTTACCCTAGTTTTCTTAATCTCCTAATTACCGTCATTTTTATATCTGTGGTTGCACTTTTGTAAATGTCATGCCTGTGGAAGCGTTATTTCATTATGTTAATGCGCACATGCGGTAGTCTTGCGCTCGTTTGCGACGAATTGACCGTTTAGTTCGTTAGAAATTGCCCGCAAAGTCCTTCGCGTCACATTAATTTTAAATAGGTCGCAAGTTGTATTTCGAAGACTACAGCCCTAGGTTTAGGATCACATCAATTTACTTCTGGTGAATGCCCTAACATGAAATTCAATCTAGATATTGAGATATTATAGGTAACTTCAGCACTTAATGGATAATAAATCTTTTTAGTATTTTACAAACATTTAAATAAATGTCTTACATATATCCACGAATGACTATATTTGAGAATGATTGACAATGGTATATTTTGAAGTTAAGATAATAGAGCATAGACTTAGGTGAGTTGAGCATGTACAAAGGTTAGAAAATACGCCAATTAGATGTGCAAATAGAGTTAATATCAAAAGGTTAGTTAGGAGAAAAGCTAGACCCAAAGTTATAGTTTACAATGATTTGCATTGTTTAGGAATAATACCTCAAACAACATTTGGCAAGAACGAATTGAAAATGAAGATTTAAAAAGTTGTCCCCAAATAATTGGGGTAAGTGTTCTGTTGATGTTGATGATTTCAGTAGAACATTAGGGTTTTGTTTATATTTTCTTGTTTGGATTGAATGAGCAGTCACCTATTCTCCTGAAAACTACATCAACAGAAAAGAAGTATATACATATCTCAAAGCAGAATTAGTGCCTAAAAATGCAGGGAAAAAGAATAAGCATGCTGTCTATGCCAAGCGCTTTAATTTGTTGATGCCTTGTGTATTTAAATTTGTTTAGTTTAATATTTGTTTAGGATAGGCATCTAGTGCTTCACAATGCCATGAGAAGTCATGAAAGGGTTTTATAACAGAAAAGTCGAGAAAATTGGTGCATCTGTAGAATTTATCAATTAGCCCGTCAATAGTATTTATACTTTTTTATTAGACATCCCTGTGAAATTCATTGAGTTTACATTCAGATGAATGAAAATATGGTGCAATTTCCACTCAAATGCCTTGATATTACTCAAGTGTAAACCTAATTACTTAATTGGGAATGATTAAACATATAAATTTGGGAAGGGTTAGGTCTCACTAGACCCCGTTTGTTTGGGCATTTTTCTTCGTTGTGGTTTGAAAAACGCAAGCACATCTTTTGCCCATTTAGGTAACCTCCGTTTAAAACCGCAAATCCCCAAAAAACCCGCATGAATCCGCAAAATGAGTAAAAGACAGTTATTAAGACACTTTGGAAATTCAGACAAAGGATACGAACGGAAGGGAGAAGACCCGAAGAAAGAATATGAAGGTAGAAACACTCCAAAGAATGGGGGAGGAATAAGAAAGTGTGAATCTGATCGCATATAACGCAGCCAAAGCTAAGGTTTTTGTGTTACTTTTTTTCCCATGACAGCTTCTCTATCAAATTTATAGAAGGCGGGTGAAGCTTTAGGAGGAAAGGCAAGAGAGCTATAAGCAAATATGCTGCCAGCAAACTGACATTCCGCATGAAGCAGGAACAACAACCCAATGAAAGACTCTAAAACTGATTCAAATTTTAACTTTTAATCCTCGTTTCTTTTATTTATTTATTTAATCAGCCTACCAGTTACCAAGTCAAAATATGCCCTGACAGCCACATGTAATATCCCCAAACCGGCCTAATGGATCACAAAACTATTAAACCAAGGTTGAACCAAAGGAATAGTAGTATATTGAACGCATATATAAGTCAAACGAATAGAATTTGAGAATTAAAAACTTCCCTAAATCCGACCAAGCAGGAATAATAAATCATTTGTTAATCTAGGCATGCATATGATCTTAAATAGGTGGCATAGAGGAAATACACGACTGCATTATTTCAACATTAAAAAAATGAAAATAACTATTTGGCCAAGCAAATTAGCATAAATAAATTATTGTTGGAAATGTCACGCAATGTCGGTCTATTAGTGTTTTGTAATAGTGAGTGGATTTAGTCCCACTCCATGAGTCGAGTGTTCTGTCCATGTAAATTGTATTATGCCCCATTGTGGATGAATATATTTGCACTGTCTAATTATTTCTTTCTTCCAACACGGTATTCAAGCCTTGATCTAAAAAAAACCCTAAATTATTTTTCCCGTGGCCGCCACTTGATTCCGGTTTCCACCTCTCATTTCGACCCCGTCCCTGTGCTGCTACAGCTCCCGTCGACTAGCTATCTTCCCGCTCCCGTTGACGGAATCGTCGATTCCATCGACAGGAGTGGTCGTCATTCCCCTTGACAAGGAGGGCTTCTCTGCTGATGTCGTCATTCTCAACCCCCTTTGATCCCATCGCTAGCAACTGCGGCATATACTCTTGTTTCTGTCCACGAAGGGACTGCCCTTCTCCTCCCTTGATCTCATTGCCAGAGAGGCCTACTGTTGCTCTCATTCCTGGATCCCGTCGTTGTCCTGCTCGATGCCATCATCGATGACTCCTGATCTTCTCTTCGACAATGCTTCTTGTCCCACGATCCCATTGACCGCCTGATATTCTCGTCACTTCTACTGCCTCCCACTGCTCCAGATTTCGTTAATGGCTTCCTCTCCTGTTCCAGTCGGCTTCACTGCTGCTCCTCTAGATATGTGCTCATTCTTCCCTCAGTGGATTTCTGTCGCCTTCCAGCGGCTGCCCCTTGTGTGTCCGTGCTACCAGCGGCTGCATCCGCTTCCCGGGGTGCTGATGTCTCGCCATTGCTGAAGTTTTTTTGTGTTATGTTTGTTGTTTTGTGCGGCTTATGTTGTTTGTGTCTTGTCTTAGTGTTATGCCTTCATGCACGTTTGTTTCATATGAGGGGGAGTGCTTGGGACAAGGCGACTTGGATGATCTTTCCCGACTTTTTTGCCTTTGACCTCCAGGATTATGCCTTATAAGGCTCCCTATGTTTCTTTTGATTGATGGTCTGTTGGGGACGCGATTGATGTTGGTGTTCTAATCTCAACGAGTTGTGTCGTGTGAGACCATGTCGTGCAGGACTATGTCGTGTGGGATTGCCCTTTGTGCGGATTATCCCCAACAGATTATCCCCGATCACCCGTTAGATGATTTACTCCGCTTCGTTGGTTCCCTTCTGCATGTTGTGTGTAGGTGATGTTGGTTGACCTTTCTATCCAATGGTGTGTATCGTGTGGGAGTATCCCTAGTAACCCGTCTGTTGATTTCTTTCATGCGAGTCCACGTCGTACGTGGGACCTGCGTTGTGTGGGATCTACGTCGTGAGTGGCTATGTCCCCGACTTGATTCCCCGGTTTGGAATTTCCCCCGACGGCTCGTCTATTGTTTTGTCCCGCATCGCCTACCTCCATTTCCATTAGTTGATGTGTCCAAGCTGATGGTTCCCCCTTCAACTTGAGGGGGAATGTTGGAAATGTCACGCAATGGCGGTCTATAAGTGTTTTGTAGTAGTGAGTGGGTTTAGTCCCACACCGTAAGTCGAGTGTTGTGTCCATGTAATCCAGCAAACAGTCTAAAATGTGTTTTATTTAGTAGCATGAATAAATACCAAAAAATGATGAAATAAGTATTTTGAATAACAAGTAAACGAAGCAGAAATACAGAATCACACAGCATACGAGTTACACGTTCCCCAAAAAGAGGCAACTCCAAGGACAAGGCTAGAAGTTTAACCATGAAGATTAGTATTTTAGAGTGAAGCAAGATAGCTATGATTTTTGTTGTCCATACTTCAAATAGTAACTAACAAAGCCTAAATACTATTCTGCAATAAAGATGAATTTCTCAAAATGCAACAGTTCGTTTGAAAGGAAATCAATTTCTCCTCATTCTGTTGTACTCAGCCATGGAACTGCCCAAGCAAACTTTTGCAGATCCAAAGTTCTTTGTTCTTTTAAAAACTTCTTTGTCTTTAGTAGGCGGAACCTTTATTGTGTGGTTTTTCTCCGCATTCCGACATGCGTCTCGGTCCGGTTCTCATAGGTCTCCGTACGGTTTTGGGTCCAAAATTTTTTAATTCCCGGTTCTTATATTTGGGTACCCAGAACTGACCCGAGAACCAAGTTATTGGAATTAAATATCAAAAATATGAGTTGTTTGATCCTTATTCCATTCAATATGAGCCTTTTAAAATAGTTTAGGTTAAATTAAACTCAACACTTTCACACTTCTTACAAATCCGTATCCTTTTTGATATGATCAGGATAGTGTTGCATTCAAAAATTAGTTCACGTCATTGTATTGTACGAGATTTTTTTTGTTCTAAAATAGTCTTTAAGTGTTGTTTTGTGTTTACTACTTGCTTGAATGAATACATTAGATAGGAATATTTACTAATATACACAAATTTATAGGAAAAGTATTATGACGCCCGAGTGGAACCGAGAATCTAACTGTTTTTTTCGATTCAGATTTGGTTCCATACCTTTGGTACATGGATCGGGTCGGATTTGGTTCTGTATCTTTTGTACATGGGCCGGTTCCGGTTCCGGTTCCGAACCTATATGGACCGGTTTTTGGTTTTGAGTAGAACCAATCCGAACCGACTCAAATTGCACCCTTAGATAATATAATATTAAGATTTGAAAGGCGCGTTCCCCTAAAGTCTTTTTATGATGCATGCCATTCATGCTCCAAGTAAGATTTTGCCATGATTTGTTAAGGCCTTCATTCTTTCTTTATAAATGAGATCAAACTGTGACAGTATCAACATTTTCCCAGATGGAAATGATGGCACGTGATATATTTTGCTCCATCCCCTTGTTATTTCTGAAGGTGGGACTATTCTTTTCCTCTTTTTTTTTTTGCTTTATTTCGTTTTTATGTTTAAATACAGGCGCAATAATATACGGATATACTAGTGGTACCTTCGTAATATTACTATGGAGGATACTGTATAGTACTCATGTTGTTATCAGAAAATAATGAAGGTTATGAATAAGATCATGAAGGAATAAAGATCCCAATTAATTTTCTTTGCTAGTTGCTACTCACAATTTAATTAGCTAATTATATAAATATATTATTCTATTTAATAAAAATCATCATGCATATTAAATTAATAAAATGTGTAGCTGTTTTTTATTATTATTATTATATTATTTTGAAATTTGTTTCATTTTGATGCAGAGGTGGGCGTATCGGTGCCAAGGTGAGAGAGGAGGGGGTGAAGCTGAAGGACGCTGAAGCTTGGCGTCTCGCCATTTATATTATTAAATGGCTTACCATTTTTGTTGCTATTTCGGATCAAATTTATTGTTATGTGAAATTTAATTTAATTATTATATTATGGAGAAGAATTATTACACGAAATTTATTAATTATTGCGCGTTATGTAATATATTTAGGGATTAGATGCTGTGAGTGTATGCAGTCAGGAAAATTTATATTTTGGTGGCGTTAATCAAATTTAAATTTATTTGGGTATTAATATAAAAAAATTATATAGAAGGAGCTGCATCTACCTTTTTTTTTTAAAAAAACATAGGTATTAATATAAGTTATTTGTTAATTTTCTTTTTATTCTAATTTTCATTTTTGAGACTGATATTACACAATTAATTACTTTTTGGAAAAAAGTAATTTGAAGCACAACTTAGTGTACTTTGGCCATCTTTGGTGGGACAGATACAGTGTGGTAGTGTGGACCGCACTGTCCGGTCCGAGTGCAGCCTGTTTGGCGGGGCTGTGGCTGGGTGACTGGGATCCACTTTATTATACTCTATTTTACTCCTGAGCCCAATATAATCGACAGACCCTCATTTTACTCCTGAGCCCATATTCAACCGGTCCAACAACCTCCAATGGCAAAGTCTTTAAAAAAAAATTTTGAAGGGATACTTCAAAGCTCTAAGCTTAGCCTTTAAATGCACAACCATCTCACATGAATCAAACCCAAGTTGCATTCAAATAACTTCCCCTAATTTCAGCCATCCTTTGAAATTTTTGCATTTCATGGTATTCATACACACAAATATTCCCTCAAAATAAATTTTTAGGAGGGCCTTTTTCTGCATGAAATGAAATGTAAGCTTCAAAGTAGATTTTATAATTTCAAAAGCAAGGAGTGCAACCTGCAATTCAGAAACTTATAGGAGAGGTCTCAATAAATGACCCTAATTATTATACATTATAATTTTCAACCCTCTCCAACCTTGGCTTGAAATGAGATTGAATCAAAAGTCAACCTGCCTTTTGGCTCATGGCATCGATCGTTCTTGTGCTCAATCCAAGCAAAAAAAAATTCAAGCCAATTTTAAATCAATGCAAAGCAGCCCAACACAATATTAAAGATGTCAGCATTATGCTAAAAATATTTACAAATAAATCTATTATCATAATACAGTACAGTGAATCTCAAAATCATTATATATTTAAAAAGAAGAGCCACTTAAATCTGCAGGAATCAGAGGAAAGGTGAAGAAGGAAAAAAACCCTAAATTAAATGAAACATTGTACATTTTAACACATCAAGCACAAAATTGTGCGCTTTTAGGAATAATTTTACCCAAACTCCACCTAGGAGTTTGCATAATTACAGGTTGAAGCCCTGAAACTTTCGAAATTACAAAAACCTCCTCTACGAGTTTTCATTTCATAACAACATCCATGCATAAAAAGATCCGTTGGAGTAAATGTTCAGTGGGTCTTTTTGTGCATATATTGTTATGAAATGTATGCTTGTTGTAGAGGTTTTTGTAATTTCAAGAGTTCGGGGAGTACAACCTATAATTTTGCAACTTAGAGGGGAGGTCCCGGTAAATGGCCCTATATATATCACCATCATCAGTGATTGATGTCAACTATCATGACACAACAAAAAAGAACCCAACTTTTTTCCTAAACTGGATTTGAGTAGACCACACAATCATTGGCGAAGGCTTCCGGCGAGGCAGCAGAAGCTCAGCCACGCAGCCTCCTGAAGAACTTTCCACCTTTCTTCCACATTCCCGTTCCTCGGAGATTCGTCGAGAGAACAGATTTTGAGTCCGGCCGCCACTTGAACTCGTTGAGGATCGAGAACAAACTTGAAAGTGCGGGGCTAACTTCATCGTCTCTTACGCTGTTGCAGGAGACTACTGTGAGGCTCTGTAAATCATTCCAAGTCAAGATCACGGATTCCAGACCCTCCGTTGTTATCTTTGAACAGCCCTCCAAGGATAGTCGCTTCACCATCCTGCAAAACCGCATAGAAAAGAAGCGAAAATCATTAAACCTTCAAAATGACAGGTTTTTATCACTAGTTTTCTTTTTTATCTTATTTTTACTCCGTCCGCCAAATCTCCTGGGCAGTTATTACCCTCAAATTTAGAGCAGAAAGATAGATAAACATCTTTTTGAGGCGTCGGGAGTTCGAATGACATGGCTACGAACTACGGCGTCGGGAGTTCGAATCCCTCCTCGGCCACAACCGGCCCAAGGGCCTTTCCCTCTAGGGATAAAAAAATAATGATCGGGATATGATCCCTTGCTGAAATGAAATAACCTTATTTTATTTATAAGTTATCACTCCCCACTCGACCTATGCATCTATGGATGTCACATTTTGTGAAAAGAAGTCTTACTTTCATGATCAGTACCAAGGAGGGAGAAACATTATATGGAGTGGTTCCAACTTTTTTAGCTTTATTCCACTCTTTGGTTATTTCATCTGATAGCTCAAGTAATTACCAGTGCTGATGAGAGCTGCCGGTCTGAGAAAGATTTACTTATGCCACGAGAGAAACATGTTCCAAATGTAAGAGCATACTCTGTTCCCTTGCCTACATAATTCTCAACTTTACTTCTCAAAGGTTATTTAACACCATCACACAAAACTTTTAGTTCCTCCATAAAATCCATGTATTTCTAAGTACAACAACAACACTCAAGCATTTATCCCACTATAGTGGGGTCGCCATTGTGCCCTATCTTTAGTCATAATCCCACTAATGCCTAAGTACATCATGTCTTTCCTAATAGTTTCATTCCAAGTATTTATTAGTCTACCCCTCCCTCAATTAACATGCCTAGTGACTAGACTCTCACAACGCTTAACTGGTGCCTCTAATGGTCTCCTTTGTACGTGTCCAAACTATCTTAGTCGAGCTTCTCGCATCTTCTCTGCAATTGGTGTTACTTCTGTCTTATCCCTCATACATTCATTCCTAATTTTATTCAGTCTCGTGTGTTCACACATCCACCTAAGCATTCTCATCTCTGCAACTCCCATTTTTGCTCATGTACACAATTCACTATCCTACATTAAGAACCATAGAGCATCTCTGGTATAATTGCAGTACGGTAAAACTTGCCTTTAAGTTTTAATGGTACTTTACGGTCACATAATATCCCTGACGCGCCTCTCCACTTCAACCAACCTGCTTGGATTCTGTGTCACATCTTTATCAATACCTCCATTTTTTGAACTATCCATCCAAGATATTTAAAACACCCATGTCTAAGTAGAGGCAGAAAATACTAAAGATTCTTTAGGCCCCTTTCATTTGGGCGGAATTGAAGAAAGGAAATGGAATTGGAATTGCCAATTCCAATTCCGCTATTCGGTGGCCATTTTATTGGGTAGGAAATGGTATTCAATTCAATCAGAATTCATTTTAGCCTAGTTTTTTCCTCCGCCAATTCAGGCCTCGGGAGGTCAGACTTCGTGATTCTCGCTGCTGTCCCTCTCGACCCCGTCGTTCTCGTGATTCATCTCCCGTCACTTTTCATCACTCCAGCCCTCTTACAATTCCGCTCCAGCCCGCACAGCTCACGCTCCAGCCCTCTCGCACTTCAACTCTCTTGCAATCCATCCCTCTCGCGCCTCCTCCGGCGAATCCATCCCTCTCGCGTGTGAATCCTCCCTGCTTCAAGAACAGAAGCAGCCCAAAGGATTCTTGATGGCATCGACTCATGCGGAGAAGCAGCAACCCGAAGGATTCTTGATGGAATCAGCATCGGCAGCGAATGCCAGAGGAGAATGATCTTCGAGTGTATCTTCTTCGTCTTTCCTTTCTATTATGGAGGTCAATGTGTATATCCTTCAAGTCTGCTCGTCGCGGTTGTTCTCATCAGCGCAAGATGAACTTGATGTCTTCGGTGAAAGTATGGTAATTGCGCGGTTGTTCTCATCAGCGCAAGATGAACTTGATGTCTTCGGTGAAAGTATGGTAATTGAAGATGATGAAGCCCGCACTCTGATGGCGACAGCTGTCCTTAGGTCCTGTGAGGGCACCTTGCTTAGCTTGGAGGGAACACTGAGAAGTTCTGCAGAATTCACATATAATTTAAAGAAGATGCTGTTTCTTAAGGAACAATAAAAATGCCTTTTGTTGCAGATTAAGCACATCGTTTTGACATCTTTTCCTGATTCTATGGTGCCTATTTCTTTCCAGTGGTTTTGACATCTTCTCCTGATTGCTCATACAAACTGTAAAAAGATTGGATGCTTGTTGTTGACTTATGAAGGGATCTGCTTTTGGGAGTTTTTTTTTGCAATGAAGGGGTCTGTCTTTGGGGGAATTATCGTTTTTTACCTATGTTATTAAAGGCGCGCCTAAGGCTCAAGGCTCAGCAGGCTCAGAGGTTTGCACCTCTGTGTGCCTTATTTGCGCCTTTGGAATATAAAAAGTTCTGTTGTAAATTTTCTTCTTCAAAAATTAAGAAAAAAATAATGTAAGAACTCAATAATTTTTCATTGATTTAGTGTTTGTGAAGAGAATTGTGTGTTGAGACTTAAATATGATTCAAGTGACTATATTGATTCTATTTTTAAGAGATATAAACGATAGTAATGAATGATTAATTAGTAGACTAAATGAAGAATTTGATCAAGAAGCTGAAATGATGTTCGATGTTGATTATTTAAAATGGATGTGATTGCGCCTTGTCTTCGTCAGGCGCGCGTCTGCGACTTGAGCATTGTGTCTAGGCTCCAAGAATCCTATGCGCCTTGGTGCGCATTGGTGCGTCTTGCGCCTTTAATAACTAAGTTTTTTATTAATTCCAATTCTTGTAACAAAATTCATGCATTCAGCCGAACAACATAATTATAATTGACTTCAATTCCGATTCCTGTGAGAATCGGAATAGGGTCACTTCCAATTCCTGCATCTTATTTTCTGCCAAACGAACGGAGTCTTAGTGTAATTGATAATACAATGTTAATCTAATTTATAAGATTATCAAATCATATATATCAGTAATCTATTCAAATCATCTCTAATTTTGTATTAAATCCTGCTATATTTCAGGTTTATTAAATTTTTAAGAGGCCTTAACAGGAAAAATGAATTCCAAAATATTTTGGACAAGAATATGAAGGTTTAATGAATATTTAATTCTACATGGCCTCCTTCACGGGTACGGACATGGCTCCTACCCGCGTACCATCCGTCAACAGATGAAGAAATATCACGACACACGCGGCCGCATGATGCATCCTGCAATGCATCATAGTCTTTCCTCCCATACACATTTATTTATGTATTGTATTTCTTGTCCGCATTTTTATTTCATGTACTCTTTCTCATGTCATGTACTCGTTTGGTTCATCGGTTTGACCGTCCGATAAGACCCTGGATAAAAGATCCTATATTATTAGTAGTATGACGGTAACGGCAAGCCCAAGTTATATAAATGAACATAAATTTAACTTTTCAAATTTAAAATCAAACGCACCGGGTCAGGTTAGCTCATTGAATATTTTATTAAAAGGGTAATGGTTATTACTTTGGTAAAAGAATGTATAAGGAAAAGGATATTTTATGGCCGTTAAATGATGTTATTATTTTGGGCAAAAGACCTTGTAAGGAAAATTAATTAAGAAGAAGATTTTATTTTCTGGCCATTAAAAGCCCGATCAAAGAAGGAGAAAGGAAAATCAGGGAAAGAACAGAGAACGACGATTCATTCTTTGTCCGTGCCGGTATCGTCTCCCACAGACCCGCCTTCCCTCAACCATCCGCTCCAGGAGAAGCCTGTCGCCGCCTGCCTCAACCAGCGACCCCATCCCCTGCCTCCTTGGTCGCCTGCGCCGGGAAGGGTTCCGCCCGCAACCTGTTTCGCCAACACCACAGCCACACCCAGAATCACCACCGCCGCCCTCTTCCAACCCGCTTGGAAGCCTACCTCCCAAGCCTTTGTTGACCCCAGAACCTCATTCCAGCGGCCTGGACGAATTCCACCTCTGCGGGGAAGGCTTGGAGGACTGTTGTCTCGCTCTATGCTTTGGGTATTCTTGTTCGCTCTGCATTAGTATACAATTTATGTTTTCACTTAAATAATCTTTGGGTTTGTCATTGTGTTCGCGCTACTGTTAATGTCGTCTATTTCATAAATTGTTGTTTATAAATTTTGCTTGTGACCGTGCTAATTTCGTGGACAGTTCGAATCACAAAACACGTGAGAAATCCACTCGAGCGATATTAACGAATCTCTTAAAATCCAAAGCGACGAGTCATTCACGCGCTAAATTCTTTTTGGCCGCTCAAGACTCTTTGCTCAATCAAAATCAATACCCAAAACTAATTTCATTTTATCCAATAAAAAATTTTTTACTAAAAAATATTTATTCTTTTGAAAACTCTAGTCTTAGGTTGCATCAGTTTGGTATCAGAGCAGGTTCGGTTCGCTCCTATTGCGAATCAAACGATCCGATTTTCAAAAAATTTGAAAACAAATCTATTTTAAAAAAATTCTAAGTATTTTCAAAAAAGAATTATGTCCTTTTAATTAAAAAACATTAATAATTATTATTATTATTTTAAAAAAACAAAAATTTAAATTAACTTATCGTTTTTAAAAAAATCAATTACATTTTTTGAGAAAATTTATTTTAAATAGAAAAGAGAGTCGATCACCTAGAAAATAACATAGGGGATCTGACCCAGTGTATGAACGACTTAATGAAAGCGATCGACAATCTCACACCACCATGGGAGGTCTAGGGCACGTAGTGGACGAATTACGTACATCGGTCAACACTATAGAGGTCACCATGCACTTAAATTGAGCTCCTATCCCAGTGGTCGAAGTCGACCCTAACCCTAGGCCACTAGAGCCTGCACAACCTGAACCACATAACCCCCCTCGTTGGGATGTAGTGATCAAATTGGACGTTGGTGATTTTGAGGGATATTTAGAACCCGAGAGCTGTTTAGACTGGTGTCAACAAATGGATCGCTTCTTGGCTTGAAAGCAATTGCCCCAAGCTAGGCAAGTTGAGTGCGCTACGCTTAGACTGAAAGGGTCCGCCCTAGTTTGGTGGGAACAATTAGAGCGATCTAGGTTCAATCTAGGAATGCCCCTGATCACTACGTGGAACGAATTTAAAATTCAATTGCGTAAACATTACGTTCCCTCTGACTATATGCAAACACTGTATCGCAAGTCCCATAACCTACGACAGGACAAATCCACTGTGGATGAGTACACGAATGAGTTCTTGTACTTTAGTCTCGCCTCGACCTCCGAGAGGACGATGACATGATCATGTCCTGTTATCTGAACGGGTTGCGCTACTCTATTTGAACGGATTGCACCACTCTATCTGGCTAGTGTTATCTGAACTGTTTTGATCTCCTTCATCAAGTTCCACATTGCCTCATCGGCTAGTTGATCCTTCCATTGAATAAGAACCTGTCGCACCAGAAGCCCTTGAATTTCTTCGATTCGTAACCTCAAAACCGCAGCCAGCTCGTACCGAGGGATCAAATCAACAGACAGCTCGTCCAGTAATGTAGTCTGGAGGGGATGGTCCCTCAATGCCTTCTTTAGTTGGGAGACATGGAAAACAAGGTGAACACGACTGTCGGCGGGGAGTTGCAGACGGTAGGCCATGTCCCGATTTTTTTTCAAAATCAGGAAGGGGCCATAATATCAGAGTGAGAGCTTGGTATGTAGACAGACGGCCAAGGAGCTCTGCCAGTGCGGTCCCAGTTTGACGAACACCTTCTCGCTTGACGAGAGTAACAACTAGCAGTGGTTACCAATGGTCCATTGGCCTACTGGCTCATGCGTTGCTGGGCATGTGCAAGATGATGCTTTAGTTGGTGGAGCTCCTCGTCCTCGTCTTGGAGCTCGATGGCCAAGGCATGCACTTAGCATTCTCTGGGTAGGCAACACAGTATCGATGGCGGTGGCCATCCATAGACCGCCTAGAAGGGGGTGACGCCTCTGGCAGACTGATAGGACGTATTGTACCATAGTTAGGCCCAGGAAATCCCTTCGGTCCACTATCGTGACTGCTTAGTCGCAGAAAAACGCAGATATGTTCCCACTTAACAGTCGAGGACCTCCGTCTGCTCGTCTGTCTGTGGGTGGTACGCGGTGTCGAACCGCAACTAGGTGCCTTATAGACAAAACAAATCTTGTCAGAAGGAGCTCATGAATACTGGATCGTGGTTGCTAACAATGGAGCGGGGAAAATCACGGAGGCGGACCACCTCCCGAACAAAGATTCATGCAATTGAGCTAGCGGTGTAAGGATGTGGTATAGGTATGAAATGTCCATACTTCAACAAGCGGTCCACCACGACGAGAAGGCAACCATAGCCCTAAGAACGGGGAAGACGAGTGATGAAGTTCATGCATATATCTTCCCAGACCAAATCGGGCACGGGTCGGGGCTGGAGCAGACCGGTCGGTGCGAGAGTCCGGTACTTGGCCTTCTGGCATGTCAGGCAGTTAACCAAAAACCGTTGCTCGATCCGCATCATTGCACACTAGTACGAGGTGACAACAAGTCGTCAGTATGCAGAATAAGTGATGGAATGGCTCACCGTCGAGGTAGCATGAAACTAATGAAGTAGGTAGGGAATCCAAGATGATGATTCTGCGACCACTAGAAAATCACGGTAGTAGAGCTGATCACCAACCAAGTGGGGGGGGGGGGGCGATGTCGGGTGTCCCTGCAAATCACATATCATGGCGGAATAGTGGGGCTCCCCCCGTACCTCTGCCTGAAGGGAACCCGCATCTTGCCAATAGGTATGGGTGACCGCTGCCAAGGTTTTGGTGTGCTCCCTGCGGGGCAAGGTGTATACTGCGTTGTTCGTGTTCCATTTCTTGTACTCAATGGAGAACTGGTATCCAAGGAGATTGACAATCAGCTGGTGTGTGGGAGTCGTGAACTTTTAACTCCACAAATGGAGAAGATTGCGGTGGTATGTGCATACCACGAAGGGTTGCCCAAGAAGATAGGGTCTCCAGTGCTGGATGGCAAAAACAAGTGTCCGGAGATTGCTATCATATGCAAATGCCGCCTCACGCCTGTCGGTGAAGGTCTTGCCCCCCCCCCTGCATGAGGACCGCGCCGACCCCCTTCCCGGAGGCATCACACTCCACGACGAATGGTTCAAAGAAATCCGGCATTCCGAGGACTGAGGCAAAGACTAGAGCACGTTGTAAACTGTGGAAGGCCTCCTGAGCCCTCGGGCTCCAAGCAAACAACACCCTTTCTTGAGGAGTTCGGACAACGGGCGTGTCAGCGCCCCATAATTATGGATAAAGCGGCGATAGTATCCGGTGAGACAGGGGCGTACCCACGCCCAGACACACCCGGGCATGTGCTCGGGTGTGTTTTCGCGAAATTTTGGTGCAGTCTTTGTCCTTATGTCATTTTGTTGCTCAACTGCCTCGGCAGATAGCCCGTCACGGCGTCTCACCTCTTTGTCGCTGTCATCCGCCTGCGAAGTGCTTAGCCTACCACCCTCTTTGACGGCGCGTCGAGCCAATGATGCGGATGATAGACGACCATTTATCTTTGGCGACGACCATTTATCCTCTGGCCGACTGCTTCTCTGAGTTCTCTCGCTATGTAAACATCTTCTCAACTATGCATCTCCAGTATTTTGGAAGTTGGACGGCCAGGTTTGTCTTCTCTCACCCCCTTTTTTCTTTGATATCTTCTTCTTTTTATTGGAGTAGGAGTGACGAGCTTATGATCCGATTTATTTTCTCAAGGTCTTTTTCTTTTCAATTTGTTGATGTCCCTCTTCTCATTTCTCATTTCATATTATTTTCTGCTTAATAAAACATTGGAATATGCTAATCATCTTTAGTCCCAAATATCTGAACTCTCTTCTTTGAATCATGCCCTAATCTTTCAGATCATGACATTGATCCTGTCAATGGATCTGAAAACTTATTATATTTTATTTGTTTTCATGGAGAGAAATTTTTACTGTATCATCTCTTTTCACCTACTTATTATAGGAGTATGTTTTTTTATTGGACATCACCCTTTGAGTGTTTGATGAATGCACCTGTTTTGGTGCTGGAAGTCAATTTGATCAAATTCCTCAGACTTTGACTGTGTTGGATACTGGAGTACTAGATTGTGCTAGTCTGTCCATCGATAGCCTCTAAAATCCATGTGAAAATATTTAGGAATGGTTCTATTTTTTATCAAAGATTTTGGAATGGTTCTATTTTTTATCAAAGATTTTAGAATGGTTCTTATATTTGCCGATGTGAGATTGACAAATAAGTAGGTCGAGAAGATGGTGTCTGTTAGACAAGGCCTTGAATCAAAGATTTATCCTTCATTAGTACTTGTTAATTAGGGCCCGGGTTACACAAAAATTCTGGGTCCGCCACTGTTGTAAGACCCAAGAATCCGCGCACCGCTCTGTTGCTCGTCGGGGTCGCTCATTATACGATAACGTCAACCTTGGCGGGGTCCATGGCCAGCCCCGCAAAAGAGAAGATGTGCCCCAAATATTTGATATGCGTCTGACCGAATAAGCACTTCTTGTGGGGGGCCACGAACAAGTGATCCGCGAGCAGTTGAAGCATGGTGGCGAGATGGTCCAGGTGGAGTTTTCAAGAAGTACTGTAGACCAAGATATCGTCAAAAAAAATCAAAACAAACTGACGCATGTGCGCCTGAAAAATATCATTCATAGTGGATTGGAACGTGGCAGGGGTGTTAGTCAGGTCGAAAGGCATGATGAGAAACTCGTAGTGGTCGTCGTGAGTGTGGAACGCCATCTTGGGCACGTCCTCGGCCTGGTCCCGAATCTAATGATAGCTCGAGCGTAGATCCAACATGGAGAAGTAAGTTGCGCCAGTGGAAATCGGTAATTAGTTTGGTGATACCCTAAACCGGGCAACACATATTCATATATATAGATACGCTAACACGTGACATATCACGTGGAATACATAATCTCGATATCAACAAATAAAAACAAATATTCAACTCTCCCCCTCAAGTTGGGAATATATATATTGATCATTCCCAACTTGTCAGTATTTTTCTTGAAGTTGTCGTTGCATAGCCCCTTTGGTAAAAACATCGGCAAGCTGATCAAACGAGCTCACAAACGGCGTGCAGATATTCCCCTTATCGAGGTGGTCTTTCATGAAGTGCCTATCAACTTCCACATGTTTGGTCCTGTCATGTTGAACTGGATTGTGTGCAATGCTAATGGCTGTCTTGTTGTCACAGTAGACAGTAATAGGTCTTTTCAGCTGAAGACCCAACTCTTGGAGAATGGTTCTTAACCATAGTCCCTCACAAACGCCTTGAGCCATAGCTCTGTATTCTGCTTCAGCGCTTGAGCGAGCAACCACGTTCTGCTTCTTGCTCTTCCATGAAACCAAGTTGCCTCCCACAAATGTGCAGTACCTCGTGGTTGACTTTCTGTCATCCTGACTACCATCCCAATCAGCATTAGTAAATACCTCAACCTCCAACGTCTGATTAGCCTTGAACAGAATCCCACGTCTGGGTGTCTTTTTGAGATATCGCAACACCCTACAGGTTGTCTGCTGATGACGAACCGTAGGGGAGTGCATATACCGGCTTAGAACACCCACCGCATACGTGATATCCGGGCGAGTATGAGACAGATAAATGAGCCTCCCAACCAGTCGTTGGTATTTTGAGACGTCTGTTTTCTCCCAACTAATATCTGCATCAATCTTATGATTAGCTTCAATTGGAGTGTCCACCGGAGCACACCCAAGCATCCCAGTCTCCTCCAGAAGATCAAGAGTATACTTCCTTTGGGAGATGAAGATCCCCTGCCGGGACCTCGCAACTTCAATTCCCAAAAAATATTTCAGCTTTCCCAGGTCCTTGACTTCAAATTCTTCGCCCAAGTGTTTTTTCAAGTACTTGATTTCATCCAAGTCATCTCCGGTAATGATGATGTCGTCCACATACACAATAAGGATAGAAACCAGAGCACCCTTCCTTTTGATGAAGAGGGTATGATCAGCTTGACTTTGAGTATATCCCAGACGTAGCATGGTCTTGTTAAAACGTCCAAACCACGCTCTCGGAGACTGTTTTAGGCCATACAGGGATTTTAGCAGCCGACAGACCCTCTGGTTGGATTCTTTGACATCGAGGCTCGGAGGAATATCCATATAGACCTCCTCTTCCAAATCACCATGCAGGAATGCATTCTTGACATCGAGCTGCAGTAGCTCTCATCCATGAATCACAGCACAAGAAAGTACACGGATTGAGTTCATCTTGGCAACCAGAGCAAAGGTCTCCTGGTAGTCAATGCCTTGAGCTTGGGTATATCCTCGAGCCACTAAACGTGCTTTGTATCGCTCCACCACCCATCTTGGTTCTGTTTGACGGTGAAGACCCAACGAGATCCGATTGTTCGCTTCCCAGGGGGAAGGCTAGTGAGCCTCCATGTTTTATTTTTATCCAAGACACTTAGTTCCTCCTCCATAGCCTGTTTCCATTCGTGTATCTGAACAGCCTCCTGTCATGTCTTAGGAATCACAATAGATGACAGAGTGGCGATAAAAACTTTATGAGCCTGAGATAGATGAGTATAACAAATGTAGTTGGCAATGTGGTGTTTGATGCCACCCCTTTTACCTATAAGGCGTGCAAGAGGAACATGGAGGTCATCATCTGAATCTGGAGCTGAGACAGTCACTGACACTGGCGGAACATTCATAGCCTGCACTTGCTAAACAGTCCGGGGACGGCGTGAGTACGTGTATAATATAGGTGGAGCGGAAGTGGAACGGAGAGGAGTGGCAACAATTGGAAGAGGATATTCGATGTTAACAATTGGAAGAGGAGATTCGATGTTCTCGGCATCGTCACTTCTCGTCTCCCCATGACGAGGACTAAAGTACGACTCCCCCTCACGAAATGTAATATCCACAGTGCAATAGTAATGCCGAGTCGGAGGATGATAACAACGATACCCTTTGGTGGTAGGGGAGTACCCAACGAAAACACACCGCAGGGCACGCACATCAAGTTTATCACGATGCCGGGTAAGAATATGGACAAAACAGACGGAGCCAAAGATACGCGGAGCAAGATGAGAGGTATGGACGATGTGTTGTTTGGCAAGACGAGAGAGGGGGGTATCAAAGGAAAGGGCACGAGACGAAAGACGGTTAATGAGATGAGCAGCTGTGAGAACTGCATCACCCCAGTAGGATTTGGGAAGGTGCATAGCAATGAGTAAACACCGAGCCACCTCCAGCAAGTGTATATTCTTCCGTTCGGCCACCCCATTTTGGGTGGAAGTGTGGACGCACGTGGTTTGATGGATGATGTCATTAGTAGATAGATAGGCCCCAAAAGCACCCTAATCATCATATTCACCCACATTATCACTACTTAACACCCGAATTGTGCCACCGAATTGTTGGCTCACCATCTTATGAAACGTCTGAAAACAGGAAAGGACATCACTTTTCCTTTTAAGCAGATAAACTCACGTAACGCGGGAGTGACAATCAATAAAAGTAACAAATCATTTATAACCAGATAAAGATAATACTGGGGACGGACCCCAAACATCAGAATGAATAACATCAAATGGACGCAAACTAGGGAAAGACAAATGAGTAGTACTCTGACGGACATGTTTAGAGCGTTCACATGTATCACAAGAAAAGGACTTAATTAAAGAGTTAAAAGCAAGAAACAATTTAGTAAGATAAAGGGGCGAAGGGTGGCCAAGATGCTGGTGCCAGCGCTGAATGTCATGTAGAGTCGGAGATCTGGTGGATGAAAAAGCACTAGAAGGAGAAGACTGGTCCATCAAGTATAGTCCACCAACGTTCCTACCATTGTCAAGTGTCCGCCTCGTAGCCAGATCCTGAAAAACACAAACATCAGGAAAGAAGGTCACAGAACAATTTAAAGTAGTTAAGTGACTAATGGAAAGCAAATTGCGAGGAAAAGACGGGACATGCAAAACAGATGACAGTGATAGGTCGGGAGAACAGTGGACAGCCCCTTTACCAGCGATGGCGGAGAGAGAGCCATTAGCAGCTATGACCTTATCACGACCAGAAAGAGGACTATAAGAGGTAAAACCTGAGGCAGAACCAGCCATGTAATCGGTCACCCCCGAGTCAATAATCCACTTGGAGGGAGAGGAGGACACAGAATGAGCACTGGAGAGACCCAAAGTAGCATCAGCAGCATGAGAACCAGCAGTAGGAGAGTCAGTGTGGGAGCGCAGCATGCGACGGAGAGCATCTAACTCGTCAGTAGACAGGCCCCCAGAGGAGCCCTCCTGAACTTCAGTAGAATGCGCAGAAAAACGAGAATGATCGCCAGACTGACTGCCACCACCACGGTACCCACCGCGACCCCGAGTACTAGAACCCCGACAGCAGGGGCAAAGTGAGGATGTAAGCGAAAACATGATTCCCTGGTATGGCCCTTCTTCCCATAGTGGATACAAATAGAGGGTCCGCGGGAAGCCCCCCCGCAAGCGCAGAATGATCAGGAGCAGGAGCGGCGCCAAGAGTACGACGACGATTCTCATCATTGAGAAGCATGTTGAAAGCTTCCCGAAGAGAGGGAAGTGGCTCACGATGGAGAACATGCAAGCGAACGTCATCAAACTCCATGTTGAGTCCCATAAGAAAGACGTGGACACGGAAACGGTCTCTGTCTTTCTAAAGGGTCAGCGCATCAGCAGTACAGGCAGCCGTAAAAGCATTGAAGAAGTCCAGTTCCTGATAGAGGCGCTCAAACTCGGCATAGTAGGAAGAAACAGACATAGAGCCCTGCTGCAGCTCCAGAACACGGCGAGTGAACTCATACACTTGCATCGAACTGCTTGCCGAGAGTAGGTATCACGGGCCCGAGTCCAAATATCATATACGGAATCCAACAACATATAACTGTGATACACCAGAGGGGACATCGAGTGAAGTAACCACGAGACAACCAAAGAATTTTCCGCATCCCATTTTTTCCATGTGGGATCGGTACGTGGTGGATCAACGGTGGTACCATCAATAAGTCCATATAACTGGTGGCTGCGAATAGCATGCTGGGCCGCCCGGAACCACTCCAGATAATTCGTGTCATCCAAGGAAACAATGGTGATCTTCAACGAGCAAGACTGGTCATGGCTATGAGGAGGGTCGGCAGATGACCCGGTTGGAACACCGGAGTGAGGAGCCGTGGAGATAGTGGATATATCATCCATGGAGAAGAGAGTGAAGAGCTCCAAATCAGAGAAGACGGCCTCCAACGGGTCCCCCGTAGATCATGGCGTCGGAAGGAACACCGGAGGAGGTGAGCAAGATGTCTCTGGCTGCCTCATGGAGTACAAAACGGCCGGAGACGCGAGGGGCCGCCCGGAAGACCGGGCCGAGAGGGCCCCCGGAAGAAGGCCGCTGGAGGAGAAGCGCCGCTGAAGAATAAAGGCCGCTGGAAGAAGGCTGACGACGGCGAGAAGGCCGCTGGAAGAAGGGAAGAAGCGGAGAAGCGGAGCGAGCGAAGCGGGAACGACGGCGAGCGGGAGAACTGGCGACGACGGAGCGAACTGGCGACGGCGGAGCGACGGCGGGCGAAGCGGGAACGACGGAGTGGAGCGGACGAATTGGCGACGGCGAGCGGAACGCGCGGAAGACCTAGTCGTGCGAGATCGAGAGGGCTGGAGCGGCAGAAGACCTAGTCCCTCTGATATCAAGTGAAAATCGGTAATTAGTTTGGTGATACCCTAAACCGGGCAACACATATTCATATATATAGATACACTAACACGTGACATATCACGTGGAATACATAATCTCGATATCAACAAATAAAAGCGAATATTCAACTGCGCCCTGTAGCTCATCCAACAGCTCCTGTATGTGGGGAATTCGGTACTTATCGGGGATCTCAGCTCACGGTAGTCCACACAGAATCTCTAGTTGTCATCCTTCTTACGAACCAAGAGAACCAGACTAGAGAAGGGGCACGCACTCGAATGGATGATGTCAGCCATCAGCATCTCGGCCACCGTGGCCTCTATAGCGATTTTTTGATCATGACAGTAATGATATGGGCGAACGAATACCGCGGATATCCCTGGCTGCAGAATAATGGAGTGATCCGAAGTCCGATTCGGGGGGAGCTTGCGTGGTGTGGCAAAAAAGGGAGTCATGCATGTCCAAAAGCCGATGAATGTATGCATGTAGAGCGGGCGGCGCTAGAGTGGCCGCCACCATCATGTTCCGCGGGAGGAGGCAAAAGTCTAGGTCGACCGTCCACGGAATGGAGCGCGTGCCTACGGGTGAGCGAGCCAAGGAGGGGTCCCCTTGCAGTAGGTGGGTGACGCCCAAAGACCATGGTTAGACGATCTCAGTTATGTTGGACGTCACCTAATGTGTGCAACCAAGCTACGCCAAGAATTGCGTCAAGGCCCCAAAGTCCGAAGATGTAGAAATTCGTCGTCCCGGAGTAAGACCCAATCGTGAGGAGCAGCTCCACGCAACGGCCCGCCGTTTGAGTGCGGCGTTTGTCGTCGAGGAACACATGAAAGCATGGGGCTGGCATCCCCGGAAGCTGTAGTTCTTTCACAAGGGTTGGGAGATGAAGTTGTGTCTTGCCCCATTATTGATCATCAAAAGCGCAGAGCGGTCGAGAAGGGAAGTCATCAGCTTCATGGTCAGGGCCCGGTCATGCCCCGCACTGAGTGGCAGGAGACCTCCAGGTGGTGGAGGAAAGTTGGAGGGATAACCTCAAGGTCGTCCACGTCTAACTACAAGGCCTCAAAATCGGTCACGCCAATGTCTTCATCTTTGCCTCCGAGAAGCATTTTGAAATCTTTGTTCGGACAGTCATGAGCGGGAGAGTAAGGCCCTTTATAGCGAAAACAAAGTCTCTTGTTGCGGAGGTCCAAATACCCCCGATGGGAGATCTTGGCAATGACAACTTGGCTCTGGGAGGTGTGTAGGCCGGCCCAAAATAGTGGGATTTGGCTACAAGACGAAGCGGAACTACTGGAGGCTTGAAAGAACCCGAGTAGAGGGCGAACAAGGTGATGGCAAATCGGTGGGACGAACTAGAGGAAAAGATTGTAAAATCCTCTTCTAAGTAATGAGCTTTCTCCATAGCCCGAGCTACAATAGTCGGGTCATGCACCCGCAGACGTGCCTGAATATGCGGTCGTAGGCCGGAAGAAAGGTACCCAAGTAGAGGTCCGCCGACAAACCTGGAACATGTGTGAGCCACCTCGATGAGATTATCGATATAAGAATCAACTTGTTAAAGAATATTAGGAAAAATGATGTATTGGTCCATTAATATGACCCAGGTAGGATTAGTGTTTTAGTCCCACATTGTTTGTATAACTGAGTCATCCTCTCCTCTCTCCTATATATTTGTACTCATACTTGTATTTTTGTATTCAAGAAGTATATACAAGGTTTGAACCACTTTTCTACATGGTATCAGAGGAAGCAATCCGGCCTTTTTTTTTTCTAACCGCCCAGACCTCCGCTTAACCGGGCGGCTTGTGTGTCGGCCTTCTTGCATTGTCTCTGCGGTTTCCTCTTCTCTACCCGCCTCCTTCCCTCTCTCTCGTGGATCCACCTCTTCTATCCCTTCTATGCTCCTCTTTATAGTCTTCCTCTCTCTAACTAGTGGACCCTACTCCCGTGCGGTTAGTTTTTGACTGAGGTGGGTTGCTTTCTACCCACTGCGGTTTTCCTTTCTACCCGTTGGGGGTGGTCTCTGCTTGTCGCAGGTTGCTACTTCTACGGTTTGATCTAACTGTCTGGCCTTGTTTGTTCAATTCACGGCGGCCTGCTTCTATCCGCTACGAACCGCTTTTCTGTCCACTGCGGCCTTCTCTCTCCTTGTCGTGCAGATTATTACCGCACGAAGTCTTCCCGCTTGTGTAAACCAGGAGTCTTCCCCGCTGCGGCCTCATCTCTTGTCGCACAGGCCTCTTGTGCGGGGTCGTCTTGTCGACTGGACTGTCTAGCCGCTCGTCTCTTATTGTCTGCCCGCTGCCTCATGTTTGTCTGCTAGCCTTGGCTGTTCGCGTTGATTGATTGCGACATCTCGTTTTCTCGGCTGTTCTTGTTACGGTCTCTTGCAGCACGGTCTCCTTGGCCACTCGTCTCTTGTCGCTGTCTCTTGTCGTCTTGGTTGTTCTCGTTTTCTCGGCTGTTCGCGCGGATCGTTTTTGCGGTCAGCCACTAGCCGCACGGTTTAAGTACATCCTCCTTCTAGTCGCTGCCAGCCGAGGATTCTAGCCGCAATTCTTCAAACCGATGCGGTCTTCTTTTAATCGCTGCGACCTCATGGCGTCTGAAAATTCTAATGCCTCTTTTGTTCTGCCTATTCGTGTTGCCGCATCTGTACCCAAGCTTCGTGATGAACTCTTGATTACTACTATTTCTCTCAGTGGGAAGTGAAATTTCGTGGAATGGGCACATTCGGTTCGACGCATTCTGCAGACGAAAGGCCTTCTTCATCACCTGACTCGGGTCACGCCGACCGCTCCCACCGATGAGTGGCTTCGTGATGACGGCTGGGCCCAATCTTGGCTGCTCAACTCCATGGACACCGAGCTCTATCGAATGGCTATGTACCATGACACGGCCAAGTCCATGTGAGAGGAACTTCATTCTTTTTACTCTGGGTAAAATAGTTTGCAACACTTATTCGGCATTATCTCGGATCTGCAGAACCTTGATCTCGGGGCTCCTGGAGATATGATCTCCTTTGTTGCTAAAGCCAAGATCCTAGTCGAGGCCTGGATCCAGCATCAGCCTCCCACGACTGATCTGACTGCTCGGCGGGCTCAGAAAGAAGCTGTCAGGATTGCGATGATGATGTCCCGAGTTCCCGCTCACCTGCACAGTGTTCGGGCTCAGATTCTTTCCTTCACTACCACCCCATCTTTCTTTGATGTGTGCTCTATGCTTCTGAAGGTCGCACCGCCCCAGGATGCTCCTGTCATTCCCTCCCCGGCTCTTCTACAGCACTCTACACCTACTCCGCCTGCTCGGGGGTCCTCAGTCCGTGGGGGACGTAACACGTCTCGGGGACGTGGCCGGTCTGGGAAGTCTCAGTTTAAGTGCACCTATTGTGGTCGGGATGGCCATCTTGAGGCCACCTGCTTCGCAAACATGGCCTGCCTCCACATCTTGCTGCTCCTACTATGGTTACTCCTCGTGCTGCTCTTGCCTCGGATTCTGCTGCATCTGCTCGGGCAGATATTGATGCTCCACGCACTCAGCTCCAACATCTGCAAGGGGTGATTTCTCGCTCGTCTGGCTCCGTCATATCTATTTCCAATGAAGGTATAGCTTGTCTCTCACAGAGCTCTCACTAGATAATGGACTCGGGCGCCACACATCATATTACCTCGCAATGTCCTTCGCACTATTCGATGACTGCCCACCCCAAGTTCATTACTGTGGCAAATGGTGAAACCACCCGTCTCTGGTGTGCTGATATACCCCTCACACCCACTCTCTCTCTGACTTTTGTTCTTCATGTTCCCGGTTCCCCATTTAACCTGCTTTCCGTTAGCCGCCTCACACAAGACCTTAATTGTTGTGTTACTTTCTCACATTTTACCTTTATTATGCAGGATCGGAAAACGTAGAATATCATTGGTAAGGGTCGGCTGTCAAATGGGCTCTGCCTCTTCGATGTTCCTCCTTCTGTTCTCTCTGTTGTCTCAACTATCGATTGACATCATCGTCTTGGGCATGCTCCTCTCCAGATCCTCAAGAAGGCCCTTCTGGATGTCTCCCTGCATGAGTTTTCTTGTGAATCTTGTATCTTTGGAAAACAGCATCGTGTTTCTTTTCCCTCTACCTGTACTCGGAGTGATACTCCATTCTATTTAGTGCATTCTGATATTTGGGGGCATTATAAAACCCCCAGTATGTTTGGCTATCGTTATTTTGTCATTTTTATTGATGATTATTCGCACTTAACCTGGTTATACTTACTCCGGGATCGTGCTAAACTAACCACTACATTTCGCACTTTCCTTAGCGAAATACGTACACAGTTCTCTTCTCCTCTAAAGGTTATTCGCACGGACAATGCCAGGGTATACACTAGTCGTACATTTGCGAACATATGCACCGAGTTCGATATTATACATCAGACTTCGTGTGCCTATACGCCTCAACAGAATGATGTGGCAGAACGAAAGAATCGTCATCTTCTTGATGTTACTCGATCACTCATGCTTCAAATACAGGTTCCTACTCGTTTTTTGAACTTTGTTGTTTATACGGCATGTCACCTCATCAATCGCATGCCCTCTTCTGTGCTCAACTATGCCACTCTGTTTAGCCTTCTCTTTGCGTCTCAATCCCCGTTTCCTCTCGCGTATCGTGTCTTTGGTTGTACTTGCTATGTTCATAATCTTGGTCCGACAACGGATAAGTTTGCTCCTCGGGCAAATAAATGTATGTTTCTCGGGTACTCTCGAACCCAAAAAGGATATGTGTGTTATTCTCCGACTAGTGACAAAATTATTGTCTCTGCTGATGTCACCTTTCGAGCAAGGTTGCAGATGTCGGATGTCGGACTCATGTCGGTTTGGGTTTTTTATGTCGGATGTCGGATTGCGGGGGATATATCGGGGACATTTCATAATGTCGGATTATAATATTATAATTATATATATATATATATGTATATTCCATAATTTTTTCATTTATTAATTATATTGTAATTATTTTATCTAATCAAGTGTAAACTAAAATTCATATAAGAAAGTTAAACTATTAACAATCATCTAATCAATTTATAATAAAAAAAACAATATTGCATACTTTCTATCATGTAATACAACATCACAAAATCATATTAAACTAAAAATATAATTGTACCTTATTCCCAAAATGTGAGTGCACTTCTCCACAAAATTTGCTACTCTAATATAAATCTATATATTATTTTCCTGCAATCAATGAACATATGAGTAAGACTAAGCGATATTAAAAATTAAAACATGACAAAAAAAATTAACTTAATAAAACTCACCTAAGTAATATCAAGTTTCTTGATCTGTTGGATAATCCTCGGAAGTGTAAATCATCAATGCATCATCAATGTCCTCCTCAGAACTCTCATCCTCATCCCTCTCCGGCATAGGCCGTTTTCCTTTTGATTTTGCCATATATACCTGCTTTAAAGCCGGCCTTGCACTTCTCCTAGAAGCAGAACCCACATCAACATCTACAATGTCCCCAATCTGAGACCTCACAGTGCTGAGGGGACGAGCCACAGAAGAGGAGAGGAGAGGAGAGGAAAATTGTCGAGAACCAGTGCCCTATATGCACTTGCCTGTGCTCTGATGCAGCAGATTAAAGAAAAAGCAGATGCAGCACTGCAGCATAGAGAAGGAAAACAGCCGAGAAGGAAAACCAAAAGCACCATATAGACTTAAAAATGAAGAGAAAACTGCATATGCAGGATTGCAGATGCTCTGATGCACCAAATAGCCAGTCGAGAAGGATGCAACACTACAAATGCTCTGATGCAGCACTGCAGATGCTCTGATGCACCACTGGCTAGTCGAGAAGGATGAAGACTTAGAAAAAGCAGATGCAGCACTACCATATAGACTTAGAAAAAGCAGATGCAGCACTGCAGATGCTCTGATGCACCAAATAGCCAGTCGAGAAGGATGAAGAGAAAACTAAGCCCTAATTATAAATTAAAAATGAAGATAAAACTCACAGTGCTGAGAGGACGAGCCACAGAAGAGGAGAGGAAAACTGTCGAGAACCAGTGCCGATAAAAAGACGGCCGACGAAAGCTGTCGAGAACCAGTGTCGAGAATTACCGGCGAATCAAAGAACCAGAGAGCCGTTAGCCGAAGGAGTCGGAAATCGCGAGAGAGTAAGAAATCGCGAGAGAGGGGGACTAGGGCAAGCCGAGGCGGAAGGTGATGAGTCGGGGGAGGAGGAGAAGATTTTAAAGTATATAATTAATTAATATTTATAAATTATAATTAAATAATTTTATAATTATTAACCTAAAAGATTTTAAAACGCCACAAAAAATATAGCGCCGCCATAACCCGCCATAGCGGGCCGACATGTCCGACATGTCGGCCGCCATTCTGGAAAACGCAAAAAATTCCATTTGCAGCGGTAACGTTGCGGTTTCCCCCAAAAAATGACATGTCGGCCGACATGTCGGACATGTCGGCCGACATCTACAAGCTTGCTTTCGAGAGACTCAATCATTCTACGACTCCTCTGCCACGGTTCCTTCTCTCTCCCATTCCATTCCTCGTCCGACTGTCCCCGTCACGCATCTCCACCACCTCTTCTTCTCACTCCTCTTCCGGCACCTGTTCCAACTCCACCACCCAAACCACCTCTTCTTCGTGTCTACACTTGTCGTACCCCAATTTCTGGAGCTCTACAACAGCCGTTCTTCACCATTGATGTCCTGCGGACTGACGATCCAGCATTAGCATTAGTCTCTACTGCTCACCCCATGGCTAATTAGCATTAGTCTCTACTGCTCACCCCATTAGCATTAGTCTCCACCTCTTCGCAAGTTTGCTCTCTCCCTCTCCTCCATTTCTATTTCTAACTCAGTGCATGAGACTCTTCTACATCCAGGGTGGCGTGCGGTCATGGAAGAAGAAATGACTGCTCTTTGGTCTAACCAGACTTGGAATCTGGTTTCTCTTCCTCCCGGTCATTCTAGTGTTAGTTGCAAGTGGGTGTTTGCTATAAAACATGCTCTGGATGGGGCAGTAGACCGGCTAAAGGCCCGTCTTGTGGCTCGAGGATTTACTCAACAACAGGGACTGGATTATGATGAAAACTTCTCTCTCGTTGCCAAGTTGAATTTTGTTCGGGTCCTGATCTCTGTGGTTGTACATCGTCACTGGCCGCTTAATCAACTGGATATTAAAAATGCCTTTTTGAATGATGATCTTCAAGAAACGGTCTACATGCATCAACCACCCGGGTTTGAGACCACGAGGGAGTCTCGTGTTTGTCATCTTCGGAAATATATTTATGGTCTCAAACAATCTCTCCGGGCGTGGTTTGAAAAATTTAGTATGGTTGTTCGTGATGTGGGATTCAAGCGCATCTCGGCTGATTTTTCTCTTTTCACACATCATCAATCAACTGGGACTGTCATTCTCCTGGTCTATGTGGATGATATCTTGATTACTGGTGATGACACCACAGGAATACTGCAAATCAAGCAACACTTGAACACCGTCTTTCAAACAAAAGATCTGGGGGCTCTCAGGTACTTTCTTGGACTTGAGGTGGCGAGACGGTCTGATGGTCTTGTGATGTCACAACGGATGTATTGCCCTGATCTCCTCCAAGATGTTGGCTACTTTGGGTGTAAACCTGTGGAAACTCCGATGGATGTCAACCATAAGTTATGTGCTCATAGGTCTGACTCTGACTATCTGTTTACGAACCCTGAGTATTATCGACGTCTTGTGGGAAAGCTGATATACCTAACTGTTACAAGATCTTATATCTCGTTTGTCGTTGGAGTGGTCAGCCGATTTATGCATGCTCCTCGGATTTTTCATCTCCAGACAGTAGAACGCATCCTCAGATATTTGAAGACAGCTCCTGGACAAGGATTGGTATATAAGACATCCTCTTCTCTATCTCTTGTTGCATACTCAGATGCGGACTATGCGGGCTCCCTGGATGATCGACGTTCCACTACAGGCTTTTGGACCTACTTGGGGGGACTCTTATCACTTGGCGTAGCAAGAAGCAATCTGTAGTTGCTCGCTCTTCTGCTGAAGCTGAGTATCGTGCAATAGCAGCCATTGTATCTGAACCCACCTGGCTTGAGGGTCTACTTGGTGATTTGGGAGTCATTTTATCCTCACCGACAACCTTGTTTTGTGATAGTCAGGCTGCAATTCACATTGCGAAGAATCATGTGTTTCATGAGCAGACCAAGCACATTGAAGTTGATTTCCATTTCGTTCGTGAAAAGGTCCAATTAAAGAAGTTAGAGTTGGAGCATGTTTCTGCGTCAGGGCAAGTTGCCGACATTCTCACCAAGGCATTACCACGACAAATATACCATCAGTTCTTATCCAAGCTGGGTGCCTACGACTTGTACGCTCCAACTTGCGGGGGAGTGTTAAAGAATATTAGGAAAAATGATGTATTGGCCCATTAATATGGTCCATGTAGGATTAGTGTTTTAGTCCCATATTGTTTGTATAGCTGAGTCCTCCTCTCCTCTCTCCTATATATTTGTACTCATACTTGTATTTTTGTATTCAAGAAGTATATACAAGGTTTGAACCACTTTTCTACACAACTGAATTCGTTTGATGAACGTTGCTTAAATGAACGGGTTTTCGGAATAATACGTGTCATAACACCGAAGTAGCTCGTCTTTGAGGGAAGCCAATGATAGAGTAGGAATGGATTGGGGCAACCAACGAACCCAATGGAGGGTTGATGTAACCCGAAACCTAGGGTTGTAGTTTTAAAATATAATATTGCGACCTTTTAAAGTTAATGCGGCGCGGGAGACTTTCGCGGGCTATTTTTGAACGAATAAAACGATCAAGACGCCGCGCACGAACGTAAACGCTATCGCACGAACATAAAACGTCATGAAACTAAATTCCACAGGCACAAAATACGAAGGCGGACATACACAGCAATGGAAAATGAACGATAATTAGGAGATAAAGAAACTGGGGCAAGCTCTTTAATTAACTACTTGTTTAAATATTAGCAGAACGTTGGATTGAGAGCAGGGGAAGGGCGAGGTATACCATGGGGAAGTAGCAACGGCTGGAGAGCTTCCTGGACAACGGTGACTGGACTGAGGGTTGGCCGGAACAGCTAAGAAATCCCAGCCAGGATTCGGGCAAACCAGGGGAATCACTGGAGAAGTGGTCAGCCGTTCCTGTCGAGAGCTGGGAGGTGGCGTCGAGCAACTGGAGGGAGAAGCCAGGTCGAGGTGTTGTTGAAGCCGACCGTGGAAGCTGTGGAAGGAGGCGACAGAGAGCTTTTCTGGGAGATTTCCGTCGGCAAGACGACTGGCGGTGGCTTGAGCGACGAAGGCTCGATCGACTCTGGGACTGGCAGGGGAGTACTCGCCGGCTCTTGGGAGGAGTCCAAAGGCGGCGCCGGAGCCTTGGAGGGAGGAAAAGGTGGCGTCGAGCGATTCCGACGGGAGAAGAAGTACGGGAAGGGGATATCGGGATGTGCAGCTGGAGAGGAAACCGAACCAGAGAAAATTCTCAGTTCAGTTTCTTTTTTCCAAGCCGGGTCTATAGGAAGGGGGGCTGATTTTATAAGAGGAGGAATTAGGGTTTGTTTTTAGGAATAATGGGCTTTGGTGGTGGGCTTTCCAAATGGGTAAAAATATGGAGTGTTTGAGTTGGGCTTTTGCTAATGACACAAATGTTTGGCTCTATAAGGTTGGGAGGGGGGCAAAACTAGAAGTATTTCCCAAATAAAAACCTTATCTCAGATTTTGGAAATTAATATATAATTTTGGATAACTAATTATTATAAGCTTGCGCTAAGCTAATCTACCACCTAAGTTACCGGACCTATGCATTTAGGGTCACGTTGGCCGGTCACACCAACGAGCCAAACAAAAATTGCGCGAAAGCGTGCGCGATACAAAATTACATCAAAAGCGCTAATACGTGCGCGATACAACTTGACACTACACCATAATCCAAAAATGCGAAAAAACGTGTGCTACAATAATAAAAGACACGTGCGAAAAAACAATATTAATAACGACGCGACACGGGTTGCATCAATTCTCCCGGGGTTGAAAGAGCTTGACCCCGACGAGACTCGATGTAACCTGCAAGTAGAAAGTCCAAGCGTCGATCAAAAAGATGTTGCATACTGTCTTGCTGATGTCATGGCTGTGACCTAAAACCCGCAAGTAACCTCTCATCCCAAAATCTCACAATCCATTAGTCAAAATCTCATGTCAAATATTTAAATAAACAGTAATTATTAGAGCTTTCAGAGGATGACAGAGGCAGTGTGTGGGGAAAACATGTGCCAGTAGGGAAAACAGGAAGCAAGTGGGATCAGCCCGTAGAATCAGTAACTCATAACGCAGCATACTCTCGTCTGTTAGACACCTACGAACGTCTGCTAGACCCGGCTCGACTACCGTCCTAATTTCGCCCAACAACGTCCCACTCGAGTCACAAAATTTTAAGAAGATCCCAATTTGACCGTGTAAAATTTTCCAAAAAAATCCTTTGAAGCGAGTGTCCCGATGGGGAGTGAAGTATTGAAGTATCGTCTCGACTCTCTCGAGACGAGTAGACCTAGAAGTTTCAGACCTCGAACGACAGTGAGGTGGTAGTATAACATGCTCGTCTACAACTAAAGAGAAGTGATGTGGACTAAAAGCGTGATCGTCGAATACGAAGTCGATGAAAGGTAGTGCCTCGGTGGCCTCAGGTGAGGGACCACCGAACACAATGTCTGTGGACTCAAGGGTTTGTGGCGGTAGTGGGCTAAGAAAGTCAGGACACAAGACGCACGAGTCCATGTCACCCAAGATGAGGGCTTCATCACTAACCAACTTCTCTGGGAGAAGAGAAAGCGATGATGTGTCATCTGAGGCGAGTGACACATCACTAGTACGTCCTCCCTGGAGTGGGGCCTCAGGAAACAACTCGGCGACTGAAGGATGTGAGTCAGTCGGGGAAAGTGGACACATTATGTCAATCGGGAGGAAGGAAGGAGGAGGAAAGAACTCATCTTCCTGGAGCAGGGGCTCGGGAAGAACATCCTCGATCAAAGGGGGTGCTAAAGCGGGGACAGGTGGAGGTGCGACTTCAGTTGGGGTGGAAAAAATAGGTAGAAGTCCTTCTTCCTGGAGCAGGGGCTCAGGAAGGACATCCTCGACTGAAGGGAGTGTTCTAGTGGAGACACGTGGATTCACGACATCAGTCGAGGTGATAAATATAGGAGGAAAATTTTCTTCCGGGAGCAGGGGCTCCGGAAGAATCTCCTCGACTGAAATGAGCGTCACAGTGGGGGTGGGTGGAGCTAAAGTGCTTGTCGTGAAACTGAGGAGATGTGTAGGACTAACGAAACACCTAACCTCAGGTTCCACTACGTGATATGAAGTGGGAAGATATGCAGGAGCAGCATAATACGTGCGCGTTGTCACCTCCAGGTTGTGAACAGAGGTGCACAACCCACGCAAATTATGTTGGACGTCGGCAGTGACGCACTCAACATCTTTCTTCAAAGCTTTAATGCGCGCATCTAAATCACACATCATTTTTTTAAACGAAAATTTCTAAACTTCGAATTTTGAAAACGACCGGCGCTCGACTATCCCACGATAGGAGTGAGATATCTCAGCAGCCACACCAAACTAATGTAACCCAAAACCTAAGGCTGTAGTTTTAAAATATAAAATTGCGACCTTTTAAAGTTAATGCGGCGTGGGAGACTTTTGCGGGCTATTTTTTAACTAATAAAACAGTCAAGGCGTCGCACACGAACGTAAACGCTATCGCACGAACATACAACGTCATGAAACCAAATTCCACAGGCACAAAATACGAAGGCGGACATACACAACAACGGAAAATGAACGATAATTAGGAGATAAAGAAACTAGGGCAAGCTCTTTAATTAACTACTTGTTTAAATATAAGCAGAACGTTGGATTGAGAGCAGGGGAAGGGCGAGGTATATCATGGGAAAGTAGCAACGACTGGAGAGCTTCCTGGACAACGGTGACTGGACTGGGGGCTGGCCGGAACAGCTAAGAAATCCCAGCCAGGATTCGGGCAAACCAGGAGAATCACTGGAGAAGTGGCTAGCCATTCCCGTCGAGAGTTGGGAGGTGGCGTCGGGCAACTGGAGGGAGAAGCCAGGCGGAGGTGTTGTTGAAGCCGACCGTGGAAGCTGTGGAAGGAGGCGACGGAGAGCTTTTTTGGGAGATTTCCGTCAGGAAGACGACTGGCGGTGGCTTGAGCGACAAACAAGGCTCGATCGGCTCTGGGACTGGCTGGGGAGTGCTCGCCGGCTCTTGGGAGGAGTCCAGAGGTGGCGGAGGAGCCTTGGAGGGAGGAAGAGGTGGCGTCGAGCGATTCCGACGGAAGAAGTACAAGAAGGGGATATTGGGATGTGCGGCTGGAGAGGAAACCGAACCAGAGAAAATTTTCAGTTCAGTTTCTTTTTTCCAAGCCGGGTCTATAGGAAGGAGGGCTGATTTTATAAGAGGGGGAATTAGGGTTTGTTTTTAGGATGAGCTTTGGTGGTGGGCTTTCCAAATGGGTAAAAATATGGAGTGTTTGAGTTGGGCTTTTGCTAATGACACACATGTTTGGCTCTATAAGGTTGGGGGGGGGGCAAAACTAGAAGTATTTCCCAAATAAAAATCTTTTGTCATATTTTGGAAATTAATATATAATTTTGAATAACTAATTATTATAAGCTTGCCCTAAGCTAATCTACCACCTAAGTTACCGGACCTATGCATTTAGGGTCACGTTGGCCGGTCACACCAACGAGCCAAACAAAAATTGCGCGAAAGCGTGCGCGATACAAAATTACACCAAAAGCGCTAATACGTGCATGATACAACTTGACGCTACACCATAATCCAAAAATGCGCAAAAACGTGTACTATAATAATAAAAGACATGTGCAATAAAACAATAATAATAACGACGTGATGCGGGTTGCACCAAGGGTCGTGCCCTCCAAGTAGATGGTCACAAGGGGAATCCTTTAGACCTCGAGGGTCCCCTAGAGGTCAAAGTACTGCTCCGTGCGGGTCAACCAAACCATGGGGTCGGTTCCATCGAACACGGGAATGTCGAGTCGAAGAAGGCGGGGGCTGATTGGTCACCTAAAGTCGTAGAAAACCCCATCTGGCCCGGTGCACTGCCGGTAGAGGCAGAAAAGGGGACCGAGTGGCTGATGGAGAAGGTGGGATAGCCGTCCGATTAGAGAGGAGAGAGTGAATCTCCCGTACGGCGACTTGGATATCGGAGAGGGTGGTGTCCACTTGATCTATGCAGCTGAAATGTCCCTCGATCGAGGGTGGAGTGTCTTTGTCACAAGCCATACGACACATGAAGGGCATACGCGACAGCGGAGGAGGAAGTTGAATCAGGTGACGGAAGAAAACATTTGTACTACGGTTTGCGACGGTAACGGCAATGGAAGCAATGTAAAAACCGGAGGAAAAGGCGAGGGTCATGACAGCGTGGAAGCAGCGGTGCGGAAGCCGCGACTGGCGGATACGGCGAGAAGGCGGCAGCGTCGATGGCAAAGTCCGTCTGGACATGGAAACAACGACTTGTTGGAGACACTAGGGCGACGAACGAACGAGCAGAGGCCGGTGGTGCGCAAAATGACAAAAGGAAGGCGCGGCGTGCGATGGGCAGGCAGATCAAATGTTAGATACTAGACAACTAGGGCAGCGGGTTACGCAGGATCGTATTCCCCTCCAAAATCATTAAACTTCTAGGTAATACATGCATAAGTCCAAACAAAATACCCCTCCTCATATATATAGTAAGGTTTAAAGACAAAGGAAGAATAATAAAAGACATAACGCACAATAATAAATAACAACAATAATAAAGGCATAAGGTCGTCTATCTGGTTCTCAAGCCGCGCATATATCCCATGCACGCCTAGTGTACACTCGTGCATAGCGCTTGTCGATGATGGGATCTTCCGCACTAGTATCATGTTCATTGTAAGTGCTCTTAATCAACAACCATCTCACCTCATAGCCACAATTATAAAATTTCAAAAAGAGCACTTTTTCACTAGACATGCCAAGCCACACGGGTACTATAAACTCGTGTTACCTCCCGTTTACACAGACACGCATGCTTACACGGGGAACTCAATTTTCACAAGAAACTCTTCAATATATGAATACGGCTAAAAATCCACCTGTGTCCCATGTCGTGTCAATAGACATTTGATTTTGGTTCTGCTATAGGTCGTGTTACTGCTCCGTTACCTAGTGAACTGTTCAATAAGGCAGAACACGAAGGACGACACAACTTTGTTAGAAGCTGTGTCTGTTTAATTTATTAAAAAAACGAAAAGTGAAATTTTGACATCCTTCTGTGAATCATCTTTTCCCCACTTCTACCGCTGCACCCCTCTTCAAGAACCTTCACAAAAATCATTGATCTACACTCTCGTGTGCTCCGACTTCACTTTTTCTTACGAAATCATTCTCCTCACGCCTCGATCTACATTCTAAGGTAAAAATCCCCCTGATCTTTTCACTATAGATGAGATTTTTCTACTTCTAGGGTTGATGTTTAGCCTTGATTTCTTCAAGAAATTTATTTTTCAATTTGTAACCATAGGCAGTGTTGTGGATATCGGCCGACATGTCCGACATGTAGGCCGACATGAAGGTTTGGGAGCAAAAATGACACAAAACCGGTACAAATTTTATGTGTGGCGTTTTGAAAATAGCGGACCAACATGTCGGTTTTAACCGACATGCCGGCCCCAAAAAACGCCCATATCGGGCGTTTTTTTTTAAGTTAATTTTTTTTATTTAAATATTTGTTTTATTTTTTATTAATGAAATGTGCGGGGTCGGGCTACTGTTTTATCTCCCCCGACCCCGCTCATTTCATTTCATCCCGCTCTGCCCTAGCTCTCCCCGTCGCTTCTGCCCTAGCTCTCCCCGTTGCTCCTGCCCTACTCTCCCGCGCACGCCGGCGGCACTATCTCTTTGGTTCTTTCTTCTCCCTGCTCGCTGGTGCTTTCTGGTTCTCTGGTACTCTCTAGCTCGTTGGTGTTCTCCCTCTCTCGCGCGCTATCGGCACTATCTCTCTAGTTCTTTCTTCTCTCTGCTCGCTGGTGCTCTCTGGTTCTCTGATTCTCCAGTTATCTGGTGCTCTCTAGCTCGCTGGTGCTCTCCCTCTCTCGCGCGCTGTCGACACTTTATCTCTCTGGTTACTTTCTTCTCCTTGCTCGCTGCTGCTCTCTGATTCTCTGGTTCTCTGGTGCTCTCTGATTCTCTGGTTCTCTGGTGCTCTCTAACTCACTGATGCTCTCCCTCTCTCGCGCGTTGTCGGTACTTTATCTCACTAGTTCTTTCTTCTCCCTGCTCGCTGGTGCTTTCTCAACTGGTTCATTCTTCTCCCTACCTCCCCATCTCATTTTATCGCTCTGCATTTCGTTTTTTGTGTGTGTTGGTTGTAGTGCTAGCTGTCGGCTGTAGCATGGTGGCTGCCTTGTGGGTTATTACTGGTGGCTACTGACCCATTTAGTTGTTGGTGGCTGCCCTGTTGCTTTATTTGTCTTATTAGTTGCTGATGGAAGCTTGCATTGATTGCCCTGTGCATGCTCTCTGGGCTAGAAGAAAGAACCAGAGACATGTTGTCGGACATGTCAGTCCGCTATTTTATTTGTGGCTGCCTTGCTGGTTGTAGCATAGTGGCTGCGTTGTTGCTTTATTTATCTAATTAGTTGTTGTTTTATTTTTATTTGACACGTTTATTAATCAACAAATGATTTAAAATGCCCTTATTAATATTTATTTATCCAACTTCATTTTGCAATCAATGATGCATGTATATCCAATCACATTTGTAGTTGCTATGCTGCTTTGTGTCTTTTAATAAATAAAATGTGAGATACTTTGAAAATTTGAATGATACTTGAATGTTTTGTTCATTTTGTTGGATACTTTGAAAGTTTGAATGATAGTTATAACTTTGTATACTAGTATACTACTGAGAATGCAAAATGTTGTCGGACAAATAAAATATTGCGTGGATAATATAAAAGATATCTGAAGATCTAACGATCTAATTAAGATATGGGTTTTATGATGTTGATTTTTTTCAACTAGTAATTTTTCTCATGATGTAGTCATGTAAAATATTTTTTCATTTCATCTAACTAATATTATTTTCATTTCTTGCCCTATTAGAATGGCTTCTTCTGCTGATTCAAGTGAGGTTCCCGTATCACTGGTATCAACCGGTAGAGATCCGTTCTGGGCATTTGGTGAGAAGTTGATTGCAAACGACACCAACCGAATCAAATGCAACTACTGCAAGCAGACAGTGAATGGCGGAATTACACGTTTCAAGCATCACTTGGCTGGGTGGAAGGGTAATGTTAAGTCATGCCATCAGGTTCCCGCCGACGTTAAGGCTAAAGCGGATTCGACCCTAAACTCAAATTTAGAGAGTAAGAGAGCTAAAAGTGCTAAATTTCAAGCAATCTTGAATGGGGTGGTTGTTGGAGGAGTCCATGATGATCAAGAAGAGGACACTAGCATACGTAGGAGCACAGGTTCAAATGGTCCAATGGACCAATTTGTTCATTCAGCTGCCAAGTCTACCAAGGGAAAAGATTCCCAACAGAGCACGATAGAGAGTAAGTACAAAAAGAAAGCCAGAGATGATGTTGTCGTGTACATAGGTAGATGGGCATATGAAAACGGGATCCCGTTTAACGCCATATGTAATTCATCCTTTCAGCAAATGGCTCATGTCATAGGGTTATGCGGACATGGGATGAAGATCCCAACATTTTATGAGTTGAGAGACAAAATTTTGCGAGGGGAGGTGGAGAGGACGAAGGAGATGTTAGGCATATTCACGCAGACCTACAAATTGAATGGTTGCACTATCATGACCGATGCGTGGACAGATCGAAAGGGTAGGAGCGTGATGAATATCATGATACATTGTAGTTCCGGAGTGTCATTCTGGCTTTCGAAGAATGTCTCCTCCTCCACACACAATGGAAAGTTCATCTTTGACTTCTTGGATGAGGCGATTGATAGCCCTGAGAGCACAGTATCTTGCAGATTGTGACGGATAGCGCGTCCAATAATATGGCTGCTGCAAAGCTTATGGCTTTGAAAAGACCTACGATTTTTTGGACTTGTTGTGCGGCTCACACTATTAATCTACTGTTACAAGATATAGGAAAATTGAAGCCAATAAAGAGTGCTATCTCCTTAGGCCGCCAACTCTCTATATTCATCTATGATCACACCATCTCGCTCGACATATTTAGAGAGTCAACAAAGGACTTGGACTCTCATGAGCTTATTCGACCAGGTGTGACTAGATTCGCTACAGCATTTCTATCTTTAGAGAGCATCTTAAAGAAGAAGAATCAATTGAGGGGTTTATTCACATCTGCAAAGTGGGCTGCAACAAAGTTGGCCAGTAGTGGCGGGGGAAAGCAGGTAAAACTATTGCTTCTTTATTCATTTCATTTAAAATATATGTTTTGAAAGTTTCTCTTTTATAGTATTTTCTTAATATTTTATTTTGCATATGGTAGAATGCAATGATAGTGATGAGCGCTAGATTTTGGGTGAATGTCGAGCTGGTTGTTGGTATATTCACACCATTTGTGAAAGTTTTGAGAAGAGTCGACGGGGATACACCATCCATGGGGTGGTTATATGGGGATATCAAAAAAGCTAGGGAAGAGGTTGTTGTAGTTCTCGATCACCAAGAGAACAAATATCTTCCTATATGGAAGTTAATTGATAGCAGATGGGAGAAGAAGATGAGCAGCCCTCTGCACCTTGCAGGTTATTACTTAAACCCAAATTTTTATTATTTTTGTCGAGTGGAGATTGAACAGTCCTCTGCACTTTGCAGGTTATTACTTAGATCCATATTTTTATTATTCTCATCGAGTGGAGATTAAGGCTGACGGAAGGTTTATGAGTGGTTTTGTTGAGTGTCTCTCAAGGATATATAGGAAAGATCCTTCTACACAGGATCACATCAGTGCTGAGTTTGATGTTTACCAATACCAACAAGGGTTATTTGGTAAAGAGATGGCAAAGAGACAGCTACAAAATCTCAACTTAAATCCAGGTACATTTTAATATATATATTTATTAACAATAATGATGTATTTATTTATAATAAATGAATAATTAATACATTGTGTTGTCATTTTAATTTTCACAGTACATTGGTGGCGGCTTAACGGTGCTGATACGCCGTACCTTAAAACTATGGCCATGAAAATTTTAAGTCTGACTAATTCATCTTCTGACTGTGAGAGGAACTGGAGAACCTTCGAGATGGTATACATTAATTTAGTTATGTAGTTAAACATTAATATTTTATTATATGATTGTATGCATTATTTAACTCTTTTTAAAAATTTACAGATACATTCTAAAAATAGAAATAAACTTGATAGCAAGAGATTGAACGATTTAGTATTTGTAAAGTTCAATGTTTTGCTGAAGTCGAAATATTCAGAGACATCTCGGGATCCATTGGCAGCTAAGAATGTTGATTCTGGAATGGTACAAGAGTGGATTGTGAATGTGATCCTGAGGAGGATGAAGATGAAGATGACGATGATGAAATCTTTCCTGGAGAGGGGCTGACATGGGCGTAAATTGGCAATATAGTCGACGTTGATCATGATGAAAGGAGACCTCAAAGATTAGCTACAAGAAAAGAAGTGGCAATTAGTTATCAAAGAAGGGGAAAGAGAAAAATATCTGAAGTGGACGAGGGAGATCTAGAGAGTTCATCGGATGAAGATCATATTCTATCTACTCTGCCGACTATAGATGGGTTTTTAAGTGATGAAGAATGAGGTATGTTTGAAATTTGATTTTTGAAATTTTAATCTTAAATTCACTAGTTTTACAAATTTTCATCTTTAAAGTGTTATATGTTAAATGTTACATATAGCTTTTAATATTTAAAAATTCAATAAGTTGTAGAATAGGTAGTACTGTGACATGAATAAAAATTAAAAAATAACATTTAATTACATATATAATTAATTAAATATTAAAATCCGATATATGAAATATCTCTGATATATCCTCCGATATATAAAAAACTGACATGAAAACCCAAACCGACGTGTCCCCGACATCCGACATCTGCAACATTGACCATAGGGTTTACACACTTGAAATTGAGTGATTTTTGCTGCAATCACTATGTCTTCTTCCTGCTAGCATTTAAGGCGACGCAGCTCCAATCCAAGAGGTATCAAGAATGTTGAAGCATTGATTGGGACGTCTTAAAGCAATTACATTTAGCAGGTGACGTTCGGAGATTGATCTCTCATAGTAAGGGGATGAATTTTTCGCTATTGACGAAGTTGGTTATGGGGAGCTGACACTCGAATTCCTATCTACCTTTTCCATGACTTCAACTTATTTCATATCAGAAGAAAATTTGTTAACATATGCTATTGACGTCACCATTTCATTTCATGTCACTGGTTGCATCTACACAGTCACTTTGTGTGAGTTTGTTGTTTTTCTTCAGATATATGACGCAGAATTCCTCAATAGTCCACTATATCATCAACTCCATTATGAACTCCTTAATACCACTTCCCCGTTATAGTACGTTATAGTACGGAACAGAGACGCGCCTGATTTTGTCTATGAAGCAAAGCGATCTAAAGTTTCTTCCTTGCATACCACATCCCCATACTACCTCCATCACCTATTGAGCCACACTTTGAGTGAGCGTGGAGAGAACTCTGGAGTAGTCAGTCATAGCGATATCTTATATCTTTATAGTATGACAGAGTGTTATCCATTGCATTTATGATTTCTCCTTGCCACCTACATTTGTCATCAGGTAGAACACGATCAGGTAGGCAGTAGGCTCCATTTGTGTTTCCTCATATATCACAAGACTGATTAGAGATATGGACTTGTTTGATAGCCTTCCACAGATGGTTGTAGTTGTTCGCACTGTTCCTATTACTATGGCTACTCTTCAATCTTTACAGATATTACAATTGCGCCTGGATGCACAAAGACCAATTTACAACGTTGCAGGAAGCGAGCCATCCCCACATTCTGAGGCAGAGCATGATGCTCATTCTGACCCGATGTAGATCCTGATTTTCATTATTCACCTCATGGTGAATCTTAATCCTAAACTGCACAGCAGGTCCATGATGAACAATTCAAGTCTTATGCCTTCATTAGGATGGACATGACACATCGACTTGGAAGGATAGAAGTAACCAGGAGGTGATGTTTGATATTTTCTCTCATATTGACTGTAACGAGGAGGAAATATTGCACAATCAGCACGAATTACATTAGTCATATGAGCAGGTTCATTATATTGCAAAGGAAGCATATCTTGGATCAACTTGAGAACACTAAAAATGCTAGGATGTGAGCCCATTGACTATCCCATTGAGACCAAACATGGTAAAGATGATGGCAAACCCATCAAAGATATTGCCATCTACTAGTGATTAGTGGGTTCACTCATTTATTTCTCTCAAACTACGTTTGGTACTTCAAATGTTGTTAGTCTTTTGAGCCAGTGAATAGAAAGACTACATGTTATTTTTATTAGAATTCCTAATTACTTGTGAGGCTACCACAAAAAAAGAATTCTACTCTCCAAGACAAATAACAATTCCACTAGTAATGGGAATAGAGAATTACATGATGCAAACTGAGTTGGATCTATGGCGGATAGATGTTCTACTTTTGACATTATAATTTTGTTGGTGAAAATCAAATAATACGGAGAATTAAGAAGCAAACAATTATTGTCCAATCCAATACAAAAGTATAATATGAGGTCATGCCTTTGATATTTGTGCAGGTCATACAAAACGGAGAACTTGATTACACTAGAAATGGAAATCGGGATACAAACTCATGAGGTATGCTCACGCCTAGCTTTTGAGGGTTGGTTTCCTCTTGAAGCCCCTCTTCCAAAATAGAGATCAAAACGTAGAAGTTCTAAACTACCTCTAAGACTCCCCTCCACTCCCTCATGTAGGCGAGACTCGGTATACATCAAATATTACCAAAATGTCATTAGGTTACATAGGCAAGAAGAAAACACGTGTGAGATTGACGACAGTGCTCGGCGCGGCAGTTGTGCGCCTGGGAAGTCTTATTTGCTTCAGTGCAAGAGTATAACTCAGAGCTAACAACTATTTCTTCAAATTATTATTCACAAACCTTTTTGTTAGTCTAACACAAAAGAGCTGGTTTTATACAATTTTCAAGAATAAAAAGAAGAACAAGATAAAATAATTTCTATGACAATCTTTGCAAATGTGTTAGTCTATCCTAATGATCGATTGTTGTCTTTTACTTTTTTCTTCGACTCCTTTTTTTTATTCTAAATTTTTCAGTTTAATTTATTTTCTTCTTGTTCTTGGTGTTGGGCAGTGAATTGTGTACATGAAAAAAATGGGAGTTGCGGAGATGAGAATGCTTAGGTGGATGAGTGGACACACGAGTCTGGATAAAATTAGGAATGAATGTATCAGAGATAAGACAGGAGTAGCGCCAATTACAGAGAAGATGCGAGAAGCTCGACTAAAATGGTTTGGACATGTACAAAGGAGACTGTTGAGACTATTAAAGGCACCTGTTAGGCGTTGTAAGAGTCTAGCCACTAGACATGTTAAACGAGGGAGGGGTAGACCAATAAAGACCTTGGAATGAAACTATAAGGAAAGACATGATGTACTTAGGGATTAGTGAGTGTAGAGAAAGGTCCAAACCTGGTATATGCTTCTTGAATACCAAAAAACAAGTATGAGTACAAATATATAGGAGAGAGGAGAGTAAGATCAAGCTGTACAAATAATGTGAGACTAAACACAAAATTCTACATGGGCCAAGTTAATGGGTCAATACATTATTTTTCCTAGTATTCTCTAACACTCCCCCACAAGCTGAAGCGTACAAGTCGTAGGCACCAAGCTTGGACAAGAACTTATAGTAAAGACGTTGCGGCAGGTGAGGAGAGCTTGAATCCTAGATCATCAAGGAGACCCTCAAGCTATGTGAGCTCAGACACAACTGTTGCCATCGATCGATACTCGGCCTCAGTAGATGAGCAAGCAACCATGGGTTGTTTCTTGCTGCGCCATGTAATAAGATGTCTTCCAAAGTAAGTGCAGTATCCACTTGTGGAACGACGGTCATCCAACGAGCCAGCATAATCAGCATCAGAGTATGCAATCAGAGATAAGGGAGACGAAGAGGGCTTGTATACAAGTCCTTGTCCAGGAGCAGTTTTCAAGTATCGAAGAATAAGCTCGACTGCCTGAAGATGAGAGATACATGGCTCATGCATGAATCGACTGACAACTCAAATCACAAATGATATATCAGGTCTCGTAACAGTGAGATATATCAGCTTTCCCACAAGATGACGATAATACTCAGGATTCGGAATGAGCACATCAGTCTGAGGCATGAGCGCAAAGCTCGTGATTGATATCCATGGGAGTATCAGCAGGCTTGCATCCAAAATAGCCCGCATTATGAAATAAGTCAAGACAATACTCTCTGAGATAACACAGCCCATCAGGTCTCTGAGTCACTTTGAGACCAAGAAAATATCAAAGGCTTCCCAGATCCTTTGTTTGAAACACAGTCGCCAGATGCTGTTTGATCATTCGTATTCCTGGAAGATCGTCTCCTGTAATAAAAATATCATCCATATATACCAAACAAAATCACTGTGTTCGTTGGACAATGACAAGTGAACAGTGAGAAATCGACCGAACTCTGAGTGAACCCAACAGTACTAACGGTCTTACTAAATTTATCAAACCATGCTCGAGGAGACTATTTGAGACCATAAAAAAACTTCTTCAAACAAGAGACTCCCCAGTGGTCTCAAACCCGGGACCATGTTTGACGGCAAACACCCACTTACATCCCACATAAGATTGTCCAAGAGGAAGCGGGACCAGATCTCAAGCGTGGTTTGCCCAAAGAGCAGAAATTTCCTCGTTCATAGTCACCTGCCACCGGAGATGTTGGAGAGCCTCCTGCACAAAATTAGGGGTGGAAATAGAGGATAAAAAAAGAACACTTTGTCGGAGTTTCGGAGAGAGGCGGTGAAAAGAGACATAGTTTGTCATCGGGTGGGCAGTGGAACCTGTTGTCGAATACGCAGGCTGCAAAACATCACTAGAAGAGGGCATCTCCCGTAGGGTAGTAGATGAAGAAGGACGTCGAGTGTACACACGGATGATAGGTGGTTTAGGTGGGATTGGTGTGGGAAGGAGAGGTGGAATGTTTGAATGAACAGGGATAGCAGGCCGCGGAAGAGGTGGCGGAAGTGGAGAATCAGCTGCTTGAGAGTAATATGGCTGATCTTTGAGAAAGGTGACATCAACAGAAGTAAAAACCTTGCGATCCTTGGGAGAAAAGCAAACGTAGCCCTTCTGAGTCCGAGAGTAACCCACAAACATATATTTAGTGGCACGTGGAGAAAGTTTGTCAGTGGACGGGTCAAGATGATGAACAAAGCACACGCAGCTAAACACACGAGGGGTGATGGAAAAAGAAGGTTTTGAGGGAAAAAGAAGATTGAAGGAAACCGCAAAATCGAGAATAGAGGAAGGCATGCGGTGTATGAGAGTGTAGGCGGTAGAAACCGCAAAATTCCAATATTGTTTAGGAACATTCATTTGAATCATAAGAGAGCGAGTGACCTCAAGCAGGTGACGATTCTTACGTTCAGCAATGCCATTTTGTTGGGGGGTATAGTCACACGAGGTTTGAAGGATGATCCCAAACTCAGTACATAGGTGTGCAAAGGCATGACTAGTGTATTCGCGGGCATTATCGGTGCAAAGAGTTTTAATTGTAGTGGAAAATTGTTTGCAAGTTTCAATGAAAAAAGTACGGAATACACCAGGTAATTCAGAGCGGTCACGAAGGAGATACAGTCAGGTCACCCGAGAATAGTCATCTACAAATGTGACAAAGTAACGATATCCAAAAACACTAGCAATTTTGCAGGGTCCCCAAATATCAGAGCGTACTAGATCAAAGGGAGAAGGACTCCGAGTTGTATGTGGTGAGAACGTAGACCGATGATGTTTCTCATAGATACAAGACTCACACGTGAACTCTTAGAGAGACACTTCGGGGAGAGATTTTCTGAGTATGTTTAGAGGAGAGTGACCAAGACGTCGATGCCAAGCAACAGAACTAATAGAGGACAACGCCGATGGAGCAAAGGGGTCAAGGATATAGATACCATTCGACAGATGGCCTTTTCCGATAATAGACTGCGTCTTGCAATCCTGCACCACACACAAGTTGGAAGAAAAAGTTACATCATAATCAAGATCAGTAGTGAGACAACCAATAGAGAGAAGGTTGAAAGGAGAGCCCAGAACATGAAGGGCAGAGCGAAGAGTGATGGAGGGAGTAAGGTGAATATCTGTCGCGCCAGAAACAGGAATGGTGTCCCCACTAGCAACAGTGATGAACTTGGTATGCACAGAGTTCAAATATTGTGGTGGTTTTCGTGCAGTAATATGGTGAGAGCCCCCGGAATCCAAAATCCAGGATGAGCTATGAGCAAGGCAGGAGGTACCACCATCGAAAATAGACACCACAGAGCCCGGAGGACAGCTGATCATCTTGCAAGGAACAGTCTGCAGCGGGCATAAGCAACGACTATGAGACAGTCTGCAGCGGTCACGGTGACAACGCACCAGCGGCAAGAAAGGCCACGACCAACGCGGTAAGAAACAGTCTTCAGCGGTCACGGTGACAACGCACCAGCTGCAAGAAAGGCCACGACCAGCGGGAAGAAGAGAGCCCGCAGCGGATAGAAACAAGCCGCGGCGGATAGAAACAAGCCGCAGCGGATAGAAACAAGCCGCGGCGGATAGAAACAAGCCGCGGCGGATAGAAACAAGCCGCGGCGGATAGAAACAAGCCGCGGCGGATAGAAACAAGCCGCGGCGGATAGAAACAAGCCGCGGCGGATAGAAACAAGCCGCGGCGATAAGAATCCTGAGCTGGCAGAGACCCGAAGAAGAAGACTGCAACCAGGTCACTTAGACCGCGCGGTTAGGAGCAGACCGCAACGGGAAGAAAAGACCAGCACACTGGCACTTGGACCGTGCGGTAGGAGCAGACCGCAACAAAAATAGTAGCGTAAACGAGAAGTCGCGGGCAGACCACGCGAACAACCAAGTCGAGCAGAGGAAGAAGCACCGGCAGACGGTAAAACACCTAGGCGGGCAGTGACCAAAAGACACAGAGGCCGGCGAACAGGCACTCGACCGTGCGGTTAGAGGCAGCCCGCAACAGGAGCAAAAGCCGACGAACAGGTACAAGACCGGGCGGTTAGAGGCAGACTGCACCAAGATCAAAAACGGCGAACAGGCACCAGACCGTGCGGTTAGAAGCAAACCGCAACAAGATCGGTAGAAGCAATCCGCGTGAACAGCCAAGTCGAGCCGAGAAGCGCGAAGCGACAAAGCAAGAAAGAACTCCTTGCGACGAGAAGGAGACCGTGCGACAAGGAGGGAACTTGAAGAGAAAGGTGGTCGCGCGGCAAGAGCCAGCTCGCAGCGGGTAGAACTTGAGGCCAGACGGTTAGATCTAATCGTGGGAAGAGGGGAAGCTGCAGCGGGTAGATAGCAGCCCGTGGCGGTTAAGAAGATCTAACTGCACGGGAGTGGGGTCCACGTGCCAGAGAGATGAAGGCTATAAAAGAGCGTAGAAAAGAAAGAGGAGGGGGATCCATGGGAGAGAAGAAGGAGGCGGTTAGAAAAGAAGGAAGCCGCAAAACAGTGTGGTTAAGCAAGAAAACAAGCCGCCCGATTAACAGGAGGACTGGGCGGTTAGAGAAAAACAGGTCGGACCGTCATCCTCTGATACCATGTAGAGAAAGATCCAAACCTTGTATATGCTTCTTGAATACCAAAAAATAAGTATGAGTACAAATATCTAGGAGAGAGGAGAGTAAGATCAAGTTATACAAATAATGTGGGACTAAACACAAAATCCTACATGGGTCAAGTTAATGGGCTAATACATTATTATTCATAGTATTCTCTAACAGTGAGATTATGACAAAAGATAGGGCACAATAGCGACAAAGGATCCATATGGACGACTCCACTATAGTGGTATAAAGGCTTGATTATTGTTGTTGTAATTTAGCTTCTTCTTTTTTGTTTTCTTAAAAGTAAATAGAAAAGTAAAATGCATGTATAGGAAAAAGAGACGAGAAAATATAGCATTGCAATGAGAGAGCAAATAGAAGAAAATGATAAAAGGAAAACAATTTTGCGTTGCAATTCTTTCTTTTGATCTCAAATAATATTTATACTCATGCAAGTTTTGAACATATCTTAATTTAACATTTGTAATTTCAAGGCAATCACATGACCAACTACTTATCAAAAATTCAAAATTAATCATAAAAAATGCAAAGGAATATTCATACTCTCGCCTCTTTCAATACCTACGTCCAGAACTCTGTCTTCTCAATTTTCGGCATCCCTATGCATACAAGCAACCTATTTCTCGGTCGACACCGACAGAAGGGAGATTCAGCTCAATAACGAGTTTATGGAAAGGAAAAGAAATAGATAATAGCCTTTAACCAGATTTTTTCGGTTACTAATAGCCATTATAGGTTTGCCTATGCCAACTCTCATATGAAAGTACGACCCCGTCCGTGGGTTACTAATATTTGTTCATGAAATATCTGCTCCCGCTTGTGGTTATCTGCGTGAGATTTATAAAATTCATTACCATCATTAATCTTCCGTCAGACCGACTCATGTGACTCATACAAATGACGAACAAGCGACTCAACATACTTAAACAAATGATGCAAATGAAGTACAATAGACATGACACGCTCTCTTGGGGAAGTCCGATAATGAGTTGAATATCTCTAAAATGAGGTGGCCTATCCGGAGGCTCTTTTGGTGGAATGTAAAAATATTCGGCCGACATCTACAGCATTGGTCATACTAATATCTCTCTCCACCTATAACATAAGGTCATGATCAAACTCAACTTCAAAATCAAGTGGGTATTGAGTCTCATCAAGATGAGAGATGTATCAAAGTCAGGTGTCGATCCCTTGTGCTAGCGGAAGCACTGTTAGACGCATTAGTGGCTTGACCTAAATCCCGAGGTCTCATCATATTGGTTCCTTTAAAGGCATATTTCAGGCAAACAAATTATCAAAGCGATCAAATCGCTCAAGAAGCAATCGTTGAAATTTGGCTTCCAACTCTCAGTTTTCGTAACACTAGGATGGTCTCTACGTGTAATGTTATCCTGATGATGGCGACCTCTATAGAGATCCTAATAATCATCTAAAGGGTTGTCCCTAACATAATCAAACTATGCTCGAGTGTAAATGTGATCCCTACGAACGTGCAGCGGAGGGTGAAAATGATTAACATAAAAGTATGAGCATATATCCGGAGGAGCTCTATGGGGTCGAGCATATAACGAACTCTGGTTCCTCAAATAGTGAGAGGAAGGGAATTTGCATGTGAGGTTGTTGGATGGTTCGGGAGAGGGGTCTGGGAGAAGATTATGGGATGACTGGGAGAGTCAGATCTCATGGAGAAGTTAGGGATCGATGGGGAAAATCTGGAGGATGGTTTGAATGCCTGTGGAGGGAGTTATGGGAGGAAAAACATGGGTGGGTCGTCACTGTAGGGAGAAGGGAAAATTGGGTTGGAAGATGTATAGTTGACGAAAAAGAAATCTGCTAGGAGGCGAGGCTTAGGGGTGATCGCATTAAGGTTTCTTGAGCTATAGAAGGAGTGGACGTGGGGGAAAAAACAAACAGTATCCTTGGGAGGAGATTTAAGATGATCTCATTGGTTGTTTGGTGGAGGAACGATGGTACAATTGTAGGTGAAGGGGATAACCAGAGTTATGGTAATGGGGGGATATCAGCAAGGCTAGCAAGCAAGAAAAATAAGATACAAACTTAAGGAGTCGGCACCTTAGGGCTTTGTGGAGTCGACACCATGAGAGATAGCCGAATTCCTGGAATTCATCCTCTTCAAAATCAAAAATGAGGATGGTGGCTACCCCCTTACTCTTATTTATAACAAAACAACATTAAGACACCCTGACATCAATGGCTATGATTGACCGAGATTGTCAAGTGTCTGATCTCACTAATTAATGACTGAAAATAATAAAGTAATATATGAAAAACATGTAAACAGTATCTGAAAGCATCCGCGGAGTCGGATCGTCGATCCGGAGATTGTAAATATGGCAGGTGGTCAATCAACCCCAAACGGACCCAAAACTTGTGCTCCATTGTGGGTCCGCATCATCGATCTCCATCATTTTGCGATTAAAAATAAAATCCAAAAATTTAAGTAACAAGTTGCCTAGCATAAGGAAGAAAAAACTTTACTTGTGCACACGTCATTTTTTTGGAGTTCACAAACTACAACTTAGCCCCTTTTGTGGACGACACCATTTTTCAATTGATTTTAAACTAGTCACTAAGACTGCAACATTTTATAAACAATGACATTTAAATTTTTTATTAATAATTCTCTCTTAATTATTCTTCTTATTCCTTAGTCCTGATACTAGGGAGCAAGATCCCATAAGATTCAAAGATCTTAACCCCAACAAGATCCAAGGAAAACATTTCCTTGGTGGTGCAAGCTAGGCCCTGATGGCAAGGAATATGGTCGTTCTTGATGAGCTTATAGTCGGAGAAGAATTACTATAGCCTAACAAAACTTAATCTATTTCCAGCTCAGTTGAGAAAGAAATTTTGTTCAATCGTATTGAAGGGTCCTTGTGTGGTCAAAAGTACTGAACTTGGTAAAACTCCGTTCAAATTACCAGAGGTTGTAATCCCCCTAGCAAACCTAATAAATCTGATGAAAATTCAGTACTTAACAACATCTGCTGATGCAGCTTCAATAATTCACCATACCCACTGCATTTACCAATGTCATGATCAACCTTAATAAATTAATAAGGTCTACCGAAATGCTGGTAAATCGAATTAAGGTTTAGATCCATAAGCACCCTGTTCATATAAAGTTACAAATTTAAGAACTAGAGCATTGTAGTTTTAAAAAAAATCCTTCACAAAAAATCAAAACTACAGGATGTCCCAAACAATTATCAAATGAATGTACCTGTGTTTGAATCCTTGCTATCCAATATAATCACTACACAACTGGTTTAGATTAGCTTCCCTTGCGTGCAAGAAGTTGAAATTTGGGACTATTACACAATTTAAAATATATATGTATATTGTAGAGAAAGCTCCAAACCTTGTATATATTTCTTGAATTGATAATTACAAGTATGAATACATTTATATAGGAGAAGAAGAAAGAGAGAAATCCCAAACCAAGATGTGGGACTAATACAAATAGAGAGAGAAGAGAGAAGAATGGGCCCCTAGATGGGCCCTAAAGTAGGCTTTTCTAACACTCCCCGGCAAGCTGGAGCGTACAAGTCGTAGGCACCAAGCTTGGATAAAAACTGGTAGTATAGTGGTCGGGAGAGAGCTTTAGTCAGGATGTCACCAACTTAGCTTGCAGCAGGAACATGTTCCAAATCTATCTTCTTTGCCTGTACCTTTTCTCGGATAAAGTGACAGCCAACTTCAATATGTTTTGTGCATTCGTGAAAGACTGGATTCTTGGCAATATGGATTGTCGTTTGACTGTCACAAAATAGGGTCGCTGGTGATAAGAGACGAACACCCAAGTCTCTCAGAAGGCTCTCAAGCCAAGTTAACTCGGAAACAACAGCAGCAATAGCGCGGTACTCAGCTTCAGCAAAAGAGCGAGCAACCACATTATGTTTCTTGATACGCCAGGTTATGAGATGTCCACCGAAGTAGGTACAAAAACCTGTTGTGGAACGCCTATCATCAATGGACCCGGCATAGTCAGCGTCAGAGTACGCGACAAGGGATAGAGATGTGGATGGCTTGTACACAAGCCTTTGTCCTGGAGCGATCTTGAGATATCGAAGAATGCGCTCGACAGCTTGAAGGTGAGATGTCCGAGGAGCATGCATAAAACGACTTACGACTCCCACAGCAAAAGAGACCGTAAGGTAGATCAGCTTCCCAACCAAGCGTCTATAGTATTCTGGATTTGTAAGGAGTTTGTCGGAGTCAGAGCTGTGGGCTGAGAGTTTGTGATTTGCATCCATAGGAGTATCCGCAGGTTTGCATCCAGAATAACCGGCATCATGAAGGAGGTCCATAAAATACTTCTGTTGGGTTAACACATGACCATCAGGGCGTCGTGCAACCTCAAGTCCAAGGAAATACCGAAGGTTGCCAAGATCTTTGGTCTGAAAAGTGGAGTTTAACTGCTTCTTGATATGTTGTATCCCTGTAATATCGTCGCCAGTAATGAGGATATCGTCAACATAGGCAAGTAGGATCACAGTTCCGGTTGACCGGTGTCGGGTGAAGAGAGAAAAATCAGCCGAGCTCTGAATAAAGCCACTATCACAGACAACCTTGCTGAATTTTTCAAACCAAGCGCGCGGGGACTGTTTGAGACCATAAATAGATTTCCGAAGATGACAGACCCGAGACTCCACCGTGGTCTCAAACCCGGGAGGTTGGTGCATGTAAACAGTCTCCTGCAGATCTCCGTTGAGAAACGCGTTCTTAATATCCAGCTGATAAAGTGGCCAATGACGATGAACAGCCAGGGAGAAAAGAACGCGGACCGTGTTCAATTTTGCCACCGGAGAAAAGGTTTCCTCATAATCAAGGTCATGTTGCTGAGTAAAACCCCGGGACACGGGGCGGGCCTTTAGACGCTCAACGGTGTCATTCGCCGCGTGTTTAATAACAAAGATCTACTTGCAGCTAACACATGATTGACCTACAGGAAGAGGAACCAGATCCCAAGTTCGGTTAGCCCAGAGAGTCCGCATTTCATCTTTCATGGCCGCCCGCCATCCGGGGTGGTGAAGAGCCTCCTGAACAGAATTAGGGGTGGAGATGGAGGATAAAGAGAGAGCACTCTGACGGAGTTCCGGAGAGAGGCGGTGAAGAGAGACAAAGTTAGCCATTGAGTGGGCAGTGGAAGCAGTTGTCGGATCCGCAGGTTGCAAAGCATCATTAGAGCGGGGCAGCTCTCGTAGGGTAGTAGACGAGGGAGGACGTCGAGTGTACACACAAATGACTGGTGGTGTAGGTGTTTAGGTGGAATGGGTGGGGGAAGTAGAGGTGGAATGGTGGAATTTTCGAGAATAACAGGTCGCGGGAGAGGTGACGGAAAAGAAGGGTCAATAGGTTGAGAGTAATACGGCTGATCTTCGAGGAATGTGACATCAGCAGAAGTAACCACCTTGCAATCCGTGGGAGAAAAACAAACGTAGCCCTTCTGAGTTCGAGAATAGCCCACAAACATATATTTAGTGGCACGGGGAGCAAGTTTGTCAGTGGACAGGCCAAGATGATGAACAAAACATACGCAACCAAACACGAGTGGGGTGATAGAGAATGGAGGTTGGGAGGGAAAAAGGAGATTGAAGGGAACCGCAAAATTGAGGATAGATGAAGGCATGCGGTTAATAAGAGTGCAAGCGGTTGAAACCGCAAAATTCAAATATTGTTTTGGAACATTCATCTGAATCAGAAGGGAGCGGGTGACCTCGAGCAGGTGTCGATTCTTGCGTTCAGCAACGCCATTTTGTTGAGAGGTATAGACACAAGAGGTCTGATGGATGATCCCAAACTCCGCACAGAGGTGAGAGAAGGTATGACTAGTGTATTCACGGGCATTATCGGTGCGGAGTGTTTTAATGGTTGTGGAAAACTGGTTGCGAGTTTCAATGAAAAAGGTACGGAATACACCGGGCCATTCAAAGCGGTCACGAAGGAGATACAGCCAGGTCACCTGAGAGTAGTCATCGACAAAGGTGACAAAGTAACGGTATCCAAAAACACTTGTAATTTTGTAAGGGCCCCAAATATCGGAGTGAACAAGATCAAAGGGAGCAGGACGCCGAGAAGGATATGGTGAGAACGTAGAGCGATGATGTATCCCATAGATAAGGGACTCACACGTGAACTCGTGGAAGGACACGTCTGGGAGAGATTTTTTGAGGATGTTTAGAGGAGCATGACCCAGACGTCGATGTCAGTCAACTGAGCTAATAGACGACAGCACCGTTGGGGGAGACGGATTAAGGATATAGAGACCATTTGACAGATGCCCGTTTCCAATGATGGTTTGCGTCTTGCGATCCTGCACAACACATGAGTTAGAAGAAAAAATAACAGCACAATCGAGGTCAGCAATGAGTCGACCAATAGAGAGAAGATTGAACGGAGAGACCGAAACATGAAGAGCAGAGCGAAGAGGAATGGAGGGAGTGAGGTTAATATCTGTCGCACCAGAGACGGGAAGTGTGTCCCCACTAGCAACAGTAATGAACTGGGGATGCACGTAGTTCAAATATTGTGGTGGTTTCCGTGATGTAATGTGGTGAGAGGCCCCGGAATCCAAAATCCAGGATGAGCTGTGAGCAAGGCAGGAGGTACCACCATCGGAAACGGACACCACGGAGCCCGGAGGACAGCTGATCATTTTGCAAAAAATAGTCCGCAACGGTCACGGTGACAACGCACCAGCGGCAAGAAACGGCCATGACCAGCGCGGTAAGAACTGAGTTCGCAGCGGCTAGAAACAAGCAGGCTGCGCGGTTAGGAGAAGACCGCAATAGAAGCAAACACCTGGCGAATAAGGAACCAGACCGGGCGGATAGAGAAAGACCAAGCCGCAGCAAGAAGAAGCCGGCGACAGCAAGAACCAGGCCGCAGCGGGAAGGACCAGACCGCAGCGAGAAGGAGCAGTCGACAGCGAGAAGCAGGTCGCACCAAGAAGAGGCAGAGCGGGAGGCCGCAGCGAGAAGAGGATAAGTCCGTGCGGGCACACCAGCGATTACGTAGATCGCGACCAAAATACGGAAAGGGAAATCCGCACGGTCAGGTGGAGAGCCGCGGATAGAGATAGAGAGGAGAACTCGCACCGGTAAGGAAAGGTCACAGCAGGAAGCAAGATACTGCGAGCTAGGAACTCGAGCGTTCAGGAGACGAGACCGCAAGTAAAAAACAACTCAAAGCAGTAAGAGGAAGGGCCCGCAGCGGACAAGAAGAGAGACCGCGGCGGGTAGAAAGAAAGGTGGTCTGCGCGGGTAGAGTAAGCGACGAGTCGAGGCCGCGAGAAGAGGAGACAGGTCGCGGCTAGAGTCTAGAAATAACCACACGAGCAGGCAAGAGGAGAGGCACTCGCGGCGGACAAGAAAAGAGCCCGTTGCGGGGAAGGAGAAGTTCGCGATTAGAGAAGCTCGAGCGGACAGAAGAAGAGACTGCGCGGTTAAAAAGGAGAGTCCGCAACGGGTAAGGAGAGGAGCTCGCAGCGGAGATGAGGAGACCGCGAGGTTGAAGAACTCAAGCAGCAAGGAGACCGCAGCGGACAAGAGGAGAGTCCGCGGCGGATAAGAGAGGTGGGCCCCACGGGTCAGAGCAGAGGATGGCTATAAGAAGCCTGAGGAGGGTGTAACCACGGAGAGGGAGAGGAGAAGCGGATGCAGAAAGTGCAGGCCGCAAAAGCCGCGCGGATAAGGGAAGAGCGGACAGACCCGCAGTCCGCACAAGAGGAGCCCGCGGAGACAGGCGGGTAGGCGGGAGACCGCAGAGCAAGCTGCGGGCAGGAGGGAGGGCGGGCTGGGTGGTCAGAAAAGGGGAAACCGCAGGCATCGAACCGGTGGCTCTGATACCATCTACGAAGCACGGATACGCCAAAAATAGAGCCGTACCCGTACCGGGTACGTTTCCGGTACGGATACGCTTACCGAACGGCGCGATATGTTATTATATAGCGGATATCGCGGTTTTAGGGTTAGTAATATCCCGATCCCGCTCGCGTCGAACCGGTGGCTCTGATACCATCTACGAAGCACGGATACGCCAAAAATAGAGCCGTACCCGTACCGGGTACATTTCCGGTAGCGGATATCGTGGTTTTAGGGTTAGTAATATCCCGATCCCGCTCCGTTATGCCCAAATTTCACCAGAAATCTGGGCAGAATTTAGCCCAGATTTCACCCTGAAATCTGGGCTAAATTCTGCCCAGATTTCTGGGTGAAATCTGGGCAAAAATCTGCCCAGATTTCTCTGTCCAATTCTTGTAATGAATGTTCATAGCTTATGTTTTTGTAATGAATGTTCTTGTACTTTTTTTATTACGGCAGTTATGTCTCAATCACACAATCTCATTAGTGTCACTGGTTCAACGTCTACATCAGTAACGAGTAGATTTATTTCTGATGACGCAAACAAGGATGATAATGCCCCACTCTGGGCTTATGTGTCTCTTATCCATAGTAGAGAAGTTGGTGGGGGCAACAGAAAGTGGAAATGTAATTTTTATGAGGTCGATTTCAGCGGCTCGTATTCTAGGGTAAAAAATCACTTGCTAAAAATATCCGGGACCGGGATTAGGGTATGTGCAAAGGTGACCCTAGAGTATTTAAAAGAGCTTCAAAGAGTGGTTTTTATTTCAGAAGAAAAATGCAAACCGGCTTCCAAGATCATGACATTTTCCGATGCAAGTCCATCTTCTCAATTAGTTGGGGAAACCAAAAAAAGAAGAGGTGGACCTATTGATATGATTTTTCAAAATAAAGCTAGAGATGAGTTGAGGAGCCACATAGCTAGGATGTTTTATTCTGGTGGTTTGCCATTTCATCTAGCTAGAAATCCGTATTATATTAGTTCGTATAAATTTGCGGCTAATCACAATCTTGATGGATTTGTTCCTCCTGGATATAATGTTCTAAGAACTACACTTTTGCAAAAGGAAAAATCCAATATCACTAGAATGTTTCAACCAATAAAAGATACTTGGCCCCAAAAGGGAATCAGCTTAGTTAGTGATGGTTGGACAGATGCTCAGAGAAGACCCTTGATTAATTTTATGGCGGCTTCTGAGGATGGTCCGGTTTTTTTAAAGGCAGTTGATGCATCAGGAGAGTACAAGGATCGACATTATATTGCAAAATTGATGATTGAAGTCATTAATGAAGTTGGGGCTGAAAATGTTATACAGGTTATCACTGATAATGCGCCGGTGTGTAAGGCAGCAGGAGCAATTGTGGAGGCACGATTCCCACATATTTTTTGGACACCTTGTGTTGTGCATACCTTAAATCTAACATTAAAAAATATTTGTGCCGCTAATAATACAGATCGTTGTGCAACAGTTAGAGAACAATGCGGATGGATAACTCAAGTGGCCAATGAAGCTCAGTGAATCAGAACTTTCATAATGAATCATCAATACAGGTTGAACATGTATAACTCTTTTGTCTCACTCAAGTTACTTGCAGTTGCGGAAACACGCTTTGCTTCAACTATAGTGATGTTGAAGAGGTTTAAACTTGTGAAGATGGGTTTGCTTAGGCTGTGTTTGGCTCCACGTTTTAACTCCAGCAGGCCTTGGATTATCCTGCCGCTCCGCCAAACAGGAAAAGCCGCCCAGTTTTTGCAGTCGCCCCCGACCGCAAATCGCGAAATAATAGCGATCTGGAGTCGCGATATTTTCTCACGACTCCAGATCGCAGAAATTTCGCGACTGTGCTGCGCTACCCTAACCCGCTCCATCGCTAACTTCTCCGGCGATTTTGAACTCCTCCAGCGCATCCATCTCCGGCGAGACGGCGCGGAATCTGCGTCTTCCTCCACACCGGCAAAGTTTCTGGCCTTCTCATCTTCCTCCAGAGGTGTTTCCGATCACCGGCCAGGCGTCGCTACTCCGCTGCTCAGCCCTAACCCGCGCTCCGCCGACTCCGAACTCCTCCACCGCGTCCATCTCCGGCGAGGAATCCTCTTCTTCCTCAACTCCGGTGACGTTTCTGGCCTCCTCATCCTCCTCCTGCAGAGGTGCTGCCGATCACCGCCCCCTTTCCATCTGCACGAGTTGCCCAGGCAATCCTTCCAGTGCCGCCCCTTTCCTCCTCTCGGACGAACACAGCGGGGAGTATCTTCCTCAACGCCTACTACGTTCCTTCTCAGGAAAACTTCTCACCGGGCAAGGTATAAATTTTTGCACTAGTACATGTTAATTTATTTTGACGGTAGCACTAGTATATGTTAATTTTTGCACTAGTATATGTCAACCGGTGCTAATGTGATTTTTGCACTAATATCTCATACTTATGTGTTTGTGTGTGTGTGTGATTGTGTTTGTGTGGTGTTTGGGATTGTGTGTGTGTGTATGATTGAGTTTGTGTGTGTGTGTTTAGGGTGTGTATGTTTGTGTTTGTGTGTGATTGTGCTAGTGTGTGTTTGTGTGTGTGATTGTGTAAAGTGTGTGTGTCCGTTTGATTTGTGATTGTGTAAGTGTATGTTTGTGTGTGTGTTTGTGTGTTTAGGGTGTTTGGGAATGTGTGCGTGTGTATGATTGTGTTTGTGTGTGTGTGTGTGTTTAGGATGTGTATGATTGTGTTTGTGTGTGTGTGTTTAGGGTGTGTATGATTGTGTTTGTGTGTTTAGGGTGTGTGTGATTGTGTGTGTATGTGTGCGTGTGTAATTGTGTAAGTGTATGTTTGTTTGTGTGTGTGATTGTGTATAAGTGTATGTTTGTGTGTGTGTGTTTAGGGTGTGTATGTGTATGTTTGTGTGTGTGTGGTTAGGGTTTGTATGATTGTGTTTGTGTGTGTGGGTGTTTATGTGTAATTGTTTAGGTTGTTTATGTGCATGTGTGTGTATGTTAATGTGTAATTGTGTGTGTGTGTGTTTATGTGTAAGTGTATGTTTGTTTGTGTGTGTGATTTAATAATCTTCTGTAATTGGCCGTGCCTGTTTGTTTGTGTGTGTTAATGTGTATATTTTTATGAATTGTGTGTGTGTGTTTGCGCTTGTGTGTGTATGTTTATGTTTTTGTTTTAATTTAAATTTTTCTCTTAGATGGGTAAGTCAAAGGAAGGTGGAATTTGTGCAAATTGGGAGACAACGCATGTTATGCTATTTTGTGATCTTTGTAGTCGCGAGATAGATTTAGGGAATAGACCTACAACCCACTTTAATAAAGAAGGCTGGGGCAATTTGGTGAAGAACTTCAAGGATCGCACGGGCTTGGAGTACAGTCGGGTACAAATGAAAAACAAATGGGATCAACTGAAACGTGATTGAAAATTATGGCGTGAACTCAAAAGAGGGGAGACAGGGCTTGGTTGGAATCCAACTAAACGGATAATTGACGCGTCTGATGATTGGTGGAAAAAACGTATTGAGGTTAGTTTTTTTAAATATAAATGTACTATAATATCAATGAAGAATTCATTACTATGTGCATTTATTGATCATACTTATGTTAATTTGTAGATGATTCCCAATGCGAAGAAATTTCGTTTTGGTGGAATAGCGCCCGAGCTTGAGGAAAAACTAGACAAAATGTTTAGTTTGGTTGTTGCGACAAGGGAAAATGTGTGGATGCCTTCTTCTGGAGAACTTCCAGGACTATTTTCGCAGGCTGAAACGCTATCTGAAGAACCTGATGATCAAATCAATGAGAGCAATAATTCACAGACCAATGCAAATGAGGATCTGAACTCGGCTACACCTGGACAGAGTTCCCACAGTGGCGCGGCTTCAAAAAGAAAACGAAAGGGGAAGAGACATGAAATGGGGACAAAACAGGTTATGCTGGCACATGTAGAGAAGTTATTTTCCTCCTCAGAAGCAATAATGCAGCGCGTTACAGCACCAGTTATTCCTCCTAGTATATATCTGCTGCGAGAAGCCATTCAGGAACTCGAGAAGTACCCAGAAATCTTTGAAGACCGGTTGTTGTATCATTTTGCGACGGTTCATTTTCAAACACCAGTGAATCGAGTGACATTCTTGAGCATTCCAGAGGAAAGGAGGGTGGAATGGCTGAAGACCCACTACATGAATTCACAAATCTGATCTCTCTTTGTTTTGGATTTTCTATGTGGAACTTCTTTATTGTTCCAAGCTTATTTTGTACCTTTATATATGTGACACCGATATTTTGGACTAGTATATGTTGTGTCTTATGATATCTTTCACTATTTGTTTCATTGTTATAATGATTGTTGTGTTATACTTATAGGTCACTATAATGTCAAGCGTAAATGATGCTGAAGAATTTAACATAGATGAGGATGAAGAGTTGATGTTGAATTACTGTGCAAATCGTCAACAAAGTTGCGCCGCATATGTGCAGGTCGTTACCACGAGCGTATGTTTAATAAGTGATTATGTCAGTTTGTTTTGTGATAAAATGTCGTGCATAACATCAACTCAAACTGGACAAAAATGGCTCCGGGAGTTATTTGAAGGACATCCTGGACGTTTTCACAATATGTTTCGAATGACCAAGGTCATTTTTTTTGACTTGCTAGCATTGTTGGAACAACATCATGGGTTAAGAGGAACACAGAGGACACCAGCCGGTGAGGTTTTGGCAATAACAATTTACATATTGGGCCACAATGAAACATTCAGAAAATCAGGTGAAAGATTCCAACATTCCACAGAAACTTTGAGTCGGCTATTTATGATCGGTCTGAAAGCTCTGACGAGTTTGTCCATGCATAACATTGCTCCGATTGATCCTCAATTTTGTACTATTTCATCGCACATACGGAATGATGATAGATATATGCCATTTTTTAAAGATTGTATTGGTGCAATTGACGGTACGCATGTTGATGCACGGATAGTTGTAGAAAATCAAGTTCCTTACATTGGTCGTCATGGTAGCACGACTCAAAACGTAATGGCCGTTTGCGACTTCAATATGTGTTTTACATATGTTGTACCTGGATGGGAGGGGTCTGCACATGACACACGCATATACCATCGTGCAGTACGGGATCCGCAAAGTAAATTTCCGTTTCCACCAGAAGGTATATCTCATTACCTTTTACGTTATGCTGATTTTTTGATCGTATTTTCAAATGTTTAAACAATTTCGTACTACTGTAGGGAAATATTATCTCGTCGATGCTGGATACCCATTGGAGAAGGGGCTCCTGAAACCATATCCGGAAACGAGATATCATTTGCTGGATTTTGCTCGGGGAAATAGGCCAATAGAAGGAAGACGTGAAATATTTAATAAAGCACACTCATCGCTGCGTAGTGTCATCGAGAGAAGCTTTGGTGTATGGAAGAAAAAGTGGCCCATACTCACCAAAATGCCTCATTTTGAATTCTCGAAGCAGTGCGTGGTTGTAGTCGTTACGATGTCGCTCCACAACTTTATTAGAAGACATTCATCGAGGGCTGACCCAGAGTTTGATGTATGTGACGGAAACGAAACCTTTGTTCATCCGGAGGCATATGAGTTGCGACCAAATAATCGCCGAAGAACTATTGATTCTAATCCGAACACAACACCAAGCTCATTTGAGGGGACGGGAGCTGCAGAAATGACCAAAATAAGGGACACCATTGCAGATCAACTCACTGAGTATCACATGTATACACCGTAATGACGTTTTCATTTTTTAACATATATAAAGAGATCAGTAATTACATTTATTGTTGATGTGCAGTTAACGCTCGATGATCGAGGGATACGTTTCATCCGCATGACGGAGCACGTTTATGATTTTCAGAAATGAATTAATCCTTTTGAAAACATTTTGATATTTTAAAATTTAGAACTGGGCATTTTATTTTCATTAAGTTAAATTGTTTTTTAATAGAATTGCTTATTGTGTGTATCTTCAAACAAATGAACTGTCCACCGCACAGCTGTTCTGCCAAACAGATTAAACAGATTCTCTGTTTGAAACAGCTCTGCAAAAGCTGTTCATCCAAACAGTTTCACAGATTCTGGCACCACTCTGCAAAACAGCTGATTATTCCACCACTGCTTCCCACCACTGCTTCTGCAATCGCTGCAGCTGAGCCAAACAGAGCCTTAATATGGTTGGATGTCCCGAATGGACTACGTATAGAGCAGATGATGTTGAGAAAGCTCTGGAGGTTAAAAATATCATATATAATGACAAATGGTGGGATGATGTGGAGAAGATCCTTGATATAACAAGACCCATATACGATATGCTTAGGGTTTGAGATACAGATAAACCTAACCTTCATTTGGTATATGACATGTAAGATTCAATGATTGAAAATGTGAAGATTGAAATATATAGACATGAAAAGTTAACGGACTTGGAAGCTCATTGCCCTCTTTATGAGGCAATTTATGATGTCCTCGTTGATCGGTGGACCAAGAGTTGCACACCACTACATTGCATGACTCATTCTCTTAACCCAAGGTAATTTCTTTTGCATACTTGACTTTTACCATGTATTATGATTTATTTATTTACTATGTGGTTTCCATTGTAGGTATTATAGTAGGGAATGGCTTGATGGAGGGTCAAATAGAGTTGCTCCAAATACGGATGAGGAGATTTCCTTGGAGAGGAATAAATGTTTGAGAAGATATTTTCCTGATGTGGTGGAGAGGAATATAGTAATCAATGAATTCTCTAGGTTTACGGGGCTTGGTCAAGCTTTTAGTGAGCCAGATAGTTTGGAGAGTAGAGCTTCATTATTGCCCAAAGATTGGTGGAGTTACTATGGAACTTCAGCACCAAAATTGCAAAAGATTGCTTTGAAGCTTTTAGGTCAACCTTCTTCATCTTCCTGCTGTGAAAGAAATTGGAGCACATACTCATTCATTCACTCATTAAGAAGAAATAAAATTCTACCACAAAGAGCTGACGATTTGGTGTATGTGCATAGCGATCTACGCCTATTATCGAAGAGAAATGAACTCTACAATCAAGGAAGGAGTAAGATGTGGGATATAGGAGGAGATGCTTGGGCAAATCCATTTGATGGAGTTGGCATGCTTACGACCGCCAACTTGTCTTTAGATGAGCCAGAAATTGAAGATGCTTTGATCTCCAACAATACGGAGGAAGATGAAGAAAATGAGTGATGAGCATCTTTAAATTTTAAATGTTTATGTTTATGTTTAAGAACTTCAATTTTAAATGTTTACATTTATGTTTATGAACTTCATGTTTATGTTTATGTTGGCAATTGTTAAGAACTTATCCAGAAATTCATAGATGTTTTGGCAAATGTTTATGTTTATGTCCAAGAACTTCATGTTAAATTTTAAATGTTCGTGTTATATAATTGCATTTGTGATATATAAATATATAATTATTATATTTAATACAACGTATCCTGCCGTACCCGTATCTTTGTTTTTTAAAATTTGTCGTACCGCCGTACCGGATACGTATCGTACCCGGTACCCGTACCCGTACCGGTGCTTCCTTGGATATCATGTAGAGAAAGCTCCAAACCTTGTATATACTTCTTGAATTGATAATTACAAGTATAAATACATTTATATAGGAGAAGAAGAAAGAGAGAAATCCCAAACCAAGATGTGGGACTAATACAAATAGAGAGAGAAGAGAGAAGAATGGGCCCCTAGATGGGCCCTAAAGTAGGTTTTTCTAACATATATATATATATATATATGCCATCACAGATGAGTAAAACTATAGGGACTTCAGCCTGAATTTCCAAATATTCCAAATGAAAGGTCTGTGTTTCTTCAATTATTAATTTTCAATGAGAAGAACTAGCAACTAGCTATCTATGCATTTGTTATGGTCTGGAAGATTATGTTATGGTCCACATTAACGGTTGAGTTCATGTCCTAGTTATGTTTCATTTTGTGTTTCAGATATTTTAAATATTTTGGTTATTTTTGTCTTTTGGGTATTTTACGCAAAAAAGTCTGAGTATGTAGACTCCGTTACAAAATGTCATTTGTGTAACTTCTATTTAAAGAATTTCGAGGCAATGGAATGAACAAGTAAAAAGTTATCTCTCATCTCCCTCTCAAAAACCCCGGGTACAAAGATTAGGTAGCCCTCCCGTGAGCAATGAGTCTCCGGCGGGCGAAATTAGGGTGCATTATCCTTGTTATCGTTAAGAATGTAACAATTTGGAATCTAAGCATGACCCCTCATCAACCCTTGGAATCTGTTAATTCAATCCACAAAGCAGTCTTAGTCTGCAGGACAATCTTCAGAGACACCGCATTTGTGCCCACTCAATTGTTCACAGAATCGTCTTCTCTGCAATCGCAAACCTAACACAACTATGTCCCTCCTACAAATACTGCAAATCTTCTCAATACCATTGGTCGCATTTCCAACGAATTCCCCTCATGTAAAAGCCACATATACTATCCTCAATCTCCCTCTTACAACTAGTTTCAACGCCCTAGCCCGGCAAGACTACATTTCTCCTGAGACAACTTCGTTGACGTCCCTTTAGCAAATTCCTTTGTTTCCCACCAATCGAGCATATCCATTAACTGTGTTGATGCTCTAGAAGCATATGTCGATCTCCTATTGCACTAGACGACATCCATCAAGTTTCTAATCAATTGGCGGATCCGGGTATTCTTTTAGGACAAAATGTCAGCTCTCCTAGTTGCCCGGTAGTAGACTAGGTCTTTCATCCAGTTCTTCTCTCAAATTCCTAGCATCATATGAAACTGCTATAGGTAGACAGCATGCAATGTAGTTTCAAGCTATTTGTGCCAAACCATAATCACGGAGGTATGTAGAATTTTGGACCAAGCAAAACCACATTGAAACCATGTGGCGCGGTTTGAGATTCGTATGTTAATTGATTTTTTGCATTGTGGTTACAATTTTCACAAGGCATCGAAATTTGCAGTATTGTATGAATCACATATAGATGTCCTGCTAAAACTCAAAAATTGCTCAAAATATAGACAAACTATATTCATAAAAATCATGTTTAGAATCTAAACTATGAGAATGTTATTCTTCAATAATTCACAACCAGCAGATAACAAGTATAATATGACCATTTTAGTTGATTTCTTATGTCAAGTCCGAAAGGGAGAGACGAGAGTCAAGATAGATATGGCTTGGTGATTGGGGGCATGGCCATCTAGAGATGGCTGACTAGGCAGCCTGGATGTGCTTCCGAGAGTATAAATAGTCGGAACGGGCGCTGGAGTAACACCGAAGAAGAGGATTGTAGTGTCTGGTCGGTTTGCGGTATATCCGATGTATGAATGAGAGAAAGAGAGGATGGGAGATGAGAGTAACTATATGTACAGACATTTTACTCTACTTTTCATATATAAGGTTAAAATTAACCAGTGAGATTGTAACTCCGCCGAGAGTTCAAGGGTCATAACTATAACTTTGTATGTCGTTATGCAACCGAGAGTTTGCTTATTCATGCATAGTTTTATTAATTAGTCAGTCTACCCACCTACAATTGGAGACTACAGTGCAACGCGGTGTAATCAAGTTTTAATGACTTAAAACCATGCCTCACCACACTAACCTAGGTTTTCTCCTTTCCCAAACTGCACAACGTCCTGCAAATTGCGGTGCAATTAATCGGTTTTTGTTGTTTCAATTTTCTAAGCACCGCCATAATCATGGGTCTCATGGGAAGAAAGAACCTAGAATCGTTTCCTTAGATCTCACACTTAATGTTTTAAATATCTTTTGAAAAGTGGATTTTGATAACAAAAAGACATTTTTCTTAATAAAACAGATTGTCATTCACAAAAATATAGATCAACATGTCAAATTTTTTTGATACATCCACTAACACAACTTAAAAAAATATTGTGCGTTTATTTTATGTTATGTTAGTATTATATATGCTTAATGAATGTTAGAGCTCTGAAATAAACAGCCAAGAAGGTATCTCTCATTCTCTCTTTTATTTCCCTAAAATTATAGTTAGAAGAATTTGACCTCGATCAACCATTGTCCACCAACCGTAGCAAGACTTCATAATCTTTGTTAATAATGATCGTAGCAATATTATACCAATTACCAAAACACACACAATACACTAGATAGACTAACACATCTCAAAATTGCGGTAAAGAGATTGAAAAATCATAATAAATGGATGCATGGCATACGGAGAGGAATAAATAATAAAAGCCATAATATTATTGCATGTACCAAGAGAGATAAGTTGTGTGGCAAAGATTGAAGATCATGTGGAAATCTAATTAGTTTTGGTGTGATATATCTTGGATCATGATTAACAAACTACTTAACTAGACTGTTCATACTTACACAAGCTCCAACCGAGTGACATCACAGCAACATAAGTTGAAACCATATGGAAATAAATATGTTTCAACTTTCAATGGTATAGGTTTGCATGCATGTATTAGGCATGCATCGTGTATCGATAGTGGTATAAATACATATAGGCTAAAAGCACATGCAAAATAACATAGAAAACAAATCATTTTGGTTTCATATCGAGCTCAAGTTAAGATAAAAATTCCCACCTATCTCAAAATGAAATTAGAGTGTGTCAAAGTTAAGCAACCGAGACACACTGGAAAGTATAAGAACAACTCTACATGGATGCAATTTTTTGCAGCTTTACATTCACAACAACTCTCGAGCAATCAATAATAAGCAACATGTAGGGTGGATTAAGTTTGGTTTCATGCATTCTATGGCTCAAAAACTGATTACTTCAAGGTGTAATTTAAGTTGCTCTGTCTCATTCACTTATTTGATCTTCTCCTAGTAAACAAATTATGATGGAAGAAAAAAGCAAGAATCAAATAAGAAAGGGTAAAAAGGATTACAAAAAATACCTGCAGATGCTTGAAATTCTAAACATATCATCATCAAGCCCCCAACAATGCTGAAACCTAATCTCTTTCACATACTCGCACACCATGAACAGTGCTTTCAAGCTTGTTTTATCTCTGAGCTGGCAGCGCTGCAGCAGAAGCCGCTCAATTGTGGGGCAGGAACCGAGAAACTCGAGAGGCTCGGCCAAACTAACAATTTTCCGGCAACTTTCCAGCCTCAGAGTCTTCAGATTCCCACAATAAGACAGGGCTGCAAGCCACCCTCCCTCCATCTTGCTATCATCCGAAATAGTAAGCTCTTCCAGCATCATACAGCAGCGGCCAATTGCACTGAGCCCATCGAAGCTAGCCTCGCATCCGCCGAGCTCCAATTTCACGAGCCTCTTGCATCCATGAGCGAGTATCGTGAGCCCAATGTCGCTCACCCCGGGACCAGAGTAGAGCCCATTCATTGATGCCACAACTCTCAAAATCTGGAGATTTTTGAAGGCGGATATGGGGCGGAGGGCGGTGTCTGAGCAGCGGTGCAGCACCAGCTCCTGCAGAGTGGATAAATCAAAAGCGGCGGCGACCAGTCCAGCCTCAGATTGCAGGGGGGCGACAGTGTGGAGTCTCTGCAGTACTGGGCAGCCGCTAGCAAGCACTTCTAGGCCATGGTTAATGGCTTCTGAGTCTATGAGGAGGAGCTCTCCAGCGGAGCAGGAGGACAGGGGGTCCATATGGAGGGAATAGGGGCCACGAGTGAGTATAAGCTGGGAGGGCGACGGTGGCGGTAGGAAAGCGGCGGGAACGAGGTCGACCTCTGTGAGTTCATGAAATCGGGTGGTGAGGCGGCGGGAGGGGCCGGTCAAGAAGGACCAGTCGAGAAGCGTGAGCGAATGGCGAAGGCCGTCGACGAGCCGAAGCCATCGCTTAGAGACGAGGCCGACAGTGCCGAGGTGCGGGCTGCCAACGGCCGAGAAGATGCGGATAAGGAGCTCGTCGGAGAGGAGAGCGGTGGCGTCGTGGCCCAAGTCGGTGGTGGCGGTGGTGGAAACGAAAGCGCGCGCGGGGGAAGGACTGCGGGAGCGGGAGCTGGAGCGGGAGGTGGTGGGATCTAGAGTGAGGGTCGGGTCGGCGAGCTGCATCTTGAGGACGACATTCTTGAAAGAGGAGAGCTTATCATGCGAGAAGAAGTTCCGGAAGCTCCTCAGGCGGTGGCGGTGGTTCCGATGCATTAAGGGTTCCGACGATGGTATCCGTCGGAAGTTAGGCTACGTTCCGGCGGCGCTCCCGTGCTTCTCCGGCACATCGCCTCGTAGTCGCTCCGTTAGAGCGCGCTATTCTTCGTTTTCGTCCCCCCTGTTACTCGTCCAAAAGAAAAATAATGAATTGAATGAAAAAAAAAAAATTACCGAAAGGGGTAAGAAAATGGAGCGGTAGATTTGGGCGACGAAGGCGGATTTGATCATTTGAATGGCAGGTGATCGGATTAGGGATTTGAGGATTTGGGGATTTTAGCTCTCCTGGTTCGATTCTGTGATTTCAAAGTAGAAAATATTTCACGCCGTTTCTTTCTGTTAACGTATAAGAGAGAGAAATAGAAAGATTGCTCTCTCTCTCTCTCTTTTTGTTTGCATCTGTATCTGTCACTCTCTCGCCCATTCTCTCTCTCTCTCTTTCTTTATCTCTCACTAACATGCACCGCTCAACATAAGATAATGAAAAAAATGTTTCTGATATGTGATGGCGGGAATTGCATACTCAAAAAAAACGGGAAATTTTACAATCGGCCGGACAAAATGTTTTTTTTTCAAAAATAGATTTGTACGTGTGTGGATCCGGCTGTGTTACTGTCACTTCATGATAAAAGTTGTTTTTGAGGAGTATTGCGGGAGAATGATCTGTGCCGTTGTTCGTGAGATCTTATGGCCGGATCTGCTCGCGCACCTCCCAAATTAGATGTGAATACGTGCCAAAAACGGATGCGTTTTTTTTTTAAAATTTGCTGTCAGACCAATAGCACGACAGACGGATGCGATTTCATTCGTACGACTCTCTCATACGTTACTGTTACTAGTAGGTAAAGTCTCTCTTGTGAAAGTAAGCTCACTTTTTGTGATACTCAATGTTAACTCTAGGTTATTTTGCACTCATGTATAATACACAATGTGTCACTATAGTTTATATTAATGATTATTTTTATTGTTATATTTACTCCTCAAGCAGACCGTAGGAACTTGTCCTCTTAGTGTAGTCACGTGCTTTTCTAAGTTTGAAAAATGAATGGTGAATTTGGATTTCTCTTACCGAAATAATGAATTCGGACTACTTATGTGTCAAAAGCGGTGGTCGATGAGGAAGAAATGGTTCTGATAAGATGAAGACGTTCAGATTTCTTTTTTGGCCTGAGAAAGGCGATGTTTGGGCCTCCAGATTGAAATTCTTGAATCTACCTCTAGCCAGCGCATATGCATGAGGTCCCTAGTGTAGCTACAATGGTGCCTCAAGTCGTTCAAATTCCTTTTTTGGCTTAGAGGAAGGCGATGTTTGACCATCCTTATTGAAATTTTTGTATCCGCCCCTGGCTAGCTCATATGCATGAGGTCCCTAGTGTAGCTACAATGGTACCTCAAGTCATTCAGATTCCTTTTTTGGCTTAGAGGAAGGCAATGTTTGACCCTCATTGAAATTTCTGAATCCGCCCCTAGCTAGCCCATATGCATGAGGTCCCTAATATGACTACAATGGTACCACAAGTCATGCCCAATGTGGCACCAACAATATTTTTGGTCTTGTTCCCCAAATTGTCGTTGATGGTGTTCAACTGTTCATATAATGATATGATGTCAAATCAAATCTCATGAGAAAATTGGATCATTTAAAACGGGTTCCATACTTTTGTGCAAGACAATTCACAAGATCTAATTATTTGAATCTTTTTTGCGAAGACTTTAAATTATGTCATCCGGCTAAATCATAACGACTCATTTCAATATTAACTCTATCTCTGAGTAGTATACATGTATATTTGCGTCAAATTATTCTTGAAATATAACCAAAGGATTGGATCTTGATTATACATACATACCTAATATGATGTTCCCTAATATGAAAATCAAAATCTGGTTTTGATTTTTGTATTAAAGAGCATTGTATTAGAGAGATATATATTTTCGGGATAAGGGGTGACTCCTCAAAAAGAAGGTTGCAGACTCGCAGTGACTGGGCTCGAGCAATTATTTACCAAATACATAAGTCTCTGCAAAGTCATAAGATCATGTATTGGAGGTGACGCCTGCCTAGTGTCGAAAGTCAAGGAATTTGATGACCTGGTGACAGGGGAGCCGTCGACTGAAACCCTGGTGAACGGTGGTCGTAACTATAATGGTTCTACGGTAGCGAAATTCCTTATCAGGTAAGTGCCAACACACACGAACTGCGTAAAAATCAGGGCACTGTGGTAGAGAGACTCGGTTAAATAAAGGCGTAGCATGTATGTGATGATGCAGACTGCCTACACCTTAACAGAAAAACCATATGAAGCTTTACTATTCACTGGGAGGCTTGGATTAGGAACTCATCTAGATCGACGGTTGACGTACTATTCCATGAAAAGTAGAAACACATATGCCTCAAAAGTGGAGTTGGACAGTCTATTAGTAATTGAGACCTTAGTTGTGATTCATCTATAGTCTCAGCTAAGACTAAGGAAGAATCCATGCACTTTGTAAAAGAGAAATCGCTGATTCGCAAACTCTTCCCCATTTATCCCATTCATTCTGTCAGATCCATTCACGCATTTGATACTTCCCCCTTCGCCATTAGAGGACTGGAAGATGAAAGACGTGTCGGTCGAATCAAGACGATCGACCCAATAAAACAACAAACCTTTTTATAGTAGGGTGGATGGAGAGAGGCAAGTCTGGCAATTTGAAAGAATTCACATCTTTGAGCACCGAGCTCAATGTCAACGAATTTCTTACCTACCCAGGCCTCTTTTTTAAATTCTCTGCTGCCTTACATTCATTGTCTCACCTTAATTCAAAGCTCACTTAAAAAACTAGATAGTTATTGTGTTATAGGGTCAAGAGTCCTCTTCAACATCTTTGTTCTTTAGTGAGAATACGCAACTAGAGCTTTCATTCATATCTGGGAGAATATTTGGTGTAGTTAGCTCAAAAAAATTTCGCTAAGTTACGCATTTCTCTCTTTGAGCCGAGTCAAAGTCAAATAGTTTGGCTAAGTATCATGGCATTTCCTTTATTTCAGGCAGGACGTTTTACGGTTTGATTTTAGGTGAAATCGAACCAAAAAGCCTCAGTTTTACACACCCTAAACCGAAACTAAAATGAAATTACACAATTCGGTTTGGCTCAGTTCAGTTTTTAACTCATGGTACGGTTTTCCGACATACATATATATCCACAAATATGTTAAAGGGACTTTTTTCTTAGAACCAGAAGGTTAATTCTTTCATTAGGAAAGTCCAAAAGGATTAAATCTAGTACAAATTAGGGAAATGATGTGGGTTCAAAAAAAGCCACGGATGCAAGTGCATGAGCCACACAATTACAAGAGCGTCGAGCAAAAATAAACTCAAGGTTTGGAATCATCTGAGCCAATGCAAGAGCATCAAGAATGATGGGTCGGTCCAACGAGAGAGGCACAACAATGTCGCTAAATGATGAATTAGCGTAGCACAATTCACCTCCACCACCACAGACTTCCAATCATTTTCCACCCCCTGCTCAATCGCCAACCGGACCACGAGTGCCTCAGCCACCAAAGGGTTATCCATATGATGCCAAACTGTCGACCGCCATTCAAGACAACCCCGGAAGAGTTGAGAGTAATAACTCCAACACCAACCATGGATGGCCCCGTCCGAACAGCCTCATCAAAGTTGATTTTAATAGTTTTGAGTGAGGCAACCAAGTATTCAAGCGAGGCAACGACGATCCCCAAATTATTGTCAGAGCTGAGACCACCAACGAGCGAAGAAAAATAACCATCTCATCAAGACGTTGAAGGGTGTTCTCTCATAACATCTGATTGTGATGCCACCAAATGGCCCAACATGCAACAAGTAAGCAAACTCCTCTGATGATAAAGACTCGTGTACTGCCCAGAGCCAATCCAGTCCCGAACCCATTAACATATCACAAGCAAAATTTGAGAGCATCAAGGAAGGCCAAATCAGAGTCACCAAAGGACATCAACCGAAAGCATGCAGAAAATCCTCATCTGGAAAACTGCAAAGAGGGAAGCCACTCGGCCCCAAATAGTGTTGTCGACAAAGAGTAGATGTCTGTTCGGAAAAACCCTTATGCTTTAGCTTAACAAATTACTTTAAGTGATTTTACATCCTAGGTTTATTACACATGATGTATAACGGGGGTAATATGGTCTTAAAGTCCTAGGATGTCATTGGTATAAAGGACATGAGAAAGACACACTGGATTAAGGAGGAAAGTTTTGAAATGCTAACATGCATTTACTATAAGTCGACACAACTTTGACTAGTGGTCGACACAACTTTGATTAAAAGTCGACGCTACTTCAAAAACAAGTCAGAAAAACTAAATATGATAATTCGACGCATACCTTGATATGAAATCGACGCAACATCGATAACAGAACTCAATTGACAAAATAAAGTCAGAATTCGATGCTACGTCTATTTGAACTTGACGCTACGTCGATTAATCTTTTGAACGAGAATTATTTTGAGGATCAAATCAAAATTGCTTCAGGAAATATGTGGTTGTTATAATTGATTCTTGTAGACGTTGGATGACATGACTTCTCAGCTATATATATATACAGAGATACACATGAACATATTAATTAATTACAGAACGATCATTTTAACTACAATCAGATCGTGTTTTTGGAGGATATTTTTTTTATAGAGAAAGATAGTAAGATCATCATCGAAGTTCTTCCTTAAATAAGTCGATCATTTTGTTACTGAATTTTCAGAGAATCAGTTCGATCTTCTTCTTCTTAAGAGCAAATCAATTGTTGCATCAGATTCAGTAGAGATAAAGAGAAATCTAGATTAAGAGCTTATAATCTTTGAGATTATCCTATTCAAAGATTCATCAGATTTCATATTCACTAAGTACCATACAGTCATCGGGATTCAATTGAAATGACTTATCAAGAAGATCATTATATCCTCAGATCTTCAATAATTTTTTTTATTATCATTCTTAGTTTTTGAATAGAGTTTTGAGACTCTCTTTTCAAAGGATTCAGTAAGAGGTGCTAAGAGTCTCCTTGAGAAAAGACTCAGATTGTATTGGTTCAAAATCTCCTTATCTAAAGATATACTGTTTGGTTCTAAGAGTCTTCTGATCAAAAGACTCAGACACTGTAATAGTGAATTTTTTTCAAGAGGGTAGAAGAGTGGATGTACCTAGATTTTGGGGAACCACTATAATTTTTTATTTCTGCTGTGATTTTGGCATTTATCTGTGTTATCTTGTTGTTGTTTATGATTTTATTTATCTGCACGTATTTCCGGTTGATAACTGATGTATATGCAAATTTTATAAATTAATCTTAATATTCGAAACTAAATTTTAAACTCTATTCACCCTCCTAGAGAAAACTCTGAGGTATTTAGCAATTGTTCTCTCATTTCAATTGGTAACAAAGGGAGGTTGATCATTAATAGGTTAATCTAAAGGAGATTAATCAATAAAAGATTAACACCTTGATCAAAAGATCATTTCAGTTGCATAAGTATATTTTTATATACATATTCAAAAATATTTTCAAATACATTCAAAGGATTTGCATCTACTAAATCACTAGTTTATAAACTTGAAAAGTTTATACTCTAGAAAACCAGAATTATATTATACAAGAACTCTATTAATGAAGGTATATTTGAATCAATTTTAACAGGACCACCAATATCATACGAGAAGGATACAGAGGGAAATAAAACTACAGAACCTGTACCAAGAAGTGAATGGACAGATATGAAAAAAATAATAAAAGATTAGGATGCAAAAACTATGAACATATTAGTCTCTACTATGTCAGATGATGTGTTTCAAAAAGTTGCAGATTGTTGGTTAATAAAAGAAATATAAGAATCACTTTCAAGAATTGTTGATGGAAGTGCAGATGAGAGAAAAGATAAAAGATCACTCTTAATCCCTTATTATGAAAATCAAAAGAAAGCTGATGAGTTAGTTGATAAAATGTATAACAGGTTTAGCATGATCATAAATGAGTCGGGGTTAGATAAAGATATATCTCTGACTGAGATAAATGATAAGTTAATTATGTATTTTCCAAGTATATGAGTTTCAAGGATATGGGCAATTAGAAAAGCAAGGTGTCATAAAGAAATTACAATAGATGCATTACGTGGAAAGCTGAAGTCATATGAACAACTTTTGAGAAGTAGAGTTGAGACAGAAGCTAAGAAAATTATCATTGCACCAAAAGAAAAACCTGTTGCTTTTAAGGTTACTGAAGATGAACCATCTATTTTAGAACATGGGATGTTTAATCTTTGGACAAGGAGATTTAGAAGTTGGATAAAATCAGAAAACTCTATGAGAAGAGATATAAATTTGAGCAAATCAAAGTTTGATAAAATTCCTAATAAGGGGATAATCTATTTTTCATGTATAAAGCCTGGACATATAGAACCTGAATGTCTATATCAACAAAAGGAAAGATCAAGTATCAAAGATCAAAAGAAGTACATGGAAAGAAAGAATAAGAAAAAGGGGAAATGTTTTATTACTAAAACCTGGAGTGATACAAGTTCTAAATCCAGTTTTTCATCAGATAATGAAAAAGAAACTGCTGCTAAAAAAGCATTTCTCATAGCTCTAGACACAGAATCAGATCATAAAATAAATGAGGTATTTAATTATTTTGATAATATAGATTTTTTCTCAAAAGAATTTAAAGTAAGTTTTAAAAAATTTTGTATGGATCAAATAGAATTAGAAAAGGAAATTAAATTATTAAGGCAGAAATTGAAGCTATATAAAGATTATCCTAATGATAATGAACAAATAGAACATAATAAGCTTTTAAAAATTAAAATATATAACATGAAGAAACAAGTAAGTTAACGGAAGAAAACTCTTTATTAAAATAAGAATTATCAAAGACAAAAGTCTTGGAAGACTCCTTGAATGGAAGGAGTCATCAACTTAAGAATATTACAAAAAACTTTAAGAAAATGCTTGATCATTTGGGATTAGGAGCAAATCCTTATAGGATAATATCAATTAATAATATACTTACTTGGAAAAATCCTATATCATTTATCAAAGCAAAGAAAGTACCATCCAAAATAGTTCATAATAACTATTTAGAAAGAGCAACAAGTAATAATGATAAAAGTAAATTCAAAGGAAAAAGTGTTGCAAATAAATAACTAATGATAAACAAAAATTAGTAGTTTCAATACGTTAGGAACATGTGTCGACTTCTTATCGACGCAACTTTTGTGAAACGTCGACTTCAAATTAATGCATTCCAAAAGTTACGTCGACTTCAACTCGATGCATATCCCAGGAAAGCAATTATTCTTATCAAAATTACTCTATAAAGGATGTTTGTCAAGATTGCTTTATTAAAGGACAAAAAACTAAAAGTTGTTGGTTTAATAGACCAACACTATTTTATCCTAAGATGTATTATGAAGGTCATCATATACTTTTTTCATTTCTTATAATGGAAAAAGAAGTAATGGGTCCAAGGTAACTTGGATCTCAACTAATGTTTAATCTCATGTATAGTAAAAATGCTGTCCTTTCACAAATCAGCTATGATATTTGGACAATGGATGCTCCAGACATATGATTAGACAAAAAAATGCTGGTTAATTTCAAGGCTTAAAATGATCCCAGAGTAGTGTTTGGTGATTCTAATTATAATCAGACCAAAGGTATGGTATGTTTAAAATTAGAGATCTCACCTTTGGTAAAGTAGCTTATATTGAAGGACTTCAATATAATGTGATTAGCATTAGTCAATTGTGTGATGGTGAATACAAGATTGTGTTAACTAATAACCTTCGTCAAATAATAAATTCTAAAATAGATAATATTGTGCCAACTGGTTTTAGAAAAAACAATATATATGTTGTTGATTTTAGTTCATCTAACAATAAATTATGCTTATTTAATATTGAAGTAGACAGGAATTAGTTATGGCACAGGAGGATTGGTCATGTCAATCACAAGACCATAGCAAAGCTTGCAAAAGGTGATCTGGTAAGAAGCTTACCAAAAGGTAAGTACATAAAACTCAATTCTTGTAGGGCATGTCGACAAGGTAAACAAGTTAAATCATTTAAACTAATTGATAAGAATGATTCTCCAAAAAATTTATACCTACTACATATGGATTATTTGGTCCTCTTACCACTCAAAGTTTATGAGGTAAGTCTTTCACTTTTGTTATAGTGGATGATTTCTCAATGTTCAATTGGATGTTTTTCTTAAAAGCAAAGTCTGAAACCTTCACAACTCTTACAAGACTCATTAAACAGGTTCAATTTGAATTTGACACTAAAGTGTCCTTGATCAGAAGTGATCATGACATAGAGTTTGAAAGTTGATCTATAGATTCTATGAGGATGAGGGGATAAGACAAAGCTTTTCAGCTTCTAGAACTCCTCAACAAAATCGAGAGACTAAAAGGAAAAAAATAAAACACTCATTAAAGATGGAAGAACCTTATTAGTACAGTTCAACATGCATAGGTCCTTTTGGGATGAAGTAGTCAACACTGTTAATTATGTTCTTAATAAAAATCTTATTCACAAGATCAAATTAAAGACTCCTTATTAGCTTTTGAAAGGTAATCCACTTATAGTTTCTTATTTCAGAATATTTGGCTGTGTTTGTTACATTCTTAACAATGAGAAAAACTATCTAGCCAAATTTGATAAGAAAGTTGATGTTGGAATATTTTTAGGGTATTCTTTATCAAGCAAAGCTTATATGTGTTATAATAAAAGAATTAAAGTATACCTGATGGAAGTCAAAGGTATTGTTCTTAATGGATTTTTACAAGAAGAGGTTTATGTAGAACAACCTCTTAGTTTTGTCAATCCAACTTATCTTTCTTATGTGTGAAAATAGAGAAGAACGACTAGAAAAATAGGCCGGAAGCTTGAATAACTGAAATTTTTATTATTCAAAAAGATAAGATTTACAAAGGTATGGCCTCCCTTTTATAGAATGGAGGAGATAGAGGAGAGTACAAACTAACAATGTGGGACTAAATAAATGTACAAAGACTGGGCGATTTGACATGTACAGACCGCACAGTCCGCGCGGTTAGATAACAGGCTAACCGCCCGGACAGACCAGGAGAAGATGTCGTAGGAGACCGCAAGACTGCCAGACTGCCAGACTGCCAGACCGCCAGATATACAAGCCGTTGGCGACAACTCGCAAGACCGCCGAACCATAGCCGCCACCAACTGGATATTCAGCCTGTCAGCCCCAGACCGCTAGACCGCGCGGTCTCCAGACCGCCATATTCAGACCGCCAGACCGCCTACTTTAACACTCCCCCTCAAGCTGGAGCATAGATATTGATCATGCCCAGCTTGTCACAAATGTGGAAGAATGAAGTAGACACAGGTTTGGTAAAGATATCTGCCAACTCTTTGTCGGAGGTGACGAACGGAGTGCAAATCTGTTTCTTCAAGATTTCTTCCCGGATGAAATGGCAGTCGACTTCAATATGTTTGGTTCTCTCATGGAAGACCGGATTTTTGGATATATATATAGCGGCCTTGTTGTCACAGAACATAGGAAGAGGATAGTCGTAGACCTCTCCTAGATCAAGCATGAGAGCCCGCAACCATTTTAGTTAGCAAGTGGTGGACGCCATGCTCCGATATTCAGCTTCAGCACTAGACCTTGAAACTACAGACTGCTTCTTGCTCTTCCAGCTCACAAGATTACCTCCAACAAATGTGCAGAAACCAGATGTAGATTTGCGGTCATCTTTATCATCAGCATAGCTAGAATCTGAGTAGGCTTCAACTCTCAAATGACCATTCTTCTGAAAGAGTAGTCCTTTGCCCGGTGCGGCTTTAACATACTCTAATATCTTCAAGGCAGACTGAAGATGACATTCCCTGGGAGCTTGCATGAACTGACTTACCTTGCCAACAGCATAGGCAATGTCAGGTCTGGTCACCGTGAGATAAATGAGTTTACCCACCAGACGTCTATACTTTGTGGCATCAGATATAAGAGGAGAGGCATCTGTCCACGTTTTGTCTTCTCCAGTAGCCATGGGATACCGTGCCGGTTTGGCACCGGTCAATCCTGCATCCCGTAGAAGATCAAGTGCATACTTCCGTTGGGAGAGAACCAGAGAGTCGGGCTTCCGACAGATCTCTATCCCCAAAAAGTATTTCGGGGAGCCCATATCCTTTGTGACAAGATGTTGACGGAGGTGCTTCTTTGTCAAGTCCACCCCAGCTTGATCATCACCGGTAAGAAGAATGTCGTCAACATAAACCGCCAAAACTACAAGGCTCGATGCGGTTTTGCGAATGAACAGGGAATGATCAGCCGTACTTCTTGTAAAGCCAACAGCAGCCACGATGCCGCTGAACTTGTCGAACCATGCCCGAGGGCTCTGCTTGAGGCCATAGATAGCCTTCTTTAGCTTGCATACACGGGTCTCCCCCTGAGCAACATACCCCGGAGGTTGCTCCATGTAAACGTCCTCATGAAGATCCCCATAGAGAAAGGCAAACTTGACATCAAGCTGGGAGATAGGCCAATTGCGGTTGACAGCCACCGAGAGAATAACCCGGATGGTGCTGAGACGAGCAACCGGGGAGAAAGTATCAAAGTAGTCAACCCCATAAGTCTGAGTGAAGCCTTTGGCCACCAGTCGGGCTTTATAGCGGTCCACAGTCCCGTCTGGGCGAAACTTCACAACAAACACCCATCGACAGCCAACCACATCAGTACCCACTGGAGGAGAAATAAGGGTCCAGGTGCCCCGTTCAGTAAGAGTAGCGATTTCCTCATCCATGGCAGACTTCCAATGAGGAATCACAAGTGCCTCCTGGTAGGTACGGGGAGTAGTAGTAGCTGAAATAGCTAAAGCAAAATGCCGGCGAGAAGAAGTAAGCCGATCATAGGACACAACTGCCGCAAGCGGGTGTTGAGTGCATGCCCGCACCCCTTTGCGAAGAGTAATGGGGAGATCCAGGTCGTCGGGGGCCTCAGGGACCGGAGCGTCCGTAGCGGAGAAAGCTGGCCCGGGACTAGAGAGAGACGGCTCCGGAGACGGAGGGGAGAGAGAGGGGAGAGGAATAGACGGAGGAGGGGATGAGGAGGAGGGAGGAGAAATGTGGATAGGCTGAGAGGGAACAGACAGGGAGGGTGAGGAGTCAGGAATAGGAGGAAGAAGAGGTGGAGAGGAGAAGTATGCTGCATTTTCGAAGAAGGTGACATCTGCAGAAACAAACTGTTTTCGCAGAACGGGGTCAAAGCAACAGTAGCCTTTCTGAGTGACCGAGTAGCCCAAAAAGACACATTTGGTGGCACGGGGAGAAAGTTTGTCACGGGTAGCAGACGGGGCATGCACAAAGGCTGTACAGCCAAAGATTCGAAGTGGGAGGGGAAAAGGTTCCTTGCCGGGGTAGAGAATGGAGAAGGGAGTTTTACCCTGAAGAACAGCAGAAGGAATACGATTGATGAGATAACAGGCGAGGAGAACAGCATAGCCCCAATAAGAGCGAGGCACATGCATCTGCGTTAGGAGAGTGCGAGCGACATCGAGGAGATGACGGTTTTTACGTTCCGCCACCCCATTCTGCTGGGAGGTGTAAACGCAGGTGGTCTGATGAATAAGACCATGTTGCATACAGAAAGATGAAAAATCACGACTAAGATATTCTTTAGCATTATCAGAGCGAAGACATTTAATAGAGACATGAAACTGAGTTTTAATCATATTATAAAAGCATTCCCAAACAGAGAAGAGTTCAGAGCGATCTCGTAACAGATACACCCAGGTACAACGAGAAAAGTCATCAATAAAAGTTACAAAATACAAACTACCCCGACCAATGGTTGGAGTAGGAGCCGGACCCCATACATCAGAATGGATGAGATCAAACGGGCTAGAGGAACTGCGAGCATGCTTGGGCGGGAAGGAGGAGCGGTGATGTTTGCCAAGTTGGCAGGCATCACAGTTGAGCGGAGGACTGGTTGGCGGTAAGTGGGGCAGAAGCTGTCGTAGAATGCGAGCAGGAGGATGTCCAAGGCGAAGATGCCATTGAAGCAGATCAGTAGAGGAGGAAGTGAAAGCGGACAGAGCGGAAACGTTGTCGAGGAAGTAGAGGCCGCCGCTCTCAGTCCCAGTAGCAATCGTCCGTTGGGTTCTCGGGTCTTGAAAGCAACAAGAAGTAGGAGTGAATACAACAGAGCACTGAAGTTGCTTGCATAAAGTAGTAACAGATAGAAGGTTGCAAGGAAACTTCGGGACATAGAGAGTGTCCACCAAGCGCAGCGATGGGGTGACTTGAACCATGCCTGTCCCACGAACCGGGGAAGGAGAACCATCCGCAACAAGGACAGGAGGCAACCGATCATGCGTTTCGAGAAGCGAAAAACATTGAGGATTGCCTGTCATATGATTTGTAGCACCAGAATCAATCAACCATTTACCTTGGATAACGACATGAGCACTACCTGAGGTCGTTGCCACCGAAGAAGACGACCGAGAGGAGGGGTTCGGGGAGGTCGAAGTATCACCAGACGGGCGCAGGTGAGGATGTTTCTGCCAACAGCGGTCAATGGTATGACCGGTACGACCACAGTGAGAACAGAGGAACCTGGACGGACCGCGAGCCCCAGAGTGGCTGCGGCCACTGTTGCTGCCGCGCTGAGTGTACTGAGCATAAGAGTCCTGCGGAGGAGGGGATGATAACAGAGGGCGCTGGAGCAGAGAAGTAACGGCGGCTACGCGAGCGGCGGTGGCATCCAAGGTGGGAGACTCAGCTTCACCCAAGATCTGCTGGCGGATGAGATCAAAAGATTCGGGAAGTCGCAGAAGATAACAAACAACCAGGAGTTCCTGGAAGTGTTTGTGTTGCTGAGCCAAGTCCGCAGAGAAGGGGCGATTCTGGAGGATCTCAGCGCCAAGAGCCTGAACTTGCTGATAGGCTGCAGCGGGAGTCATGGACGAACGGGCGAAGAGATCCGCATAAAGAGTATAAATCCGGGAGGTCTGCGTCCCCTTGGAGTAAAGAGCAGCCAGATGAAGCCACGCGGCCTTGACCGTCTCATCATTACGGATGACGGGAAGGCACTCATCAGAGAGGCTATTAGCCAGCCATGTGCGGACAAGCGCATCACTCGCATCCCATTCGTCAAAGAGAGGAGAATTAGGAGGAGGCGGATCATCGGTAAGATGATGACATTTGCGCTGAGAACGAAGGAGGAAAGTGAAAGAGACGCTCCAATCCGGATAGTTGGAGCCAACGAGCTTGGAAACAGTGCCCAGATTCCCGGAAGAAGTAGGGACAGAAGGCGGAGCCGGAGTGGCTGCAGGAGTGGTGGCAGTGGAATTGTCAGAGATATCCATAGAAGAAGACGAAACCGCGCGGTTAGGAATCAAGCCGGAATCAAACCGGGCGGTTAAGAGAGAAGGGAAAAACTGCAGCGGTCACGATGTCAGACACCAGCGGCTAGAGAAGCCACGACCAAGCCGCAGAGTCAAAAATAGAGGGTAAGAGGTCGGGCGATTGGAAGACAGACCGCACGAACGGGAGAGAAAGAGGAATCCGGCAAACAGGCCGGGGCGATAAGAAAGAGAAGAAGGAAGGCTGCGACAAGAACAGATCGCAAGCAGACAAGGAGAAGCAGGCCGCGCAGACAGGGCGCAGGCAAACATGAAAGGCCGCGGGAAGAAGAAGCAGGTCGCACGGCTAGAAAGGAGCACAGAATCAGGAGGCAGAGATCGAGTCCTCTGATACCATGTGAAAATAGAGAAGAACGACTAGAAAAACAGGCCGGAAGCTTGAATAACTGAAATTTTTATTATTCAAAAAGATAAGATTTACAAAGGTATGGCCTCCCTTTTATAGAATGGAGGAGATAGAGGAGAGTACAAACTAACAATGTGGGACTAAATAAATGTACAAAGACTGGGCGGTTTGACATGTACAGACCGCACAGTCCGCGCGGTTAGATAACAGGCTAACCGCCCGGACAGACCAGGAGAAGATGCCGTAGGAGACCGCAAGACTGCCAGACCGCCAGACTGCCAGACCGCCAGATATACAAGCCGCTGGCGACAACCCGCAAGACCGCCGAACCATAGCCGCCACCAACTGGATATTCAGCCTGTTAGCCCCAGACCGCTAGACCGCGCGGTCTCCAGACCGCCATATTCAGACCGCCAGACCGCCTACTTTAACATTATGTTTATAAATTGAACAAAGCACTTTATGGTCTAAAGCAAGCTTCAAGAGCCTGATATAAAACTTTATCCACACTTCTATTAGATCACTCTTTCACAAGAGAAAAGGTGGATAAAACACATTTCGCTAAAACACATAAGGAAAAGTTGCTTATTGTTCAGATTTATGTTGATGATATTATATTTAGCTCAACATATTCTGTATTATGCAAAAGGTTTGCTGACTTAATGTAATTTAGATTTGAAATGAGTAGTATGAGAGAATTATCTTTTTTTTTTATTTACAAGTAAATCAAAGTAATGGAGGCATTTTCATTTCTCAATCAAAATATAACAAGGAATTGATTAAGAAATTTGGCGTGAAAATGCTTCTACTATAAAAACTCCCATGACTACTAATATTATTCTAAATAATGATGTTCTGGTAAATCTGTAGATCAGAAAACATATAAAGCAATCATTAGCTCTCTTCTTTATCTCACAACTAGCAGGCCTAATATAATGTTTGTCACAGGTGTTTGTGCAAGATTTCAGGTAGATCCTAAAGAATCACATCTAAGTTCTGTAAAAAGAATTTTGAGGTATTTAAATGGTACACCTGAGATGGGATTATAGAATCCTGCAGAATCAAAGTTAGAATTATATGAATATTCTGATGCTGAGTATGCAAGATGTAGATTGGATTAAAAAAAGTATCTCTGAAACATGTCAATTCCTAGGTGCTTAACTGATATCTTGGTTCAGCAAGAAGCAAACATCAGTCTCCACTTCTATAGCAGAAGATGAGTATATTGTTGCCGGAAGCTGTTGTTAACAGATTTTGTGGATGCAAAATTAGTTACTTGTTATAACTTTAATTTCACTAACTCCATAATATTCTATGACAGCTCAAATGCTATTTTAATTGCATCAAATCCTGTCTTACATAGCAAGACAAAACAGATAAAGATTAGAAATCATTTTCTCAAAGATAATGCTGAAAAAAGGAAAATTTCCTTGGAATATGTGACTTTTAAAAATCAGAGGGAAAATATTTTCGCAAAGCCACTTGATGAAATCAAGCACAACTACTTTATCAATGCTTTGGGCATGCTTGATAAAGCTCAGTAATTGATTATAAAACTTCTAATTTTAATCGCAAATATTGTTGTGAAAAACCTGTAAAAGACTTAAATTTTAAGTATGTATTCGACGTAACGTTGAATACAAGTCGACGGAACATCCACTTTTATTCAACGCAACGTCTAGAGACGGTGTTTATGAAGAGTTTTGAATCTAATCAACACAACGTTGATATCACTCAACGCATACATCGATTATGATATTTATGTATACGTCGAAAAGAAATCAGCGTCACGTCGATTAAGGAAATATTTATGCCCTAATTTCTCAACGTTTCGTCTACTTAGATTTTGTATTTTTCTCCAAACTCTTCATCTTCCCCGATCTATTTCTTCTCTACTCGTTCTCTCTGTTTCTCTTTGAAATCTTTGCAGGTTCGTAAATAACAACTAAGACAAACTCTTGTTACAATGTTGATCTAGACTCTTTCGCTGTTGTAGCAGATTCATTTAAAGAAGTATTACAACAATTTACAGATGTTGGTTTAAACAAGCTGATTACTACAAGTTGTTTACTATATTCTGTGGAGTTAATTGAGTTCATTAATTCTGTTACAATTGATGAAGATGATACAATGATTAGGCAAAGTAATGAGTCAGAGGTCCTTATTGTATAACCCGTAATTCATCGAGATCAAAAGTACATAAGTAGACGGCTAGTCGCAGACCATTGGGCGAGAAGAGGCGAGCTTGGGGCTAGCAGAGGCGAGTTTGGGTGAGTATCTCGCGTGTTTGGGTGAGTAGCTCTTGGAGCTCGCTGTTAGTAGCTGGATACTCGCCTATACCCCCCAGGATTTCTCTATAAATAGCCCCCCAGGGGTACTGGAAATGACATCTTTGGAAGAGGTTGAGGTCCCCCCAAGTAGATACTCGCCAAGTCCATGCCTGCCTAGTATCTCGCCCAACCTTTTGGTTGCGGAGGGGAAGCTTCTTCTAAGCTTCCGGGTACGTGGTGGGACCTCCCTGCTGGAGCACTTGGGGTGTGCTTATAGATAGTTTCCTCTCTCTCTCACTAGCCACTTGATTTGTTACGTCGAACCGTAAAATCAGTAACCTTAGGCTGCCTTGATCCGAATTTTGAGGTCGGGATTTTCCTGGCTTCAACACTTATAACTGCGAAACTTATTCAGACAACATTTAATCTGCCTTGATCAGATAAAGGTATAACAGAACTCTCAGATAGTGAACTAAACAAAACATTGTAGAAGTTGAATTTTTCTAAAGACAGACCAATTCATCTAGAAAAGAAAGATTTTTCTGAGGAATATGAGTTTTTGACTGATATAGTTGGAAAAGTTCTAATGTGTAAAATATCTGCAAATGATGTAGTTCCAAAAACACAATTACATATAATGGGTGTTTTGGTGCTAAGGAAGAGAATGGACTGGGGTAAATGTGTTTTGCTTCTTATAAGCCATAAGTATAAACATAAGAAAATTCCTATATGCCATTCATAAGTTATATATTAAAATAACACTATCCAACTCTATGCAAATTAAAAGGAGTGAACATTCCTCCTGGAAAAAGACTTTCAATAGCATTATTTTCAAAAAAGACCAGACAAATTCTAAATCCTGGTACAATGAAAGATGTTTCGCATCCACCATCACCTTTGTCTGATGGTTCTAATGAAACAGTAATTCCAACAAATACAACATTGTTTCCATCAGAAGATTTAGTTCAAGAGTCAAATCTAGTTCAAATTCTTAATATTGAACTTCTAGATACAGACATGCAACACCACAATGATCAGCATTTTACTCCTACTGAACATAGTAATGTTGTTGCATTTTCACCTGTGACATTTGACATTAACAAAATTATTCTTCAAACAATACAACAGACAGCTGCTTCAATAACTAACCTTATACATGAACATGCTTTAAATTGTAAATCCTCAATTGAAAATATGTTCAATCAGATTTTTAGTGTTCAAACATCTATAAGGAATATTCAAAATAAACTTGATTCCACAAAAGTAACAAGATCTTTCTTAACCTCCTTGGCTCATGAGGTTCAAAAAGAGGAGATTTCTAAGGAAGACTAGTACATGAAACCCCTAGATGAAGATGAAGTTCTTCTTAAAGACTTATAAACTTTTAAGGTTGTTGGTCAAGTTGCTCAAAATCAATTTGCTTTAGCACATGGTGAGATAGAGCAGAATAATGTTCAAGTTATTTAGGATTCTTATGTATTATTTTAGGGGGAGGCAACTCAAGAGAATTTAACTGATATAAGTATTCTCCAGGAAAAGGAAAAATTATTTTTAGAATAAATATATTTTGAAGGTATAACTTTTGAAAACTATGTTGACATTTTTAAGAGATCTTTATGAAAGTTGTACAACCCATATTCGTCGAGGGTAGACCCTCCCAGATCCAGGTCAGCAAGTGTCAAAGTCAACAAGTCAAGATAGAAGTCAGAGTCAACACACAAGACAGTAGAAGGCCTAAGCGAGTACGGCGAGCTCTCCTCTCATACTTGTCAGGTAGGCGACTAGGCCAGTTACTCGCTCAACCTGATCGAGCTCCCCCCAAGAAGACGCTTAGTCGCTAGGGGTGGGGATATAAATAAGACCCCCCTACTCTTGGATTTGCCTATAAATAGGACCCCAGAGGTACGAGGAGATGGACTTTAGAACTTGCAAAGGATCTTGACCACCTGATTTCCTAGACTTCGAGTTGAGCCTTTGGATCCTTTCTTCAAAGAGACAGGTCGCGATTATCCATGTCAGTCACCACCATGACTTAGTCACCAGCTAGAATCTGCCTTGTACCCTGCTCGATTATCTTTTGTTGCATGTCTGTTCTGCATCCTATCCCGTTAGCCGTCGAGTACGACCGCTGAAATGGTAACCTTAGGTTTCCTGATCTAAATTTTGGAGTAGGGATCTTCCCAGCTTCAACACTTTGATGCAGTGAGTGTGGATCACAGCCGAGGAGGAAATTTTCACGAGTAGGTGAGATGGTGAATGAAGGCGAGAATGAGGAGATAGTTGGCAACTCGGCAGGAGTCAGCAACCCTGCGAGAGGAAGCGATTTTGTGATAGTTGTGGTGTTTGAAGAGTTCGCAATAAGGAATGAGAGGAGCATCCTGGTTGGGTTCCCTCCTCGCCCCAATGTCATGGCAACCTTTCCTTGTCATGTGATACGGTCGAAGGAAGAAGCGCCACCCAGGCGACCAGGGTAGGAGCGAGCTAGAGAGGGAGAAGAGCAACCAATGTAGTCGTGACACTATCCGGCGAGCAGTCAGGGGATCAAGTTCCGAGATGAGGAATAGCCGGCGAGATATAACGATACTCACCAGGGTAGCGAGTATGACGAAGATACTCGCGAGTATGAAACTGGCCATTGCCAAGGATGGAGAAGCCCCTTCTATGACGAGATCTTAGCGGCCCCAGATCCTGATGGCTTCAGATAGATCATCATGAACTACTAATCCGACAGAGATGACCCGGTCAGACATCTCCAATGGTTTGAGGATGTGGTGTCAATCCGCAACATGATTGACGCTTTCAAGTGAAGGTTCTTCTCCATCACCTTCAAGGGGAATGCGAGAGACTGGTTTCACCAGTTGCCTGAAGGTTCCATTTATTACTTCGAGGACCTACATTGAGGACTGATGGTGAGGTTGATGACGTCTAAGAAAAGAAAGAAGGAGGAAACCGCTCTCTTCAAGATCATGCAAGGGCAGCACGAGAGTCTCGACCACTACATCAATCATTTATAGGAAGAGGTTATGGAAGTCGAGGAAGTAGATTTCTTCACCCTACTGCTAGCTCTAAAGTTCGGCCTGAAGCAGGGCCTCTTCAGCCTGGAGATTGGGCCCAAGCCCCCGAGATCTTTCAAGGAGATGATCGAGAGGGCAAACACGTTCGTGTAGGGAGAGGATAAAAATCCAGACTTCTTGGTAAGGCTGGATGGGGAAAACCAGGTAAGTAGAGGAAGAGGAGGACCTTCAGAAGGTCCGAAGTAATGTTAGAGAGGCAGGGAGAGCGGAGAAGAGAAGAGCTGAGGAGAAGGGAAGAGCCCAGGAGAACGTAAGAGCAGAGGAGGCAGGAGAGGCCTCACAGGCCGGAAGAGAGGAGGCCTGCAGCGGCTCTGGAGAGAAGAGAGGAAGCACAAAAATTCCAATATCCCATGAATCATCCCCTATGGATGCCACCAGGAAGTCCCCAGTTCCAAAATCAGGAGAGGAGGAACAGCCACCCGTAGGGGAGGAGGCAAGGAAGAGCTCAGGAAGAGGCGATGGTCATTGCACGACAATGGAATAGGCGTCGCAAGAGGGTTCAGCCAGTAAGGAACCAGACGATAGAGATTCCCTTTTACTGCGATTTGTATCGAGTTGAGGGGCACGGGACTATGACTTACCCATAATTTTGGGAGACAAGGAGGAGGTTGGAGGCAAGAGCGGTAGAGAGGGATCAATCGAGGCAGGAAGTCCCTACAGGACCGGTAGCGTTCCAAGCTCCGGGGAGGAGGAACGAAGACTGGGTCGTCTTGGGTGGTCGCGGGGAAGTGGTACACGGCCCAAGAGGTGGGCAGGTATGAGTAATCAATAAAGGAGCCGGGCTTGGAGCATCATGCAAGGGGAGTCTCCATAAGATTTAACGCAAGAGCGTCACCTTGACCTCTCAAGCATCGTCATTGTTGGAGGAGATCATTTCTCTGAGGAGGACATGTTGGGGAATAAGAACCCCTTTCATGACGTCCTTGTCATCCAAGCCGCCATCGAGGACTTCACAGTTGACCTAATCTTGGCAGACAACGGGAGTTCGATGAACGTCATTTTCAAGAGGACCTTCGTCGGGTTGCAGATGGAAGCGTCTAGGATCCTTGCTACGGACGGACCCCCTCTTTGGCTTCTCTGCAGAGAAGGAAGAGGTGGGGGAGGAGCTGATCTTATTGTAACTCTTGGTGGTACCTCAATCTGATGCAAGTTCGTCATCGTCGACACACCAATCTGTTATAATGCCATCTTCGGAAGACCCCTCATCAACTACTTCAAGGCGATTCCATCATTGTACCATCAGTGCCTGAAGTACTGCAGGGGAGATGTCCAAGTGCGTGTCAGAGGCGATTCGAAGGCTGCCAGGGAGTGCTATTTAAATGTCGTCAGCACCATCAATTGGATGGAGGATGCAGAGAGGATGGAGAAGGAAGAAGGGCTGAGAGCTGTTGAGGAGCTGGAAGAGCTGGAAGAGCTGGAGGTGATCGCAAAGGGAGAATAACCAGGGTTGGTAAAGATCGGAGGGTCCTCAATGCTGGAAGGAAAGATGGAGATGGTCACATGTCTGCAAGAAAATGTGGACATTTTTGCTTGGAGTGCCGCAGAGATGCCAAGAATCGATATAGAGGTTGTCTTTCATCGCCTCAACCTGAATCCCAAAGTTACCCCCCATCCGTTAGAAGCAGAGGAAAAGCATCGCTGTGCTGGCCGAACCGATCTGGGAAGAAGTGAAGAAGCTACTAGAGGCATGTTTTGTTTCGAAAATCCAGTATCCAGGTTGAGTCCCTAATGTTGTAATGGTTAAAATAATTTTTTCGTGTTGGCAACAAGTTCCTATGTTGACAAGATGAAGGTTAATGATAACACTGCTACTTGACATGAGAGACTTGAGCATGTTGGGATGGATATGATGAAGGTTGTGACGGTGAGAGGCCGGTGCATGGTCTGCCTAGTCTTTTGTCCTATGGTGACAGTCATGTCTATGCGGATTGTAAGTATAGAAAGGTATATCGCCTTTGATTTGACATATCATAGATTAGGTGTAAAGCACAGCTGGAATGCATCCACGGTGACATAACGGGACCTACCGTCACACCCAGTCTCGGTGGTAGCAGGTATATGCTTGTTCTTGTTGATGACTTTTCCAGGTATATTTTGGTATACTTCTTGAAAGAGAAGTCAGAGGCGTTCATGATGTTTGTGGAGTTTAAGGAGCTCGTAGAAGGTCGGCCCGGTCTGTGGATAAAGAAGCTGAGAACTGATAATTGTGGAGAGTTCACTTCACATGAGTTCTCTAACTTCTGTAGAAAGTTCGGCATTTAGAGGGAGCTTACTTGTGCTCACACTCCACAACAGAATGGAGTTGCAGAACGTAAGATCTGTCATCTGACGGAAACTTGCAAGTGTTGGATTCATGCCAAAAGTATTATCAGGGCCTTCTGGACAGATGGAATGGCTTGTGCAGCGTATGCCATCAACATGATGTCTCTAATTCCGATCAACATGAAATCTCCTCATGATTTGATGTTCAAATAGAAGCCCAGTGTCGAACATCTTTGGGTGTTTGGTTCTACCTGCTACATGCACATTCCAAACGCTCTCAAGACAAAGCTAGATGAAAAAGCACGGAAGCTAGTCTTTGTTGGCTATGATGAGCGGAAGAAGGGATGGAAGTGCATGGATCCTGCAATAAAGAAGTTTTTCATCTCAAGAGACGTTTTCTTCGACGAAATTACATCGTACTAGGGTAGCTCATCTATGGAGCTATAGGAGAGCAAGTCATACGGGGGCTAAGGAAAAGCTGTTCGGGATCTTCTGGTGGAGTTTCTTGTGTCACCAGGTGCTCCGGTGGCGTCTAGTTCTGGGGCGAAGGCTTCTGTATCTGTAAGTAGGGGGAGCGATGCTCCTGGTATGCCTGGGATCAGAGCTAGGCCAAATAAAGCAGCGGGAGTGGTGGATCAGGGTCAAGCCTTATAGAGGTCCAAGAGGATAATTATTCCACCAGCTCGGTATAGGGACGGGAATATGGTGAGTTTCGTCTCATGTTTCTTTGTAGATCCCTTGGATGAACGGGAGCCGTCGAGCTTTGAGAACGCCGCTGACATAAAGGAGTGAGAAGATTTCATAGATGAGGAGATGACCACCCTTAGGAAGAACGAGACTTGAGATCTTGTACCCAAGATCGATGACATCACTCCTGTTACATATAAGTGGGTTTATAAACTCAAGAAGAATGCTGACGGTAGCATTGAGCGGTACAAGGCTCGCCTTGTAGCTCGGGGGTTCTTATAGTAGTATGGGGAGGACTATGAAAAGACATTCAGTCCAGTGGATAAGATGACTTCAGTTCGGGTGGTGATTTCCTTGACAGCTTGTCAATGATGGAAGATTTGACAACTCGACGTAAAGAATGTCTTCCTTTATGACAAGATTGACAAGAATATCTTCATAGTGTAGCCACCTCGTTATGTATCTGAAGAACATCCTGGACACGTCTACATGCTGAAGAAAACTCTATATGGTCTGAAGTAGGCGCCTCAGGCGTGGTACGGGAAGATCTGCGGTTACTTTGCTTCAGACTCGGATTCTAGTCTTTTGTTAAGAAAAAGGGGAGCTTCGGGTCCTTGTTTTGTTGTATGTTAATGACATGATCGTCACGGGAAACTTGGAGGAGGAAGTAGTTAGACTCAGGACTGAGCTAGCTATTTGGTTCAAGATGAAGGATCTGGGTGAGCTCCACTATTTCCTTGGACTCGAGGTGGAGAGGTAGAAGAACAACGTGATCGTTTCCCAGAAGGGCTATGTAGATAGAATTGTCAAATGATTCAGCATGCGGGAAGGGAAAAGCAGTTCTATTCCTCTGGAAGTCGGGTTGAAACTTCGACGGGAAGAGGGAAGGGTTCTTATAGACCCTTTGGTGTTCCAGGTTCTCGTGGGGAGTCTCATATATCTGACAATTACTAGGCCAGATATTGCTTATGCGGTGGGCCGGGTTAGTCGGTATATGATGGAGCCGTGAAAACCTCATTTGGTGGCAGCTAAAGGAATTATAAAGTATGTCAGATCTACCTCAAAGATGAGTCTCTTTTATAGGAGGGACACAAGCTTCAGTCTGCACAGTTATATGGATGCTGATTATGGAGGAGATGTAGATGATCGGAAGTCAATGTCTGGTTACGTCTTCTTCACGGGATTAGCAGTTGTCTTGGTGTATTATGAAGCAGGATTTGATGTACGTCTCCACTACAGAAGCAGAATACAAGGCTTCCGCCTCGACATCTTAGGATGTCATCTGGCTTAGGAGGTTAGTAGATGACATCCATGAGGAGATGCAAAATCCTACTCTGCTTCGCGGTGACAATGAAAGTGCTATTAAGTTGGCAACAATCCAGTTTGTCATGCGTGGACTAAGCACATTGAGATCGATCATCACTTTGTTCGGGAGAAGGTGTTGGAGGGGTCTCTGATGGTTGTGCATGTGCGGAGCGAGGACAATGTCACAGACATCTTTATGAAGCCATTATCAAAGGGATTGTTTATTCGATTGTAAGGATTGCTCGGGCTGGTTTCCATTTCTCATTCAAGGGGGAGTGTTGAAATTGTTGAAGAGGGAGTAAAAATGGAGTTGGGCGGTTAAACTGGTCAAACTGCACAGACTGCAGAGTCCTCCGCGGCCTGACAGACAGCTTTGGCAGACTGCCTTTGACAGGTGTTTGTTATCTCTTGCGGTCCGGCTCAGCAAGCATCCTTGGTTAACCGGGCGGTTAGGGTTGGCTAACCACGGTTGTTGTGGATTCTTTTGGAGCTCGTCGGTGTCCGACTTGTTTCCATGCTTGCGATCGGGTTGTTTGATCGTGGATGTCGGCATAGTTGTGCGGACTGGTTTACCTGAAGGTCGCGTGATTTGATTGAGCAGTCCGCAAGGTGGCGGACTAGTGTTGTTCATATTGGGCTCTGTCTTGGTATCAGGTGGCGTGGTCACTTGGAGGCCGTGAATTTTGTCATGGACTTGGTCTTGTGTGACTAAGTCCAACTTTGTTGTCTAGCTCGCCGAGATCGCCTAAGTGCGGACTACTTCTTGAGCTCGCCGAATTTGGTAAGTTGGCGACATGGTTGTCGCGATTAGGAGCTTTGCGCAGACTGGAGTTGTGTTCGCAAGCCTGGCAGTTTGATTGCTCTTGCGAACAAGATTTGTGTCCACACTTTTTGTGGATAGTCTTCCTTATGTCGCGGACTGATTCTTGTATTCTCGGATTCGATGTTAGCCGACAGGTTTGACGAGCGGTTATCATATCACTATGGGTGGTGACGACACTCCTTCTCACGGCTATAAATAGGAGTCATCGGCTCGTCATAAATAATAGTGAACATTAAGAACTAGCTCGCGCTTGGTTTGTGCGGTTACGGTTTTCTAACCGCTGTGACTAAGTAAGTTGATTCTATGCAGGCTGTGCAGCTAACATCAGGCGGCTATGCAACTAGTGGAAGCTTGGTGTGGAACAGTTTGTGAATAGCAGTCAGCGGATAGCAGCAGACCGCGGTCTCTGCGACTTGATCTTTTCCTTCGAGTTGCGGATAAGCGGAACAGTTCGCCCGTTCGATCAACGGGTTTTGTTCAAGCTCCTTCAACATTTCAATAACAGCAGTCCACGCAGTTAGTCGTGGATAGGTGGCTTCGGCGGTCTCTGCGGTCCCGGCTAGCAATCTGGCAACTAGTGCGGATATAGTTATCTGTCCGCAAGTTTAACTTCTTGTTGCAGATTTCTATTCTTTGGTTACATTGTAAATCATGTCTTGCAATGTATATCTCGTTCTGTAAATAAGTTAATTTCAATTGGAGATTGTTGTGTTGCTCTTGCTATTAATTTTTACTTGTTTTCGATTGTGGTTGAGTGTTCCTGTGACCTCTTTTCCACTTTCACCTATTTTGGGAAATTTTTACAGTTCAAAGATCTTCGATGGAGGCGATGAAGATTTCTGGAGAGCTCGGGCACGTGGGGGGAGATAGCGAGGAGGAAAAATGTGAGAACAAAGGAGAGATTACAGCCCTATTTATAGGCTCCATGTGTGGTTATGGTGGTTACACAGCTATCCGTTGACCGTAACCACCATATTTGATATTTGCAGCACATTATAGTATAGTTTGCGACGTATATTTTTACAATATTTTACTATGATACATGCCGATATTATTTCAGCTATTTATCAACCGAGAAGTATAAAACACACAAAGTTCCGTTTTAAGGTGGTAGCACTAATTAACAATGTCTAAACTTCAATGAATAAGGATGGATATCTCACTTCCGTTGTCTTCCCTCTTTTTTATCCCACAATAGCTCTTTCCCAAAAATTCTATAATTTTGTGTAACATTTAGGCTCCGTCTGGCGCACGGTGTTGACGGTCATAAACATGGGGGTTAAATTATCATTTGTTAACGTCCACCTAAGAAACTTCATTCACTTTTATGCTCAAAGGGATGATGTTTATTAGGTGATACTTAACGAATGACGGTTTAATTCACCATCACCACTGCGCCAAAGGGAGCCTTAGTGTTGTTATTGAACTATTTTCTTAATGGCAAAGCAAGCACACATCCAAATCATGAAAAAAATGAGGATTCCCAGTGTTGATCTTTTTTCACGATTTTGCCACTGCAAAAGACACGTCAAGTGACGCTTGCAGGTTTCGCCAATGATGCTAGCAGGTTTCCTCGTCTTCCATTAACACTCGAACTAGTTCTTGAATCACTCGCAGGCTTCTTATGTTCTTCTTCTTCAAACATTGAGCACATAACTTATTTGTTATACTCCAGTATTTATTTTATGACCATGTGTACATTAATATTCCTTTTTTGATATATATTTGAAAATATCTAATAAATAATATGTTGAAAGTTGGGGTAAACCATTCAGCCGGATTGTCCGTGCACCCTAAATCATTTAGCCTCCCTCAATATCATGAGGAAGGGAGTTGAGGCTGTGAATCAATTCCAAGCCCTCTTTTATCAAATTGTTAACACCACTTCTAATACCCAACAACCGGACTTATTTTCACCGGTCAAGCGGTTACGATAAGGTCCGGTTCATGCGGTCGTGACCGCTTGACCGGTGAAAATAAGTCCCCCAAACGGAGCCTTAGGCTCTGTTTGGGGGGACTTATTTTCACCGGTCAAGCGGTCACGACCGCATGAACCGGACCTTAATTCTGTCTCGGTTCATGCGGTTGTGACCGCTTGACCGGTGAAAATAAGTCTCCCCAAACAGAGCCTTAGTCTCTCTCAATATTGGGAGGAAGGATGTTGAGGCTGGGAATTGATCCCAAGACCTCCTTTGTCAAGGTGTTAATGTCACTCCTGATATACCCGATATTGAGGGAGGCTAAGGCCCCGTTTGGGGGGATGTATTTTCACCGGTCAAGCGGTCACGACCGCATGAACCGGGACTTAATTAAGTACCGGTTCATACGGTCGTGACCGCTTGACCGGTGAAAATAAGTCCCCCCAAACGGAGCCTAAATGATTGTGGTGCACAACTACAGTTCAGTTGTTGGGGTGCCTACTTGGCTGTGCCATACTCCCTCCCTATGAGTGGCTTGCCCCAATTTTCAACATAATATAAATTATAAAATCCATAAAACAAAATAAATAAATAAAATTCTTGCAAGAAGCTCCTTCTTTGTTTGGGGCTTTAAATATTGAGCTCCCAGGGCTAACAATTAAAGTTGAAGCTCACGCAGGTAAAATGGAGGTGGGGCCCGCAATGGAGTGATATAGCCGTTGGGAATATTCAAAATTAATGGGCTGCCATGAATATAGTGGGCCAGGCCTGGCCTACTATCAACAGCTTATTATAGAATTTCTAATCGAAAATATTTATTTATATACTCAGACCAAAGTCCGTGTCAATGACAATCTAGTCGACTCTCTTGACTCACCATAGTCTAGAGAAGGTAGATACCAATTCAACTCCGGCTCGGCTCGAAATCGAATGATTATTTGCATGCGGCTTCAACAAATGAATACGAATCGTCGTTCGTGAATGCTCGACCTCACCTAAGAAAATCTTTCATTTTTATGCTGAAAATTATGTTTATTTGTTCCTTCATGGCGGTTATAATCGTTGTTATGTCAAACGCATATTTACGTTTCCGTCCAAATTTACTGTAATAAGAACATCGCCTCAAACAGAAGACATTTCGTAACCATCACCGTTCACGACCAACACCTTTGCCCCAAACAGACCTTTATTTATTCTTTGGTTTAGATTGGTGACAAAGAGGATACTTTGAGTGGAAAAACTCAGTGTGAAGCTTGACAGTAGCTAAATAAATATATAGTAATTAATTAGCAATGCATAACTAATCAATTTATGATTATGTATTCGTGACATATATTGTAAGAATTAATGCTCCTTAATTAAAGAGTTAATTAACATGACCATTAAATTAATTTGATTAATCAAATATATTTATAAGTGAGAACACATTGTGAGCATAGTAGCTTAAAGGTTAATGAAAAAATCCAAGTTGAAAAAGCTCACATGATGAATATTTAAAATATTGAATTAATTAGAAATAATAGATTACTTTAGTTAATATACCTAACTAAAACAAAAGATATTTATCAAATTAATTTGAGGCACAAAAGACAACAAATTAATTTGATTAATTTCACACCAACAAACTATTTTTAATTAATAACTAAAGTGATATAAAATATTAGTTTTTACAATGATTTATGAACTGAAGTCAAAATCTAGGTGTCTTTGCTCTTGTGCAGGTTGTGATGCTAGTACCGGACGACTAGGCAACTAGTTAGAGGCTCAGTGTGGAACAGTTGCGGATAACAATTTATGGTATACAACAGGTCGCGGTTAGTGCGACCATCAGTCTTCTTTCTCGGGGTTTGCAATAAGTTCAATAAGGCAGTTCACCCAGTCTCAGCGGTTAGACTGTTTCCCAGTTCATCAACATCTGTTCGTGGTTAGCTTCAGTGGTCAATTGACCTTGCGTTCTTCACACATCATGTTCCGATCGACTCAAATCGGTACGACTAACGAAAACCAATGATATATGAGGATCTATGCCCAACACGACTATGCGAATTTTAGAACTCTGCTCAAGACCTTTGCCAATTCCACAAAGCAATAGATCCTCAATAAACACAGGAATTCTAATGATATTTAGTGTATTTATACTCAGATGTGTGGTCTCCAATTTTGCTGCTTACAAAACATTATGCCTAGGAATGAAGCAAATAGTTAGGCCTTATGGACTTCTCAGTTTTCAATTCCTTCACATAAAAAATATTATTATCAACACTCACCTCACACTCAGTGTGATAGATTAACTCCCAAGGTAAGCTGAATAATTCTAGCCACACTTGAGAGTTTTAGCCACATCACAATTCACAACAAAGTTCACTTTAACTCAAACTTGTATCTAACAAAAGGTGAATGCTCTTTCTTAAAAAGGGACAACAGCCCAAATCATTTAAATTGTATATAAATAATTAAATATATAACTTCAATATGACATGCCATAAATAATGAAGTTGATGTTGACAACAATTATCTGTGGAACTACCACTTCAACTTTAGGATTGTTGTGGGTCATTCGGTTTTCCTACGGGTCAGGGAATTGGACCGTCTTAGATCGAGAGTGAGCCGAGCGCTCAAACTGTCAAATGAAAAGCAAGCAGCAATGGCATGAGGTGTTTTAGCGTGGGAAATCCAAATGGTGAAAAACCACATGACGGAATCTGTGTCGAGCTGAAATCCACTAGTTCCATTAAAGTTACAAGAGTTTGAGATTCTTTGAGGGGGACAAGTCGGCTTTTCGTTTACAAGCTTTGAAGGCAAAGAAAAGAGGAAAAAGATCAAGTCTTAGAGTGTTCACGAGAAGCGTTCATTTGTTCCTTTGTTGGTGCTTATGAGAGTGACCACTGGAGCCTTGAGCATGGGCGGACTTGAGAGTGAGCCGAGTGATTTCAGAGCGAAGGAGCGATCTAAGTCTCACGCACTTGTCGGAAAACCTAATGCTCTCTGTCGTCTCTCTAGTTCCTCTTTAAATGTAGGCATGTGGGCATTTTTATATCTTTCTTGAAGGAATCCACTGAAATTGCTTCCGGCTGAATCTGGAGTTGACGAATGCCGTTACTCGGCTCTGGTCACCTGAATCATCAATTTTCTGAAAATGACGAACATGCCCTCTGGGTAGTCTCAGAGACCCGTGCAAGATGCTTGGCGGCCAGAGGCGGCAACAACAACCAAAAGTGGTGGCAGATCGTTGACATGTGTGTGCGCGCAACGACTCAAACATCGCAGGCATCGCACACGCATGCATGAGCCGTAACCTACAAGCTATTCATCCATCTTCACTGAAGGTCCTCACGAGTGTTTTATATGTCCAGAATTGTGCTCAAGGACAGCTACCGTGCAACACAACTACTAAGAGGAAATATAGATGAAATTTCGGAAGCATGGCATATCGTACACTCATGTCTGTCACATGAGCATATTATATATAATGCAACATATATATTTTTATGCATGCTACTTCAAATATATTACATCACATATTACAGAGGAACCTACAATATTTTCTAAAGCAGCAGTGTTACGACATTGAACGCTGCTAGACATAAGACTATCAAACCGTTGCAATTGCAGAAAATATACCATGGTCCGCTGTACAAAAAGAACAAATTTCAGTGATTTCAATAATGCATACGAGGTAAGCAACTGATGATTTTATGTTGAATTTTTTCTTTGCAGCTTCGATGTCATAGGACTTTGGCACAACGATTTTTTTGAGTCTGAGAATGGCTGAAAAACAAAATTCCATTGTTCTATGATACTTACGTCCCTTGACACCTTTGATATTAGGATTTTGAGTCCGTTGTATTGTTAGAGATGAGACATATCATGCCAAGTTGTTTTGTCGCCAACATCATTCTGTCTTTGATATATTTCTTCGACCCATTTCAGAAACCTACGATCGCGCGTATGAGACTGTTGTCCTGATTGTTTAGACATAACTGTATATGGTAATAAAAAATGTCAACATAATGACATAACAATATTCAAATTTTTTATTACAGTAGAGAATAATACATCAAACATCACAAACAATAGTATATTAATATATTTCAGTAATCTATGATTTTAACAACAATAAGATGACAACGTCACAAATAATAACTTATTTTAATCTTTCACTCTTGTATTTCCTTTTTTGTTGACGACAAACTCGCAATTATTTTCAGAACTTCTTCGAAGATGTGCGCCCCTACTCTTTCACCAGACCAACATATATTACGCTCATGCTGCAAGCCTCACTTATTTCTCAACAACGACGTCGTCGCCCTGATGCTCCCGGCGAGGTCCACCACGCACCCAAAAATTTCCAGAGTCATAACGTACAGTCATGTCTGCCACATGAGCAAATTATATATAATGTAACATGTATATTTTTATGCATGGTACTTCAAATACATTACATCATATATTACAGAAGAACCTACAATATTTTTTAAAAGAGCAGGACTATCAAACCGATGCAATTATTACAAAACAGAGAAGAGGTGTCAAGCAAAGAAGCCTGTTGTTGAAGTTCTTCCCTGAGGATTTATCTTGTGCTGGCGGCGTAGTTGGCAGAGTTAAGAGGTGCCAAGCATGACAAATAGAAGGACAAAGAGACGATGGTTGTTTGCGCGCAACGGGAAGTGCTGGCGGCGGCATGACCCGGGGCGGATCCAGCGGGCAAGGGGGGGCCCTGGCCCCCCTTGAATTTTGAAGTTTATGTAATTATGTAATTATGTATTATATATTATTTTTCCTAACAGTCCTTCTCATTTGTAGGGTTTTTTGGTCTTTTGGCATTAAGATTGTTTTCATCTTTTTTATATTTATGCTTTTTCACTTTTGAGCTCCTGCCATCACCCGCCTAAAAAGACTTTTATATTTATGCCTTTTAACTTTTGAGCTCCTGCCACCACCAGCCCCCCATGCTCTGTCACTGTTATCCTATCGTCCACAGCTAGCGCATGATTCTCCTCCATCTCACGCTACTCTCTCCTCCTGTCAACTCCTCCTGCCTACATAACCCTAAATCCATCTCCCAGCCTCACCGAAAACAACTTTATGCCGCCTCAAGAGCTCCTCCTTCTCTCCTCCATAGTGCCTCACTCTCAAGCTCGCTGATCTTTCCGGCGATCTCTTCCTTCCGACAAACTACTCACAGAAATTGTTTCGCGGCAAATTCCTCCTTCCGTCAAGTCCTCCGACTCGCACATCTTTTCAGCGATCTCCTCCTTCCGGCCAACTTCTCCCAGAAATTGTTTCGTGGCAAATTCCTCCTTCCGGTAAGTCCTCCGGCGACATTCCAGGATGCTCCTCCTCACCGGCAAGCTCCTTTCTACTTTTTTGCTAACTCTGTTTATTTAACCGCAACAGAGCTTCCTCCTTCATTCAGTCCTTCCTCCCTCAACAGAGCTTCCTCCCTCAACAACGCTACTCCTCCGGTCCGGTGCTTCTCCATTTTCGCTCCTCCTCGACACCCTTTGTTTTTGCGGCTCCTCCTAAACCCAAACTCCTCACCGTAAGCATTGTTCCTTTTTGTGTTATTGTTGTAATTTCTGAGCAACATAGCCTCTTCGAATTGCCGCATATTTTGTGTTATTGCTCTGTAATTTTTGTGTTGCTCTGCAATTTTGTACTTTTGCTGCATATGCTCTGTAATTTTGTGTTGCATATGCTTCAATGTATTCATATTTTGAGCTGCAAATGTTCACAACATTAAATACAAGTTAGTGTTGCATATGTTTTAGATCTAAGTGCTGAATATAAATATTTTAATATTGAAGATATATGCGCCCTTGCAAAAAATTTTTACCCTTAAGATTTAAGAGAGCAAGATATTTATGTGTTGAATACTCAGCTGCAGCATTATCAGTTAGACATTCTTTCTCATTCAGATTTAAAGAACTTGTCAACAATTTCTAAACTTTGTGAGAAATTGGCCGAAACGAATAAATCAAATACATATTATCTTGTTGACAAGCTAATTCGGCTAATTTTGATACTTTCGGTCTCAACATCGACTATAGAACGGTCATTTTCTGCTATGAAGCTTATTAAAACAAGAGTGCACAACAAAATTGAGGATGAATTTCTGGCAAATTGTATGATTTTCTACATAGAACGAGAAATAACAGAGAAGATTGAGAAAGATGTGATCATTGATGAATTTTATGAGTTGAAAAAACGGCGTGCACAATTAAAATAAGGTAACATCGATATTGTAATTTTTCTTTTATTATTAATGCTAAAATTTCAGATTAGAATTTTTTTTTGTTCCTTATATTTTGATTCATAATTTTTTTGGGCTCCCCCTTACTTCGAATCCTGGATCCGCCCCTGGGCGTGATGCTGGCGGAGTAAAGAGCGGCAAGCAGGAAGAGAGAAGCACGGAGGGAGGCGAAGCAACGAGCAAAGATGTTTTTTTTATTGCGGGAGGTTGCGATGAGCAAATAATTGTGAATAATTGTAAAGAACTTATAGTTAAATTACATACCCATGGTAGGATGCATGTGTTTGTTATCCACATCACATGGAACCGTGGATCAGGAGATTATTGTCATCTTATGTATGTCGATAAAATTTTGTTTAAAGTAATTGCAGGCGACTACATTTGATGAGACTTTGTAGCAAATATAATAAATTAATAGGTGACAATGTTTATTTATATATATAGAGAGAGAAAAAAATAATTTCCCAAACCTCCATTGTAAATTAGCATAATTAGTGAGAGCACCCCTCTTATTTTTGAAATTACAAAAAATTTTCCTTAAGTTTTCATTTCATTACAAAAACTTCTTCTGATCTTTTCATTTCATTGCATCTATGAAGAAAAATATCCCTTGGACACTATACACCGAGAAGGGGTGTTTTTGTGCATGGATGTTATGAAATTAAAACTTCAGGGGAGGTTTTTGTAATGAAATGAAAATTTTAGGAGAAGTTTTTGTAATTTCAAAAATAAGAGAGATGTTGTCAGTAATTTAGCAAAGTTAGAGGGGAGGTGCGACAATCGGCGGGGTGCGACAATCGGTGGGGTGCGACATTCGCCGGGATGCGACATTCGCCAGTGGTGCGACATTTGTCGTGGGAACGACATTTTTCGTGGGCGGCGACATTTGTCGTGGGCGGCGACATTTGTCGTGGACAGTCCCCGCCCCTATGGCCTCGCGCGACAGTATCCGACCGACGACGGTGGGCTCCGCCCGCTCCCGGCGTGCTCCGCCCGACCCGCAACATATACATATGAATACTCAAAATGACCGTAAAAAATATAAATCAAGAATACAATTTTTATTTTGTAAAACAAATTATATTTTAACATTAAAACATTAACTTTTCACTTGTCGATCATTCCTAGCTAGAGACAATAGGTTTAGGGTATCTAGTGTTTTTATTTTTTGTATTTGAATATTATAAAGTTGTGTAATTACCTAAAAAGATATTGTCTTGTAATATACTAATATAAAGTTTGGTATAATTGTGTAATTATGAATACAATTATAAGGACAATATAGGGACATCATGCAATGTTTCACCAAAGAGTAGTTGGTTATTTTCAAATGGCTATAACAACAAATCACTAGATCTCCTACAGCTATGCCGGATGAGGGATGGGTGAGAGAGCAGCTATATCGGATGAGTGATGGGAGAGAGAGAGAGGTGCGGCGGGAAGGGCGGCTAATCAATGCTAATATGATATATTATTATAAAATTTCTGGATATTAAATATAGGTGCGGAATGGAAGAGAGAGAGAGGGAGAGAGAGAGAGAGAGAGGGGAAATAAAAAAATATTTTACGTAAAATAATTTTTTTTTTACAAAATAAATAATGTAATATTGATTTATATTTTTTTTGGTTATTTTGAGTACTTATATGTATATGTTGCGGTCGGAACTTGCGTTGATGCAGGCTGCGCCCGCAGACGCATCGAGTACGTGTGGAGGCGAGTGAAGCAAATTTTGGATTCGGTTGAAGGCCGCCCGATAGCATCGAGTTGGGGGCGGGTGAAGCCCTCCGTCGATGACCGGGTACTGTCGCGCTTGGCCATAGGGGCGGAGCCCCGTGTCGGACACTCGTGTGTGTGTGTGTGCGTGTGTATATCCCTACTATTATACGAAAACTACTCTTTGGTGAAACATTGCCTGATGTCCCTATATTGCCCTTATTGTTGTATTCATAATTACAAAATTATACCAAACATTATATTAGTATATTATAAAGACAATATCTAAATTACACAATTTTACTATATTAAAATACAAAAAATAAAAATACTAGATACCCTAAACTTATTGTCTCTAGATAGGAATGACAAGAGAAAAATTAATGTTTTAACGTTAAAATATAATTTGTTTTACAAAATAAAAATTGTATTCTTGATTTATATTTTTTTACGGTCATTTTGAGTACTCATATGTATATGTTGCGGGTTGGGCGGAGCCCGCCGTCGTCGGTCGGGTACTGTCGCTCGAGGCAATAGGGGCGGGTACTGTCCACGACAGATGTTGCCGTCCATAACAAATGTCGCCGCCCACGAAAAATGTCGCCTCCCACGACAAATGTCGCCGCCTACGACAAATGTCGTCCCCACGACAAATGTCGCACCATCGGCGAATGTCGCACCCCCGCTGAATGCCCCCAGGGTCAAAAGCTGGTGGCCATCACTTATATATATATATATATATATATATATATATATATATATATATTGATAGGGATTAGATCCATTTTTAGCTTTAGGGGTGCAAATAGCAATCCCAAAAATGAAATCATGGGGTTGACTAGACAACCCCATGATTCCCTTCATGATGGGAGAAGTGGAGGGCTCACTTTCTCTCATCTTTCATCTCCTCCATCCAATTCCCCCCTCTTTCTCTCCCATCAAAAATGAGATCCATAAAAAAGGGAAAGAGGGGAGAGAGGGCACCGCCGCCGCAACCAACCGTCGCCGACTGTCGCCGCCCGGCCGCCGCCGCCGCCCGGCCGCCCGACCGCCGCCGCCCGGCCGCCGCCGCCCGTTTGCCCGACCGCCGCCGCCCGGCCGCCCGGCCGCCGCCGTCTGTCCACCGCCAGCCGGTGGCTCGCCGCCCGAACCTCCACCATCCGATCATGGCGTGCTACCACGACCGTCCGATCAAAGGGAAACCACCCACTAACCCACTACGTTAGTGGTGGGGCCCACCATGATCTCCCCTTGGAGCCTATAAAAGGACCCCAAGGGTCTTCATTTCTCACCCTTTTCTCTTCTACGATTCTTCTCCCTCTTCCTCAGGTGAGAGCTCCTCCACCGTGTTGGCCACCTCTCGCCACCAGCGGCCACCAGCGACCTCCAGTGGCCACCAACGGCCATCAGCACCCGCCATCGGCTATTGGCACCCCATCAACGCGCAGTTGGGAAGGTGGCGCCCAAAATCAGAGGAAGTCGAGCGAAGAAGACAGTCGAAGCCCGCAAGCACGCCGCCCCCGGGCGCACGTGCCAGAAGCATCCCGCGCATTCCACCGTTTAAGTCACTTTGGCGGAGCAGTCTGTTGCCCGCCGGCAGTTATAGTCATCCTCTCTCCCCGCAAGTTGTAACGGGAGCGGCCTGTCGCCCCGATTCATTCAACATACTGTAATCACCCTGATCTAGTGGATTTTGACTGGCAGCGAACCAGTCACGTGGTTTTTCACCCGTTTGAAGGGTTTTCCACGTTAAAACTCCTTGTGTACACTTCCCCTCTTCAACTGACTGTGTGCGCGCTCGACCGCTCCGCTAGCTAAGGCGGTCCAAGTTAGTTCGGATCGACTGGAGCGCCGAGTTTGGCCGCAACAGTTTGGCGCCGTCTATGGGAAACGATTTCCCAACATCCTTTGAAGCGTAAGATCACCAGTATCGCCCCCTCCAAATACTATCTTAATGACAAAGAGAAGCACCCGTACCGCTGAAGGCTCCGCCCTTGGCAGGCAGGCCGAGCCTACACGTTCCCACTCTTTGGTGGACGCACCACTGACCGCTGAAGCTGTATTTGCTCCTATAGAGGGAAGCGTTCGCCAAATGGAAGAACATCAAACAGAAATGCTCACCCTGCTGCGAAACCTGGGAGCGCCTCCGGCTCCCCCGCTGCAACCAGCTCGTGTGGAGCCACCGCCGCAACAAAATCAGGGCAGAGCCCAAGAGGTTCCTCCAAGGGAGGAAATATCTGAAGAATATTCTGAAGCTGCAAGTTTCGCTCACTCGGCCCAGAGGAGAGCGAGAGAAGATCATCATCATCATGAGCCCACTGACGAAGTCCGCCTACATCCGTTAGAAAGATTTACTCGAGAGGAAATTCGAGAGGTCATCGCCGAAGAATATCATCAAGCAGGTGCAAGAGATATTTGTACCCGCCGACCACTCCACCAGGGTTCCCCGCTGACACCCCAGATTTTGGACCATCCAATTCCTCACGGTTTCAAACTGCCCGATATCGAAACTTTCGAGAGAACTGACGACGCGTTCGAACATGTCAACCACTTCACTACCATTATGAGGATCTACAGCGCACCTGATCAGTTACTCTGCCAAGTGTTTCCTACCACTCTCAAGGGGCAAGCCCTCACATGATTTCACTCCTTGAAAGCGGGCACTATCGCCAACTTCACAGAACTAACGAGACAGTTCACAGATCAGTTTATAGCACATCGGAGGATCGTCCGCGACCCTTCCCACTTATCAGGTATCCGTCAGAACGAAGGGGAGTCTTTGAAGGATTTCTTCCGCAGGTTCTCCGTAGAAGCCCGCCAAATCCCAAGGGTCGACCCTGAACTGTTAAGAGGAATGTTCCTCGGAGGTCTTCGCCCGAGCAACTTCTATTCAGCATTAATGAGGGAAACCGTCACTAGCTACCCCGACCTCGTGCACTGCGTAGAGGCTCAGATCGCTGCCGACGAGGCTATTGAAGCTCATCGTCAAGAGTTTAACGACAACCAGAAGCGAAAAAGGGAAAATGAGCCGACCCCTCAACACCAAGAAGGAAGATTGCGACATAACCATCAGAGAGATCAGCCGCCCCGGGAGTACACACCCCTCAACACCTCCAGGACAAATGTATTTTATGCAATCCAAGACAAAGAAGCGCTCCGCAAGCCCAGACCTCTCGCTAAAAATACTGGGGACCAGACAAAGTACTGTGAATTTCACCATGGACAAGGACATGACACGGAAGAATGCTCAAAGCTCAAGGAGGAGATCGAGTATCTAATCAAACAAGACCTCCTGGGGAGATTCTTACGGGGATAGGAACCAAGTCCACAGAAAGGAACTCGGGCCACCGTTTGCTAGATCGGACTGGGGGGCAACCCCTAAGACGACCAACCCAAGAGAGGGCTTCGCACCTCAGAAGGGCTTTATCTATTATAGCGTTTATAAATTTTACTTTCCTATAAATTATGTGTTCCCACAAGAACAGTTTCACGACTGTAACTCTAAAAAGTTAACATTTTCTCATTTTAAGCCTGTTGACGTCAAACATCACCCGTGCAGTCAGAAATGCATACTCACTTTGCCCAAGTACGAAGACGTCCCTCGACCCCCACAGCAACTGTCTCCGTACAGCGCGCTCTTCACAGCAACTGCCTCAGTGCAACGCGCTCCTCACAGCAACTGCCTCCGTGCAGCGCGCTCCTTACAACAACTGCCTCTGTGCAGCGCGCTACTTACAGCAACTGCCTCCGTGCAGTGCGCTCCTCACAACAACTGCCTCCGTGCAGCGCGCTCCATACAGCAACTGCCTCCGTGCAGCGCGCTCCATACAGCAACTGCCTCCGGGCAGCGCGCTCCTTACAGAAATTGCCTCCGTGTAGCGCGCTCCATACAGCAACTGCCTCGGTATAGCGCGCTCCTTACAGCAACTGCCTCCGTGCAGCGCGCTCCTTACAGCAACTGCCTCTGTGTAGCGCGCTCCATACAACAACTGCCTCGGTGTAGCGCGCTCCTTACAGCAATTGCCTCCGTGCAGCGCGCTCCTTACAGCAACTGCCTCCGTGCAGCGCGCTCCTGACAGCAACTGCCTCCGTGCAACACAGCAACTGCCTCAGTGCAGCACGCTTCTCACAGCAACTGCCTCCGTGCAGCGCGCTCCATACAGCAACTGCCTCAGTGCAGCTCACTCCTCACAGCAACTGCCTCCGTGCAGCGCGCTCTATACAGCAACTGCCTCAGTGTAGCGCGCTCCTCACAGCAACTGCCTCCGTGCAGCGCGCTCCATACAGGAACTGCCTCCGGGCAGCGCGCTCCTTATAGCAACTGCCTCAGTGCAGCGCGCTCCTCACAGCAACTGCCTCTGTGCAGCGCGCTCCATACAGCAACTGCCTCCGGGCAGCGCGCTCCTTACAGCAACTGCCTCCGTGCAGCGCGCTCCATACAGCAACTGCCTCGGTGTAGCGCGCTCCTTACAGCAACTGCCTCCGTGCAGCGCGCTCCTTACAGCAACTGCCTTCGTACAGCGCGATCCTGACAGCAACTGCCTCCGTGCAGCGCGCTCCATACAGCAACTGCCTCGGTGTAGCGCGCTCCTTACAGCAACTGCCTCCGTGCAGCGCGCTCCTCACAGCAACTGCCTCTGTGCAGCGCGCTCCTCACAGCAACTGCCTCCATACCCACGCGCAACCTAAACTGCGAGCAGCCCTCGCGCAATCTAGGCTGCGAGAAACCCTCGCGCAATCTAAGCCACGAGCAGCTCTCGCACAATCTAAGTCGCGAGCAACCCTCGCGCAACCTAAGCCGCGAGCAACCCTCGCGCACGCAAAGCCGAGCGCAACTCGAGTGCAACCTAAGCCGCGAGCAACCCTCGCGCACGCAAAGCCGAGTGCAACTCGCGCGCAACCTAAGCCACGAGCCACCCTCGCGCCAGCAGAGCCCGCGCGCACAACACGCGCACACAGGTTGCACACACGCACTCCGCGCGCACGGTCGCACGTGCGCAGACCCGCGCATGGGGTTGCGCCCTCGCACACACGCGCGCACCCGCGCGCGCAAGGACCCACGCGGAGGGTCACGCATGCGTGCGGGGCCGTGCGCACGCACACCCGCGCGCAGGGACGCGCTCCCGCGCGCTGGGTTGCGCGCGCGCGCACCCGCGCGCCTGGTCGCTCGCGCGCACCCGCGCGCAAGGTCGCGCGCGCACCCGCGCGCTGGGTTGTGCGCGCGCACCCGCGCGCACGCACCCTCGCGCTGGGTCGCGCTCGCGCACTCGCAAGCGCGGACGCGCTGGGTTGGGCGTGCGCACCCGCACGCATGGCTGCGCAAGCGCGCCCTCGCGCGCGCTTGCGTGCTTCCAGGCGTGCCTTTGCACTCGCCCGTCGTTGCGTCGGCGTGCCTCCGCACCGTCCAGCGCACGGACCCCTTCGCGATTGGATTTGCCAGCACCTTGCCTGAAGCCCCCGTCGACGCTCCTTCAATTTGATGTAGCACCACCGTCGCCAATCGTATAAGTACAAGCATGCCTTCGAGGCACCGTTCTTCGCCTTCTCGGCCTTCTCTCCGGAGGAAGACATGGAAGCGGGGAAGAAGAAGATTAAAAATCCTAAGTTGTCTCTCACACGGCTCACCAACAACAAAGGATTTGGGGGGCATTTGATAGGGATTGGATCCATTTTTAGCTTTAGGGGTGCAAATAGCAATCCCAAAAATGAAATCATGGGGTTGACTAGTCAACCCCATGATTCCCTTCATGATGGGAGAAGTGGAGGGCCCACTTTCTCTCATCTTTCATCTCCTCCATCCAATTCCCCCCTCTTTCTCTCCCATCAAAAATGAGATCCCTAAAAAAGGGAAAGAGGGGAGAGAGGGCACCGCCGCCGCAACCAACCGTCGCCGGCCGCCGCCCGACCGCCGCCGCCCGGCCGCCCGACCGCCGCCGCCCGGCCGCCCGACCGCCGCCGCCCGGCCACCCGGCCGCCGCCATCTGTCCACCGACAGCCGGTGGCTCGCCGCCCGAACCTCCACCATCTGATCATGGCGCGCTACCACGGTCGTCCGATCAAGGGGAAACCACCCACTAACCCACTACGTTAGTGGTGGGGCCCACCATGATCTCCCCTTGGAGCCTATAAAAGGACCCCAGAGGCTCTTCATTTCTCATCCTTTTCTCTTTTACGATTCTTCTCCCTCTTCCTCAGGTGAGAGCTCCTCCACCGTGTTGGCCACCTCTCGTCACCAGCGGCCACCAGCGGCCACCAGCGGCCACCAGCGACCACCAGTGGCCACCAGCGGCCATCAGCACCCGCCATCAGCTATTGGCACCCCATCAACGCGCAGTTGGGAAGGTGGCGCCCAAAATCAGAGGAAGTCGAGCGAAGAAGACAGTCGAAGCCCGCAAGCACGCCGCCCCTGGGCGCACGTGCCAGAAGCATCCTGCGCATTCCACCGTTTAAGTCACTTTGGCGGAGCAGTCTGTTGCCCGCCGATAGTTATAGTCATCCTCTCTCCCCGCAAGTTGTAACGGGAGCGGCCTGTCGCCTTGATTCATTCAACATACTGTAATCACCCTGATCTAGTGGATTTTGACTGGCAGCGAACCGGTCACGTGGTTTTTCACCCGGTTGAAGGATTTTCCACGTTAAAACTCCTTGTGTACACTTCCCCTCTTCAACTGACTGTGTGCGCGCTCGACCGTTCCGCTAGCTAAGGCGGTCCAAGTTAGTCCGGATCGACCGGGGCGCCGAGTTTGGCCGCAACATATATATATATATATATATATATATCTACTAATATGCGAAAACCACTCTTTGGTGAAACATTGCCTGATGTTCCTATATTGCCCTTATAGTTGTATACATAATTAATCAATTATACCACATGTACAACCCCGTGTCCGCCGAAGGGGCCCAAGCAAACAGGCAGGCTGGACCCCAGCCGCCCTCTCAAGCGGGCCAGACCTCACTCGCCTTTCCTAGGCAGGCCGGGCTCCAGCCGCCTCTCTCGGGCGAGCCAGCCTCCGCTCGCCTCTCCTAGGCGAGCCGGCCCCAGCCGCCTCTCTCAGGCGAGCCAGCCTCCACTCGCCTCTCCTAGGCGAGCCGGCCCCAGCCGCCTCTCTCAGGCGGGTCGGCTGCTGCCCACCTCCCTCCAAATGATAGGAGGTTACCCGGAAAGAGGTGCGTATAACCAGCCAGAACAGCGGGGTTTGGCTGTTAGCAGGCCAATCTGAGGGGCTCTTTAGTAAATTCAGACCACCAGAGGCGGGTTATTCGCAGACCATCCGAGGTAATCTATAAATAGGACCCAAGGGGTACTTCAGAAGGCACGCTTACTAGTTCTCAAGTCTTATAGCGCTTTCTGAGGTACCTTAGCCCGGTAATTGGTTAAGGAGGGGAAGCGATCTAAGATCTTCCGGGTGTGTGGTGGGACCTCCGTGTCGGGCCCTTGGTCTTGTCCCTTGTTCTTCTCCCCCTTGTCATTTTTCTCGCAGGAGCGAAGTAAGTGCGAGATCACCCCTTCCCCAAGGGTCGAACTCCACAGAGGCCGGTTTCCGGTTTCAACATTTTGGTGCGGTGAGCGTGGAGCGTGGTCAGCAAGGAAAACCTTCTGCAGGCTCGATGACTGGAGAAGAAGGACAAGGATCAGGCAGGGGCAGCTCGCCACCCCCTCCCCCACCCCCAGCGGCGAGCGTGCCGGCGGAGCTTAGGGAGGAGATCCTCGGGCTCGTCAGGACCGCCCTCGGCATGCGAGCTGAGAGTGCGACACCGGCAGTTCCGGTGGTCGCCGCTCCCGCAATCGGCGACGACGCGCCGCTCAGGCGACCAGGGAAGGAACCCGCCGAGAGAGGCGAGCGCGAGTTCCAGGGGCGAGTTCTATTCCCCGGCTCGGCCGCAGAGTACCATTTCGGCGAGACGGCGGGGAGAGAGTTCCCCCATCGCCCCGCTGAGGGAGGAAGCCCCTTCAGCGAGTTCGTTTCCTCCGCCCCGGTTCCAGAGGGGTTTCGTGAGCCGGAGATGACCTACTACTCCGGGAAGGGATCCACCACATCCAGTGGTTTGGGGACATGGTCTCTATTCGACAGATGTCAGACGGCTTCAAGTGCCGACTCTTCGCCATCACCCTCCGAGAGAAGGCGAGAGAATGGTTCCACCAGCTCCCGACCGGATCCATTTACTGCTTCGAGGACCTGCGTCGGGGGTTCATGTTGAGTTTCACCACTTCCAAGAAAAGGAAGAAGGAGGTGGAGTCCTTGTTCCGCGTCAAGCAGAGGGTGGGCGAGACCCTAGGAAGCTATCTGGACAGATTCCAAGAGGAGTTGTCCCAAGTGCAGGAGATGCCAGGGCACACCATGATGGTGGCCTTCACCCTGGGTCTCCAATCCGGGTTCTTTGCAAAGGAACTCAAGAGGTCGCCTCCAGTGTCTTTTGAGGCACTCCTGGAGAGGGCAGTTAGGGAGGCCGATATGGAGGCAGCGCATCCGGAGTTTGCCCGAAGGTTGGCCAGGTGGGCCGTGGAGGAAGAGAGGCCAAGGGGTGGCCGAGGGCAGGAAGAGAGAAGGGCTGAGCCCCGGCAGAGGGAACAGCCGCCGTCGCAGCAGCATCAGCAGCAGCCCAGGCAGGGGCGACATGAGCCGAACTTCCGGCTGGGGTGGAGACCCGAGTGGCAGGAGCCCGGGGCAAGGAGAGGGTTCCGAGGAGGGGACTACCGTCAAGGAGGACAGGGTCAGTTTTACCCTCCAGGCGGGATGCAGGGGCAGAGGCCGGCCCTTCCCGACCAGGAGCAGGCTATGGCCATAGCACTGGGGGAGAGGAGAAGAGCGATACGGAGAAGGGATGTGAGGGCGGAGTTGCCTTACTGCGACTTCCATCAAGAGGAGGGGCACGCCACAGCCACGTGCCCAGAGTTCCTCGAGATGAGAGGCAACCGGGAGCAACAACAACAACAACGTCCGGAAGTGCGGATTGAGGAGATCCGGCCTCGGGCGGAGGAGGGTCGGTGCGAAGACCGGGTGGATGTGGGCTCCCGAGGAAGGATCGGAGCGATCCACGGGGGGGGGGGGGGGGGGGGGCTGGGATCGAGGCTTCCCGCAAGTCGAGCCTCCACACTATGTACCGCAGGAGCGTTGGCTCCACGTCCCAGTCCCCGCCCCCGGATGAGAAAATCACTTTTTTCAGGGAGGATATGCCGAGTCACGAGGACCCCTTCTGCGATGCGCTGGTCATCCAGACAGCCATCGAGGACTTCACCGTCCCCCGGATCCTCGTCGACAACGGGAGCTCGGTCAACGTCATCTTCAGGAAGGCGTTCGATGCGATGAAAGTAGAGGCCAGGAGGGTGTTAGCCTCGGATGGACCCCTGTTCAGCTTCTCAGGGGAGAGGAAGGAGGTCGAGGGAGGAGTGAGACTCCATGTCGTTCTGGGGGGGGGGGCAGTCCCGCAACTGCAAGTTCGTCATCGTGGACGCCCCCAGCAGCTACAGCGCCATCTTTGGGAGGCCTCTCATCAGCGCCTTCCGCTGCGTCCCCTCATCCTTCCACCAGTGCTTAAAATTTAACGTCGAGGGGGTCCAGGTCCGGGTCCGCGGGGATCCCAAAGAAGCAAGAGAGTGCTATGTCACGGCGGTGAACTCCATCTCTTGGCTGGAGGGAGCCGAGGAGATGGGGCGGAGGCTGAAGGAGGTGGAGCCGGAGGCTGGCGGGGATGAGATGGAGGTGGAGGAGAGTCGCGCCCAGGAGAAGGTCGCGGAGGAGATTCAAGAGCCGGCCAAGGCGATGGCCGTGGCAGAAGCTGAGGAGGAGGTACTCGCCTTCGATGAGGGGGAGGCTGAGGAGTGGGAGGCACAGTCCCGTCTGGAGGCGGCAGAGGAGGTGGCAGAGATGGAGGTTCTAACCACCAGAGGCAGGGTGGAGAAGATCCGCATCAGCGGAGGATTGACCCCGGAGGCTCAAGGCAGGATGCTGGAGTGCGTCTAGAAGAATGTGGACATCTTCGCATGGAGTGCCGCGGAGATGCCCGGGATCGACTCCAATATCGCCTGCCACCGCCTCAACCTAGACCCGGAGGCTCCCCCCATCCGACAAAAGAAGAGGCATGTTGCGGACAAGCTCGCCGAGCCCATCAGGGAGGAGGTAGCAAAGCTCCTCAAGGCCGGCTTTGTATCCGAGATCCAATACCCCGGCTGGGTCTCCAATGTTGTAATGGTTAAAAAAGGAGACGACCGGTGGAGGATGTGTATCGATTTTCTCTCCTTAATAAATCATGTCCTAAAGATTGTTACCCCTTGCCTCGGATCGACGCGCTGGTTGACTCAGCCGTCGGTTTCCCTTTGATGAGTTTTCTGGATGCCTTTTCAGGTTATCACCAAATCAGGATGCACCCTCCCGACGTCAAAGACGTCTCATTCATCACAGGGGATGGGTGCTATTGTTATAAAATGATGCCCTTCGGGCTGAAAAATGCAGGGGCGACCTACCAGAGGATGATGGACAGGGTCTTTCAAGAGCAAAAGGGAAGGAACCTGGAGGTGTACGTAGACGATCTCATGGTCAAGAGTCCGGATCTCGACTCCCATCTTCGGGACCTAGAAGAGACCTTTGCCACTCTCCGCGGGTGCAAAATGAGGCTGAACCCCCTCAAATGCACCTTCGGGTCAGGCAGAGGTAAATTCCTGGGGCATCTCCTCACCCCTGCCAGCGTAGAGCCCAACCCCGACAAGGTGAGGGCAATCATGGAGTTGGAGTCTCCGCGGAATGCGAAGGAAGTACAGCGATTGACTGGAAGGCTGGCAGGGCTGAGCAGGTTCCTCTCCCGGGCCGGGGAGAAGTGCTCTCCGTTCTTTAAAAGCTTGAGAAGAGGCCAGAAATTTGAGTGGACCTCGGAGTGCGAGGAGGCATTCCAGGCCCTAAAGAAGCAGTTGACTCAGGCCCCCCTGCTCCAAGGGCCAAAGGAGGGAGAGGACTTATTCTTGTACTTAGGGGCTGGAGCCAAGGCCCTGAGCTCCGTTTTAGTTCGGGAAGAAGGGAACCAACAACTCCCGGTTTACTACGTAAGTCGAGTCTTGAGGAAGGCCGAGCTTCGGTACCCCATCCTGGAGAAGCTGGCCTTCGCTCTCATCATCTCGGCCCGGAGGCTCCGGCCCTATTTCCAGGCACACTCAATCTGTGTGGTGACTGACCACCCTCTCCGCAACATCTTCGAGGGGGTGGAGCATTCCGGCAGGTTGGCCAAGTGGTCGGTGGAGCTGAGCGAGTTCGATATCTCCTTCGTGCCTCGCCTCTCGATCAAGGCCCAAGCCATGGCCGATTTCCTGGCTGACTATGTGGTCGAGGTGGCGGAGGAGGAACTCACTCGCCCGGTTCCTTGGAAGGTCATGGTGGATGGTGCGTCGGGGAGACACTCCCTGGGGGCTGGGGTCATCTTAGAAAGCCCTCAGGGGACGAGGATCGAGCAAACGGTGGTGGTGCATTTTCCCCTCACCAACAATCAAGCCGAGTATGAAGCCGTGATTGCGGGTCTACGCCTGTCCAGGGAACTGGGGGTGCATGATGTGGAGGTCCTCACTGACTCCCTGGTGGTGGCCTCCCAGATCAACGGGGAATTCGAGGCAAGGGAACCCACCCTGCAGCGTTACTTGGCGAAGGTAAAGGGAGTCATCGGCACCTTCCAGGCTTTCTCCATCCGGCACGTGCCTCAAGAGGATAACGAGCAGGTGGATCAGCTGGCAAAGCATGGACCCCGGGTACGGGGTACCATCACAGACCTCTTTCGCCCATCCATCGAGGAGGGGGAACTGATGGAGGTGGAACAGCACCCCTCCTGGATGGATCCATTCGTAACTTTCCTGACCATCGGGGAGTATCCCAAGGGGATGGACGGAAAGAAGCTCAAGTACAAATCAACATACTACCTCATGCGAGATGGCCAGTTATACCGGAAGACCCTCTCAGGGGTGCTGGCGCGTTGTGTGGGCGAGAGGGAGGTCCCGAAGATTTTAGAAGAGGTCCACTCCGGGGAGTGTGGGAGTCACTCCGGAAGTCGAACCTTAGAAGGTCGGATCGTCAGGCAGGGATATTTCTGTCCGACTCTGGGTCTCGACGCGGCAAAATTCACAAAGGAATGTCATAAGTGCCAGCTATTCGCTCCCCTCCAACTACAACCGGCCCAGCGCCTCAGGAGTATCACCGCTCCCTGGCCATTCGCCATCTGGGGAATGGACTTGGTCGGGCCCTTTCCCCAAGCCAGCGGCCAGAGGAGGTTCCTGCTCGTGATGATTGATTACTTCTCCAAGTGGCTGGAAGTCAAGGCGCTGGCCAAGGTGACCTCCCAGGTCGTCAGGAACTTTGTGTGGGGGTAGATCATCTGTCGTCATGGGTTGCCCCAGGCCATCGTCACGGACAATGGCCCTCAATTTGCTAGTGCTGAGTTCACCAGCTTCTGCGAGCAGCTCGGGATCGATCTCAGGTTCGCCTCAGTTCATCACCCCCGAAGCAATGGGCAGGTGGAAGCGGCAAACAAGATTATCGTGAACCTCCTCAAGAAAAAGGTGGAGAACTTGAGAGGAAGCTGGGTGGAGCAACTCCCCTCGGTTCTCTGGGCCCTCCGAACCACACCCAACACAGCAACAGGGGAGACGCCTTTCAAACTCTCCCACGGGTGCGAGGCAGTACTTCCGGTGGAATTCGAAGTCCGGACACCTCGGGTAGTCGAGGCCGGAGAGCACAAAGAGGAATGAAGAGCCAATAATGAAGAGGAGCTGCGGCTCTCTCTCGACATGGTCGAGGAACTGCGGGACCTTTCAGCCGTGAGGCAGGAGGAGATAAAGAGAAGAATGGCCAAGTACTTCGACAAACACGTCAGAGTCAAGCAGTTTGCCGAAGGAGACTTGGTCTTGAGGAAGGTGGACGCGGCAGGGAGATCAGCCGCGGTGGGAAAGCTCCACCCCAATTGGGAAGGACCATTCATTGTGCAGGAGGCATTGAAGTTGGGGGGTATCGCCTCCGGAATGTAGAGGGTGAGACCCTAAGTCTCACTTGGAGTGGAGACGACTTGAAACGTTTTTTCCCCTAAAATCATATAAACCGTGTTCAATCTCTAATGGAATTTCTTGCGATAAACTTGTTCCCCCCCCCCCCCCCCCCCCCCCCCCCCCCCGCGATGAGAGATGAATGTCAGCGCCTCAGACCCCGAGCAGATCCCGCTGCCAGGCTCTCACCAAGCTGGCAGGGCTGGATGTCACTCGGAGGAGTCTGCCTCAGACCCCGAGCAGATCCCGCTGCCAGGCTCCCACCAAGCTGGCAGGGCTGGATGTCACTCGGAGGAGTCTGCCTCAGACCCCGAGCAGATCCCGCTGCCAGGCTCCCACCAAGCTGGCAGGGCTGGATGTCACTCGCAGGAGTCTGCCTCAGACCCTGAGCAGATCCCACTGCCAGGCTCTCACCAAGCTGGCAGGGCTGGATGTCACTCGGAGGAGTCTGCCTCAGACCCCGAGCAGATCCCGCTTCCAGGCTCCCACCAAGCTGGCAGGGCTGGATGTCACTCGGAGGAGACTGCCTCAGACCCCGAGCAGATCCCGCTGTCAGGCTCTCACCAAGCTGGCAGGGCTGGATGTCACTCGGAGGAGTCTGCCTCAGACCCCGAGCAGATCCCGCTGCCAGGCTCTCACCAAGCTGGCAGGGCTGGATGTCACTCGGAGGAATCTGCCTCAGACCCCGAGCAGATCCCGCTGCCAGGCTCCCACCAAGTTGGCAGGGCTGGATGTCACTCGGAGGAGTCTGCCTCAGACCCCGAGCAGATCCCGCTGACAGGCTCTCACCAAGCTGGCAGGGCTGGATGTCACTCGGAGGAGTCTGCCTCAAACCCCGAGCAGATCCCGCTGCCAGGCTCTCACCAAGCTGGCAGGGCTGGATGTCACTCGGAGGAGTCTGCCTCAGACCCCGAGCAGATCCCGCTGTCAGGCTCTCACCAAGCTGGCAGGGCTGGTTATCACTCGTAGGAGTCTGCCTCAGACCCCGAGCAGATCCCGCTGCCAGGCTCTCACCAAGCTGGCAGGGCTGGATGTCACTCGGAGGAGTCTGCCTCAGACCCCGAGCAGATCCCGCTGCCAGGCTCCCACCAAGCTGGCAGGGCTGGATGTCACTCGGAGGTGTCTGCCTCAGACCCCGAGCAGATCCCGCTGCCAGGCTCCCACCAAGCTGGCTGGGCTGGATGTCACTCGGAGGAGTCTGCCTCAGACCCCAAGCAGATCCCGCTGCCAGGCTCTCACCAAGCTGGCAGGGCTGGATGTCACTCGGAGGAGTCTGCCTCAGACCCCGAGCAGATCCCGCTGCCAGGCTCCCACCAAGCTGGCAGGGCTGGATGTCACTCAGAGGAGTCTGCCTCAGACCCCGAGCAGATCCCGCTGTCAGGCTCTCACCAAGCTGGCAGGGCTGGATGTCACTCGGAGGAGTCTACCTCAAACCCCGAGCAGATCCCGCTGCCAGGCTCTCACCAAGCTGGCAGGGCTGGATGTCACTCGGAGGAGTCTGCCTCAGACCCCGAGCAGATCCCGCTGCCAGGCTCCCACCAAGCTGACAGGGCTGGATGTCACTCGGAGGAGTATGCCTCAGACCCCGAGCAGATCCCGCTGCCAGGCTCTCACCAAGCTGGCAGGGCTGGATGTCACTCGGAGGAGTCTTTCTCAGACCCCGAGCAGATCCCGCTGCCAGGCTCTCACCAAGCTGGCAGGGCTGGATGTCACTCGGAGGAGTCTGCCTCAGACCCCGAGCAGATCCCGCTGTCAGGCTCTCACCAAGCTGGCAGGGCTGGATATCACTCGGAGGAGTCTGCCTCAGACCCCGAGCAGATCCCGCTGCCAGGCTCTCACCAAGCTGGCAGGGCTGGATGTCACTCGGAGGAGTCTGCCTCAGACCCCGAGCAGATCCCGCTGCCAGGCTCCCACCAAGCTGGCAGGGCTGGATGTCACTCGGAGGAGTCTGCCTCAGACCCCGAGCATATCCCGCTGCCAGGCTCCCACCAAGCTGGCAGGGCTGGATGTCACTCGGAGGAGTCTGCCTCAGACCCCGAGCAGATCCCGCTGCCAGGCTCTCACCAAGCTGGCAGGGCTGGATGTCACTCGGAGGAGTCTGCCTCAGACCCCGAACAGATCCCGCTGCCAGGCTCTCACCAAGCTGGCAGGGCTGGATGTCACTCGGAGGAGTCTGCCTCAGACCCCGAGCAGATCCCGCTGCTAGGCTCCCACCAAGCTGGCAGGGCTGGATGTCACTCGAAGGGGTCTGCCTCAGACCCCGGGCAGGGTCTGGCCGGCAACTTCTCGCCGAGCAACCAGGGATTAGATACCATCCCCAAAGAATGCCCGGGCGAGTCGACAGGCCAAGAAGGTTGGTTCCGGCGCATAAAGGGACGAGCCTTAAGCGCAACGCGCGAAGGAAGGGGTTAGGCTCTCGCAGCGCAAGAGATTGAGCGAGCGGACCGGCCCTGATGCCCAGGCGAGTCGGCAAGCCAAGAAGGCCGGCCCCGGTGCATAGAGGGGCGAGCCCTAAGCACGGCGTGCGAGTGGAGAGGTTAGACTCTCACGTCACCAGAAATCGGGTGAGCGGGCCGGTCAGGATAACCCTATGAGGCCGCAACGCCGGCCCCAACCTACAGTTTGGCGAGTCCCAGGGTGATAAAGAGGCAAAGGCTCGGAAGCGCCAAGACCCCCCCCCCCCCGAGAGGCCGGCCCGCGTGAAGTCTTTACGCGCGGAAGCCGGGCCCCCGTCCACTCCAAGATATGGTCAAAATGGTGAACCCGAGCGGAAGGCGCGAGTCGCCCACTCGCATCGCGGCTAGCTAACGTGTCTCTCGAACCTAGATCTAAGTCCCGAATCTCAAACGGGCGGGCGGCCTCACTCGCACGCAGCAACGAAAATCAGGATTAATTAACAAGACGATGCACAATAGCGATTGCGAGACAGGAAAGAATGGACAATCAAGAAAGTAAATGCGGTGAATATATTATCAAATAAAATCTTTTACAAAAGTATAGTTGTGGCCCGCTGCGCGATTACACAAAAATAAATACAAAATACATGTCAAAAAAAGAGAAGGGAGAGGCCTCAAGGCGGCGAGCCCCTCATATGCGGTAATACTCGTCCCGCCTAGGTACCGGGAGGAACAGCTCCGGTACCACGTCGGTCACCCGCAAACCGGAACATTCGTCCTTGAGGAGCCTGGCCCGCTGCAGCGTCCGGAAGAGGTACGTCGCCGCGTCGGCCCCGTTCTGTTGCATCCGAATCGCCAGATCGTGCTCACTGTGATGAACGAGCTGGCAGCCGCTCGAAGATGCCGACGGGACGGCAGCAGCAGCCTCGAGCGCACCCACCCGTGCCTGCAGGGCCTGGTTCTCCAGCTGGAGGGCGGCATTCTCGGCGCCAAGTCGGCTGGCGGTCGCCGCATCCTGCAGAGAAATTTGTTAGAACGAGTCGCGGAATAGAAGCGGGTGCGAGTCAGATGGCTTACCGCGCCCCCCTGATGTTACGCGAGAGCGGCATCAGCTGTTTTGAGCCGCTTTCGCAGGTCGTCCGCCTCCTCCTGGGCGAGCTTGCGTGCCTCCTCCTTCTCGTCGATCAGCTTGTTGAGCGAAGGGACGTCCCTGTCCAGCCGGAGGCATCGCCGGCCGACCATGTGGGCCAAGGTGAGGCTTTGAAATTGCGCCCGCGCGCTCTCATAGATGAGCACCCGCATGGCCTCCTCGCCGTAGGTGGAGGCATCCTCCCGCTCGTATACGCCGAAGGAGAGGTTGAAGGCGTCCCTGGAGGCGGTGTCCTGTTCCATCCAACTAGGCAGCAACGAGGACACCGAGACGCGGTTGGCCTCCTTGTCCCACTGAAGCAACGGGACACCGGATCTGTCCGTGGGTCCCTCGCCATAGCCGAAGTTGGGATGCCCTCGGGGAACCGGCTCCTCGGCGGGCCGAGTCGCCGCGGGCGGCTGCGACGACCCAGCCGCCCCGCCGGCGGATTCAGCGGTCGAGGGTACCGCGGGGGCAGGGCCAGAGGATGGTTGATCTGCGGGGGCCTTGCCCTTGTCGCCGGCCGGAGGAGCCTGACCGCCCGCTTTCTTCGGCTTCTTGGAGAGGGGAGGGCCCTGAGTCGGCTCACCTCCGGGTCGCTTCTGGCCGGCGGGAGCCGAGAGCTCGCGGTGAGCTAAGGCCGCCGCTTCAGCCCGGCCAAGCTCGCTCAAGGCGGACCGCGCGCTCTCATAAGGCGGGCGGAGAGGGACGTCGCGCTCGCCTGCAGAAACAAGAGTTAGAAAAATCCGAAGTACGACTCAAGCAGAGGTGAGCGAGCCGCTTACCTTCCCCGGGCGGGACAGGGACGAGGTCATCTAGATTCCGGCGGAGGAATGCGACCTCGAAGTTCTTCCCGGCAAAGAACTCATACAGTTTCGCCTCATGGCCCCCCAGGCTTGGGGGCCGATAGCTCGCCTCGCCGAGTTGAACCGGCGAGAAAGGAATGTTGCCGAAGTCTTCCTTGACAAAGACAAACTTCTTGAGCCAGTTGTGGCTCTTGTTGACCGTCTCCCGCACCTTGGCATGCATGCTCGCGAAGCATGCAGTCTCATCCTTGTTCGCGCGGAAGGAGAACAGCTTGCGGAAGACCGCAAGGCTGAACTCAATCCTCTCCTCGCGAAGATAGCAGGCGAACCAGACGACGACGGCGATAAAGTTCGGGGTCAGCTGCCCCGGAACAACCCCGTAATACTTAAGGACCTGGCGGACTTCCGGCCAGAGGGGTAGCCGGAGTCCCGCCTCAAAGTGGGCCGTCGGGAGAGCCAGCTCATCACCCGAGAGCTCGTTTATCCTTTCTTCCATCCCGGGTCGCCTCGCCACGAAACCCGGCGGGATGAAGTTGCCGACGGCGTCCAAGAACTCCTTCTCCGAGATAACGGCGGGAGGAAAGTTGTGGTCGGCGAAGATCCACGCGCACTTGCCCCTCCCGTCCGCTTCGCCGCTGCCGCCCGTCATTTTGCTGAACTGGTAGGTGAGCCGAGCGAGAGAGAAGAGAAAGGAGAGGGTTCTCGCAAGGTAAAGCTGGAAGGGCTCTTGAATACGGTAGGTGAAATAATAAATAAGGGCCTATTTATAGGGCCGAAAAAAGAGCGGGAAAAATCAGAAAAGGCGGGAAAGCGAGCTGACAGCAGGGCCAACCCCGACGCTTCGATTCCCGAGCCCCGTCCGGGTCCGCGTCGAATCGCCGGTCGGCCGCGAGAGTCTCCCGGCCGCGAGGGCCCCCTCCCGCACAGAACAGATTCTGAGAGGAATGCCCAGTCGAGGGGCGGCGAGCGAACCGCCCGCCTCTCCTAGGCGGGCCGGCCCCCGCTCGCCTCTCCTAGGCGGGTCGGCCCCCGCCCGCCTCTCCTAGGCGGGTCGGCCCCCGCTCGCCTCTCCTAGGCGGGTCGGCCCCCGCCCGCCTCTCCTAGGCGGGTCGGCCCCCGCCCGCCTCTCCTAGGCGGGCCGGCCCTCACCCGCCTCTCCTGGGCGGGTCGGCCCCTGCCCGCCTCTACTAGGCGGGCTCTCCAAAGTTGAAGCCAGGAATCCCGCGAGGAAACAATAATAATAACAGCACACGCCCCAGAGTGGACGAGAAGAACCCTGAATTATTACAGCAATTGTTCTTAAATAGTATTCGCCTCCGATAACCTGGACGGATCACACAGCGAGACGGTTCGGACCCAGCGAGCAACGGCGGGCACGGGCGGGTGAGGCAGGTGGTTCAGTACTCGATCCATTTCCACCTGCCCCGCCTCTGCGAGCCGGTTCGAGGCGGCACGCGAGAGTCATGATACTCTCGAACCGCCGCCAGCTCCCGCTTGGTCTGATCGGCCTGTTTCGTAATGCTTTTTAGCCGCTCCTCTGCTCGCGTAATATGCACACCCAGAGATGTCGGCTCGCCCTCCTCAGTCGAGCCCCTTGCCCCCTCCAAAGCAGCGAGTCGCTCCTCCGCCTTGGCTCTGTCTCTCTCCATCCTCACGAAGGCCTCATTGAGCAACAGCGAGTGTTTCTGAAACATTCGCGCCACCTGCGCCTTCATCTTCTCGCCATCGCGCGGGTCGCCCAAGAAGTTCGCAATGTTCTCCGGCTCCACGAGAGGCGAGTACCCCTCGCTCATCTCGACATCAGAAGAAACGACGTGATATCCTGCAGAAGCAAGGTCAGAAACAGACGAGCGGCGAGCGGGTTAATTTCAGGGGGGTTACCCGGCGTCTGCACGTCTCCCGCATCGTCAGCTGGCCGAGAAGAACCCGGCCGACCTTGGAATGATTTCCCTCCCGGGGCAACGAGCGGCTTCCCCAAACCCTGGACTCTCGGCGGGGAAAGAGTCGCAGGAAGGCTGCGCGCCGGGGAAAGGGGACTGGTGCCCAGGTCAATCATCTCCACGGAAGGATCCGCGAGGTTCCCGGAGCCCCCTTCCAATGCGTCTTCGAGGGGCATCTCCTGCAAAGGGAAAAATCAGTGGAAAACACAGGTCGAAGGGGAAAACCACGTACCCAGATTCAACCTCGGAGCCGCCAGAACCCTGGCCATCACTCGGCGGGGAACGGCGGACAATCTTTCCCTTTACCGGTTTGAACGGCGGGCCGGGTGATCTGCGCGCCAACCACGGGGCGGCCGCGAGGGCCTCCTCCCGACTCTCCTCCCTAGCGGCTGCCAACCGAGCACATATCTCCTCAGACGCAGGCATCTCCTGGTCTCAAATCACGCAGGAAGCAAGAGGAGAGGGCCAGTCATCGAAGGCCCGGTGGCTTATTTATAGCAAAAAGTGGGCCCCACCAAAAGATTCCCTCCAGCTCAGCAAGGTCGTCGCCGGACACGAGGGTTGGACGTTTCTTTCCGAGCTTCTACAAAGCACGCAAAGATCGGGGATTGTGTGCAACCCCGTGTCCGCCGAAGGGGCCCAAGCAAACAGGCGGGCTGGACCCCAGCCGCCCTCTCAAGCGGGCCAGACCTCGCTCGCCTCTCCTAGGCGGGCCGGGCTTCAGCCGCCTCTCTCGGGCGAGCCAGCCTCCGCTCGCCTCTCCTAGGCGAGCCGGCCCCAGCCGCCTCTCTCAGGCGAGCCAGCCTCCACTCGCCTCTCCTAGGCGAGCCAGCCCCAGCCGCCTCTCTCAGGCGGGTCGGCTGCTGCCCACCTCCCTCCAAATGACAGGAGGTGACCCGGCAAGAGGTGCGTATAACCAGCCAGAACAACGGGGTTTGGCTGTTGGCAGGCCAATCCGAGGGGCTCTTTAGTAAATTCAGACCACTAGAGGCGGGTTATTCGCAGACCATCCGAGGTAATCTATAAATAGGACCCAAGGGGTACTTCAGAAGGCACGCTTACTAGTTCTCAAGTCTTATAGCGCTTTCTGAGGTACCTTAGCCTGACAATTGGTTAAGGAGGGGAAGCGCTCTAAGATCTTCCGGGTGTGTGGTGGGACCTCCGTGCCGGGCCCTTGGTCTTGTCCCTTGTTCTTCTCCCCCTTGTCATTTTTCTCGCAGGAGCGAAGTAAGTGCGAGATCACCCCTTCCCCAAGGGTCGAACTCCACAGAGGCCGGTTTCCGGTTTCAACACCTCACTTTATATTAGTATATTATAAAGTCAATATCCTTTTAGGTAATTACACAACTTTTCAATATTTAAATACAAAAAATAAAAAAATACTAGGTATCCTAAACCTATGGCCTATAGCTAGAAATGACAAATCAAAGATTAATGTTTTAACGTTAAAATATAATTTGTTTTACAAAATAAAAATTATATTCTTGATTTATATTTTTTACGGTCATTTTGAGTACTCATATGTATATGTTGCGGGCGGGTACTGTCCACGACAAATGTCGCCGCCCACGACAAATGTCACCGCCCACGACAAATGTCGTCCTCACGACAAATGTCGCACCACCGACGAATGTCGCATCCCGCCGAATGTCGCACCCCGCCGAATGTCGGACCCCGCCGATTGTCGCACCCCCGCTGAATGCCCCCAGGGCCGAATGCCCCCAGGGCCGAAGGCCCGTGCCTGTCACTTGTGTGTATATATATATATATATATATATATATATATATATATATATATATATATATGTCCATTTACCGGGACCTCCCCTCTAACTTTGCTAAATTATTGACATCACCCCTCTTATTTTTGAAATTACAATAACTTCCCCTAAAATTTTTGTTTCATTACAAAAACCTCCCCTGAAGTTTTTAATTTCTTAACATCCATGCACAAAAACACCCCCTGGATGAACAGTGTCCAGGGGGGTATTTTTCTTCATGGATGCAATGAAATGAAAAGAACAGGGGAGGTTTTGGTAATGAAATGAAAACTTAAGGGGAGTTTTTTGTAATTTCGAAAATAAGAGGGGTGCTCTCACTTATTATGCTAGTTTACAAGGGAGATTTGGGTAATTATATATATATATATATATATATATATACTTGGGGGTTAAAATGTCATCCAAGGAGTTTCTCCAAGAGTATGCATATTGATGGGGTTCCTCCATAATTTTCTAAGTCAAAGCGGGAGGATTTCGATCAAAGACACATAGATGAGCCAATCTGACCATACGAGCCACGTGTACACAACCACGCTCTCCTTGTGACACGGGCGTGCCAGACGTTGACATGGGTGTGTCTAAGCCTGTGTTCTACTCTGGATGAGTCGGTTCGTGTACCGCTTGCAGTATATAGCCTGTGACACGGGTATGTCACAGGTCGTGTCAGCCCAAATAATTGACTTTGAGGGCGATTTATGGTCGTTCGTTTCCTTCATCTGGGATCCAATGGATCAGGCTTCTCCCCGTTGTGTTTAAGTCAAGGATTTGAATGAACTATTCATTCATACTTGGACTATTCTCTTTCTAAAAGTGTAGAGAGAAGGGAGAGCAAGGAGGAGGAAGAGGATAAGATCCGACCACCGCGAGAGCTTTAGAGTTCCGATTCGAGATCCGAGTCCAGATCTGTGGAGGCAAGGCCGTCGCGGTTCTTTTCAACCGGCTAGAATTTATATGGTTCCCAAGAGATCGTCAAGGGTAACTATCTTCCTTCATTGGACAAGTGAAGTCCTCCTTTATGCATGAGCATGAGATCCTCCACCAAAAGGTGGAAGAGTAAGTGATCCCTGTGGGTTGATAGTTGCTATCCCCAGTTGAGTCTGCATCTAGACCCGGAATGGTGTAGTACGAGATATGCATGTTGTGTGAAGCCCATCTGGACAGGTTGGTCTGTATTGGTGATGTTGCATATTGCGCACCGGAGAAGACTCCGCATATAAACGTGTAGTTTGTGCAGTCATTGGGTTGTGCCTGTGAAGGGAAATAGCAGGAAGTACTGATGATGGCGAGGACCCCCCGCCATTTGTTCGTGCCGACATGGATTTCTCGTTAGACCGCCACCGCTATATGTTCAAGGACTTTGATGGTCGTTGCCGCAAACGTCGCCGCAATGGTCGTTGCCGCAACCGTCACCGCAACCGTCACCGCAACCGTCGCCGCCACCGCCGCGACATTTCGTCTCTTCGTTATGAATATAATGTTATTTCATCGTTGAAATAATATTATACTCATAACCTTAATTTTCATTTTAAAAGTTATTAGACTTATAATTTTAGGTCCTAAAATTATAAGTTTTATTATGTGTTTTTAATTTTGTTAAAACAAATATTTTAGGTGGCTAGGATGAAGTTGATTTTGATGGAGGGTGATTGAGTGGTGTAATAGCTTATATATATGTATGTGTGAGGGAGAGAGAGGGTTAGAAGAAGAAGAAAAGAATTAAACCCCTAACCTATCGGTTTGCTGTAGCCGCCCCCCCCCCCCCCTTCCTCGTCTCTCTCGGCCTGGCCGAAAACCCGCACCCGACGCCTGGAAGCGCCGTTCGGCTGCTGCTCCGCCCCTCTTGGGGTGTGCTATCGCTGCTCCGGCTATCTCCATCCTCCTCCGGTGTGACTCCGAAGACGGCGGCTCGGCTCTTCTTCATCCAGTGCGACTCCGGTGACCTATTTTGGAAGTGTGACTCTTCCACGTTCTCTTGCTCCTCCTCCTCTCCTCACCTCTAAAATTCAGAGTTGGGTAACGCTTTCCTATCCCCTAAATATTGTGTGGTTTCATCTTGTATGTGTTAGAATGGTGGAGACATTTGATTTCAAAAATTTATCCTAATTATTGATTTTAAGCTTGCATATGAAAATCTGAATTTATATTGCATTTCCTATCCGATTTCGCGAAGATTTTCCGTAAGGGTAGGTCCCCTTGGACGTTTGCAAGCCGGGGTTGGTTTAGCCTTTGGTTTCGAACGGGTCAAGAGGATTTGGTATATCCTCGTTTGGTTTTGTTTTGAGGGATAATCGGACTACTTTCCGAATTGTAATTTTAGTCCGGAACGCCCTCTTTGTGAATGGAAATGTGGTTGAGGCGATGCTAGATGTATGGTTAGGATATGATATATGTATTTGTGTATGTTCGTGCAGGTTTGGGTGAGATTTTCCCCGTTGTGAGATCGCGCAATTACAAACGAAACTCTGCCGAAATTTCGAGTTTTGCGCGCACACCACGTGTTCGATCAAAATACCCTTAGGAGTCTTTTGTCTTTTTTTTCGTGCCTTAATTCGATTTAGGGAGTAGCCTGCATCAATTTGGTATCAGAGGGAGGTTTGTCAATTTCTCAACTTGACAACGATCCGCTCGAGCCAAGCTACCCCCCACTTGCACGTAGGTACGTTTTGTTCGTTTTAAAATTTTTATTTTAGTTATATAAAAACAAAAAAAAGGGTTTTTAAGTGCTTTCCTAATTTGAGTCTTTTTTTTTCGTTAGTCCGTCATGACACGCGTTGGGAGTCCCCTTCCCCTATGTCCCTCGATTGGTGCCCTTCGCAAGGAGATGACTCGCCAATGTGATGACATAATAGATATGTTAGCACAACTTGGAGGTCGGCTTCCGACACCGCATCTTGATGCCCCTAGGCAACAGCTTAGGACCCATGTTCCTTCCAGTACGGTTAGTCCAGCGATTACGACACCACCATCGCGCACCTCTAGGCCTGTTAGAATTCCTGCTCCGACTTACGATGGGTTAGGTGAACCGCGGGTTTTCTTACGTTGGGTAGATGATATGGAAGTTTACTTTGAGCAATATCATCTTGTGGACCCCCACCGGATTCCCGTTGCGAGATTGCAATTATCTGGTCGAGCCCTGACTTTCTGGGTCAATGAGGAGAGACGTTTTGGACCGTCCCTCGTTGGCTCACTTGTAGGTTGGCAACATATGAAGAATTTGTTGACGGATGAGTATTATCCCTCATACTGCCGTTCTCAGTCTTCTGGTTATCCGAGTGTAGCGCCGCCTAAGATTTTGCCTATACCAAGCAAGCACGTTCCCCCATACTCCCGTATGAGGACGTCTCATGATGTTATTTCACCCCGCCAGGACACTAGACCGCTTTCTGATTATAGGAGTGATGATCGGCCTCGCGTTAGATCCTTGCCCCAAAAGGATCCCCCCATCTTGAGCACACCTACACCGGCCATACGGGAACCAGAGCATGTTGGGTCCCCTGTTCCACCATCTGTTGTTATCCCGACTAGGGATGTTATCCAGTCGACGGTTAGGCATAGGAAGCCAGTTAAGGTTGCCAAGGAGAATGCTTTATGTTATGCTTGTGGTGTGACTGGCCACTACGCCGTGACCTGCCCCACCAAGCCTAGGGCTTCAGCTATGTTAGTCTCCACTTCGGAGCCACCCCAGACTACTTTTGAGATTGCTGCTGATCCTGATCTGGACGTTGGTGTGGTATCTCCTGATTTTGTTGAGGATGTCCAGTTAGATGAGAGTATCCTGGCATGTGCGATAGTGCCCGTTGATTCTGCCGATTTTTCTGACGATGAGAATACTGGATATCCTAGCGACTTGGATGATGATTTTTGGGATGTTGATGAGGCTTTGACTTGTGAGAGTACCCCTTTAGCCACTACATGTCTTGTTAGTGATATTTCTGTTCACCCTACTAGTGAGTACCCTCTCGAGTCTATGATCCCTATGTCGAGTGAGCCAAAGATTGAGGATTTCTCAGTTATTATTTTGGATGAGTTTCCTCCTGAGGGTAGGGTATCCTTGGACAATTATTCTGATGTTTGCCCAGACGTGAGTTTCCCGGATGAGTGTCCCTTGACTGAGTCACCGTTGCGTGAGATTTATTTGGATTTGGATTTAGTCCCGGGTTCGATTTTACCGACCCTCCCTCCTGCTTGTGTGCCTACATTTGATATCATTTTAGGACATGGATCCGCTAGTCATAGTCTACGCTTTTATGATATACCTACTTGGATACCCCCTACTCTAGCGTTGGCCCCTCGTTTAGATGCTCACGAGCTGATCCTAATAATCGTTGAGGAACCGAGCGATGACCCAGAGTTAGCTGACGTACCTACTGAGTTGGGAGATTTACTTTGCGAGGGAGCCGTACGTTTGGATCGATTAGCGGACTTGTTAGGACGCGACTTGATTTTATTTAGTCCAATCCGCGTAGTTAAACCGTCGTTATTAGCCCCTCCGCTTGAGATGTCTAGTGAGCTTTGTATTAGTGAGTATCCGCCGGCGGGCATGTTTTCATTTGCGACTGCGTATGATTTCACGGCGACTGTGCCTATTGATTTGGTGCCCTCACGACTTTGTTATCCACCAAATCAAATTGCACATATCTTTCGTCCATCCTGGCACGAACTGCATGTAAACATATCATTGCCTTATGCCAGTGTCTATGAGTTGCATCACTTTCACGCCCGTTCACCTTCGAGAGCTTCTGATTGCAGAATTGTTGATTCTAATTTAGTCTGGTTAGACCTCGAGTGGATACCTTCGGGTTCCGTAACAAAAATTTTACAGTGGAGCGCCGACCCTTTCATGATTTTCAAGAATTTTGGATTTAGTGCAATTTCTTTGGATTTTTACGATGCAATCGGTTTTTCACCGCATGTCAATTTTTCGGATTTAATTTTGCAAATCTGGTCTCCATATGAGCGGTTTTCTCCGACGTTTCTCTCTTCCACTTCAAATTCTCATGGGTTGAGAGGTGAGATTTTTTTCGTGTCGCTCTTCCATTTGGGTTTCCTGGTTCTCGCATTGGATGGTAAGAACTGCGCTGTTTTTCTTTATGCTGACACACCTATGAGGTTTTCTGCTGTGCTTGCCCTTGACAGGTTATGTTCTATTGTGGATGCCCGCACTGCTTGTCCTGCCCCGTGGATGTCCGCTCCTGCTATGCTACTTGTGGATATTGCTGTCTCCTGCTATTCCCTCCATGACCACTCATCAGAGATGAGTGATTTTGAGCGGGGGAGGATTGATGGCGAGGACCCCCCGCCATTTGTTCGTGTCGACATGGATTTCTCGTTAGACCGCCACCGCTATATGTTCAAGGACTTTGATGGTCGTTGCCGCAAACGTCGCCGCAATGGTCGTTGCCGCAACCGTCACCGCAACCGTCACCGCAACCGTCGCCGCCACCGCCGCGACATTTCATCTCTTCGTTATGAATATAATGTTATTTCATCGTTGAAATAATATTATACTCATAACCTTAATTTTCATTTTAAAAGTTATTAGACTTATAATTTTAGGTCCTAAAATTATAAGTTTTATTATGTGTTTTTAATTTTGTTAAAACAAATATTTTAGGTGGCTAGGATGAAGTTGATTTTGATGGAGGGTGATGGAGTGGTGTAATAGCTTATATATATGTATGTGTGAGGGAGAGAGAGGGTTAGAAGAAGAAGAAAAGAATTAAACCCCTAACCTATCGGTTTGCTGTAGCCGCCCCCCCCCCCTTCCTCGTCTCTCTCGGCCTGGCCGAAAACCCGCACCCGACGCCTGGAAGCGCCGTTCGGCTGTTGCTCCGCCCCTCTTGGGGTGTGCTATCGCTGCTCCGGCTATCTCCATCCTCCTCCGGTGTGACTCCGAAGACGGTGGCTCGGCTCTTCTTCATCCAGTGCGACTCCGGTGACCTATTTTGGAAGTGTGACTCTTCCACGTTCTCTTGCTCCTCCTCCTCTCCTCACCTCTAAAATTCAGAGTTGGGTAACGCTTTCCTATCCCCTAAATATTGTGTGGTTTCATCTTGTATGTGTTAGAATGGTGGAGACATTTGATTTCAAAAATTTATCCTAATTATTGATTTTAAGCTTGCATATGAAAATCTGAATTTATATTGCATTTCCTATCCGATTTCGCGAAGATTTTCCGTAAGGGTAGGTCCCCTTGGACGTTTGCAAGCCGGGGTTGGTTTAGCCTTTGGTTTCGAACGGGTCAAGAGGATTTGGTATATCCTCGTTTGGTTTTGTTTTGAGGGATAATCGGACTACTTTCCGAATTGTAATTTTAGTCCGGAACGCCCTCTTTGTGAATGGAAATGTGGTTGAGGCGATGCTAGATGTATGGTTAGGATATGATATATGTATTTGTGTATGTTCGTGCAGGTTTGGGTGAGATTTTCCCCGTTGTGAGATCGCGCAATTACAAACGAAACTCTGCCGAAATTTCGAGTTTTGCGCGCACACCACGTGTTCGATCAAATTACCCTTAGGAGTCTTTTGTCTTTTTTTTCGTGCCTTAATTCGATTTAGGGAGTAGCCTGCATCAACTGAAGTGAGGAATTCATGGAAAATACCCTTGTACTGCTTGTGTTGTGGTTACAGTGTAGTCAGTCCGTTGTGGACAGTGTAGCCAGTCCTTGGTGGATAGTGTGGCTATTGTGAAGCCAGTCCTTGACAGACATTATGGCTAGTGTGAGCTGCGAGCTCTGCAAAGGCTTCTTGCCGAACAAGAAAGGTGAAACCGACCGACGCCTTTAGATATAGCCTCAGGTACGCTATACTCGGTGATGGCAAGGCGACTTGAGCAACGGGGGGTGGTTGATCCGTACCTGCGTTATGTCGACTGTACAGGAGAGCGTCAAGGCATTGAGCTTTCGTCAGTGGCATAATGAGAGTCTTAGGCTTGCGCGCCATTAAGACTAAATGCTCAATTCCGTGTAAATGGTGGTGTTGACCCTGGTTCGTCGGTGCACCAAGAATGTGCCCTGAGTTCACGGATCGTCGGATCGTATTGCTGACGGTTGTGATGAATTGATTGTGCGTGAGAGCACAAGATATGATATATCTGTCTATGCATTGGTATGTCTGCAGGGAAGGAATGCCACTGCCCCGGGAAAAGGGTAGGATTGTTATAAATTGGTCAGCTGAATGCTGACCCTTGCCTTATTTGCCACCTTCTGGGTGGGCTGTCCCTATGCAGGTGCTGGAGTGCCGAGCGGGAAGTAAGGGCTAAAGTCCCTGTTATTGCTGCTGCTACCGCTACTACCCCTTGAAGGCTAAGCTTTCTATTGTGTTTTGTTCATGTGTGGCCGGCCTGCGCGCCGATGTATGCAATCCACACTGTGAAAAGAGGAATTGTAAGGCCTTAAGGCCAACATGTGTTGTATTTACTGTATATTCTTTCAAGAGTTGATATATAAAAGTAATTTATATATGTAGTGGACATTCGTGGTATGAGTTCATCTTTATTGTTAAATCTTCCGCTAACATGCTCTGAGTTAGGATGCGATGGTGTTGTGGGATTAATCTGTGACCTCGCCGTCTGTTTCTGGCATATAGTGTGGGGCTCCGGTCGGACCTTCTATTTATGTTATTTAACGGGTGGAGTCGTTATACAGAGAGATCAGGCTTTTTTAGGTGGCTCGAATGCGGCTTGGAGATGGCTTGAATGGGTCTCAAGAGTGGCTTGAATGCGGCTCGTAGGAGAAATCTGGCAGAGCTTCGGCCTGAAGAAGAAGAAAGCTCGGAGGAAAAAAAAAGTGAGGAATGAGGAGGCATGTTGATCCTTTTATAGACTCCAGTAGGTGGTTATAGTGGTTACGCGGCAATCCGCACACCTTAACCACCAGTATAAATATTTTGCTATAGTTTAGGGGTGTATATTAAGATTATTAATTTTGCTATTTGTACACAATTAATTTAATAATGAAATTCCCCCACTAACCTGGCGGTTTGTGGGTGATTACAGGCGAATCGGATGACGGAGAATGACCCGAAAAGATCGGACGGCAGGTACTGGCTCCCATTGGCAGCTGGCGAATTTGCCGCCAAACTCGGGGGCGAGAAGGGAGGCCGCCGCCGACGGCCGAGAGAGCGCGCAACGACCAAGCCGACGGCGGAGAGGGGATGGTGGGCCGCGTCCTCGGTCGCGCGCCAGTGGCTGAGGAGGGCCGACCGCCCTTTTGGCTGCGCGCCGGCGGCCGAGGAAGGTCGGCCTGGCCGCCCTTCGGCCTCGCGCCGACGGCCGAGGATGGGCGGCTGGCCCGACCGCCATCTCCGCCGCCCTCCGGCGGTCGAGGAGGGGCGGTTGGCTCGACAGTTCCCTCGGCCGCGAACCGGCGACCGAGGAAGGGCGGTCGGTCCGACGGCCCCTTCGACCGCCCGCCGGCGGCCGAGGAAGGGCGGCTGGCCCGGCCGCCTCGTTTGCCGCGCGCTGGGGGCCGAGGAAGTGCGGCTAGTGGCAGCGAGAGAGGGGGAGGCCGGAGTCTGAGGATGACGCCGACGAGGCGATGCCCGCGGCGGTTCTGACGTCATGCCTGATGAGATCAGCGTGCGGGGGGATCGGGCGCGACGATCGTGTGTGCGGTCAAACCCACGTATGCGGTCAAACCCAAGATCTCACTAATTTTAGCGGAGATCATGGGGGAGTGGCTATGTGGACACTCATGCTCTTCAAAAGGGATCTCATACCCATCACATGGTATACGAGCAGGCTAGGTGAAATATTTTGTAACTGATCAGAAAGGTGCTTTAATGAACGCAATCATGGGTGAATTTTCGCAGGCAAAAAATCTACTTTGTCAGGTCGATATAAGTAGAAATATTTTGGTGCATTGCAAAAAAAATCACTTCCGAAAAAGATTGCGACATTTTTTCGGTTGTTTATACCATGCGTACACGAGTTATTGTCATAAAAGTCAAATGCAATTTTTTAAAAAAAGTACTGCAAATATCTGATTGGTCTGCAAATATCTATTTGTTGACTAAAAATATTCAAATATTGCAAATATCAATTATAGACCTGTAAATATTAGTGTCATTTAATACATTGTTTCATTTTTATTGTGCATAAAATGTATACAAAGAATTTTTTTCTAATCCAAATAATATTAAAATCAATGAAATGATAAAACATATGTATTATTTTGTTAATAAGTAGTTGAAATATCATTGTTTATAGCATTACATGAAAAGAAAGAAACAAATTAAGGATCATTTATTTTCACTGCTTCCGGGATTTATTACTTTCAAGCGGTTACAATCACATCAACATTGAACTGGACCTTAATATGAATCAGATTTTAAGCTTCGATTCATACGGTCGTAACCGTTTGATCTGTGAAAATAAGTCCTTTCAAACGGAGCTTAAATTGTTCAAGTCAGTGTAAACTCCTTCAATTTGGTCAATTTATGGCACTCCGATTATTTTTCAAATTTATATGCGCATATCAAACCCAATCTCCGGCCGCACGACCCTCCTCCAACTCGGCCAAATCTTAAATTAGGAAAAGATGAAATTGGAACGTGCAATAATATTATTAATTTATAATCAAAAAATCATTGCACGGTAAATTCTGTTATCATTGATAGATATTGTTGAACAATGATTTACACATGCGGAATTATAACTAAATTTACTAGACTGTACGACAAAATAATAAGAGGAGTGAAAATGTGAAAATGTGTTATTATTTAATTTTAATTCATTTTACTGAATCTATTAATCCAACAAAAATTGAAATTCATATTAATATCAGTTGTCCTCGACGCTGTGTGTCCTAAGTTTTAGGCCCAGTTTGGTGCAACATTATTACTCAGGTGTGTTTGGACAAAAATATTATCATCATAAAATATATATTTGACATGACATTGATTATGACTGTCACCAAGAAAAGAAATTCAGTTTTGAACATAAAACTATAAAAGTGGATGAAGTTCCTTAGATTAGATCGGGAGTTCACGAACAACGGTTCATAACCACCGCGTTCATGACTGCCACCACCATGCCAAACGGACCTTTTGTCGTTGATCAGGAGCGGATCTAGCCCCCCCCCCCCCTAAGAGTTTTGTAAAATAATTAGTGGATTTGAATTTCTCTCGTCGAGACAATGAATTCTGACTACTTATAAGTCAAAAACAGTGGCTAGATGAGAGATAAATGACTCTGGTAAGATGAAGTCATTCAAATTTTATTTTCTTAAAGGAAGGGATAAACGACTCTAGTCACTAGGCATGTTAAACGAGGGTGGGGTAGACCAACAAAAACTTGGAATGAAACTATAAGGAAAGACACAATGTACTTACGCATTAGTAAGATTATGACAAAAAATAGGGCACAATGACGACAATGGATCCATATAGCCGACTCCACAGTGGGATAAAGACTTAGACTCCGTTTGGGGGGACTTATTTTCACCGGTCAAGCGGTTACGACCGCATGAACCGGACCTTAATTTAAGGTCCGGTTCATGCGATCGTAACCGCTTGACCGGTGAAAATAAGTCCCCCCAAACGGAGCCTTAGAGTGGTGTTTGTTGTTGTGAAGGAATTTGATGTCAACCTGTCCTGCCCCCACTTATTAGAATTCCTAGATCCCTCACTATGGTGGATACATGTGTGTGGGGTCTATGCCTAGCTTCTCTTTTAATTTCTTTCTCACAATTACCCTCTCAATTTTTAACATGTCTTGTATTTTGAAATGAATTTTTTTGGGGATGTGACAAATGACAAGTGTCCTATAACATAAGAGCACTAGGGAAACAGTGAACTACTAATTGTATGGTTAATAAATAAATATGAGTCGAGCTCTATTTGGCAGGATGACATAAGCACAAATATGATGCGTCTCAATCCCCCGGCCCCTCAAGTTAGGAGAATCAAAATTAATATACATGAACACCGCGCTTAGCCCGAAACAGCGGGCAGGCCCGACCCACAGTCCAATATGTAATGTCCTAATAAAACAAGACACTACATTGTTTTAGGTCATTATTATCTACACTACAAAGATGACTATTAACACTACATTTTTTTCATGTTATTTTTCCTCTATTTGCACTTGTTGCCTTTAACAATGGTCTTTTTCTTTCCTGTAAATTGACCTTGTCCAATCACATTGTTCATTAAATGCAGTTTGCGGCTAGCTTTCACGCAATCCCTCTATTTCAACCTCATCCGCCGATCATCTAATTAACCACGAATTGTAGCTACCATGAATATGATCATTAGTCGACCATCAACAAAACAAATTCAGGGGTGCAACAATTTTTTTCAGTGCAGATTAAAACATGGAGCAATGGAAGAGTGTATTCTTGAATGATTCTTCAAAAGAACTTTGCATTCTATTATTGAGAAAATTACGAATTTTGATTACCTTTTTGAATATATAAATAGTAGTTCGGTAGAAGGATGCCGCATAGAGTTAATCGATTATGAGAGAAATTAAGTTCATCAGGATTACACCAACATGCTCCGAGAGCAAGCAAAGGGGAAGCCCCAAAACGAAGCCGAAATCAGTAACAGCTTGAAGATGAAGGCGATGCACCAACGAACGATAATTTGAGTGCGGATAGCACATTTGTTTGAGGATAACCAAAAATACTATAGTAATAACAAAATCTTTTTTTGTTTAAGAGGAGGAAAAATTTGGTATGTTTAACGTATATGCGGGAGGAAATACAGCCGCACGATCGTTATTTCAACAGTGCATGATCATTTTTCAAATACGATCATAGTAGAAAATACGATCATATCTTTTAGCGAATGATCTCAACCATTGAAATCATAGATTATATGGCTGAATTTACTCCGCGCACGAATTAAAATACGCAAGTCAAATCATTTTTCGAGCAAGAGGGGGTAAAAGTGGACACAATTACATCTCATTTTCCAACCATCTCCACCCACTTGTTTATATTTTCCGCGCTCCGGTTGTTAGTTTGGATGGTACTTTTTTGTTCTCCATTGACAAATTTACCCTCCAACAGCCGCACTATTGTATAATTTACCTTTTTTTTATATATTTCAAAAAACATTTAGCATAATATTTTATAACATATTAATTTTACTTAAAGCAAACAAAAATATGGCCTCTAACTCGTACAAGTTGGCTTATAATTCATTTTAAAATGAGTAATATTTTTAAAATTGTATGAACTAGCAATCCTTGAATAAACTTTATATATAGGATGCGGATTCGCCCCTCGAATAAGGGTCTGTTTGGGGAATTGTCGGAGATCCAGTGCAGGAGTAGCCAACGCCGCAAGGCTGAAAAACAAACACGCGCGGCACGCTGGCGGCAGCGTTTGCTCCCGGATCCCTTCGCAAAATCGTCGGTGAGGTTCTGTCTCCAACCCACCTCCCCACCGCCGTCCCAAACAGACCCGAAATTTCGAAGAGCAGTATGTAGCCGCAAGTAGCTGTCTACTCTTGATGATAGATTTGTAGCTCTATATTAAATGTCTCCTACTAACATGCCAGTTGTTGTACAAAAGCTTCAACAACAATTGAGATAGCAATTATTATGTAAGATAGTATGCTAATTATTGTTATAAAAATATCCAAAAATAATCACAAATTTACACATTCAGTTTTTCAATTTACTTTTCTTTATTATAAAATAATAAAATTTCTAATTTTTAAAAGCACTTAATGTTACGCAATATTATTCACCACCCCCGCCGTGCCAGAGCCTAAAATCAACGTTTTGTGAATCCGCAGCTGCTGGTATCCGCGCTTTCTCTAGGGCAAGAGACCGGTCCGGCCCCAAAGCCGGTCTAAGCCGTTGAATCCGAGCTTTCTCGGCATGTTCTCCACGCCACCCTCAATTTAGCCAAAAAAAATAAAACTTTTAAAAAAATCAAAATAAAAGGACTCCAATGTTTTTTTCTTCCTGCGACACCAAAGCTCGGGATAGGATAGGATAGACTAATCATAAGCGTCCATTATAGATCAGACGTACGCTGATGAGAAGGGACCACAACCTGCCAACGGACGGCCATGATCAATAACCGCTTCCTGCTAATCTCACGGTAATTAAGCTCCCGGACGGCGAAATTAGCGCCGCAAGTAATACCGGATTGCTAGCCTCCAAACAGAGGTCATAGGGAAAGAGAAGCGAAGAAGACGGGGAAGGAGGAAGAAAACAAGTACTAGTGGTGACAGGAGAGCTTTACAGAAGCACCAGAAAAGCCCTCTAGAGAGAGAAAATTTCAATTCGCAAATACAGCCGCGATTTCAACGGCGTAGATCCTGAAATTGCGATCAGACGGCTGTATTTACTCCCGCCGGCCCGCAGAAGTGTTAAAAATACCAAATTTTTCTCTCCTAGAGAGAGAAGCAGCAGGAGATAAATGGGAAAAGACTCATGACTATGGCTGAATACAACGAATATTTGCTATTAAGATTTAAAGCAATCAACTGGTGTTCAGATGTAACAGTTGGCGATTGCAACTCAAGAACTCAAAAAACGATTCACTATTAAAAAAAGGGGGCAGAGTAATGAGGAAAGAAGCTTTTGATTCACACTGAAATAACCAGGTTAATTTTGCATATGAACTTGATTGCGATTCAGAGTCGCTTTCTGAGATCCTTACCTTGAGAGAGATGGACGGAAAATGGTTTCTTTAGTGTAAAGGCCGGGGAAGGGAGTTCACGAACTCTGCTTCGGAGACGGCGGAGAGCTCTGCGTCATCGTCTAACGGTGCTGGGAGATTGAGATCGAATAAGGACTGCCGGAGCTTAGCAGGTGGCGGCGGGGAGGCGAGGTTGATATTCGTCGTCGTTGTCGTCGAGGATGAGAGGTGGTGGGATCTTTTATGACCACCGAGAGCTTGGCCGCAGGCGAACTCTCTGAAGCAGATTGGGCAAATGTGAACAGAGCTTTTGCAGTCAGCATTGGTCTCCGGCGAGACTATTTCCTTGATCCCGGATTCGTTGACAGGCGGCAAGCAGCTCCGTGACTTCTTGTGGCTCGCGCGGTGGCCGCCGAGAGCTTGATATGACCGGAAGATTTTGTGGCAAGTGCCGCACTGGAACCTGCTTCGCCCCTTTGCAGGGGACGGCTGCGGTTTAATAGCCGCTATTAATTCGGGCTCTGTTTCCTCCTCCCCTGCTTCGTATTCTTCTGCTTCTTCTTCTTCCTCGAATCTGTTCCAAACATCACGAGACAGCAACATGAAGGTGATGGCCAAGTCGACTTCCGGTGATGTATTATCGGAGAACGAGTTCAAAAGCTCTGCTTCCAGCAGCTCCGCGGAGCGGCGGGGCCGCTCACTGCGCCGGCGCTTGTAAGAGAAAGCGGCGGCCGTAGCTTGAGGAGACGATTCCGTCTCACTCTCCCGATCTTGTACGACAGATGAACTTGCGGCGGCCATGGCGAATGAGAACTCCGGATCCACCATGCGGAAGCTCTTCCTCGGATTCTCCCGAAGCCCGTAGCAGAGGCCCTTCCCTTCCTCCGCTTCTCTCGACGAGGTTGACGACGACGAGCAGTCGGCGGCGAGGAGTGATTTCATTGAAGCGGCGGCAGGTCGGGTGGCCACGGCATGCGAGCGCATGTGGCCTCCGAGCGCGCGGCCATTGACAAAGCTTCGGCTGCAGAGCTTGCAGATGTGCTTCTCCATTGCAGCAGCGCAGCAGCGACAGAGAGAGAGAGAGAGAGAGGAGAGATTCAGCTCTCTCTCTCTATCTCCACTACACAATTGCTTCTTTCTTCTTCTTCTTCACTCAAAGAGGTGAGTGAGAGGGAGTGGGAACTAAGAGGAGTAGGTGACAAGCATTCTTCCACCAAAAGTCACCCACAAAAATGAATAGTAGGCGTGGTGTTAGTAGTAGTAGTAGTAGAGAACTACAAAACAAGGCACTAGAGATAGAGAGAGAGTGCGCGCGCGCCAGATTTCGCTATTTTTTTTTTCATTTTTTTAATATATATATATATATAAATATATGACACTTTTCACCTTTAATTTATTTTGACACTTTTCATTCTCAATTTTTAAAATTGATATTTTACATCTCATAATTATAGATTTTTAGCATTTTTTTTATCATGAGTTTAAATTTTAAAAGTATTTAGGTTTGTACAGCACCCAAAATATTAATTTTGACACTTTGCATTCAAAATAATCTTATTTTGACTATTTACAAAGCATCAAAATGAACATTTTGTGTAATGTCCGGATCTAAGTAATTAGTGGAAAGCACCAAAAATTATAATTAGTGAATGCAAAATGCTAATTTAAAAAATTTAAGCTAAAAAATAACAAAATAGAGTAATTGGGAGTGCATAAAGGAAGGATTTTTAAAAACGAAAAAAAAAATCTCGGAAAAATTTAATTTCTAAATTAGCCGGAGCGGAATAATTTTATTTATTTATTATATATATAGAGAAAATATGTTTCTTAAAACGCATTATTCCGAAGTCTTCTTCATCGCTTCTGCCTTCGTCTTTACTTATGGCGCGTGTTAATGACATTAAATACTCAAGGATTTGCTTAAAATATTTATATTTAAGGAAATTAGTGAACGGCTGATTTCGTGGTGATGGTACGGTGGAGAACGTTTTTTGCGTTTGCGTTTCTTTATTTGCCAAATATAATTATTTACGTTTTACCCCCTCTGAGGATTGAATTCTTAATATAAGTTTTAATGAGGGGGTAAAAAGTAAATAGAGAGTCGAGAAAACTGCTCTGTTTTGAAATATTATAAATATATAAAAAAAACTGCACAATTACATTGGAAACCCTTATTCTCTTAACTCCTCCGAATAAATGATCTTAATATTAATATTTAATAAATCTGTTTTTCATAATTTAATTAGGGATAATATACTATTTAATTTGAGGTGTTTGCTGCAAATGTGTCCCCCCGGTATGGAAAGAAAGGAGAATAATATCCTCTTTGATTGATGAACCACTCGGCCAAATAAGCTAGTTGAGTCGGCAAGGTTCATTTTTTTCGAACCAAGCGAGATAGTCATGTGAATGACGAGTATTTTCGTCTTCGGTCGCGAAGTTTTCAATTGAGCTGACATGCCTGTGTTGAGTTGGGTTGTTAGTTTAGATGATATTCTCTGTATCACTAACATGACCGTGACGAAAATTTGAGGGGAGATTTTTTCGTTAAGATGAAATTCTTTGAGAATTCATTTCAATTCAATTCTCTTGACTAGTTTTGGCTGCCAAAAGTCGGAAATGGAATATAGAATTGATGAATTTCATTTACTCACTGTCAAAACAAAAAAGGTTTTATTATTAACAATGTTTTTTGCATTCTATGTTGAGGTTAGTAATTTAACGTAAACGTAAATTACATTGAGAATATTAAGCATCAATGATTGTAACATTAAATAAAGTCAATCGAACAACAAACTACTAAATAAGTAGACAGAACTCACATATGATGAGAATTGAACTCATTAACTCTATGTCATGTGGTCTTAGCTTATCCAATTGGGAAAAGCCTTGTTGACAACATTACTTTAGCTCACACATGATTTTGAATATTTCTATTTTATTTCCCCCTTGTTTAGTTTTTATTTATTTATTATATATGTTGGCTACATTACTTAAATTCATTTAAATTGTCTTAGTTTATGTTATTCATATAAAGAACATGTAATCTATATTTTGCTATTATAGGCATATTTTGATAATGTCTAATATGTCATTGTAGCGGTTGAGGGTCGCCCGGTTTTTTCCCATTCTGTAGAATCAGATCACCTTAGCTTGGAGTCGGATCGGGCGCGCAAACAGTCAAAGAAAAACAACAGCAAATGACAAAAGGCTTTTTGGACGTTAAAAACCCGAAAGTGGTGGAAAACCACGTGGCTGGATCTGTGCCGAGCCAAAATTCACTATTTTTTTGGAGTTTACAAGAGTTTCACAAGATTTCTCGGAGGGTGACAGGACACCTATCCGTTACAAGCGCAAAGTACAAAGATGATGAAAAATAACTAAGTCCTTGGAGCTTTGATGGAAGCGCTCCGACCTAAAAATTTGGTTAAGTTCACGGAACCTTGGTGGAAGCTTTCCGGCTGGGAAAAATCTCTAAGTCCACGGAGTCTTGATGAAGACACTCTTGCGGGGAAGAGCAGCGCGTCATGAAGCCTGCTGGAGCCTTTCCGCTAGAAGAGCAGCAACGCGAATTTCTGAGCGGAGGATGGACCTAAGTCCACGAACTCGCCGGAAACCTTAGAGCTCTTTCCAATCTTTGGAGTTTCTTGTCTTTAAATGAATGTCTGAGGGCCTATTTATAGTTTTTTTGATGGATACGTTAGTAATTGCGACGGGGCGGAATTCGTACTGACGAACGACGTCACTCAGTTTCGGTCTTCTGAATCACCAATTTTCACGAAATGACGAAAGCGCCCCCTGGGCGGTTTGTGCGGCCCGGGTAGGTTGCCTGGCAGCTGCGGTGGCCGAGGTCAGCGGAGGCGGCCGGTGGCGGCGTGTCGTGTGCTTGTGCTCCTGCGTGTATGGCTTTGCCCTTTTCTCGGGTGTTTTCGAGCCTTCGGGGGGGGGGGGGGGGCTTTTTGCTCGCGACTTGTCCGATCGAGTTGGTTTTTCCCACGTGTCCTCGGTTCGAGTCTTTCTGGTTTGGCTCAAAAGTTTCAAGCGTAACCCCATCAAATTTTCGCGAGTCGTGAACTGCAAAGCGACAAGCACGGAAATTTCTTATCTTGACTGCCTTATCTCGGGGTTGACTGCTCGTATATTGTCCTTTCTTGTTGTGCGATGTTTGCGGCGCGTTGCAGGAACGTCCTTTCACATTGCACTTTGTGTGATGCGCTGGTGCGGAAGCCCGCCGTTTTTTTATCTCTTCTCGTATGAATGTGCGAGTATGGTGTTGTGCACTAGTTAGTGCGGTTGCCGTTGGCCATTAGCGCCGGTGGCAATTTCTCGAACATGGCGTGGAGTGATATCCTGCCTCCTTTTCTTGATGTCAGTGCGGGACCAACAGGTCCATTCCACTTAGAAAATATGGAAGGACATGACACCCGCCCTTGCCTGGAAGCACAGAAAGACTTGGTGTTCGTTCTTATCAAAAGTTGAAGTAGATCCTTCTAAGGCAGAGGTCGTTGATGACGTTTATGCTTTAGGATGTCGGAATCTCGCAAGCTTTCATGATTGCAAATTTTAGAGAGTCGTAGGGGCTTGGAGCAGAGCAATGCCAGACGGTCGAGAGAGCCCCAAGATGATGGTCACGAGGGTCGGGATGCCTTGGGCGCTTCATTGCGCAGTGCGCTTGGCGAGAGGTTTTGTGCAGTGTAAAGGGCGCGGCTTGGCACCGTGATGTACTTTTGGGCGTTTAGCGGCACTTTATGGAAACGCTCCCCGCTTTGAGCTTTACGTGTTGCGGTGATTAGAATTCATCTTGTGCTTTGCACTACTTACATATCATGAGTGTTTGCATCGGGGATCCGTCACTTGAGTGTGATGAGCGGGGTCATCCTCCCCCTGCCTTGGCGGCGCGAACGGACTCAACGCCCGTTCTTGTTGGATGGTGCAGGAGGTTTCAGGGTCTATCCAAGGAGGACTTTAAAGGAGGTTTAGTGGTTGACTCTTTTCTTGTTGAGTAGAAGGACTCGGGGTCTATTTTTGTCAAGAGTTGAGGCTGAGTCATTCAAGGCAAAGGCTAAGCTGGCGTGGACGGAGGAGCGCGGATGATGTCTGCGTCTCAGGATGGTACAGTATTCAGGATGGCTGATCACTGGGAGTCATGGATCCTTTAAGTGTAGTGAGGTCAGAGGGTTACTGCGTCCTCGAGATGACCGCTTTAGTGGTTGGTCCCTTGTGGGAAGTTAATTACGTCATTGCGCTCGACCTCATGTTTGTTAATAGGATCTGTGTAGCGCCACGGTCGTGAGGGCGCTTCGTCCCTTGAATAGGTGGTGCCTCGAAAGTAGCGTTGATGTTGATGTTGAGAGATTAATTGATTGCATTCGCGTCGTGCGGACGCTTTGTCCCTCTTGTTGGAGCCTTGGCATACCGTTGAATATGAAGTGCTTTATCTTTCGTGCCCCTTTCCTTGAATGCATGTTTTTGACGCGACATGTTGACTTGTCGATTGTCATTGGGCGTAGGCGCTTGGAGATGACGCCGGAGCGTAGTGTAATGGGACGCTTGCCCCCTTTATCCGGCTGACGCTAGAGGGCTCGAAGTCTGCTTTTGACTGAGCGGCGCAGGAGGACTCGTGGTTGATCTTGGCAAATACCCCTCAAAGGATCAAGGATGCCCTTTTGTTTCGGAATGGCCTATGATCTTTTCCTTTGAAGGTGGTGAAGAGCTTTTGCATGTTTATGCTTTGAAGGATATGTGGTCCATTCGAACGATGTTGGCGAATAACCTTTGTTCGTTTGTGTTTCAGAAGGATCGGGGCCCGTTCGAGTGGAGGCGACAAAGAACCTTTGTTTGTTTGCGTTTTAGGAGGACCGGAGCTCGTTCGAGTGGAGTTGATGAAGAACCTTTGTTCGTTTGCGTTTTAGGAGGATCGGGGCTCGTCTGAGTGGAGGTGACAAGGAACCTTTGTTTGTTCGCGTCTCAGGAGGATTGGAGTCCGTTCAGGTGGAGGTGGCATGGAACCTTTGTTCGTTTGTTCTTTAGGCGGACCCGGTTTATCTGGGAGGAGATAGCGAGGAACCTTTGTTCGTTTGCGTCTCAGGAGGACCGGGGTCCATCTGGGTGGAGGTGACAAGGAACCTTTGTCCATTTGCGCTTTAGGAGAATCGAGGTTCGTACAAGTGAAGGTACAGATGGACCTTTGTCCATCTCGCCCGACAGGTGCAGACGGACCTTTGTCTACGGGCGTCGTGTTTGAGAGAGGTTGAAGTATCTGCTTCAGATATCCGAACACTCTGTTTAGGAGAGGTCGAAGTACCCACTAGGGATATCCAAACACTCTATTTGGGAGAGGCCAGATTATCAACTTGGCATATACAAACACTCTACTCGGGAAAGGCCGGAGTATCCACTTAGGATATCCGAACACTCTGTTTTGGAGAGGCCAGAGAACCAATTTGGGATATCCGAACACTTTGTTTGGGAGAGGCCGGAGTATCCACTTAGGATATCTGAAGACTCTGTTTTGGGGAAGCCGGAGTATCTACTTGAGATATCTAAATACTCTATTGTTTCGGCACACGATGAGAAACTCGGGTCTTATTGCATTGATGCATGAAACACAAGTACATGTGTCTGGTGCATAAGTTACACAGGGATAAAACAAATTCTCCCTTGGGATGGTCGCCCTGGGGGCTTCCCCATGCAGGCTTACTTTATAGTGGCTATTTTGGGGCTCTTGTCTTGCAAAAATTCTCCGAGGAGTCCCAAATGGGCGAATCGTTCAATTTACGTCTTTAGTCGTGTGCAACTCTCTGTGCTGTGACCGCATCCTCAATGGTTGTCGCGGTACTTGGACTGGTCCCCTGAGTTTGGAGCGAGATCTCTTTGCCTCTGAAAAGAAGGATGATTGGGATGGCGAGCAATAGTTCCGTTTGTGAAGCATTGAGGGGAGCGAAGGTTTGATCTTGGTGATTCCCCCCCCCCCCCCCCCCCCCCGACTCGGTGGGAGTCGTCGCGGTGCTCGTTGCTTCCCATAAGACTTGATAGTGGCTCCTGATGCCTCCTCCTTTTTGGTTTTCTCTCAAATTGTTGTCCTTTTTTTTTCGATTGTTTCGTCTACTGTGATTTGAGCCTTGACCCGGTGGACTAGGTCACGGTAGCTGGGCACTGTTTCGCTCATCATCATGGAGTAAAATTTTCCTGGTCTGAGTCTCCCGAGGAAAGTTCCGCACAGGAGCTCGGGGTTAACCCCTAGAATCTGTCGCGCCTCCGCGGTGAAGCGACGAAAGAAATTCTTGAGCGATTCTCCTTCGGTCTGCCGGATTCTCGTGAGATGTGAGGAGTCTCGAACGATTCGTGGTTGGCGATGAACTGCTCCGTGAAAAGTTGAGTTAGCTCTCCGAAGTTCTTAATTTCCCCAATGCTTGGGATGCGGTGAGAACCTTCACATGGCGCTCCCTTTTCAGGCGCCTGCATTCTTCCCAAGATGCTTGGGATGCGGTGATGGCGGCCCCTTCCCGAAGCGCAGCGTTGCCTGTGGGCGAGTTGGCGATGGCTTGTTTGGCGTGCGGAGCTTCCTTGTGAGAAGTATTAAGTGGAGCAAAATGTGAATTATGTGACTGCCCCCGGGTTGCGAGGTTCCACCGAGGTGTCTGACTCCTTCTACATATGTCATACTCATGTTATTTATCTTCTCCCTCCTTTGATCGTGTTGGAGAAGTGCTTCGTTGGTAGTAATGCTCCCCCCCCCCCCCCCCCAAGTCCATGCATGACACGTGGCACGGGTCACTCCGCTGGGACTTGGAGGGAATGATGACAAGTCTTTTGCCGTGAGATATGCCCTCTGGGACTTGGAAGTCCCTAAGTCTCTTGGCAGGGCGAGCGTCTAGCTTTGATGTTGCATTCGTTCTTCCCCTGAGGACGCTAGCATGACGATTATCCCCTCGCGCCGCGCCGCGCCCCGTTCCCTTGATGTCGCTAACATATGTCTCTTCTTTGAGGATATATGTTCTCATTTGCATCACCGGGTGGTTGATTAGAAGATTCCCCGACAATTACATCTTCATTTAAGTATGTCTTGAACTCCCCACTTTCATGAACTTCCTCTCACTCTCTCTGTCCATTAATTCATCTATCACACATCAATTTGCCATCCCTTTTATACATCTCGGACACACGTAAAAATTCTCCAACATTATGATTTGGTTAGAGCCCTTGTTTTGCACCTAGATCTCCAATTTTACAACCGCGCGCGCATTGTTCTCAATAGAGAGCGCGACATGGGATCTAATCATATTCCAAATTTCATTCAAAGCGTGTTTTCACCGGCGACAAAATGACCATAGAAACTTCATTCGTTAACGCCCACCTAAAAAACTTCATTCATTTTTATGTTCACCCTGATGATATTTGTTATGTGATCCTTAACAAATGACGATTTAACACATGCGTTTTCGACCGCCACCACCATGCCAAACGGAGCCTTAATCAGTGTCGAGCCGCTCGACAAGTGGAATAATGAATTTTCTACTTGGAGGAATCTTCCAAACTCTCATATACCTCAATAATCTACATTTTCCTGACTCACATAAATTATGTTTGGGTTTCAAGCAACTCCACATAAGCAATTTTGTTGTTTCTATCCAGAGCAAGTATTTTGTCAATTTTAATCCCCCAATTATGGCTTGCTTCTTTTGCATCCACAACTTTCATTAATGTATGGATTTATGAGGAGCCCCTCCTTATTAATTGTGATAGCTCTCACAGTTGTTGGGTCAAGACAAACGCTGAGACTCCTACCAAGGCTCTGTTTGAAGCGGAGTCCGAGCGGGGTTCCAACTGGAGGTGGGGAGTCACCGCCCTTTTTGCGAAGGCTGCGAGAGCAAACGCAGCCGCCCGCGTGTGACACAAGTTTGTTTTCCCGTTTTCGGAGGCCGTTGCTCCCGCACCGGTGGCCCACTGCTGCCCGAAACAGAGCCTTACAAGCAATTCGTAGTGTATATTAATTGTTGTTGAATCACACCACAAGTTTTATTGATGTATCTTGACGTTCAATTGTTTAGATATATAATTAATGAAATTCAATTAAATGCTATGCAAAAATAAAGGCACCAAAGAGTTTGTGGGCAGTATCTTTTTAAGTCATTGCTTCTGCATGTGCAAGTGTTAGTATTATTGTTGGTGATAAGTAGATTTGATAATTAATTATCAAGCTCTTCATTACATTCTATCATCCGTGTGTCCCACAGCACTAACCCGACCTTAACTCGGGCAACATAGTGATTTGTCGTCGATCCATTAGGATCCTAGTTGATAGAGTCCCCTTAGAAGTGTTAGACGCACCCCGTGCGTGGGGTGCGAATATTAAAGAAACTCTCCACTATAGGGACAACCGTCCTATAGTGGAGAGAGCAGAGCAAGGCATAGCCGCGTCGATCTAACCGCCGTGTGATCTCATGGCCGTGCAGCCGCCCGAGCCGGCGGCCCTACGACCGACCATCCCCAGCAGCCTAAACCGGGCGGACTCTTCAGCGCCCGGTGCTCGCCGGTGTTGAAATTTCACAAGATGATCAGGAGATAGCTCTGATACAAAGTAAAAACTTCCAGAGCTATCAAGCTGACAATTTGATCAAGCGGAAAGTGGGAACCAGGCGCAGGAACACTCCAACCATAAACTGAGCTAAGTAAATCAGAGATAACAGAAGGCAACCACAAGTCTTGTATTATCAACTATCTTCATTACAAGGCAAGACCTACATGGCGAAACATGATTTCGCCAAGTACAAAGGAGAAGCAAAATGCAAACAAGAAATTTAACAGCCGTATCACCGACATCTAACAGCCCGGCCGGTGCGTGGACAGCCGCTGCACAAGCGGCCGCCTTCGTGCGGCCACGTACCCCGCACAGCCAAGCGGCCGCTGCCACGCGGCTGCGCCGGTCATCCCCCTTCGTCGCCTCCGGCCGGTCCTCCACCGTCCGATCACCGCCACTCGATCTCCACCTTTCGATCACTGCATAACAAACTCGTGTAACTACCCATTATGAGGGGGTGTGCAGATAACCAAAATAATAATTGGTGTGCAGTATATTCCTAAAAAATAAGCGAAATAAAATATAAAAAAAAGTGGTCTGTGAATGACACATAAAGTTGTTATGGTGTGTGGATAGCCGTATAACCTCCATAACCATCTCGAAAATCTATAAATAGGACATCAAGTCCCGCGTACAATCGATCTTCTTCTCTTCTTTCCGTTTCGCCTCCTACGCACATGAGAGCTCCCTTGAAGGTCTTCTTACTTCTTCGAAGATCTTCGAGCACCTTCGAAGATTTTTGATCTCCTTTGAGCGTCCATGCACACGTTCCACCCGGCGCATGTCGCGCTCCGCGCACATTCTATCTTGCGCGCACTTCCCTACACATCAAGCACGCTCCGTGCCCATTGCATCATCCAGTCGGCAGCAAGTTCTCTAGTTAGCAACAAGTTCTCCGCTCCAAACCCCATTGCACGCAACATGAGACAAGCCGCTGACCAGAAGACGTACAGAGCGCGCCCCTCCAGCCTCCAAGCAGCAACCAATGACTTAGAGCGCACAGAACGCGACGCTCTCATCTGCTCAAAAAGAAATACTTAGCTCTGCGAGACGTGGTCTGTCTCCCTCGGAGCTCTCCTCCCTCTTCCTCAGTAATTGTAACGAGCTAGAGGTTGGCTGTCACCCTCAAACTCTTTGAAAAGCTATATAAGAACACAAGAAGATAATATAAGTTTGATCGGCACAGCCCCGATCACGTGGTTTTTCACCTCTTTCCGGGGTTTTTCACGTTAAAAATTGTCTTGTCTGCCTTCACGTTCATTTCATTATATATTGATTGTTTGCACGCTCGTCGTCTTCCAGTGCGAAGACGGTGCAATTTAGATCGGTCTACTGAAAGCCACGAATTGTCTACAACATGTTCAAAATTTTTGGATTCTCATATGGGTGGTTCGTCTTGCAAATTTGCTTAAAAAACAAACCAAGCCATTACTAGTCTAATTAAAAGTTGAATTTCATGCTTATATTATCCATACAATTAATCATAATTTAAAATTTGATTAGACACCTAAAATTGAATATATATCTGGAACCATCATTGAATCCGCAAAAGGACCCAGACATAAATGAAAATAAAAGATTCACTTCAATGATGATTTATTCTTTACGCCCTCAGCTTATATTTGGGAGGAATTGAATATAATGGTTTAAGGATGCCGCTTTGGCCCGTTCCACCGGACCACCAGGCCGGCCAAGATCGACGGCGGCGGCGATCGTGCCATGTGCGCCCTTTGCATAAGCATGGCGCGACCGCTGTGGGGGAGCTTGCAGCTTGCATGCAGGTACACTTTGATAGCCTGTTTTGCGGGCATGTGTCCTGCCCTCACGCATTCCGACGTTTGTTTGAAGGATTAAACAGATTCGGAAATGCTCGAGAACAAGTATGTTGGAAACGTCTTGTCGAGCCGGTCGAGATTCGCGGCAAAAATCTCTGCTCGACCATTTTTTAAATCTTTGGGGAACCCCATCAAGATCCAAAGCATCAAAATATCTTCAATCCAATAAATTTTTTTTGTCCCATCAAGATCTAAAGCATCAAAATATCTTCAATCTAATAATTTTTTTTTGTTAGTTTTCCACTCATTAACGCTCAAATATGAGTTGTACACAATGCATATTTGGACAAGCCGTTAACAATCCATCTCTCTTTTCCCATGTAAAAGCAACGTGTATATTCAAACTACAATATTGTTTTTGCCATAACTATATTTGCTGATTAATATTGTAATTTATTAAACATTAATGTCGTAAATGTTGGGCCAATTGAGTATGTGATTTAGGCCCCATTTGGTGGGATTTATTTTCAGCGGTCAAGCGGTTACGACCGCATGTACCGAGCCTTAGGCTCCGTTTGGAGGGACTTATTTTTACCGGTCAAGCGGTTACGACCGCATGAATCAGACCTTAATTATGGTTAGATTCATGCGGTCGTAACCGCTTGACCGGTGAAAATAAGTCCCCCCAAACGGAGCCTTAATTAAGGCCAGGTACATGCGGTCGTAACCGCTTGACCGCTGAAAATAAGTTCCCCCAAACGGGGCCTTAGTCCCCTCACCATTTGCTCCTAATTATATATAGGGTTATTTATCGGGACTTTCCCTCGAAGTTTGTGTAATTACAGCTTGCACCCATCTAACTTTTGAAATTACAAAAACCTCCCCTCAATATTTACATTACTTAGCATCCATGCACGAAAAATACCCTCTTGGGATAAATGTTCTAAGGGGTTTTTGTGCCTGCATATTATGAAATGTAAACATTGAGGGCAGGTAATTGTAATTTTGAATGTTAGAGAGGTGAAACCTGTAATTGCACAAACTTCGAGGAGAGGTCGTGATAAATAACCCTTATATTTATCTGGAAGCGGGGGACGTAAAGTGCAGGCACCGCACTTTACGGTGCAGTGTAGACACCGCACTTTACGCTGCAGTGCAGACATCGTGTAGCTGCGAGTGCATCACATCTCGTGCGGAGATGTGTGCACGTCTTTAAGATGTGTGCGCGCGAGATGTGATGCACTCACAGACACACGATAACTGCACTGCACCGTGCTGTACCATACGCCCCCATTTCCTATTTATATACATGAGTAGTAATAAGTGTTCCTTACATTGGACCGGACTTGTTCAAAGGTTCTTCAGGCATTTGGCTGTTTACAATGATTGGTCCACCTTGCGTATGTCATAATCTGCACTGTACACGTGTTTATCATGAAATCACACGTGTAATTCATAGGATTCTTCCCAGGCTTCTCAGCCTGAGCTGCATGTAGGGAGGCGAGCAGGCGACGGCGAGCATTATGGCCCGTGAGCGTGCGGGAGGAGGAGGAAAGCGTCGAGGTGGATTCCTGCGTGAAATATATCTGAGGCGGCATTGGGTCACTGGAGCGCGCACCCGAGCAACGTGCTCGCGGGAGTTGCGTGTTCACGGGAGCGCACACGGTGTGTTCATCGGACTGGCGTGTTCATCGGAGCGACGCGTTCGCCGGAGCGCGCACCGGATCGAGCGGAAAGTTCACTAGAGCTAGCGCGCAACGGAGCGTGGTGCGTATGAGCGCTCTCCGGAGAGGGACGCACAAATGTGATAGTGGGATTTCGCATGCAACGCAAGAGCGCTTGATTTGTACTCTTTCACTAATTAGGAGCCCCTTCAAATAAAGAAGTATATTCTTTTTTTATAGATTTCAAGAAAGACGCCGAAGAAATTTCACCCTTTTAATTATTTGACGTCCGCATAAAATGCTCTGATAATGTCACTCGGATCACCAATTTTAACGGTAGGGTGGCTTTGCCTCAGGGTTGATCCGGGAAGTCTGATCATGTTCCCAAGATTCGTTGGGGCGAGCAGCTACGTCTGCCACCTCACCAGAAAATAAAACTTTTCGGAACTTGATGAAAATTTTAGGGAAGTTTGGACTCGTCCCCACGAGTCCACTGGTGGCAACGATTTCTCGATGAAGTCCAAACCTTCTGCAACTGTCAACAAAAGTGATGATTGGGTAAACGACTAACTCGTCAAAACTCTACCAAAATCTTTGATTGAATATACTCTTGTATCATCTTTCAAAAGTAATCTTGTATGCGTTTAGATCACTAAGAAAATACAATTATTATATATTTATTTTTACACTAATAAGGAACGTAATTAGTATCGTCGGTATAAAATTGATAGGGTCCCTATGAAATTTCTGAGCCGAGTCGGTCCAATCACAAGGGAGCCCAACCGGACTAGTAGCACGCAAAACCACAAGCACCCAAGAAGATCGGGAGAACGCGCCAGGCCCGCGACAAGTGCGCACGGCCAGAAAGGCCGGGCGCGGCCAGCCCGCGCGGCCCCCAGGCTGCGCCACCGCGCGGCCGCGCCCGCACGCCGCCGGCAGCCCCCGCCGCCGTCGTCTACCTCCGCCACTCCCAACTTCCTCCGGCCGCCGCCGCCATCTCCGACCGCCGTCGTCGCCTCCGGGCACTTTGCCCGGGCTGCCCGAACTGCCCGGGGGGAAGGAGGAGCACTCATCTTTTTGGTAAAATTGAAAATCCGCGTGATCAAAATGAAGCGATGTCATTCGCAAGAACAAATCACTCACCATTGCAATTATCACCACGACCCTCCAGAAAACTATAAATAGTCTTTGGTCCTTCATTTTAGGAGAGACAACTACAGAAGCAAGAGAGAGCTCTGAGATTTTCCGGCGAGATCGTGGACTTAGGACGATTCTCCGCTCAGGAATTCACTTCGCTCTCCTCCTTGCGCCACGGTTTCTTCACACCTTAAGTGACATTAACCGCCTGTGTGAGAGCGCTCCCATGTAGGCTCCGCATCAGCGAGAGCACTCCCTCCAAAAGCTTCGTGGACTTATAAGATTTTTCAGCTGGAACGCTTCCACCGAGGTTATGTGAGTTCAACGTCATCTCAAGGCCGGAGCGCTTCTATCGAGGCTCTGAGGACTTAGTCGTTTCCTCCTCACCGCAATTCATTCTCTACACTTGTAACGAAGTAGCGACCTGTCAACCTCCGAGATCAAACTCCAACCTTTGCAAACACACAAGATGTAGTGAAATTTGGCTCGACATAGATCCAGCCACGTGGTTTTTCACCCTTTCCAGATTTTCCACGTCAAAAAGCCTTCTTGTCATTTGCTGCAGTTTTCTTTAACTGTTTGCGCGCCCAGTTCGACTCCGAGCTAAGGCGGTCTGATTCTCTAGACCGGGGAAAAAGCTAAGCGACCCGCAACAGTTTGACACCATCTGTGGGAAAGTGTTCCTAGAAGCTCCAACAAGTCTCAACATCCCTCTAAGCTCGCAACAATGACAAAGGTAAGCGTGCACGTTACCAGCCAGTCGGCCCTCAAGGAGTCAAGCGATCAATCGTCTAACGACCTACCCACCGACTCAGAGTCACGCCTCGAGAAGGTGATTGTCGCACTAGCGTCATCAGTAGCAGAGTGCATGCACCAGATGGAGGAGCGCCAAGCGCAAGCACTCACTTTGTTGAAGGAGATAGGAGCATCACATAACTCGAGGACACACCCAGTAGAGCACGGCCAAACATCGTTTCCCTTAGGATATCGGTTGCTTAGTGGGGTGGTCCGCGGCACGCGCCGCACAGAAACCCGGGGAGCACCACCTGACAGAAGCTCTGTAACATCCCTAACCCTTTTAGACCCCCGTGCTGGTGTTAGGGTTTGAGTGGCGAGTTAGGGCAAGAAGACGACCCTAGAACTACTCCTTGAGCTAAGGAAAATTGTTATGTGCACCCCCAATGTGCACAAGTGAACCAAGGCCAATATACACCCAAATGAACTCACCACCTCAAAGTAAGCTCCCTAACACCTCTCTAACCCTAAAGGGGAGGCAATTGACCAATGGACTCATGGCTAGTTCAAGCAAGTTGGCCAAATTGACCAAAGTCAACCCTAGCTCGACATATGTCAACTCAACCCGAATTGGCTCGATTAGACTTCTTATGGTCAAATTGATCTCACCCCTAGCCTTATAATATCATTAGATGTCAAGTGGACCCAAAAGCCCCATCATGAGGGTGTTAATTTCTCCAATTTGACCAAAGTCAAATCTAGGACAATTTTGGTCAAACCTACACCTTTTGGACAAATTGGCCCAATTGGGGTCCCACCTTGGCCCAACCAGCATAAGGAGGTGTCATATGACTCAAGACTAACTCATGGGACTGGTCAACCCATTGGTTGACCAAGTCAACACCCCAAGTCAACCATGGTCAAAGTAGAGCCTAAATGAGAGGAATAAAGACTCAACTCATTTCCTATGGGCTAAGGCTTGGACCAAGGCCAATCCTACAGGCCACTAAGCTTATTAATTTTATTATTCTGATTAGGGAATTAATTGGATTAATTATTAAAGAAAAAATAAAGAAATTCTCATTTATTAATGGAGGAGGAAGAAATAAATTGAGGGAGGTCATGGGACACACCCTTTCTCTTCCCTAAGCCCATTGTTCATCTCCCCTGATGCTTGGGAGGAGAATCTCATCAATTCCAGTTTGACACTCTTGGTGGACATTTTAGGCTCAATCTGCATAATATACTAATAGGAGGATGAAGTATTTGCCTCCCCCTGGCCCCTTTTAGGGGACGGGCTCGGTATGTGCTCGCCCTGCTCGCCCAGCTCGTCGGGCCAGCTCGCCCAGCTCGTCGGGCCAGCTCGCCCAGCTCGTCGGGCCAGCTCGCCCAGCTCGTCGGGCCAGCTCGCCCAGCTCGTCGGGCCAGCTCGCCCAGCTCGTCGGGCCAGCTCGCCCAGCTCGTCGGGCCAGCTCGCCCAGCTCGTCGGGCCAGCTCGCCCAGCTCGTCGGGCCAGCTCGCCCAGCTCGTCGGGCCAGCTCCCCCTGCTCGTCAGGCCAGCTCGCCCAACCCGTCAGGCCAGCTCGTCAGGACAGCTCGCCCAGCTCGTCAGGTCAGATCGTCAGGCCAGCTCGCCCAGCTCGTTAGGCCAGCTCGTCAGGCCAGCTCGCTCAGCTCGTCATGCCAGCTCGCCCAACACGTCCAGCTCGTCAGGCCAGCTCGCCTAGCTCGTCAGGCCAGCTCCCCCAGCTCGTCAGCCCAGCTCGTCAACCAAGCTCGCCCAGCTCGTCAGGCCAGCTCGCCCAGCTCGTCAGGCCAGCTCGCCCAATTCGTCAGGCCAGCTCGCCCAGCTCGTTAGGTCAGCTCGTCAGGCCAGCTCACCTAGCTCGTTAGGCCAGCTCGCCCAGCTCATCAGGCCAGCTCGTCAGGCCAGCTCGCCCAACTCGTCAGGCCAGCTCGCCCAACTCGTCAGGCCAGCTCGCCTAACTCGTTAGGCAAGCTCATCAGGCCAGCTCGTCAGGCCAGCTCCCCCAGCTCGTCAGCCCAGCCTCGAGCTCGTCATGCCGCTGTCTCGCTAGGTCGCCAGCTCGCCAAGCCGACAGCTCACCAGGCCGCCATCTCGCCTTGTCACCTTCTCGCCCGGCTTGAGGGGATGCCCCTGGTGGACTGATTTTAGTTGTTTAGAATAGCAGGATTTGGCTATTGACAGACTAATCCGAGGGCATTTTGGTCATTTTCAGGCAGCATGATTTGGTTATTGGCAGACCATTCCCAGAAAACTATAAATAGACCCTTGAGGGTACCTTGGAGGACATCACTTCTTTATCACTTGAATCCCCTTGCTTTCTTCCTCCAAGGCACCTAGCTCAGCATTGGCTAGGGAGGGGAGACCTCAAAGGTCTTCTAGGTGTAATGTGGAACCTCTACGCTAGAGCCGAGGGTCTGTTCCTAGTTTCCTAAGCCTTTGGCCTTTGGCGTTCTCCTGAGTGTAGTAGGTGTGAGGTCACCCCTTTCTTGGGACCCCGAACTCCACGAGAGACCAAGTTTTTGGTTTCAACATCGATGATGCACGAGGTAAGTGGGAGGTAGTGAAGAAGTGGATCATCTCTTGTAATGAACTTTGCTTGCATTGTATCAACTATGATTGATGAAAGGGATTGCCGAAAAATATTTGTGATTCATGAAAAGCCCCAATAGGATTCCGCTGACCAGGCTCCCACTAGCTGGCGAGGCAAGTTGATCTCTCGGTGGGGTGAGTAGGCCTTACCCCGAGATTATTCCGCTGATCAGGCTCCCACTAACTGGCAGGACAGGTTGATCTCTCGGAGGGGTGAGTAGGCCTTACCCCGAGACTATTCCGCTGACCAGGCTCCCACTAGCTGACAGGGCAGGTTGATCTCTCGGAGGGGTGAGTAGGCCTTATCCCGAGATGATTCCGCTAACCAGGCTCCCTCTAGCTGGTAAGGTAGGTTGATCTCTCAGAGGGGTGAGTAGGCCTTACCCCAAGGCCGTCTCGTCACCCAGGCTCCCATCAGTTGGCATGATAGGTTGACCCCTCGGGAAGGCCAAGTGTTTTTTACCCCGAGGCCGTATCGTCACCCAGGATCCCATCAGCTGGCATGACAGGTTGACCCCTCGGGGAGGCCAAATGTTTTTTACCCCAACATCGTCTCGTCACCTAGGCTCCCATTAGTTGGCATGACAGGTCGACCCCCCAGAGTGGTTAAGTATCTTTTTGACCGCGCAAAAGAACTACACTCAGTAAATACGTTGGGTTGGATCTTTCTTTCCGAGCGTGGAACTCGCTCGAAAAGTGTGTGGATTGTGTACAACCCTGTATTCGCGGAGTGAGGTCCCACCAGCAGCCGCGGGGCTAGCTATGCATTTTTAAGCTTTTTGAGGGGTTTGTCACTCTTGGTGGCCAATTTAGGCTCAACCTGCATAATATACTAGTAGGGGGGATGAAAAATTTGCCTCCCCTCGGCCCCTTTGAGGAGTCGCCCCGGCCAGTACTCGCCTAGTCTCCAAGCCCGCCAGGCCGCCTTCTCGCCCAGGCCGCGTCTTGCCTAGCCGCAGCTCGCCAGCCTCGGTCTCGCTTAGCCGCTTCTCGCCCAGGCCGCGTCTCGCCCCGTCTGTGCTCGCTCAGCAGTCAGATCGCCCGGCCTGTGCTCGCTCAGCAGCCAGCTCGCCCGGCCTGTGCTCGCTCAGCAGTCAGCTCGTCTGGCCTGTGCCCGCTCAGCAGCCAGCTCGCCCGTCCCGTGCTCGCTCAGCAGCCAGCTCGCCCGATCTGTACTCGCCCGGTCTGTGCTCGCTCAACAGCCAGCTCGTCCGACCTGTACTCCCCGGCCATGCTTTTACCGTTATGCCCCGGGGGTGGAATTACCTCTTTACCCCCTGGTATGGATGTTTTCTATTGGCCCAGGACCTATTTGTCTTAGGGGTATTTCTGACTTTTGGTCCCCAGCTTTGGGAAATCTATAAGTAGACCTTTGAGGGTGCCTTGGACGGCATTGTTTCAGAGCCACTAAAATCCCTCTGTTTTCTTCCTCCATTGCACCTAGCTCAAGCATTGGCTAGAGAGTGGGAGACCTCAAAGGTCTTTCGGATGTGAGGTAGGACCTCCACGCAAGAGCCGAGAGTTTGTTCCTTGTTTCATGAGCTTTTGGCCTGTGGCGTTCTCCTGAGTGTAGTAGGTGTGAGGTCACCCCTTTCTTGGGACCCTAAACTCCACGAGAGACCAAATTTTTGGTTTCAACAGAGCCGGTCCAAGCATAAGGGAGCATAACCAGACCAGTAGCATGTAGAGAACCGCAAGCACCCAAGAAGACCAGGAGAATACGCTGGTCACCTAAATCATCAATTTCATGAAAATGACGAACATGCCTCTTGGGCGGTCCCGGAGACCTGCGCAAGTTGCCAGGCGGCCAGAGGCGGCAACACCGACAGAAAGTGGCACGGGCGAAGCCCGTGCAGAGCTACTCGTGAATGGTCGGGTCCCCTTCTACCCCCACTAATTTCATGAAGGTCATGCGTATAACCATCGCACATGCGATCCGCGCACCGAATCGGTGCGGTAATTACCGCACACAGGATCCCAACTGTCATGTACGGGATCTCATGTCATGGCCCTCCTATTGCCAACCAGCGGTCCTTGCTGGCCTCGCAAGGTTGGTCGCCCCTGGTCGCCCAAGTGTGGGCGGCCTCGACCACGACCGGCCTCTCAAGGGTTGGTCTCCAAGGCTGCTCGCAACGGCCTCGGCCTCGGCTGGCCCCGCTAGGCCGCGAGGGTCGGCCGCCCTCTCCGCCAGGGTCGCTCGCGGCGGCCTCAGCTGCGGCCGGCCGCCTTCTTCGCCAGGGCCGTTTGTGGCGGCCACGGCTGCGGCTGGCCTCGCGATAGCCTGCCTCCCTCTCCGCCATGGCCGCTAGTGGCATCCTCGGTCGCGGCCGGCCCCGCAAGGGTCGACCGCCCTCTTCACCATGGCCACTCGCAGCGGCCTCGACCATGGCCGACTCCACAGGTGATGGTTTCCCTCTCTGCAGAGGCCTCCCGTGGCTGACCACGCTAGGGTCGGCCACCCCTCCAGCCGCCCGGGCACGGACGACCCTGGTCGGCCGGCCCCGCAAGGGGCATCCCTGAGATGGCCGCGCTAGAGGGAGGCGTCTGCCCCTTGGCCGTCAAGACCAAGGGAGACCCCTTGCCGACCCCGGTAGAGTCGGCCATCACCTCCCGTACATACGCGGGTGGGGCGGTCGTCGCCGCCTGTCTCGGGCCACCGTCCTGCGTGGGCAGGTCCTTTTTTGTCCTGAGGGTAGGATCATCATTTTCCCAAAAATGACGATTTGTGTGCCCAGAATCGGACGCCCTCATTGACCGGTCCGATAGTTATTAAGCAAAATTACTGGACCACCCCCGTGAAAATGTATAAATAGACCGGTTTTTACTTCCTTCGGATTCTTCTTCCGGTTCGTGAAACTCTCAAACTATTTTCTTTTTCTCTCACTACACTATCTCTCTCTCCACTCTTCTTCTCTCCGCAGAACTTCCACCCAAGGTTGCTCCGGTGGAACTCTGTCTCAGTCTAAGGAGACCAATGAAATGAAGTCCGCTTGGTGGCGCGACGGGCGCTCAGAGGCGCGCAGGCTTGCGATCAACGCACTTAATCACTCGCCGCTGGCAAGGCCGGGAAGTTAGAGACAAGACCCCTCGTCGCCTCCTCACCAGCATAGTCCTGAAGACCAAGTCTCGTCAGCTCCCCGAGGGAGCGAGGGAAATAGCGCTGCCAGGAGGGCACGAAAGCCCACCCGATCTTGAACTGTCTCACTCTCATTCCCCCAAGTGTAACGAGAAGCGACATGTCGCCCTCGTCTTCACTCAAAGAAACCATGTAATAAACTATGTGATAGTGGAAGTTAGGCCGACATTGTACTGGTCGCGAGGTTTTTCGCCCCGATTGTGAGTTTTTCATGTAATCAATGCTCCGTTTGGGGGGGACTTATTTTCACCGGTCAAGCGGTCGCGACCGCATGAACCGGGACTTAAATTAAGTCTGGCCGATTCATGCGGTCGCGACCGCTTGACCGGTGAAAATAAGTCCCCCCAAACGGAGCCCAAGTCTTCGTCTCACTACCATATGATTCTTAGACTGATTGCACGCTCGACTGCTCAGCAGGCTAAGACGGTTTGAAAGGTGCAGTCTATCAAAAACCTCGAGCGATCCACAACAATATATCTCCTTAGCCTTTTTTGTGATGTAAAGGTGGCTGGTTGTTTGATCTGGGTCATCAAATCTGAAACTCAATTTAATTTCCATCGTCCAATGAATTTGTTTCTAGAGCTTTTCACCTCTTAACAACCGATCAGTGGGCAGAATAACCCTCCCAAATCGGCACCTCCCCTACAAGCTATCTAGAGCAGAGATTGTTCCCTCCCAGCACTCTCCATGCTCTAATGTGATTGATTGTTCATCCCAACGTCCGAAGAATCTCCGTGTATTACACGGCGGCGACCTCATAGTCCGGACACTGTCGCGATCGAGTTACTGTCGCTCCTCTAGTGTACTATGACTTGCTGTTGTGCAATCGGCACCGGCCCGCGAGTACGGAACTCGTCGCGGACAATAGCAACGGAAGCTGAAATTGAGCAAATAATGGCGCGCACCAATCAATCCTCGGAAGGATACAAGTTCGAGTTTCCAAAACACAGAAAAACAACACAGACGACAAGAGATATACGTGGTTCGGAGTTAAGCTCCTACGTCCACGGGGAGAGCGCGCCGGATCCACTAAACAAAAAAAAAGGTTCGATTACAACACAGAGCACTCAACGATCCTTTCGGATCGACACTAACCTAGAATAGGAAAGCAAAAACAAGAGGAAAAGAAGAACTCCCCTAGCGCGCTGCCGCCGTCCGGCCAAGAAAGCCGCTGCCCTCTTCAAGACGAAGGAACCGCAGCCTTATGCTCTCTTTCACCGCCGGAGTTGCCGCCGCCGCTGGATCGCCGGAGCCGCCGCTCCCTCTCCTTCCTCTGTCGCTGGAGAATCCGGAGAAGAACCAAGATCGGCGCTCCTAGCCGATCTAGCCGCCGGAGTAGAAGGACCTGGATCGCTGCCGCCGCCGGATCTTGGACGTCGTCGGAGAAGAAAGCTGGATCGCCCAAGATCGGGCTCTGCCGAAGTCGCCGGAGAAGATGCTCCGCTGGATCGCCGCTGGATCGCCGGAGCCGCCGGAGAAGAAACCCAAAATCCCGATCCTCCTGATGCCGCCGCTCCTCTTCCTCCTTGCCGCCGCCGGATCTCCAAGATCGCCGGAGAAGATAGCCCTAGACCGGGCTTGCCTTACGCCTCCGCAGAAGGAGGCCGCTCCCGACCTTGTCGCCGCCGGAGAAGAAGAGACCGCCGCCGATCGCTGCTGCCGCCGTTCGCTCCGCTGCGCTCGATCCCGTCCGAAGTCGCCGCCGCTGCTCTTCGTTTTCTCCCGCTCGGTTAGGTTTAGGAAATAAAAAATCGGGCCTCTGCTGTGTGTTGTCTTGTCCCTGTGCAAGGCTATATTTATATATAAAACAATTAACTGGACCGGTCCAGCTGGACCGGTCCAGTAAAGCATCAAACAATAACAATCTCCACCTTGATGCTTTACGAACACTAATACCGCCTAGCACACACAGACCTCTACTGGCGACTACAAGCCCCCTCTCCCTGGGGCCGGCACGATCAACGTGCATCAGTCTGAGTCAAGTCAAACTTGACTCGCCTCACTGATCTCTTCCGCATGCTCGCAACGCATTCCTCCGTAGGACTCTCCCGTAACATAACGCCTCCACCTCGAGCGAACTCCCTCAACTCCCGGTGACGCACGTCGACGTGCTTCGTCCTTGCACGATAGACCGGGTCTACTGCAAGACGAACCGCACTCGAACTCTCACTGTGCAACTCCACCTTCTCCTGAGTGATCCTAAGTTCCTCGGTGAGACCTCCGAGCCTGATAGCTCCTCTCACGGTGTCTGGGTGCTCCTGAGATGACTCTCTACCCGTCTCCTCTACGGCTGCGAAAACTCTACCTCCGCCAAGGTCCTCTCTACGCGCACACGCCCTTGCCACGAATCCTGCCCTGCTCCTCCGCCGGTCCTTCCTAGCTTTTCGCTGAGAACGGTCTCCGCTCTCTAAAGCTCTATCGAAGGAACCGCGATCTGAGGAGATCGCCTGAAATGCATACGCTACCGTATCCTGTAGCTCGAGAGACGGTCCGACCTCTCTCCTCACATTTCCCCTGGCAATCGTGGTGCCAATAAGTCTATAGAGCGATCCAAAACGCTCTCCTCTCAAGACTGTCTGCGCGCCTCTCCTGACCTCCAAATACCCGCTGCTACTGGTATAAGAATACCCGGCAGCCTCTAGAGTGCCTAGAGAAAGCAAACTCTTCCTCAACTCGGGCACATACCGAACGTCGGTGAGGGTCCTAACCACTCCATCGAACATCCTAATCCTGATGCTCCCGACTCCCGATATCTCGCACTCTGACTGGTTCCCCATCCGAACACGACCACCTCCACAGTGCCTAATACTGGAGAACCATTCAATGTTCGGGCACATGTGGAACGAACATCCTGTATCCATGATCCAGGAATCTGAGGTCCCGACTACCACATCACGACTCTGTGAAACATGTAGAACGTCATCATCGCTCACGCACTCTGATGCCACTGCAGCCTGCTGAGGCACAGGCTCTTTGCCCTTGAGTTTCCTCACTGGGCAGTTGGCCTTCCAATGCCCCTCCTCCTTGCAGTAATGACACCTACCCCTGGACCTAGGTCGATCATCCTCCTTGCCTCCCCCTCTCGATCTACCTCGGGATGGGTCTCTGCTCTTCACGAGCAGACCCTCGCTCGCACTCGATTCGGAACTGCTCCTCTTCTCATTAGAGAGAAGCATCGTCACTACTTCCTCCATCTTAAGCGTATCCTTCCCATACAATATGGTGGTGACTAAATGATCGAACGATCTCGGGAGTGAGGACAAGAGGAGAAGAGCCTGGTCTTCCTCCTCGACCTTCACATCCATGCTGCGCAACTGGGATACCAACTTGTTGAACACATTTAAATGATCCAACAGTTGCGCGCCATCGGACATCCTCAAGCTGTACAACTGCTTCTTCACGTACAGCTTGTTCGTGAGCGACCTAGACATATAGAGCTCCTCGAGCTTCCTCCACAAGTCCACCGTATTTTCCGCCTCGATTACGTTGTACATGACCTCGTCTGCCAAACACAGCTGTATGGTGCTGATGGCCTTGAGATCCAGCTCATCCCACTCGTCGTCGTCTTTCACCTTAGCTTTCTCCTTTCCAAGGAGTGCCTTGTGAAGACCCTGCTGAACGAGTACGGCCTTTATGCGCTTTTGCCAAAGACCGAAATCGATCCGCCCATCGTATTTTGGAACCTCGAATTTGGCCGCCATTGAATTTGCTCACTGGTTCGGAGGATCGAACCTCCCTCTGATACCAATTGTTGTGCAATCGGCACCGGCCCGCGAGTACGGAACTCGTCGCGGACAATAGCAACGGAAGCTGAAATTGAGCAAATAATGGCGCGCACCAATCAATCCTCGGAAGGATACAAGTTCGAGTTTCCAAAACACAGAAAAACAACACAGACGACAAGAGATATACGTGGTTCGGAGTTAAGCTCCTACGTCCACGGGGAGAGCGCGCCGGATCCACTAAACAAAAAAAAAGGTTCGATTACAACACAGAGCACTCAACGATCCTTTCGGATCGACACTAACCTAGAATAGGAAAGCAAAAACAAGAGGAAAAGAAGAACTCCCCTAGCGCGCTGCCGCCGTCCGGCCAAGAAAGCCGCTGCCCTCTTCAAGACGAAGGAACCGCAGCCTTATGCTCTCTTTCACCGCCGGAGTTGCCGCCGCCGCTGGATCGCCGGAGCCGCCGCTCCCTCTCCTTCCTCTGTCGCTGGAGAATCCGGAGAAGAACCAAGATCGGCGCTCCTAGCCGATCTAGCCGCCGGAGTAGAAGGACCTGGATCGCTGCCGCCGCCGGATCTTGGACGTCGTCGGAGAAGAAAGCTGGATCGCCCAAGATCGGGCTCTGCCGAAGTCGCCGGAGAAGATGCTCCGCTGGATCGCCGCTGGATCGCCGGAGCCGCCGGAGAAGAAACCCAAAATCCCGATCCTCCTGATGCCGCCGCTCCTCTTCCTCCTTGCCGCCGCCGGATCTCCAAGATCGCCGGAGAAGATAGCCCTAGACCGGGCTTGCCTTACGCCTCCGCAGAAGGAGGCCGCTCCCGACCTTGTCGCCGCCGGAGAAGAAGAGACCGCCGCCGATCGCTGCTGCCGCCGTTCGCTCCGCTGCGCTCGATCCCGTCCGAAGTCGCCGCCGCTGCTCTTCGTTTTCTCCCGCTCGGTTAGGTTTAGGAAATAAAAAATCGGGCCTCTGCTGTGTGTTGTCTTGTCCCTGTGCAAGGCTATATTTATATATAAAACAATTAACTGGACCGGTCCAGCTGGACCGGTCCAGTAAAGCATCAAACAATAACAACTTGCGTGTATATATCTGATTAAAAAAATGTGATTGTTAACCGCACCCCTCATATGGCTATCCACACCTCATTTTTGTTTTACAAAACTTCTTTCTAGAACTTTACTCGCACCCCATCTCCCTCATTTTGCAGAAGCCGCACTCCGTCTTCATCTTCACCGAGCTGCTCCCGTCTCCGGCATATTCCTCGCGTCATCTTACTCTATTAGCTGTCTCACACACATCAGTATGAGATATTTTCGGGTGCAGCAAAAAAAATTGGGGTGTGACAAGAAAAAAACGGAGTACGATTATATTTTTCAGATTGCGATTAACAATGAAGAGCGAATAGTTAAAACGTGGTTGCGGTTAACCATCGCCTTAAAAAACTCGTTAAAAACTGAAGAAAATGAGGCTCTTCCGAGAGCTTAAAGTGGGCCCCATATTTCAGGATTAATCACCTCGCACGTGAGGGTGTGAGGCCGTAAATTAATTTAATCCGTTCGATTGTGTATCGCTGCCTTTCTCACACGAATAATAATAACCGCTGTGCACCGGATCGAACAGACTCTGAAGCCCACGCGCTCGAGACCCACTTTGGCCCACGACTCATCTTGACCCCTCACGAAAAATGACACGAATTGAACGGACAGGATGCGGCTAGGGAAGAAGATCGAGTCATGGTCAGCCGGTCCAGTCTTGTTCATTTATTTACATTAATATCTTGGGTTGACCCGAGATTTGACTAAATTAATTAGGAAATTTAGCATTCTAATTCCCAAGAAGATAATCAAACTTCCCTTAATCTAGGGTTGTTGAAAGTTTAAAGACTACCCCCATTGATTTTCAAACGTGAGAAACTAGGCTCCATTTGGGGGACTTTTTTTCACCGGTCAAGCGGTTACGGCCGCATGAACCGCGCTTGACCGGTGAAAATAAGTCCCCCCAAACGGAGCCTAAGGCAAAGTTGCTTTACACTCCTACAGTGTGTTTGTAGCGAATACCACTGTCGCATATGTCCCCATTTGATTTTTTTTTTTGGCTTTTCCCAGCCGCCGCACTTGGCCTGTGAACAAAGAAATACCGCCCTTATTTGCCGCCGCCTACCACCAGTCCAAAGCTCGTATGACGTTAGACTCCCTTCCCATCTACATCCTTTGTTCCAAACATACTAATTTGAACAATGAGGATTAGGACCAAGTAGAAGAAGAATGTAGAATCAATAAAATTATGTTTAACAAGTAATTAATGATGCTAACAAGGTATTTGCGAGGACACCGAAGACAAGGTCTTAAGGGTTGATGGGGTCAAGCTCGTTTATAATTCATTTCGGGGTGCAATTAGCTCATTCCTTCATGATCCCACCATCTAAGTGGGGATCATGGGGGGGAACAGTCTCACACGCGATCCGTGCGCACGAACCAAGTCTTATATGCTAAGCTTGTAGCATATGATATAAATATACATTTAGGCTGCGTTTTGAGAGCCTTATCGCAGCTTATTTGCTCCGGTGAGATTAGACAAAAACGTCATTGTCATAGAACATATGTTTGATATCACAAATGTTACAAAAAAAGAAACTAGTTTGAGACATAAGATTTTGGTATGACAATGACATTTTTGTCCAACCTCTCCGGAGCAAATAAGTCGCGATAAGCCGCGCCAAACGCAGCCTTAATCACATGTGAATAAATATGCTCTACATGATGTCGTATACGTTACATAGGCGGCATATGCGATGCAATGTTTGCGACATAATTATAGAGCGTTCGGATGTAGTAACAACGGACGTGTTTACGCGGCTGAGCTTAACCTATGATGAAGAGCTTTCAACCTACAACACCTGAAGGCCCGCAAGGTTCCTTTTGTTAGGACAAAATTGAGAGCTTGGAATTTTAATTGAAGTTTAATTTCAATGAAAATGGACCCCCAATTTTCTTTGGAGAATCATATGTTAATTCTAAACGCACCCAATAAACGGACCCTTAATGGTCGATGACTAAGCTTATATATCCCAATTTTCATTGGAGAACCATATGAGTGTGATAGGGCGCCAGATTAGGGAGATCATAATGACACTCAGCTCAACTTTTTAGTTTTAAGGAACCTAATATTAATATATTTCGAGAAGATCACCAACATGATAATTATGAGGCTAATTTGATCACGAGGTTGAATTTACCAAAATTCTCGAGACACGCATCTTAGCTACGTGACACGCTTTGTATTGTATCATTTGAGTCCGTTTGGCACTGTGGCGTTTTAAGGAACCTAAAGAACTTCATTACTGTTATGTTCAAAACTAGTTCTCTTTTCTTGGTGGCGGTCATAACCGTTGTTATGTCAAACATACATTCTACAAAAGTGATATTTTTTGTCTAAACTCGCCGGAGCAAAAATACGGCGCCAAACGGAGCCTAAGATTGTTGGTCGTAAACGAAGTGATCATTTTTATGTGGTGTCTCAAGTGCAAGTAGGGACTGTATAGTATATCATGCAACCTATTTATATTGTTAAAGAAATTGGGGTTTGGGCCAAGCAAAAAGTGGAGGTGTTTCTTAGAATAGCCCATTAACAATTTTGCCTTTGGAGGTTCTTCTAGGCCCAAATGAGTTGTATCATTAGGGCCTGCTTGGAAAGGTCTTGCTTGACAAGCACCTAAGTGCTTTCAATGTAAGGACTAAGGAGTGTGCTGAAAATTTATTAGACTTTATTTAAATAACTATATTAGACTAAGAAGCCGTACATTAGGGGTCGGGTTGTGTAAAGTGCGGATGCTGCACTTTACAGTGCAGTGCAGCCATCCAATGGCTATGAGTGCATCTCATCTCGCGCGGAAATGCGTGCACATCTCAGATTGCGATGTGATGCACTCGCAGCCGTTGGATTGTGCACAGCACCGTAAAGTACAACACACTCCCCGAATCCGTACACTAGGTTCCTCTGCCATTCGATAAAACATCCTCGGTGCATCACTTGTTTGACGCATATCTTGCAATAGAGTTAGTTGTAAATACTAAATGAGATCACTAAAATGAAATATTCAAATTGTGTGTTCCTTAAAACTCTATTTAGAAAACTTAGGCTCCGTTTGGGAGGACTTATTTTCACCGGTCAAGCGGTCATGACCGCATGAACCGGGACTTATTTAAGTCCCGGTTCATGCGGTCATGACCGCTTGACCGGTGAAAATAAGTCCTCCCAAACGGAGCCTTAGGCTTTATTTGACGCGATTTATTTGCTCCGATGAGTTTAGTCAAAAATGTAATTATCATAGAATGTATGTTTGAAAAGACAAAGATTATGACTGTTATCAAGAAAATAAACTAATTTTGAGCATAAAATGCATGAATTTTTTTAAGTGAGTAGGTTAAATTTATTAAGATAATTTTCTCCTAAGTGTGAAAGAGGATAGTCAACTTTGATCATGTTTTTCAAGCAAGTATTTCATGACAAGTTTGAAAAGGAGAAGCCGCATTTGACCTTTAAACCAACATGTGTTTTTTGACCAAAAGAAGATTCATGCAAATTTCATCCACATGTCATCTACCACATCTGCCTCTTTGGTTTTGCCCCTATAAATAAGCATGAAAGAGGAGGGGTAATGTATCCACTTCTCTCCAAACTCAAGCATTAGAATATTTCTAGAGAAGCTTTTGCGGCAATCGTCTTAATTTAGGAGAGCTTTCGAAAGTCGTTGTACGACGTTAATGAGGAGTACTTTGCCTACACAGATTGGATCTGGAGTAGATTTGGGTAAGGATTCGAATAAACATCTTGGAGATGATTTATGTAATCTGTTTCGTCCGCCACTGTCGGTAACTTGTAGTTTTCTATTACTTTCTATTATATTGTGTAGTGTGAAGCTGGTGAAAATCCTATAATGACCAAAAGAAGGGAGAGTCCTCAAATAATAAGATGGATACGCATACGGCTGTCACAGGCTCTACAGAGGAGGACGATGACATCATTGTTGGAGATGACATCATAGCTACACTCTTGTGCGATGATAGGAGCTGGATTGTGGACTTAGGTGCGTCTGCACATGTCTCCCACAACAGAGAGTTGTTTGTCACTTACACGACTTACGACTGTGGAGTGCTTAGAATGAACAATGGTGACATGTTTAAAGTCATCGGGAGGGGAGATATGCATCTGAAGACCAGTATGAGAGATTTACTGATATTGAAGGACGTGTGACATGTACCCAACCTCTGTTTCAACCTAGTTTCAGTTGGAAAGCTATGGGATGAGGGACACTTGAGTGTCTTTGGTGGAGATTTTTGGAAGTTAATCAAGGGGTCGCTAGTAGTGGCCAGAGGTTATAGAGATACTGGTCTATACTACATGGAGGGGAGCCCTAAAGCTGCTAAGGCCAACACTGTCTGAGATGGTGTAGCCACATCCATATGGCATGGGAGGCTAAGTCATATTAGCTAGAAGGGTCTGAGATGTCTCGCTGAGAAGAAGATTATATATGATCTATCTATAGATCAGTTAGAGAGATGTGATAACTACATGACTGGAAAGCAGAATAGAGTATCTTTCCAGAGCCACACTTCCACCAGGAGATCCAAGCCACTAGAGTTCATACATACTGATGTTTGCGGACCACAGAAGGTCCAAATAAGGGGAAGAGTGTCTTACTTTATGCCGTTATTGATGATCATTCGAAAAAACTTTGGGTCTACACTATTAAGACCAAATATGAGGTTCTCGAAACATTTCAGAAATTCCATGCTAAGGTGGAGAGGCTGTTGAAACCGAAAACTGGCTTCTGTGGAGTTCAAATTCTTGGGGAAGGGGTGACTGCACACTTACTTCTCCTTAGCGAGCTTGAACGACCAAAGATTTAGAACCGGAAACTGACTCAAGGCTCCAACACAGAGGTCCTACCACACACCCGAAAGATCTTAGAGCGCTTCCCCTCCTTAGCCTGTGCTGAGCTAAGGGAAACTCAGGAAGCACTAGAAGATCAGAGAGAAAGAGAATTGGAATGCTTTAAAGCTTGTCTTCTGAGATACCCTCTTGGATCTATTTATAGTTTTTGAAATTGGTATGCCAATAACGTACCTCCGCTGTTTGGAACGCCTATATGCAGTCTAGGTTGGCATGCCAACAACATAACTTCGCTGTTCTGAAAGGATATATGCAGGCCAACGGGGGTGGAATGGTAAAATACTACATCATTGGGCGAGTGGCCCTTGAAAATCTCCACTCGCATGGGGCGGCGAGTGCTCGATGGGGTTGACACTCGCTGCCTCCCTAGGTCCCTGGGCGAGTGCGAGCCCGACCTACTCCATTGGCATGCTGCTGCCGGGAGCTAGGGGCAAGTGTGAGCCCACTTACTCTACTCACCCCTCTTCCACCCCGCCCTGCTTGGGCGAGTCAGCGAGGCTGCCGAGCTCTAGCCTCCCTTCCGACTCGCATAGGACTTGGACTGCCTTGCATGGCCACCCCGGCTCGCGTCGATCCCACTCGCCTCACTCAATGCTAAGGAACTGAAGGTGCTGAGTGCACTGGCCTCACTCAACACCAGGCAAGCTGAAGGCGTTGAGTGCACTGGCCTCACTCAACGCTAGGCGAGCTGAAGGCGCTGAGTGCACTCGCCTCACTCAACGTAAGCGAGCTAAAGGCACTGAGTGCACTTGCCTCAATCAATGTCAGGCGAGCTGAAAGCACTGAGTGCACTCACCTCACTCAACGCCAAAGAACTGAAGGCGTTGAGTGCACATGTCTCACTCAATGCCAAGGAACTGAAGGCACTGAGTGCACTAACCTCACTCAATTAGGAAATTTAGCATTCTAATTCCCAAGAAGATAATCAAACTACGTTTAATCTCGGGGTGTTGAAAGTTTAAAGACTGCCCCATTGATTTTCAAACGTGAGAAACTAGGCTCCATTTGGGGGACTTATTTTCACCGGTCAAGCGGTTACGGCCGCATGAACCGCGCTTGACCGGTGAAAATAAGTCCCCCCAAACGGAGCCTAAGGCAAAGTTGCCCTACACTCCTACAGTGTGTTTGTAGTGAATACCACTGTCGCATGTGTCCCCATTTGGTTTTTTTTGGCTTTTCCCAGCCGCCGCACTTGGTCTGTGAACAAAGAAATACCGCCCTTATTTGCCGCCGCCTACCACCAGTCCAAAGCTCCTATGACGTTAGACTCCCTTCCCATCTACATCCTTGTTCCAAACATATTAATTTGAACAATGAGGATCAGGACCAAGTAGAGGAAGAATGTAGAATCAATAAAATTATGTTTAACAAGTAATTGATGATGCTAAGAAGGTATTTGCGAGGACACTGGAGACAAGGTCTAAAGGGTTGATGGGGTCAAGCCCATTTATAATTCATTTCGGGGTGCAATTAGCTCATTCCTTCATGATCCCACCATCTAAGTGGGGATCATGGGGGGAACAGTCTCACGCGCGATCCGTGCGCACGAACCAAGTCTTATATGCTATGCTTGTAGCATATGACATAAATATACATTTAGGCTGCGTTTGGAGCGGCTTATCGCAGCTTATTTGCTCCGGTGAGGTTAGACAAAAACGTCATTGTCATAGAATGTATGTTTGATATCATAAATGTTACAAAAAAGAAACTAGTTTGAGACATAAGATTTTGATATGACAATGACATTTTTGTCCAACCTCACCGGAACAAATAAGTCGCAATAAGCCGCGCCCAACACAGCCTTTAATCACATGTGAAAAAATATGCTTTACATGATGTCGTATACGTTACATAGGTGGCATATGCGATGCAATGTTTGCGACATAATTATAGAGTGTTCAGATGTTGTAACAACGGACGTGTTTACGCGGCTGAGCTTAACGTATGATGAAGAGCTTTCAACCTACAACACCCGAAGGCCCGCAAGGTTCCTTTTGTTAGGACAAAATTGAGAGCTTGGAATTTTAATTGAAGTTTAATTTCAATGAAAATGGACCCCCAATTTTCTTTGGAGAACCATATGTTAATTCTAAACGCACCCAATAAACGGATCCTTAATAGTCGATGACTAATCTTATATATCTTAATTTTCATTGGAGAACCATATGAGTGTGATATTAATGACACTCAGCTCAACTGTTTAGTTTTAAGGAACCTAATATTAATATATTTTGAGAAGATCACCAACATGATAATTATGGGGCTAATTTGATCACGAGGTTGAATTTACCAAAATTCTCGAGACGTGCATCTTAGCTACGTGACACGCTTTGTATTGTATCATTTGAGTCCGTTTGGCACTGTGGCGTTTGTAAATGCGGCGATTATGAACTGTTGTTCGTGAATGCCCAACCTCACCTAAAGAACTTCATTACTGTTATGTTCAAAACTAGTTCTCTTTTCTTGGTGGCGGTCATAACCGTTGTTATGTCAAACATACATTCTACAAAAGTGATATTTTTTGTCTAAACTCGCCGGAGCAAAAATACGGCGCCAAACGGAGCCTAAGATTTTTGGTTGTAAACGAAGTGATCATTTTTATGTGGGGTCTCAAGTGCAAGTAGGGACTGTATAGTATATCATGCAACCTATTTATATTGTTAAAGAAATTGGGGTTTGGGCCAAGCAAAAAGTGGAGGTGTTTCTTAGAATAGCCCATTAACAATTTTGCCTTTGGAGGTTCTTCTAGGCCCAAATGAGTTGTATCATTAGGGCCTGCTTGGAAAGGTCTTGCATGACAAGGACCTAAGTGCTTTCAATGTAAGGACTAAGGAGTGTGCTGAAAATTTATTAGACTTTATTTAAATAACTATATTAGACTAAGAAGCCGTACATTAGGGGTCGGGTTGTGTAAAGTGCGGACGCTGCACTTTACAGTGCAGTGCAGCCATCCAATGGCTGTGAGTGCATCACATCTCGCGCGGAAATGCGTGCACATCTCAGATTGCGATGTGATGCACTCGCAGCCGTTGGATTGTGCACAACACCGTAAAGTACAACACACTCCCTGAATCCGTACATTAGGTTCCTCTGCCATCCGATAAAACATCCTCGGTGCATCACTTGTTTGACGCATATCTTGCAATAGAGTTAGTTGTAAATACTAAATGAGATCACTAAAATGAAATATTCAAATTGTGTGCTCCTTAAAACTCTATTTAGAAAACTTAGGCTCCGTTTGGGAGGACTTATTATCACCGGTCAAGCGGTCATGACCGCTTGACCGGTGAAAATAAGTCCTCCCAAACGGAGCCTTAGGCTTTATTTGACGTGATTTATTTGCTCCAATGAGTTTAGTCAAAAATGTCATTATCATAGAATGTATGTTTGAAAAGACAAAGATTATGACTGTTATCAAGAAAATAAACTAGTTTTGAGCATAAAATGCATGAATTTTTTTAAGTAAGGTCGGATGTTCACGATCGACGGCTCATGAACACTACGTTCACGATCGCCACCACTGTGTCAAATGAAACCTTACTCTGTTTGTCACGGGTGGTGGCTATCATGATCATATAGGTTAAATTTATTAAGATAATTTTCTCCTAAGTGTGAAAGAGGATAGTCAACTTTGATCATGTTTTTCAAGCAAGTATTTCATGACAAGTTTGAAAAGGAGAAGCCGCATTTGACCTTTAAACCAACATGTGTTTTTTGACCAAAGGAAGATTCATGCAAGTTTCATCCACATGTCATCTACCACATCTGTCTCTTTGGTTTTGTCCCTATAAATAAGCATGAAAGAGGAGGGGTAAGGTATCCACTTCTCTCCAAACTCAAGCATTAGAAGATTTCTAGAGAAGCTTTTGCGGCAATCGTCTTAATTTAGGAGAGCTTTCGAAAGTCGTTGTACGACGTTAATGAGGAGTACTTTGCCTACACAGATTGGATCTGGAGTAGATTTGGGTAAGGATTCGAATAGACATCTTGGAGATTATTTATGTAATCTGTTTCGTCCGCCACTGTCAGTAACTTGTAGTTTTCTATTACTATCTATTATATTGTGTAGTGTGAAGCTGATGAAGATCCTATAATGACTAGAAGAAGGGAGAGTCCTCAAATGATAAGATGGATACGCATACGGCTGCTACCGTCTCTATAGAGGAGGATGATGACAACACTGTTGGAGATGACATCATAGCTACACTCTTGTGCGATGATAGGAGTTGGATTGTGGACTTAGGTGCGTCTGCACATGTCTCCCACAACAGAGAGTTGTTTGTCACTTACACGACTCACGACTGTGGAGGTCTTAAAATCGGCAACGGTGACATGTTTAAAGTCATCGGGAGGGGAGATATGCATCTGAAGACCAGTACGGGAGATTTGCTGATTTTGAAGGACGTGTGACATGTACCCAACATCTGCTTCAACCTAGTTTCAGTTGGAAAGCTATGGGATGAGGGACACTTGAGTGTCTTTGATGGAGATTTTTGGAAGTTAATCAAGGGGTCGCTAGTAGTGGCCAGAGGTTATAGAGATACTGGTCTATACTACATGGAGGGGAGCCCTAATGCTGCTAAGGTCAATACTGTCTGAGATGGTGTATCCACATCCATATGGCATGGGAGGCTAAGTCATATTAGCTAGAAGGGTCTGAGATGTCTCGCTGAGAAGAAGATTATATATGATCTATCTATAGATCAGTTAGAAAAATGTGATAATTAACTACATGACTGGAAAGCAGAATAGAGTATCTTTCCAGAGCCACACTTCCATCAGGAGATCCGAGTCACTAGAGCTCATATATACTGATGTTTGCGGACCATAGAAGGTCCAAATAAGGGGAAGAGTGTCTTACTTTATGCCGTTATCGATGATCATTCGAAAAAACTTTGGGTCTACACTATTAAGACCAAATATGAGGTTCTCGAAACATTTCAGAAATTCCATGCTAAGGTGGAGAGGCTGTTGAAACCGAAAACTGGCTTCTGTGGAGTTCGAATTCTTGGGGAAGGGGTGACTGCACACTTACTTCTCCTTAGCAAGCTTGAACGACCAAAGACTTAGAACCGGAAACTGACTCAAGGCTCCAACACAGAGGTCCCACCACACACCCGGAAGATCTTAGAGCGCTTCCCCTCCTTAGCCTGTGCTGAGCTAAGGGCAACTTAGGAAGCACTAGAAGATCAGAGAGAAAGAGAATTGGAATGCTTTAAAGCTTGTCTTCTGAGATACCCCCTTGGGTCTATTTATAGTTTTTGAAATTGGTCTGCCAATAACGTACCTCCGCTGTTTGGAACGCCTATATGCAGTCTAGGTTGGCATGCCAACAACATAACTTCGTTGTTCTGAAAGGCTATATGCAGGCCAACGGGGGTGGAATGGTAAAATACTACATCATTGGGCGAGTGGCCCTTGAAAATCTCCACTCGCATGGGGCGGCGAGTGCTCGATGGGGTTGACACTCGCTGCCTCCCCAGGTCCCTGGGCGAGTGCGAGCCCGACCTACTCCACTGGTATGCTGCTGCCGGGAGCTAGGGGCGAGTGTGAGCCCACTTACTCCACTCACCCCTCTTCCACCCCGCCCTGCTTGGGCGAGTCAGGGAGGCTGCCGAGCTCTAGCCTCCCTTCCGACTCGCATAGGACTTGGACTGTCTTGCATGGCCACCCCGGCTCGCGTCGATCCCACTCGCCTCACTCAATGCTAAGGAACTGAAGGCGCTGAGTGCACTGGCCTCACTTAACACCAGGCGAGCTGAAGGCGTTGAGTGCACTGGCCTCACTCAACGCTAGACGAGCTAAAGGCGCTGAGTGCACTCGCCTCACTCAACGTCAGGCGAGCTGAAGGCACTGAGTGCACTTGCCTCACTCAATGTCAGGCGAGCTGAAAGCACTGAGTGCACTCGTCTCACTCAACGCCAAAGAACTGAAGGCGTTGAGTGCACATATCTCACTCAATGCCAAGGAACTGAAGGCATTGAGTGCACTGACCTCACTCAATTAGGAAATTTAGCATTCTAATTCCCAAGAAGATAATCAAACTACGTTTAATCTCGGGTTGTTGAAAGTTTAAAGACTATCCCATTGGTTTTCAAACGTGAGAAACTAGGCTCCATTTGGGGGATTTATTTTTACCGGTCAACCGGTTACGACCGCATGAACCGCGCTTGACCGGTGAAAATAAGTCCCCCCAAACGGAGCCTAAGGCAAAGTTGCCCTACACTCCTACAGTGTGTTTGCAGCGAATACCACTGCCGCATGTGTCCCCATTTGTTTTTTTTTTGCCTTTCCCAACCGCCGCACTTGGCCTGTGAACAAAGAAATACCGCCCTTATTTGCCGCCGCCTACCACCAGTCCAAAGCTCCGATAATATTAGACACCCTTCCCATCTACATCCTTTGTTCCAAACATACTAATTTGAACAATGAGGATCAGGACCAAGTAGAAGAAGAATGTAGAATCAAAAAAATTATGTTTAACAAGTAACTGATGATGCTAAGAAAGTATTTGCGAGGACGCCGGAGACAAGGTCTTAAGGGTTGATGGGGTCAGTTTTTAGAAAACTTAGGCTTTATTTAACGCGATTTATTTGCTCCGATGAGTTTAGTCAAAAATGTCATTATCATAGAATGTATGTTTGATAAGACAAAGATTATGACTGTTATCAAGAAAATAAACTAGTTTTGAGCATAAAATGCATGAATTTTTTTAAGTGAGGTCGGATGTTCACGATCGACGGCTCATGAACACTACGTTCACGATCGCCACCACTGTGTCAAATGAAACCTTACTCTGTTTGTCACGGGTGGTGGCTATCATGATCATATAGGTTAAATTTATTAAGATAATTTTCTCATTAGTGTGAAAGAGGATAGTCAACTTTGATCATGTTTTTCAAGCAAGTATTTCATGATAAGTTTGAAAAGGAGAAGTCGCATTTGACCTTTAAAGTAACATGTGTTTTTTGATCAAAGGAAGATTCATGCAAGTTTCATCAACATGTCATCTACCACATCTGTCTCTTTGGTTTTGCCCTTATAAATAAGCATGAAAGAGGAGGGGTAAGGTATCCACTTCTCTCCAAACTCAAGCATTGGAATATTTCTAGAGAAGCCTTTGCGGCAATCGTCTTAATTTAGGAGAGCTTTTGGAATTCGTTGTACGACGTTAACGAGGAGTACTTTGCCTACACAGATTGGATATGGAGTAGATTTGGGTAAGGATTCGAATAGGCATCTTGGAGATGATTTGTGTAATCTGTTTCGTCCGCCACTGTCGGTAACTTGTAGTTTTCTATTACTATATATAATATTGTGTTGTGTGAAGCTGGTGAAGATCCTATAATGACCAAAAGAAGGGAGAGTCCTCAAATGATAAGATGGATACACATACGTCTGCCACCGTCTCTATAGAGGAGGATGATGTCATCATTGTTGGAGATGACATCACAACTACACTCTTGTGCGATGATAGGAGCTGGATTGTGGACTCAGGTACTTCTGCGCATGTCTCCCATAATAGAGAGTTGTTTTTCACTTACACGACTCACGACTGTGGAGTGCTAAGAATGGGCAACAGTGACACGTTTAAAGTCATCGAGAGGGGAGACATGCATCTGAAGACCAGTACTGGAGATTTGTTGATTTTGAAGGACGTGTGACATGTACCCGATATCTGCTTCAACCTAGTTTCAGTTGGAAAGCTATGGTACGAGGGACACTTGAGTTTCTTTGGTGTAGATTTTTGGAAGTTAATCAAGGGGTCGCTAGTAGTGGCCAGAGGCTATATAGATACTGGTCTATACTACATGGAGGGGAGCCCTGATGTTGCTCAGGCCAACACTGTCAGAGATGGTGTATCCACATCCATATGGCATGGGAGACTAAGTCATATTAGCCAGAAGGGCCTGAGATGTCTCGCTGAGAAGAAGATTATATATAATCTATTTATAGATCAGTTAGAGAGATGTGATAACTACATTACTAGAAAGCAGAATAGAGTATCTTTCCAGAGCCACACTTCCACCAGGAGATCCGAGCCACTAGAGCTCACACATACCGATGTTGGTGGACCACGGAAGGTCCAAACAAGGGGAAGAGTGTCTTACTTTATGCCGTTATCGATGATCATTCGAAAAAACTTTGGGTCTACACTATTAAGACCAAATATGAGGTTCTCGAAATATTTCGGAAATTCCATGCTAAGGTGGAGAGGTTGTTGAAATCGAAAATTGGCTTCTGTGGAGTTTGAATTCTTGGGGAAGGGGTGACTGCACAATTACTTCTCTTTAGCGAGCTTGAACGACCAAAGACTTAGAACCGAAAACTGACTCAAGGCTCCAACATAGATGTCCAACCACACACCTTGAAAATCTTAGAGCGCTTCCCCTCCTTAGCCTGTGCTGAGCTAAGGGCAACTCAAGAAGCACTAGAAGATCAGAGAGAAAGAGAATTGGAATGCTTTAAAGCTTGCCTTTAGAGATACCCCCTTGGGTCTAGTTATAGTTTTTGAAATTTGTTTGTCAATAACGTACCTCCGTTGTTTGGAACGCCTATATACAGTCTAGGTTGGCATGCCAACAACATAACTTCGCTATTCTGAAAGGCTATATGCAGGCCAACGAGGGTGGAATGATAAAATACTACATCATTGGGCGAGTGGCCCCGTATTCACCACAATTCAATGGTATCATCGAAAAGAAAAATAAAACTTTAATATAAATATTGAATATTATGTTGTTGACTGCTGACATGCCTACGACCTATTAGGATGAAGTTGTCATTGCATCAAATCACATTCTTAATAAAGTTCTTATACAAAATTGAAATAAACATCCTATGAGTTTTAGTTTAAGAGATCTCTTAGATTTGATAATCTTAAGACATGAGGATGTATCGTTTATGTTAGGATATTTGACCCTAAGAGATCTAAGATTGGACATAGGGCAAACACATGTGTTTATCTAGGATGTGTAGAGGATAGTGCTGTAGATAAATTTCTATATCTGTTAACCAATATTATTATAGAATCTAAAGATGTTTTCTTTAAAGATAATTTCCTTAAGGATACAAATTTGACCCTTTTAGGTCTGCCAACCACTAGTACTGAGACTTTTGTTGAGTCAGAACTAAGAATCTCTGATACTAAGCCCATAAACACTAATAAATTAGAATCTAAAGGGTTATCTAATAAAGAAAGTGTGTCTAAAAACTTCGGTACAAACTGTAACGCCCCGAAACTCAAAAGAGGGACGAGTGGTATTTTGAGCCAAGTCTGGGATTTGGTGGAGGTGGCACGGCCTGGGACACGGGCGTGTCCCAGGGACATGTCGTGCTCGAGTTCGGCGATGGTCGTGTGGTCGACGAAATTGCAGTCAACGGTCGTCGGGGTGTGTCCCAGGGCGTGTCTAGCACACGACATGTGATACGGGCGTGTCACATGGCCGTGTTGTGCTCTTGACGCTTTAGTCCTGAGTTGATGGAGGAACACGCCCAGCTACACATGCGTGTACTGAATGACACAGGCGTGTCAAGCCTGACACGGGCGTGTCGAGTGCCCATATTCTTTTCGGGACGCGACGGTTTTGACGGCGAATGAGTTACACGGCCTTGGACACGGGTGTGTCGCAAGCCGTGTTCGGCCCAGGAAGTTTATTTTCAGGGCGAATCATGGCCGCTCGTTTCCTTATTTTGGGATCTAACGGCTCAGGCCTCTCCATGCTAGGGTTAAGGCCGGGATTGGGGTTTAAACTCTCATATTACTTTGACCATTCTCTTTCTAAATCCTAGAGAGAAGGGAGAGCAAGGAGGAAGAAGGAAGAGGGAAATCCGGTCGCCGGAGGAGATTCGGAGCGCCAAATCACAAACCGAGTCCAGATCTGCGGAGGCAAGATCATCGCGGTGCTTTTAATCCGCATAGTTTTCCATGGCACCGAAGAGAAACTCTAGGGTAATGATTCTCATCTTGAGCATGTGAAGCTCTTCTTCTTTTGCATAGGAAAATCCTCTCCCGTGAGTGTGCGGCAGTTTGCGGTACTCCTTGGGGTAGATATGTAAATTCCCCCTTATTTAGAGTCCGGAATCGAAGTACGGGCATAGGCATGATGTGTGAAGCCTACCCGGACATGTTGGTCTGGATCGGTGATGATTTGTTATGCATTGTTAGCCGGAGAAGACTCTGTTCCTTTGGTTGTTTTCGAGTTTCTACGTGGTAGATTGCAGCAGGGATCCTTGGGGATTAACCCCAAGACGCACCCAGAAATCTGGGCAGAAGCATGATTCTGCCATCTTTGGTGGCCCGGGAGCCATCTTTGTACATAACCGGGTTATGTACTTTGGTCGATCGATTTACGGGCTATGGGGAAACTTAGCTCGCGCCGATGAATTTTATTGTCATGGCAGTATGAGCAGCGAGTTGAGTGAAACCGTCCCTGCTCTATGTGGTTCGGTTTAGTGGTCTGCCGATGGCATAGAGGGAGGGTCTTTGGCTTCAGCCATGAAGACTTTATTGCTCACGAGATTCCCGTCCCGGGAGCGGTGGTGGACCGAGTCCACCGTATAAATGCCCTGAGAGCACGGGGTATGCAGCCGTGTGTGCCTACACCTGTGGTGAAGTGTGCTTAAATTGTACTTTCGCAATCCTGTTTATTTATACTAATACAAGTGCAGGGAAGAAGCTTTGCCGCCCCGAGTTTGGGGTCAGAATCGTTATAATTTGGTCAGCTTTAGCTGACCGTTATTCTTGTTTGCAACCGTTGCAGTGATTTGTGCTTGTAGGTGCTGCGGACCCGAGCGACAAATAGCAGGCCAAAGCCGAAGTTACTGAGCCGGCTCTCGAAGGCCTTGTTTGTTTACTTATTTAAATCATGTATGGCCGGCCTGCGAGCCGAAGTTTGTAAAATACTATTTATTTAAGTGAACTGTTGTAAGGCCATAAGGCCAGTACATTTGTGTATTTTGTACTTCATTCCTACTGAGCTTTTGTTAGTGGACATTCGTGCTTGTGCTGGATTCTTTCCTTTGCAACATAATAATTTACTTCCGCTAGATGCTCTGTGTAGGACGTGTGTGTTGGTTTCATTGAGTAACCCACCAGTCTGTTCGTGGTATATGGCTTCGGGCCCCGGTCGGACCTACTGCTATATGCTATGTGACGGATAGGGGTGTTACACAGACTTCGTGGCTTATCAAGTTGAAGCTGATCCATCTACCAGGAAGCGATGAGATCTAGGGATTCTCTATTATGGAAAGAAGTCATAGATGATGAGATGAATCCTCTCTTATAAAGCCACGCTTGGACTTTGGTTGACTTGCCCAAAGTGGCTAGAACCATTGAAAACAAGTGAGTTCTAAAAAATAAGCTCAATCATGATGGGAGTATTGCCAAATACAAAGCACGTTTAGTTGTCAAAGGCTTTACTCAAGTGAGTGGAATAAACTGCTATAATATATACTGACATGTTTGTCACATTGCGATAATTAAGATTCATCTTGTTTTAGCATCTATTAAACATTTCACCGTTCATTAGATGGATGTTAAGACTGCATTTCTTAATGGAGATCTGACTGAAGAGATTTGCATGCATCAACCTTAATGGTTTATCATAGAAGGTCTAGAAAACAAGGTCTGTAAGTTGATTAAGTCACTCTACGGATTGAAGCAGCACCGAAATTATGGCACGAGAAATTTAACACTTGTGTTAAAGACATGTGTTTCAAATCAAGCCAATCAGATAAATGTTTATATATAAGAATAAGTTCAAATAAAATGGTAATTATATGTTTGTACGTTGATGGCGTACTAATTTTTAGTACTAATCAGTCTGAGGTGGAAGACGTGAAAGTTATCTTGACGAAATAATTTAGCATGACAAACTTAGATGTGGTGAAAACTATCCTATGAATGAAAGTGAACTTTACTGAGAAGGGTATAACCCTGAGTCAGAGTCACCACATCAGAAATCTACTGGAAAATAAGGTCACGATAAGAGCAAAAAGATTGAAACTACATGCAACTATAACAATAGACTGAAATAAAATGAAGGTTCATCTATTAGACAGTTGGATTACTCTAAAATTATAAAAAGTCTCATGTATGCTACAACCTGCACTAGACCTGACATCGCCTTTACAGTTGACATATTAAGTAGATTTACCAGTAACCCTTGGAATGACCGCTTGGAGTCTGAGATGCCTTAGAAAGGTTAATGAGATACTTAAAGTAGACTAAAAAGTATGTTTTATATTACAGTGCACATCCTATAATGCTTGAAGGGTATTCTGCCGCCTCCTAGTGCTTAAATATTGGTGATAGTAGATCCACTTGTGGTTTTGTATTTACACTAGGAGGAGCTACCAAAGCTTATAAGTCTAAGAGGCAAACGTGCATTGCACTATCCTCTATGAAATCAGAACTCTATGTTCTAACTTCAGCAGGAGAATAAGCAGAGTGAATTAGAGATTTGATAATGGGTATTCTAATAACGAGCCTGAAAATGTACTCTATTTTGATTTTTTGTGATAATCAAACCACAAAACCATTGTAACAAATACATTATTCAATGTAAAGAGAAGGTAATTTAGGAGCAAACAGATCTGATTGACCTATCTAGTGAGTCAGAGGATAATTTCTTTATTAGACGTGAGATCAAAAGATAATATAACAGATGTTTTTACTAAGGACTTATGTAAGGTTCTTATATATAAGATATTGAGAGAGATGAGATTATCTAGTATGACTTAATACCTTTCTTATATTTTAAATTAAATCTGCTTACATTCAAGCATCTAGATTGAGTACACTGAACTATTTTAGATGCTATCTGATGAAAGCTAGAGATGAATAATTGTCAGTCATTCCAAACTTGATGACTTACATAATTATTTATATTCAAAGGGTGATTTGGGTATTATTCAAAAAAAATACTAAAGTTGCTAATATGTGTCTTGATATTATGATTATTAATTATATCATTCCAAATTTGATGATATAATGTCACAACTTATTGTATCATTTCAAACTTGAAGGTATAACATAATTATGACATGATGAATAATAATCTTAATAATTGAAGGATTATAGTTTGATTTTACAAAATCAAGTATTCTAATTTTGTGTAAATTAGATAAAGATGCTGATTTGTGATTCTTGATTATTGGTTAGATTATAACGTTCTTTTATTGCTAGAACTATTCGCTTTATCTTTGATAGTAAATGTTTGAATTCATAGAGTTGTCTCATGACATTCTTATTGTAACTGTTTGCAGATCAATAATAGAATGAAGATGAGAAAGTTAATTTGTGACTGGATGATGATTTGATGTTTGAGTAGAGTAAATATCAATTATTTATTTGAGTTTTTAGTTCTATTTACTTTTATATTTAGAACTCGTGTTTGAGTTTAGCTTTATCTTACTCTAAAACTCATATTTATGTTTCTGAGAAACTCACTTTTGTCTTTATTAACTCGTGTTTTAAGTAATTTGCTATGTGATATCATTTATATGCAATATATGAGGAAATTGTTGAGATATATTTATATAAAGGGTAACAGGTTCTTAATGAGTTTGGTGTGGAACCGATAGCCATCCAATAACTTGTCAGGAATTTAGGGTTACGCCTATAAATACCCCTACTGAGGACAACGTGAAGGTTGCTCCAAACTTGACGGCCACACGGAATGCTTCGAGCGCATTAACAGTATGGTGCGTCGGATGTACAAAAATATCACTCCAGGTCCCCTAAAGGAGGGCTTGTTTCAATGAGAGTCAGAAATAAGCTGAATATGTTTGTGGGTGTTAAAATGCTTTTTAGGTCTTTTAAGGATGTGTGAAAAAACAAAATAAGTGTGCTAATATACATTAACACTAATCTTTAAAAAAAGATGCAATACAATTAGTCTTGTTGCAGATCACTCAAGTGCTCTTGTAGACCGGTCAAAACGAACCATCGCTCGAGAGCGGGTCGAGCGCGCAAACAGTCACAGAGAGAATGAACACTAAGGGAGAACTCTGAAGAATCTTCGAACACTGAGGAAGAACTATGAAGAATCTTCAAAATAGCTCTCTCCGGTGCTGAAGACCGGGTCCATTGAAATGAAGGCTCTGAGCTCCAATTATAGCTTTTGATAGATGTGGTTTAGTAATTCCAACGCTTTAACCTCCATAACCACCAGACGGACGAATCACATTCCTCGATCTAAAACACACTGATCACCATTTTGCAGATATGACGATTCTGCCTCTTGGGCAAGTCAGGCATGACCGGCTGCGATAGTGATAGTGCTAACAACGAACAATCCTACATTTCTTGCTCATATGAGAGGCGAAGAAAACGAATAGCAACGTGTGCACGAAAGGATTTCAAATCCAAACCCGAAGCCCAATTCTATTCTAGAATTTCGGGACAAATCCGAATATGAATTCAAATATACAAACAAATCCAAATCTCAGCATTTCATGACACTTTAGATTCGATTGAAGAGCTATTCGAATTGATTTGTTTTGCGAACACCCCTAATTGAGCTCGTCTCCTGTCATTTTCAGTTTTTATTTTATTTTGATCCAATTTAATAATTTGAATAAAATATATAAAGCAGAGTCGACCCAGGGAGGAGATGTGGAGAAAATTGAGATGTCAAGGAAGCATGGAGCGAAGATGTCGGCTGTTCCGAAATCGAGGATATCGCCGCTTCTTAATTATTTCCCTTTAATGGATCCGACTTCTCCCGCTTCTGATCTGCGATCTTGGATCCTTCTCTCGTAATCCCCCCAGTTTTCTCTAAATCGATCCATGGTGAAATCTCCCAAATCCCTCGCCTTTTCGTTTCGTTTCGTTTCGTTTCAGATTCGAGCAATAACGCAAACCCTAGAGTAAAAACTCAAGTGAAATGAGTCACCCCTTTGCGTTACCGTTGAATATCTGCTGAGGATCTGACTTCCTGATCTTGGTAGGTTTTACGAGCTGCGTAGTCAGCTCATTTTTGGTTGAATTCTTTTGTCGAAGTTTTGGTGAAGGAATCCCCTTCTATTTTTCATATATAAGGAAAGGGTGGAAGAATTTGAGCTTAATAAGTGGTCTCTTTTTTGGAAGCCATGGCATCTTCTTCCCTGCTTCCTTTGGAGGATCAGACGGACGAGGACTTCTTCGACAGGCTGGTGGAGGATGATTTTACTGTGACGGAATCGCATGACGGATCTGCCGAGCTGAACCGGTCGTTCTTCACTACGGACATTGCCGACGAAGAAACGGAACTGGAGGCTTCGGGCAATACTAGGCCCGCAGGCGATGAAGAAGACGAGCTAGAGCATGGGACCATGCAAGCGCACCAGAGTCTGAAAGCGGTGACTTCAATTGAATCCTCTGATCTGTTTTCATTGACTGGTGAAGTTGGATCCATGGTTTTTGAAGAGAAGACGGCAGATGCAGGATTTGAATCTGGGTCTGAAGTTCCTATGGGGATGGATTCAGAGATCAGATCGTCAGATTCATTAAGTTGCGGAGTTAAGAGTACCCGGGTGAAGGAGGTTCAGTGGAGTGCATTCTCTGTGGATTCACAACAATTCAACTCTGGCGGGATTGAATCTTTTTCGGATTTCTCGCTAGACAATTCAGACGTTTCCACTAATCAGGTAAACATGAATGGTGACCTCAACTCTAGTTTTATGGCAGTTCATGGTCATGGCATGAACCTAAGTTCTTCTGAGCAACATGATGCCAATTTTTATGGCACAGATAAAGGGCAGTCAACATATGATAATGATCCTAATTACTGGGAAAACCTTTACCCAGGTTGGAAATTTGATGCTGGCACTGGACAATGGCATCAAATAGATTGTAACGATCCAACATCTAATGCCCAAAAATATAATTTTCATGCATCGAGTATGAATCTGCAAGAAAGTTTTGAAAATGATCACGTAGGAAATGATAGTGGGTTCACCTCTGGCAAGAACGCCGAGGTCTCTTATTCACAACAAACTTCAAGTTTGATGGTTGGAGGAGTCGCTGACAATTGCGAAGCAAGTACTGGATTTGATTGGAATCAACATTCTCTGGGCAGTGGTGGTTATCCTCCAAACATGGTATTTGATCCTCAATATCCTGGCTGGTATTTTGACTCAAATACTCAGCAGTGGTCTACGCTTGATGCATATATTCCAAGCATTCAGCAGAGTTCCAATTCAGTTCAAGGACAAGTTAACGGGGATATGAATGTTTGTGATGGCTTTATTGGCGAAGGCAGTGCAAGTTCTTATGGCGGTGTTGGTCAACATGAACAGAATGTCATGCAAGGTCAAAGTTATCTAAAGAAGGAGCATTCGTGGGATACTTTGACCAACAACTTGTCCCAACATAGTATTCATCAGTTTGATGCAAGTATCAACAGAAACCAGCAGACCTTGAACTTTAATGGTCCTACTGTGCAGGAAATGAACTACTCATCTCCACAAACAGGCTTCAACTCATGGGGTGCTGTTCAAAGTAGTTTTCACAGCAATAATAAAGAATCAGCTGGATTTCAGAATTTTGTTCCTGGTGAAAGTATGCTCCAATATAATCAGCCTAAAGCAGAGCAAAAGCTGCAGTCACATTTGTCTCAAAGTTTTTATGTTGATGAAAAATCCGTTAACTATCATGAACAGAAGTTTCATAACACATCTTATCCTCATCTCTCTTATGGTGGCGATGGGGGGAGATCATCTGCTGGTCGCCCTCCACACGCATTGGTCACTTTTGGTTTTGGTGGCAAACTTGTGGTGATGAAATATTTTAATGACACTGGCATGAAAATGGGCTATAATAACCAGGTGAATCTCCGAGTGTTTTTATTAGAGAAGAGCAAATAGTAACCTTCATAATTTTTTATTAAATTTATGAGTGCTTTGTAGAATTTCAATTTTTTGGAAGATTGCTGATTAATCTTCATGTTTATGCAAATTTTGTGAAGGAATCTTCAGAGGATTCTGTCTCAATTCTTAATTTGATGGAAGTTGTCAAGGACCAAGCTAGTACTACCGGTGATTACTTCCATTCTTTATCTCAGCTGTCATTTCCAGGGCCGCTTGTTGGCGGAAATGCTGCAACAAAGGATGTTTACAGATGGATAGATGAGAATATTGCACATTGTGAATCTCCTTTAGTGGATCCAATGAAGGGGAAATCAATGAAACTACTTTTTTCATTGCTAAAAATTTCATGTCAGCATTATGGGAAACTGCGATCTCCATTTGGTTCTGGCACATCACCTGAGGTCAAGTGCATGAATGATCTCCCCTCCTACTTTTTGTTAGAGATATTTTGTTTGTATGTTTTTTTGTGGGTATGAATATGTAATTCCTTTTCTATCACATTTGATCAAGCTTACTTCATATAAATCAAAGATATCTAGATTTGACAAAGTTTCACCAACTTTTTTTTTTCTGCCTTGCCCACCAACTATTTTTTCTAGTGATGTGCTCGCAGAGCATCTTTGTTAAGGAACCCAGGATACATTCACCAAGATTATTAGTTTCACCTTATTTTGTAAAGATATTTTAAGTCAGTTTTTTCTTAGCACATGATACATTCATTTATTTGGAGCAAGTGTGGAAATTCTTGTTTCTGTTTGATGGATTGGTGTCGTTACTATCACATGTTACCTAATAAAGTCTCTCTATTCACTAAGAACAAATGTGGTTTACATCAAATTATTTGTGTTGAGATTGTTTTGTCCCTTCTCATAAGTACCCACTACATGTAGTTTTGTGGAGGCTCTCCTTAGTGACTAGTGAGGGCACTGCATTTTACTCATTTTTTGTTTAGTGGTTGAAGTCTGATACGATCCCGGAGAGAAATCCGGTAAGGGGGAGGGCCGATGGTCGTGAGGGAGAGGAAGGAGCAGGGATCGAGAAGAAAAGTTTAGGAGCAACCCTAAATCTCATACATCCAAGCATAATGAAAAAGATTATAGTACAACCTCTTATAGGTGCGAGGTGCAGATAACGAAAAGGTGATGCGAAAGTAAAGCATACACATAACAATATATATCATAACATAATGAAAATAAGATAATCATGTTAGCAACGGATCTTCAGTTTCTCCTCCTTCAGGCAGGCAGACCCGTCATCGTCTTCTTCAGTGTGTGAACTCGGCACAACATCTCCTCGGCGTGCGCGTCTCTTGTCGGCATGCGCAACCGTAATAATGTCGCCATCTGGAAAATATGTTTTGTCCCCAAGGCAGTAGTCAGAGGTCTGGCGGCAAAAGTGATCCTAAGGGCAGCCATGTGGACAAAAGATAAGGTGAGATTATTACATTAGTGAGATAAAGGATCCAATGACGACAAAAGATAGGGCACAATGGCGACAAAGGATCCATATAGCCGACCCCACTATAGTGGGATAAAGGCTTGAGTGTTGTTGTTGCTGTATATTGTGTGGACTTCTTCGACATCTTCTCCCCAGTTGCTTGCATTACCACAATCCGCGTTCTTTTTTCTGTGGCCATTAACAAGATTTGGGATATATCTCAGTTAGTTGTTAAGAATGCTTTTCTTTATGGTGATCTGCAGTAAGTGGTATACATGGTATGTTGCTCAGGGAGAGTCTCAGGTATGCAAGCCGCAAAAGACAATATATGATCTAAAGCAAAGCCCTCGGGCCTGGTTCGACAAGTTCATCAAAGTTATCTCAATCATTGGTTTTTCTTGAATTTATGCAGACCACTCTCTCTTCATACGCAATACTTCTAAAGAGCTAGTTATTCTTGCTGTATATGTGGATGACATTCTTCTTACATGTGATGATAAGGAGGTAATTGGTCTAACCAAAAAACATATTCTGCAACATTTTGTTATAAAAGATATGAGATCGCCGAAGTACTTTATTTGGAATAGAAATGTCACGAAAATACAACTCAGTAGTGCTCTCACAACGGAAATATGCGTTGAATCTTTTAAAAAAGACCGGTATTCTTGGGGCAAGACCCGCTCGATGTCCGATGACCGTCAGTGATGACAAGTGTTGGAGTGAAGATTCGCCTCTTCTTCTAGATATCACTAGGTACAACCGACTAGTAGGATAGCTCATCCATCTGACTGTCACAAGACCATGTATCTGTTATGCAGTAGATATGGTTAGTTAGTTTATGCAGATTTGCAGGGAGTGCTATCTTTATTCAGCTCTAAAAATCTTAGAATATGTGAAAGAATCTCCGAGGAAGGGGTTATTATTTTAGAAGAATAACCATTTGAGGATTGAATCTTACTCTGATGTCAGCTATGCTGATGATAAAAAAGATAAAAAGTCTACGTCTAGTTTTTGCACCTTTGTAGGAGGAAATCTGATTAGCTGGAAAAGCAAGAAATAGTCTGTTGTGTCCAGATCAAGTGTTGAAACTAAATACATAAGCATGACTTTGATAACTTGTGAGTTGAAATGGTTATGGACACTTATGCTTGACTTAAAAGAGATCTATACATCCTCTGCCAATGTTCAGTGTCAACAAAGCCGCTATATACATATCGAAGAATCCAGTTTTCCATGAGAGGACAAAGCACATTGAAGTTAATTGTCACTTTATTAGAGAAGAGATATTGAAGAATCAAATCTGCACTCCGTTTGTCACTTTCTATAGAGAACTAGCAGATGTCTTTACCAAACCAGTGTTCACTTCTTTTTCAAATATCTGTAACAAACTGAGCATGATTGATATATATGTTTCAGCTTCAGGGAGAGTGTTAGAACATAAATCTCTAACGGTCTGCTCTGGCGGACTGGACCTGGCGGTCTGTGTGGGCTGGAGGCCTGGGAGCTGCTCCCCTTTGGATCCAGAGTCCCTCCCTTACAGCCGGTGCCACAACATGGGTCCGCGGGGCCCATACGCACCCCAACCCTTCTCCGCACGTGTTCTCGGTGCGGCGGGGTGTTGAGGAGAAGGCTTGATCCCTCGACCTCCTTGATAAGAGGCACTGAACACGGCTCAGTTGGTGATGAGGGCAAGCGTTAAGTGCCTCTTATCAAGGAGGTCGAGGGATCAAGCCCTCACCTCAACACTCCGCCGCACCGAGAACACGCACAAAGAAGGGTTTGGGTGCGTATGGGCCCCGCGGGCCCATGTTGTGGCGCCGACTGTAAGGGCGGGACTCTGGTTCCAAAGGGAAGCAGCTCCCAGGCCTCTGACCCACAACATCAAAATGCGCATTTTGATATTGTGGGCCGGAGGCCTGGGAGCTGCTCCCCTTTGGATCCAGAGTCCCGCCCTTACAGCCGGCGCCACAACATGGGTCCGCGGGGCCCATACACACCCCAACCCATCTCCGCACGTGTTCTCGGTGCGGCGGGGTGTTGAGGCGTGGGCTTGATCCCTCGACCTCCTCGATATAAGCTCTTAACGCTAGCTTCCTAGACGCGACAACGTCGAGGGAGAAGAAGAGCGTGCCAGAGCGCCCAAGCCTACGAGAGAGAAAGAGTGAGCGGGTGGTAGAAGGCACGAGCGACAGAGCTACAACATGATAAGGAATGCGTGAGCGAGAATGATTGGGTTTAGGCTTGGGAGTGAGGAGAGAGACTGCTCAATTTTTTAAACATAATGGTTGGTTGGGCTTAAGATCCAACAATGAAGATTGTCCCAATGGCTCTTTAATTCCAAGCCACCATACATATTTTTAAAATAGTATATATACGTGTGTGTGTGTATTTATCGAACACATTACAACTCCCCTCCATCTATACTATGTGGGGGGGGGGGGTTATAAAAATGTCTCATAGGATGTGTGAGACTAAGGAGATGACAAAAAAGATAAATAGGCCCTAATAATGGCTTTACAAATGAGCTTTAACCCCATCAAGCTGCAACATATATGCCAATCAACCTAAACTTGGTACATATATCATAAAAGGACAAAGGAAGATGTTTGGTGAAAATGTCGACCAATTCTTTGTCTGGAACAAACGAAGTTCATACACGCTCGCTGTTGACCTCCTCTTTGATGAAATGTTAGTTCACTTATGTATATATATATTTCATAAATACATGATTTTTGGATATAAAGATGGTTGTCTTGTTGTCACAATAAAAGGGTAATCCGGTGCACACAACACGCAGTGAGGGTCCGGGGAAGGGTCCCACTCCCACCACAACGGTGAAATATAGGCAAACCTTACCCCTATATTTTTGCAAGAGGTTGCTTCTTGGACTCGACCGTGACCCAAGGTGACACGGCAACACCTCAACCGGTGCACCAAGGCTCCCCTTGTTGTCACGATACATAGGAAAAAAATGTATTTTATGTTTCTCCCAAGTCATTCTGAAGTCCTATGACACTTCAATTCACAAGCCGCCAATGTCAGTTCACGATATTCTGCTTTTTTGTTGAATCTAGAAAAAAAAATTTGTTTTGTGCTTCACCATATTACCATATTTCCTCCAAGAAAGGTACAATAACCAAAAGTATATATCTATTAGGGTCCGTTCGGCGCGCAGGTATTGACTTTCTGGAATTGGTTTTCGTCAGAAAACCAATATCTACAGGAATTGGTTTTGTGCAGAAAACCAATTCTGTTGTTCGGCTGCAGGAAGGTATTCAGTGAACAGAATTGACATTGATACTTAAATGTTGTTCGGCTGCGCAAAGAAATTGGTTTTCTGGAATTGTAAATTTTAGAAATTAATTTTGTTTAAATTTAAGCATTGTCCGCAAAATCATCAAAGTACTAAAAATACTTGAAATGAAAGTACTACAAATCTTAAATCATCGTCCACAGAATAAAAGTTCCGAATTAGCAACACAATTAGATAAAAAGTCATTGACTCATAAACACAAACACTAAACTAGCGATCAAACTGCATTCGCAGCCAGGTGCCCTTCAACTCGTTTGGGAGTCTCTTGAATATATCGCGCTTGACACTATCATGACACAGTATATCCATCGCCCTAAGGAAATCTTGAGAAGATAAATCAGTCATCCGAGTAAGTGCGACGTAGATGTCGTCAACATCACTAGCAGTCATGGTCCCCACCGCTCCTTGCACCGAGTCAGCCAGTTTTTCAATGGCCACTGCTACCGAGTCATTTTGTCCAGCTTGCTTTCTCCTCCTTCTACTGCCTTCTCCATCAACTCTAGCCGTCTCCTGTGTATTACTTGTTTTTTCCGCCATAGACTTTGCATCTATCTCCTTCGCCGACTCTGTTGCGGTCGCAGCATGACTACCAGTCGCTCTATCAGTCCCACACAACACAGCCAAATCAGACCAATTCACAATCACTTTATCTTTGTAATGCTTCACAGAAGGATGTGCCTGCAATAAGTTAGAGTAAGAATATCTCTTAGAACAAGTTCTTAAATATAGCAAACAACATAGATAAGTTACCTTCACATAGTTTGCCCAAACTTCCTCGCTGTCAACCTTGACCATGTTCCTTTCTCAATCCCATCCAAATCCTGATGTGTCTAACATCGCGCTGACCTCAACGTAATACTTGTTCCAAGTTTTGAGACGTGCCATCAACTTTTCCTTGCTTGTCTCAACGCCGCAAATGTCTTTTAGCGCAATCATAGCAGCCGTGAAAACATTAAAACTCTGTAGAAAAATTAAGGTGCTTTACTATGAACATCTTGGAGGTTAGAATTAAAAGCTGGACCACCAGCTTTCTCAATCAAGCAGGATAGTTAACTCTCATAAAAGCAATCTTAGAGAGCTTATCCATTCAATCTATGAAAACATCATAAATTTCAATTTTTAGTATTCACAAATAGATGGATAAGAACATGGCCAATTTTCTTTGGAAAAGCACAAGGGAGTATTATAAGCATCATTGGGTTTTCTTCACCAAAAAGTGCCTAAAACTTGGTGCAATGGTGGTTGGAGATCTCAAACATGCAAGAAACATCAAAACTCTATAGAACAAAAGATCTGTACTTAGAGTAGACATGGTCTTTGTTCAAGATATATAATGGGGGAAATACTACAATGCAAATCCCATGGAATTATTGAAATAAAAGTGTATGCCAAGGGCCTATGGAAGAACCTGAAGTTCTCGCCTGAATCTAGAAACTCCATTCAATAGCAAATAGGTCGGAAATATATTATGACGTTATTAACTCAGACCCCATCAGAAAACACCAAGGCGGAGGAAGAAGAAGAAAGGCGGAGGAAGAAACCCTAGATTCGGGAAAATGGGAGGACGGGGAAGGTGAAGAAGAAGAGAAGAAGAGGAGGAAGAGGGGAAGGAGGTATACCTGCGCCGGGAGAAGTGCAAGAGGACGATCGGGGAGGAGGATGATGGGTGTCGGGCCGGCGCTGCTTCCGTCGCCTTCGATCAGGAAGAAACACGCGAATTCGCCCGTGCTCGGGAGGGGAAATAGGAAAAATTGTGAAAACCGGCGTGTGGAGATGAGTTTTGCTGGACCGCCTATTTAGGTTTAGAGGAAAACCCGTGGTTTTCTTCTGGAAAACCAAAGCCAACCTTAATGTCGCGCGCCGAACAATGGAATTGACTTTCTGGAGGCCAAAGCCAATTTCAGAAAGCGAATTCCTACGCGCCGAACGGACCATTAGTCTTATCATCAATAAAACTAGCATTAGAGTCTGCTTCGATACACAAATGATTTTTTTCTTGCACAACATACCTTTGTTTAGGAGAGCCTTTGATGTATTATAAAATCTTTATAACTACATTAAGGTGACATTTTCTATGATTGTGCATGAATTGATTAATTTTCCCTACAATAAATGAGATGCCAGGTACAGGTATTGTTACAATGAGATATATTAGTTTCCTAACTAGCCATGTATACCAAGTAGCATCTTGGTGTAATAATGATGTTTCATCCCACAGACTATCAATTCTCATAAGCATAGGAAAGTCAATAAGTTTTTTTCGTAGTAGGTCTGTCTCCCTAATGATATCCATAGCATATTTACTTTGTGATAATGAAATTCCATTGTTGCTTCTGGCAATCTCGATACCAAGAAATTATTGAGGGACTCCCATATCTTTCATCACAAAGTACTTTCTTAGATACACTTTTGTGCCTTCTATGCCAATTGCCAAACGCATCATTATCTGTAAGATGGATAACATCAACATAGACTCAATGAACAATATCCCGTATCTTTTTTCTCGCAGACACTGAATGATCTGCATGATTTCAATGAAAACTAATAATGCTAATAACCTGATTAAACCTGCTAAACTAAGATTTAAGGCTATTTTAAGTCCATAGATTTTTTTCTTAAGTTTACACATCTAATACTCCCCCTTGCAATGTACTCGTGAGGTTACTGCATTTACATTGTTTCTTTGAGATCTACATACTAGAAATTGTCTTCTTACTGTTAATGAATTAGTAAATGAGTGCACACATGGGGATCGAGCTTGCATTTGTATGGAGTTTAATTTGTTCGAGGAGCTAGCTGAGAATGTTCTAGAAAGACCTTTTCCAAAGCAACTGGGAATGCGACTATCAAAAGTTATAGTGTTACCTAGGGGAAGACATTATCTTATTGGACAACGTGTAAGAAACATTGCCATAGACAGGCAGAATGCAATATGGGGAAAAAGAAGCCGCAAACACAAGAATCTCAACAAGTGCATATTGTTGAGCATTCATAAAATATTGAAAATTATGAATTTGCGCTAGGTGAGAGTAGATCAGAAGATGAACAACATGATGACCTATATATCAAAAAGGCTGCTGATCTGATTGATGAGTTGATGATGGTTAGGGCGAATGGTCAAATAACCCCCCCCCCCCCCCCCCCCCCCCCACACACACACAAAATGGATTACTCATGCTCTCATAGGCAGTCATATTACTCGTAATGATGGATTGGTCTCTTGAATGGGTTGTGCGCCCAATGATGATGTTATGGGCTCCGGGCCCACTTATCTAATTAATTATGATTATCTCTAGATGTTATCATTATGTATGAGACTTGAAGCATCAGGTCTAGTAATAAGTATTATTATTGTTTATATTTTATTATGTTGTAAGCCTATATAAGACATTTGGTGTGTTGTATGAAGTATCAATGAAAGAGTTCTAATTCCCCGTTTTTGAATGTGAGATCGTGGTATCTCTTTCCTCTAACGACAAGTCCTGCTTAGGAAGTCGTAGGCTCTGTTGTATCCTCCACCACCATCATCTACACCTCCGACCACTACTCTGGCCACCGCTCCGAGTAGGACCATAATAACTTGGTATCAGAGCCTTCGATCCTCTCCACCATAACTTCTATCGAATCGGTCGACATCTAGTTGTTGTTTTCTAGCGGTATTTCCTTCATTCCAGCCCTTCGACAAACAACAACTCGCTCCATTCCTTGGAATTGATCGTGCACACCATCTTCTTTTCCCTGCCAGAAGACCACGCCTCCCTCCTTTCTGCTTCCTTGCCAACATACGACTTCAACCAACGACAATATCGCCGGCTTCAGCGCACACCTTCTTCTGGCCACACCTTCCAAAGTCTTCTACAAAAGCCTCGCCACCTCGAGCACCAGCCGCAAGGACCGGGTTTCTCCGCGTATAGCACAACCACACCATGCGACATCTGAAAATCTGACGCTACTAGCAGCCATTGACGCAATCGACATCTCCTCGTCTCCTTCCATCGACGCCTCTGTCTCCCTCCTATTCCTTGTCAAATCGCCCACCGACGTCTTCGTCAACTTCCTGCATCGAACAGCCCGATGTTTCCGCTTTCGCATCCATCTGATCCGCCTCTAGCCAGCTCCGCGTGTCTTTTTCCTCGAGCTGCCTGTCATTTTCCCTTAGGCAACAGACCGTTCTCACACGTCTTCCACTTATTTTGAGCCCCATGCTTAATCTTGCTAGTGCTTTTAACTTTATTATTATTTTATTTTCTCGCATCATGAAGTTCTGCACAACCTCTCTCCACATCGACAAACCTATTTAATTATGGAGCGCAAATTTAGTGTTGCAGAGATTGCCGCCCTCCGTTCGATAGAGGAAATGTTGATCTCTTGTGACGCATGTCTTAGGTACGCCGAAGCACGTTATCAGGACGCCATGACCACGCTCCTTCACAAACTTAATAATTTTATAGTTGCTCTTTCGGCAAAGATTTCACCTTTGTTGTTGCCGCCTCTCCTCTTGCAGTCGCCATCTTTGTCGGCCATTGACGCCTGACGTACCACCGCTCTTTGCAGCGATTGTTCCTCCGACCATGTCGATGCTTCTTCTGCCAGCTCTTGCTTTGCCGGCTCTTGCTCCACCGACCCCAACGAACCCGTTCCTGCCTCTGACCACATCACCTCCTCTTTTACCTGTCTTTTCTTTGGCCCCGCTCATGCTGGCCCTTGCTTTACCGGGCTCCATGGTTCCCTTCCTTCATCCGGCCGATTCCAAGTCAGCGCCATTTCTTCCTGATGTTGCTCGCTCTCCGGGTGCCTCGTTCAAGCTTGATGACATGCTCTATTTGAAGGCCAGGAGAGATGTTATGGGTTGTGCGCCCAATGATGATGTTATGGGCTCCGGGTAATTATGATCATCTCTAGATGTTATCATTATGTATGAGACCTCGAGCACCGGGTTTAGTAATAGGTATTATTGTTTATCTTTTATTATGTTCTAAGCCTATATAAAGTGCAGCTTCCCAAAACCCACAAACCGCACACCAAAACCCACAAACCAATCCCAAAGTGACGGTCATAAAGTGCAGCTTCCCAAAGTCGATGTAATAAATCACGATTCACGACCAATCCCCTTCACTATGCCTAAGTGCAAAGCCTCACATGTTTGTTTCCCTTCGTCGCACATGCAGCTGTGGAATCTTGCTCGGATTGGCTCCCAACACAATTCTTCTCCTTGCCTTCGTTGCACATGCAATCAATGTGTTTTTGCTTGTGTTGGAGCCCGCACACCCGCGCCTGTTGCCACTATTTCCGTCGCAACGAGCCAACTTCGTTTGGATCTAACTGAACTTTTCTCCCTGCACGACGATGGTGGTAGTTCGACATTGCCCAACTATACCTGATTCTCATTCTATGTCAGACCTACAAAACCACCAAGGTACAATACCATTCCTTCTAAAAGCATTCAGGTTTAGTTTGTATCGGCCTCTCGATAGCTCTCTGCCCATCCCCCTTCCCTCACCTCTTTTTTATTTGTGCCATCTCACATGCATGGACAAGTTCTATGTTCTTGAACACACTGTAATTGCTCTTTCAACCTGTATGTACAAAGTGGAGGCATTAATCTGATGTTCTCCACATCCTGTGCAATGATCACCAACCCACCGCGACATCACCTTGAGCACCATTGAACTCACGTGCATGGTCAGCACGACTCATCCATTACCGACACCATCTCTTCTTCTTCGAGTCCTACAAATCTTCCACTCATATTGGATATTCCAATCTACGAGTGCACAAATCCTCTTAGGCGGATTGTACTACAGAGCAGTTTTTTGGACTGCAATCCGCATTATCCACAAAGTGTCTCTTTTTCATGATCCATATAAAGGGCTTAGCTTTTCACTAGTAGCATTTGCTCTGCCCGAAGAACCTAATTATGACTTGGACCCTACGTTGAAGGAGGAACATATTCTTTATTATGATAACGACAATCTGACATTGTGTTCAGGCGCTTATGGAGTTGACTACCAATTTCCTAGACATTGCATATTGATCGACTACCTTGTGCATGACCTCCAACCTCATATCCGAACACGTCTTCACGTTCATAGTCCCACCATCCTCTCACTCGCAATGCAACGAGGCTCATTTTGTGGAAGCTGAATTTTCCACTGTACAAACCATATTCGCCGAGGGTGGGTTCGTTCAAGATTCGTAGGCAGAAGTCAAAGTCAACCAGTGGAGGCGATTATCAGCCAAAGGGTGAGTAGCTTTGTTTGTCGCCAACATAGACGGGTATCCCATGTAACTCGCCAGAAGAAGTGAGGTTGCTTCTCAAGCCATTTAGTAAGCGAGGTTGCTTCTCAAGTCGCCTAACAAGGTATATCGCAGGAGTGTGGTATTCTCGCATACATATCCCCCACCCCAAGATTTGTCTATAAATAAGACCTCAGGGTATCAGGAAGGGTACCTTCAAATTTTAACCCCCCCCCCCCCTCAAAGTTTTACTTCTCTTCAAGTGGTGCATTTCTCGTACCCAGCTCAGGCCTTTGGTTGTGGGGGGAAGTTCTCTTATAGACTTCTGGGTGCGTGGCGGAACCTCCTCACTGCAACACCCAGTTCTTGTTTGCGGATAGCTCTCTCTCTCTTTCTCTCCTTCGAACCCTTGGTGTTGGTCATCCGTCCCGTGGAGTCAGACCGCAAGATCAGTAAACTCAGGCTACACTTAAGTCCGAACATTTGAGAACCTATTTTCTTAGTTCCAACAACCACAACTATTGACCCCTATTTCGATCATTCCACTAATACGCCTCCCAAACATTGATCCTTCCAAAATGCACCCAAAGTTTCCTCATCGACCTTCCACTTGACTATCCTCAAGCACCTCAATGGCCCGTATTGGAGCAGGCACCAAGACGAAACCACCAAACCCAACGGCTGCCCCATCAGGGGTACCTTGAATCCCTTTAAGGATTCTGTTTTTGCTGTAGAAATCCCACTCTCCTACACATTATATGCCCAAATATTTGATATGCATGCTCCTCAGTGTTGAAGATAAAGACTTTACAATTGTTGATTACAACACACTGTTGGCACTGGATGGTGGGCCCAGTCAAACTTAGTTTGTTCTCTCTCCCTCAACTTGTGGGAATGCCATTTTTTCCAAAGGGATATATTTTCTTAATCCGAATAGTGGGTTTATTAAACTTTGGGGCCCAATGAAATAGTAGGCCATTTTGGTAAATTGTGAGTTATATTTCTATATAAAGGATGTTTATGTGCTTGTTTTTCATATCATGTCCAGGTTTCGGAGTTGTACTCTGCCTGGGCAAGGGAACCACTCTCGATTGTATCTCGTCGAAAGTTGTCCCGATTTTCCTTGTAATTTTCGCGAGAGTTTTGAGAATTTTCTTTTGCTGAGAGTTGGTAATCAGATTTTGGGTAGAGCTGGTGAGTGCTTTTAGTGGTTTGGATTATGTCTTCTCCCATGGACGTAACTCTCTTTCAATTCACTTAATTCTTGCATACTTTTGTGTGCTTTTTTTTTTAATTTATCTCATGTTTATCATATTTCACTATTGGAGGCACTTTCACATTTGGACGGGCATCCGTTAAAAGTATTTTAAGCCTACCTTGTTCTTAAATTTATCTCGATGTGACATTGATTCACAAATTGCAATTAGCTATATATTATGTTTGTCTATGAGTTTATGACTTCAGTTTTTGTGATTAGCACATTCCTCCTGTTCTGGATGGCTTATTTTGGGTTCTTCCATGCCGTGTAGGGGCTGTGGGTAGCCATCAGTTGATCCAGATCTCTAGAACTGAGAATTAGCATCCATGTGTCAATGTTACTAAATATTTGATATTTATTTTTTGTACTCATCTCAATTTTCTTCTTGACAATAGGAAAATGATGGTCCAGAATCAGCCGTGACTAAGCTTTTTGCATCTGCTCGAGCAAACGATCATGACCTTACTCATTGCATGCAGAATATTCCATCTGAGGTGCAAGTTCAGGTATAATTTATATGTAACCTAAGCCCATGCACGTATATAAGATATTGATGCATATACCACTTGTTTTAGGTTGCTTCTATTGAGATGCAAAGCTTACTTGTCTCCGGTAAAAGAAAAGAGGCCTTGCAGTGCGCCCAAATAGGTCAGTTGTGGGGCCCTGCTCTTGTTCTTGCAGCACAGCTTGGTGAGAAGGTATGTCCTTTAGATTCAAGTTGGTTGCATTTTATTAACTTTCAGTAGGATTCTATGGTATTTCATATATATATATATAGGGTCTTTTGAAATTACAAAAATCTCCCTTGTAAATTTACATTTAATAGCATGCATGCTCAAAAACACATCCCTGGAGGTGTGCACAAAAATCTTCCTCTAAATATAGGATGCACAAAAATAGGATGTTTGCCTACATTTCACACATCCCTCTAAAATAGGATGCACAAAAATCTCCCTCTTGTAAATATAGGATGCACAAAAATCTCCCTCTAAAAATAGGGCAGCCTGGTGCACAAAGCATCCTCGCACAGCGAGGGTCCGGGGAAGGGTCCCACCACAAGGGTGAAATGTAGACAAACCTTACTGATGCAGTGGTAGACCGGCTAAAATTAAAGGAACCTAAAATGCAAACTAGCAAGTATGAGACCAATGTACCGTGCACGTGCAAACATGAGAGCAACCCAAATAGATCAGGGCTCCCTTGATCGGACGGCTATGAATGTTTGGGCTGATCGAGGGCTAAATACATCAGAATAAAATAAACTAATATATGAAATAGATTCGGAACGACCCTCCGGGCGCATCCGCGGACTCGGATCGCCCAAACGGGTCGCCGATCACCGCCTCCTGCGGGTATAGACGTGTGCGTGTCGTCGATTGCCATCAACTCCCCCCGACTTTAAAGCACTCATCACCGGTGAGTGAAGATGATCGTACTCTCGACAAAAGTTTGAGGCAAGTTTCTCGAGCTCCTCAGCAAAAATCCAAGTGTCCTCTGAAGTTGGGAGGGCAAGCCAATGGACCAAGTATCGCAGGACCACTGAACTACCTGTCGTCGCGAAGTCATGTCCAATGATCTGTAGTGTATCTCTCGAAGGCGTAGGCGACTGTCGTAGCAATGTATCTCCGTCTGAACGATGTGTCACTGGTACTGCCTGCTGGGGAGTGGACTCCTCCGAGTGGTGCTCAATCGCCCGCGACTGCCTGGGAGAGGTGGGTGTGGGTGCACTAGAGGGGTAAGGGTCAAATTGTGGCTCATAGGTGGGTGGGGATAAAGGGTCCCCGTACACTTGCTCCTCATAGTATGGGGTCAAATCCTCCAAGTTGAACACTCGGTGAATCCCCATTGTCGGTGGTATGTCAACCTCATACGCATTCGCACCAATCCGTCGAGTGACTGTATAGGGGCCCATCCGACAAGCACTTAACTTCTTCGCTGCCCCCTGGGGGAGCCTCTCAGGTCGCAAGCGGATCATAACACATTCCCCAACGTCAAATGCCTGTTCTTTCCTGTGCTGATCGGCTTGAGCTTTGTAGATTTCATTACTAGCCGCGATCTTTCTCCGGGTTGTCTCATGCAGTGCGTGGATATGATAAACAGACGACTCAACAGACCAATGATGTGAATGATGAACCCAAATGATGACATGAAGTGCATGTATGAGGTGAATGAACGACTCGTCAGACTTATGCAGATGATGAACCGAAAAGATGACATGCTCGCATGAATGATGCATGAAACACATGACAGACACGATATGCTGACATTCAATCCGCTTTATGTGGCATTCAATCCGCTTTATGTGGCGAAAGTTCCTTGAAATAAGTGGTTTATCGAGGGGTGCGCCAGTGGAAGTGTAGTCAAACTCAGTGAGTGTGTGATGAATGTTAGAATGACCGTGTGAAACGCCAACACTCCAATACAAACTCACCTGGACCCTAATATCTCTCCATGAACGTGACGTGTCAGGCGGCTCGCCAGGAGGTACGTATGAAAATTCGTCACGAAGGCGACGATCACCTGAGTGAGCGACAGAGACATTAATAAAAGGGATTGACACTCGAGTGAGCCGAGTGTCGCCGACAAGAAAGAACTCATCTGGCGGGTCAGCAGGTGGTATGTCAAAGAACTCACCACGAGTGGGGTGGCCCGGGTGGGTCATACGCTTAATTTTAATCACATCGGGAGGAGCCTCCGGTGGACCTAAGAAAATCCGGGCATTCTCAATGTCGCCCTCAAGAGCTGCTCTCCAAAGCACAATAAGGGAGGTGCCTTGGAGAGGTGTCAAAACATCAGCGCTCACAGTTGATGCGCTCAACGGGACGTCGACCTCCCAGGGAAGTGGGGGGTCATCAGGAGGCTTGTTGGGGGGATCATTAAAGAATCTGATAGCAGCTTCATGATTCTCCAAGTGAGTATTACTAATAAGGGCGGTGTCTCCAAAAGCGGGTGAGAAATCCGCCAAGATATTGGCATTAGACTCGAGGCTGTCAGTCATGACATGACTCGAGATAAGGCTAAGGGGAGAGTGAGAAGAACTCATACTCAAGTAGGATTTAGCCAGCGAGGCGTCAATAAACGGGTCCGTAACCAAGGAGGTAACGAGGCCAAAATAAGGTGTAACAGATGGATAAACCACCACAGCGTCACTGGGTCGCGCAGCCTCACTCTCGGGACTAAGCTCACTAGACATGTTAATGACGCTCTCCGCCTGTAAAACCAGGCCATGGTCAGGCTCTGTCTCCAAATCACATGGAAACGGAGATTCATCCATGGGAGTACCAAAATCCGGTAGCGACTCACTCATAACTATGGGAGCACTACACGCGTCGATGGTTTGACTTAAATCCTGAAGTGTCACATTATAGGCTTCCTCGAGTGCAAATTTCAAGCTATCCATTCGAGCATGTACGCTATCAAATTGTTCAAGAAACAATCGCTGAAATTCGGCTTCAGGTATCTCTATTGGTGGATCACTCGGGGGATCCAAATGCGTGAGGTTATCCACATAGTGGTGACCCCTATAGGGATCCGGATAGTCATCAAAATGCTCGTCCCGAATAGACTCACGGTGTGTCAGAGGGTGACTGTGATCCCTACGAGCGGGCGGTGATGAGCGAGTGTAATCATCAAAATAGTATGAAGATCTCTCAGGTGGGGCTCTACGAAGATACTCAACTATACTAACGTCAAGTCGTGGCTTGACGTAGTTACGGTAATGTGAAGTTCTAGAATCATAGCGATCGTCTCTAGCAAATCGTGGCGATGGGTCGGCACGATATCTAGGGGGAGCGGAATGCGAATAAGAATGATCGTCAAAATGATATGTCATGAGATACTGCCTATAGACTTCACTACTGCATGTAAAAGTGTGGTTCAAATCGAACCTCCATTTGATACCAATTTGATGCAATGGTAGACCGGCTAAAATTAAAGGAACCTAAAATGCAAACTAGCAAGTATGAGACCAATGTACCGTGCACGTGCAAACATGAGAGCAACCCAAATAGATCAGGGCTTCCTTGATCAGACGGCTATAAATGTTTGGGCCGATCGAGGGCTAAATACATCAGAATAAAATAAACGAATATATGAAATAGATTCGGAACGACCCTCCGGGCGCATCCGCGGACTCGGATCGCCCAAACGGGTCGCCGATCACCGCCTCCTGCGGGTATATACGTGTGTGTGTCGTCGATCGCCATCACTTACCCTGCATTTTCGCAAGAGGCTGCTTCTAGGACTCGAACCCGCGACCTCAAGGTCACACGACAACACCTCAACCAGTGCGCCAAGACCTTTTTATGTTGAAAGAGGCTGTCCCTTCTTTTGTGCATGCGTGTTATGAAATGTAAATTTACAGGAGAGGTTTGTAATTTCAAAAGATAGAGGGCGCAAATTGTAATTATACCAACACCCTGGGGATGTTTGAGTAATTAGTAGTATATGCATAATAAATAGAAAATATATCTTTTGGTTCAATTCAAATGTATACCTTTGTTCCAATTCCATGCAGTTTTATGTTGAAACTGTGAAACAAATGGCGCAACGGCTTTTGGTTTATGGATCACCTCTTAGAACATTATGCCTTCTTATCGCGGGACAGCCTGCTGATGTGTTTGCTACAGAGCGCTCTACCAGCAGTAACTTTTCTGGTGCTGCAAATGGATATGACCAGTCTTTCCAGGTGATGCACTTGCTTTATGGATGTTATTATTTGTGTGGACTTATGTAAATATATGGTTATAGCAGACAGTGCACTTACTATCTTGCTATATAAAAATACTAGCACATCTGCATGTGGTGCCCACCTAATCTTTTTTAGCTCTTTGCCTGTGAAGGCAAGAGGGTTAAAAAAGCTATAAAATATGGGCTAAATAAAATATGAAGCCATATGGGGTCTCCCTTTTATATATTAATAGATTAATTGCATTATTAATATTTTTTTGGTACTTCTAACTAGCATGAGAAATTCTCATCTTTCTTAGATAGCATGATCCTCTCTTGTTTGTCTTTACATATCTTGGAATTGAATTCTTTGCAATTTGTAATTGTGGGTCAAGAGACATAAGTATCAATTTGCATGAACTAATTTGCTGATTCTTTATTCCATGTGTTTAGTCCAACTGCATGCTTGACGATTGGGAAGAGAACTTGGCTGTCATTACTGCAAATAGGACGAAAGATGATGAGCTGGTTGTAATCCATCTTGGAGATTGTCTATGGAAAGAGAAAGGAGAGGTGTATATGTAGATCTAATTTGATCATGGTTTATGAACCATTCGGTGTGCTGTGCTTTGACCAAGTTTCCTGGTACAGGTCACTGCTGCTCACACCTGCTACTTAGTTGCTGAAGCAAACTTTGAATCATTTTCTGACAGTGCAAGACTATGTCTAATTGGTGCGGACCACTGGAGGTATCCTAGAACATATGCCACTCCTGATGCTATTCAGGTAAATCCTTTATGTTCATCTACATTCTTTTTTTTTTAATTTCAAATATGGAACTGTGAATATAAGTAATTTCTCCTCGTGTCACTTTATGCCTTGTGATTTTTGATGTAAAATGTCTATATACCTCGTATCGTTCTGTTAGTTATAACAATTCCCATTTAATCTTTGAATGGCAACTTTCATACTCTTGAATTTCTTATTGGTGAATATCTGATAGAGGACGATTGTAGTTGATGCAGGACGGGTGTGAAGGGTATGTATGTGCCCTAAGGGAACTCAATGGATGAATGCAATTGTAGAGAGTTCTAAAATGATGTAATGCACATGCAATTATCCGACAAGTAATTGCAACAAAATTATGAAATTAATCTAGACAATGCAAGCATGCATGATAGAAATCAGGTGTTAGAAACAACGAGCACATTTCAATGAGAATTAAGGTGAGATTTCTTTAATTAAATACTCTGTGAATAATTCCTTTAAGTAGATTTGATTAATTGAGCAAACTTTTACGAACTAGCATTCCCAAATTATATGATTTCTAACTAAGTTCAACACAGGAAAATAAATTTTCAAATTTAGAAGATGCACTAGCATTTAAGTCTAAAAGATGGGAATTTGCAGCTGTTTCACTCTTGGACAGAAAATGTGAGGCAGTTATCTTGCTGATTTTGGACTCGAACAGATGACTTTTTATGATTCCTGCATTGATTTCAGGTTCCGTCACAATTTCCTGCAGTGGGGGTGTGGCGAAGTTGAGGTGTGGGGTTGCAGTCCGACACACTCTATAGAAGCAGGGCATCACTTAGTTTGGCTGTGGACAGGGCCTGGGTGGTCGAAAGATTACTGCAAGGCTTCCTCGATTAGATAGCATGATCCTTTCTTGTTTGTCTTTTCATATCTTGGAATTGAATTCTTTGCAATTTGTAATTGTGGGTCAAGAGACATAAGTATTGATTTGCATGAACTAATTTGCTGATTCTTTATTCCATGTGTTTAGACCAAGTGCATGCTTGACGATTGGGAAGAGAACTTGGCTGTCATTTCTGCAAATAGGAGGAAAGATGATGAGCTGGTTGTAATCCATCTTGGAGATTGTCTATGGAAAGAGAAAGGAGAGGTGTATATGTAGACCTAGTTTGATCATGGTTTATGAACCATTCAGAGTGATGTGTTTTGACCAAGTTTCCTGGTACAGGTCACTGCGATTAGGGTTTCGCAAAGATGCTCGGTCTCTTAAGGCAACGTCCATGGTCACAGAGAACGTGGCTCCGGCTTCTGATGTGTTTGTTACAACCCAAGGTGTCCAAATACCTCTTCAGCGTTGATGCTATCCGGAAATTTCTTATCCATGCTGAGATCTCGCCCACCTGAGGCTTCGGCGCTTGATTATAGGGAAAGGGCTTCAATGTAAGACCTGTTTGATATGCAAGAGTGTATATTGGCTCCACTACTAGGAGTTTGTCGTGTGTTGCTGGACTAATTGAGTGGCGCATAAGGCAGATCTATCGTGCATCAAGAGTGTAGTTGTGTTGTCGACAAAAGGTGGCGGATGGATAACTCTGATACCAAGTTGTTATTGTTCAAATAGTAACGTGTCAGTAGTTTGTCGAGGAGGTGGCCGGAAGTAACGAGAGTGGAGAAGATGTCAGTGATACAGTGGAGTCGTCCAAAGCGAGCCGAGCTCAACACAAGAGATGCAACGAGGGAGCCGAGTTCAACCTCATAATTCCTCAGATGTTGGGATTGGTCAGGGTTGGGGAGACTTACAAGGACCACACACTTGGACTAATTACCAAAATACCCTTACATGATAATAAAAGACTCGACATGCATATCAACGACTTGCGTTGCCGTCATGATGATGCGGTGTGACAGATGGGGAGTGGAGGGGCTTCTTCATGCTCTAGTCGGATCAGTACCTCAATCCCTATCAGGCCTCCGTTAAGTCCAGACACTGTGAGCAATCTGGGCGTGGAGTTGTGAAACCGCGACTCTCATTTTCGTTGAGATATCCAATCACTTTTGTAGCATTTCACGGATGTCACTTGTCAGAACGTGCTGCTAGAGTAACTAATAATCAAATAATTATTCTAATATTGAATTAATTAACTCATTATCCAACCTCTACTGAGCTTGATGAATGGTGTGCGACAGGGCTAGAGGAGGCATACGATTAGATGGCATTGGGCTCGAAGGGAGAAGATAGAGAGCAAAGATTCGGCCAGGCGTAATACAAGAGAAGATATGCATGTGTGTTGGTGAGGTCGACAAGCGTTGTTGGGGCATCGATGAGATGGGATTAGAAGGTCGAAGGAATCCACCAGTGTGTTATTGGACCACTACAATCGCCGGATGCCTGATGATGCCACTGCTTCCGCTCTCAGACAATCAAGTTGTGATTCATCGATCTTCTGCTTGCTGGAATACTGAAGATCAACAAGGGTTGGGAGATGAATGGTCGTCAGCTCTTGGCACAAAGATGAGTTGGCTTTGATGCGGGAAGAAGACGAGGTTGGGAGACTTGCAGGCTCGACAAAGACAATTGACAGAGATGATTAAAGAGGATGGCACGTGCGGTGGGATCAAAGAAATCTCTAATCCTAGTTGGTTCAAACCTCCTTTGGAGATTCACAATCGGGGTTGAGGAGCTAGGGATGTTGGGGGTCTCAATTCTAGAGGGGTGTGCGCCTTCACTCTATCGATTAGGGTTTAAGCGGATGCGAAGCCGTAGAAGATAAACGGAGCCTTGCCGTGTCTACCGAAGATGGGGGGCTCCAAAACCCTTATCGTTAACCCAAAGGGAACATCGAGAGGAACTCAAAATAACTTGCTTTCATGACCCTAAACGTTATATTCATAGACATACAAAAAAACATACAAAAGGATCATGCATATGGACTACTAAATGACTCCGAATTACTTATTAACTATACCTAAAATACTGACTTCTAATGACATAAAACTCGCAATTAAAATACATAAAGACTCCTTATAAAAGAAACTAACACATTATGTGCGTCTATCTTCCCTGCACCCCTTGGAGTTGAACTCTTGTCAGAGAATATCTTGAAATTGTTCCATGAGATGGCTTCCTGCCAAGTTCCAAGCATACTTTTACCATGTTAGTTAATGGTGGGTGAGTGAAAATGATCTTCTGAGATGAAAACTCGTAAATATTAAAATAGTCTTTAGCTAGTTGTTTTAGGGCTCTATCTGAGACAACTCTGGCGGATGGAAAAGTTGTTGATCGAATAGAGTTGTTTAAATAGAGCTATTTAAAACGCAGTATTGAAAAAGCTGTAGACTAGAGGTTTTCCAATTAGCTTGTTTGGAAGAACAGTTTTTTGGAAGTTATTTTTTTTAAAACAAAAACATTTAAATGTATATTGTTCGTAGACAATAATTAAACATATAATAAAACAAAAATGTTTTACATAGCTCATGAAATTAAAACTAATATTAACAATTGCAGTGCATTGTCATCTCCATTCAATCATGTTCACCTGTTCGATAAAAAATTGATATTAATCAAACTTTGAATATGAAGAATTCTAAAGTTTGTATAAAATAAGTCAAAAATTTTTACCTGCGAGCGTTGTACAATTCTTCAGCAATACTTTCTCGCACTGTAGACATATGATCTTCTCCCCCAGCATCAAACATTTCAATTTCAATACTCTTCCTCTGCTGCAGGGTCTTCGTCCTCTGAGGGTATGAATGAAGACTCATCAGCATCACAAGAATTAAATTTTGGGTCGCATCAAGGTGAATGCCTACGAATGAAGTTATATATGGTCATAGTCGCTAGCACAATTGAACGTTGTTTCTTGAAACTGTACTGTAGCATTTTTTGAAGAATGTGCCACTTTTTCTTTCAAACTTCAAATATCCGCACTATCACACTTCGAAGAGATGAATGTGCCTTATTAAAATGTTCATGTCTGCCTTGGATTGGACGACTCCCACGTGCATAATCTGCCAGATGATATCTCATTTTTGAATATGGTTTTAAGTAGCCTGTCTTTAATGGATATCCAACATCCACTAAGGAATATTTACCTGTAATTATTTAATATGTTTGTGCGAAAAGAGCTAAATAACAAAATTTTATTGCTTCAAAAAGTTACATAATACACAGGTATGCCCCCTATTTATAGAAAAATGGGGAAGAGAGAGAAAATACAAGAGATAGAATATACAACGCCTGTCACAAGCGACTAGGCGGATAGATAAAAACTAGCTGCTCGGGCTGTGCGGTTAAACAAGCTAACCGCACGACTATATAGAGTGATAAAAGGCACCAATAGGATTTCTCTGGTCTCTATCTGACAGTGTCTAGCGAACAGCTCTAGGACAGAAAGTTGCGGTTAGACAAAAGTCTAACCGCCAGGTCGCACCAGAGTTTGTGCTTGATAACTGCGAACACCAACTGCGGTCAAGCCTCTGGTGATCAACGAAGAGCACAACTGTAGGAAGAATATAAAATCATCTCATGCGGTTAGACAGGAGCTAACCGCCTGACCGTCAACTGAATCTGATCTCAGTTGTCCGCACAGTCACTACCCCTGATTACCAGACCGCACTGCAGTTAATCAGTGCAGTTTACAACGGACTACTGCTAGACCGCTAAGCCAGGTTGCCAGACCGCCATGACTATTGCTTAACCGCCTAAGAGGAATCACTGCTAGGAACATCAGAAAGGCAGATCGCAAGGTCTGTCCGCCACTCCTATCCGCCAGACTGCACTGACTTGTCCGCCAGACCGCCTGGTCTCCACAGGTTCCAACACTCCCCCTCAAGCTGGAACATATATATTAATCATGCCCAGCTTGTCACAGACCCCGGAAAAGAGGGTACTTGTTTAGTAAAGATATCGGCAAGCTCTCTTCCAGATGTGACAAACGAAGTGCAGATTTGATTCTTCAACACCTTTTCTTTGATAAAGTGGCAATCTACTTCGATATGTTTTGGCCTTTCATGAAACACTGAATTTTTCGAAATATATATAGTTGTCTTGCTGTCACAGAACATTAACATATATAGTTGTCTTGCTGTCACAGAACATTAACAGTTGATCATAAACTTCTCCCAAATCAAGCATCAGTGCTTGTAACCACTTCAACTCACAGGTAGTTACGGTCATGTATTCAGCTTCAGCACTTGACCTGAAGACAATAAACTATTTCTTGCTCTTCCAGCTTACCAGATTTCATCCTACGAATGTACAGAAACCAAATGTAGATTTTTTATCCTCCTTGTCATCTGCATAGCTGACATCATAATAGGCTTCAACTCTCAAATGATTATTCTTCTGAAACTGAAGTCCCTTTCTCGGAGCTCCTTTCATATACTCCAAGATCTTTAGAGCTGATCGTAGATGACACTCATTGGGAGCTTGCATAAACTGGCTCACCCTTCCTACTGCATAACAGATATCCGGTCTTGTGACTGTCAGATAAATGAGTTTTCCCACAAGCTGTCGGTACCTGGTGACATCTGCAAAGAGAGCTGAATCTTGACTCCAACACTTGTCATCACCAACAACCATTGGATACTGAGCAGATTTAGTTCCAAGAAGACCTGTCTTTTTTAAAAGATCCAAGACATACTTCCGTTGTAAGAGCACTACAGAATTAGGCTTCCGAAAGATCTCAATTCCCAGAAAGTACACGAGAGACCCCATATCTTTTATAACAAAGTGTTGACGAAGATGTTTCTTTGTTAGGTCAATTTCCTTCTCATCATCCCCTGTAAGAAGAATGACATTCAAATAAACAACAAGAACAACTAGCTCTGTGGAAGTCTTGCATATGAATAAAGAGTGATCTGCAGCACTTCGAGCAAACTCAATAACAGATATAATCTCGCTGAACTTCTCAAATCAGGCCCGCAAGCTTTGCTTAAGTCCATAGATTGCCTTCCTCAGTCTACATTCTTGAAACTCCCCCTGAGCAATACACCCAGGAGGTTGCTTCATATAGACTATCTCATGTAGATCTTCATAAAGAAAGACTTTCTTGACATCCAACTGAGACATTTCTCAGTCTCTGTTAACAGCCACAAAAAAGAGAACACAGATCGTTGTAATCCGAGCAACTGGATAGAAGAGTCTCCCCGAGATAGATCGGGGAAGAGTTGGTGAAGAAGATGGGGAGGAGGATGCCCAAGGCGAAGATGCCACTGTAGAAGAGAAGTAGAAGCAGAAAAAGCAGACACATTATCAAGAATCAAGATAGAACGAGCCACTACTTTCAGTCCCAGTAGCAATCGTCTCCTTGGACTGTGGATCCTAAAAAGTGTCGCTGTAGAAGAGAAGTAGAAGCAGAAAAAGCAGACACATTGTCAAGAATCAAGATAGAACAAGCCACTATTTTCAGTCCCAGTAGCAATCGTCTCCTTGGACTGTGGATCCTAAAAAGAACAAGTAGCCGCCGTAAAAATAGCCGTCCAATTTAGTTGTTTACATAGAGAAGTATAAGAAAGTAGGTTGCACGAAAAAGTTGGGACGTAGATAGTGTCCTCAAGTTGAAGAGATGGAGTAACATGCACTATTCCATGTCCGCACACAGTGGATGGAGAACCATCCGCAATAAAAACCAAGGTGACCGGTTGTGTTAATCTAGATGAAAGAAAAGACGATGATTGTCCGTCATATGATTAGTATCACCAGAATCAATGAGCCACCTACCTGTAGTGGCCATATTTTTGCACTACCCGAAGAGGTAGCAAGAGAAGTAGACTTTTTCGAGTTAGTATCACTCGCAGCAGGGCGAAGATGAGGATGCTTGACCCAACAGTGGTCAACAAGGTGACCGGTCTTGCCACATTGAGAGCAGAGATATCTAGAGAGGCCACGACCACCGGAGCGACCTCCACGACCACCAGGAATATCACGACGAGCCTGATGAACAACAATGTCAGGAGGAGGCAGAGAGGCAAGCAAAGGACGCTGAAGAAAAGTAGTAACAGCCGAAATGTATGCAACAGTAGCATGCAGAGTAGGAGTATCAATCTCTCTAAGAATTTGTTTCTGAACCATATCATAAGATTTGGGTAAACGAAGCAAATTGCACATAACCAGAAGTTCGTGAAAGTGTTTATGTTGCTCAGCAAGATCAACAGAAAATGGATGATGCTAAAGAAGTTCAGCACCAAGAGCTTGCACCTCTTGATAAGCAACAACATGAGTCATGACAAATCGGGCAAAAAGATCCGCATACAACGTATTTATGCGAGAAATTTGAGCTCTCTCGGAGTACAGAGCAGCAAAATGATTCCAAGCAGCCTTAATTGTCGCATCTTGTCTAATGATGGGAAGGTACTCATCAAATAGACTATTAGCAAGTCATGTTCTCACCAGAGCATCACTGACATCACAGTCATCAAAAGATGCAGACCCATATGCAGGAGGGTCATCAGTGAGATGATGATGATTACGCTGAGAGCGTAGCAAGAAGACAAAGGAAACACTCCAATTAGGATAGAGTTTGGAAGTACCCAAATTTCCAGAAGTAGAGACAAGAGCGAGCAGAACATGGGGTGCAGATAGAGTAGAGGAAGAGAAATCAAACATCTCCATAAAAGAAGAGAAAAACGGGTAGAGAGATCTATCCACAACGAGTAGAGAGGTCTATCCGCACAAAGACACTTATCCGCAGCGGGTAGAGAGACCACGTAGAGAAAAAGAAGACCGACAGAGAGACTCTAACCGCACGGTTAGAGGGAGAGATCAAAAAAGAACTTGTCGCATAAAGTGAACAAAGAAGAGGCTGCGCGAACAGAGCAAAAAGCAATAAGAAGAGAGCTATTTACAGGAAGTGTGAATAACAAAGGGAGGGTGGGAGGGCTTCAAGAAGCAGCGAAAAGGAGAAACAACGGATATGTACTGTTAAGAAAGAGAACTGGGCAAGAGAAGAGAAGGTGGTTAAAACGTTATAGACCGCTTACACTGTGTCACGACAGAGAAAGCAGAAAACGGAGCAAAAGACCGAGTAGCTCTGATATCATGTGCGAAAAGAGCTAAATAACAGAACTTTATTGTTCCAAAAAGTTACATAATACATAGGTATTCCCTCTATTTATAGAAAAAGGGGGAAGAGAGATAAAATACAAGAGAGAGAATATATAATGTCCGTCACAAGCGATTAGGCGGATGGATAAAAACTAGTCGCTCGGGCTATGCGGTTAAACAAGCTAACCACACGACTATACAAAGCGAGAAAAGACACCAACATGATTGCTCTGGTCTCTATCCGACAGTGTCCAACGAACAACTATAAGAGAGAAAGTTGCAGTTAGACAAAGTCTAACCGTCAGGTCGCACTAGAGTTTGTGCTTGATAACTGCGAACACCAACTGTAGTCAAGCCTTCGCTGATCAACGAAGAGCAAAACTGCGGGAAGAATATAAAAGCTTCTCATGCGGTTAGACAGGAGCTAAGCGCCTGACCACCAACTAAATCTGATCTTAGTAGTCCGAACAATCACTACCCCTAATTACCAGACCGCACTGTAGTTAACCGGTGCAGTTTACAACGGACTACTGCTAGACCGCTAAGCCAGGTCGCCAGACCGTCATGCCTACTGCTTAACCGCCTGAGAGGAATCACTGCTAGGAACATTAGCAAGGCAGATCACAAGGTCTGTCCGCCACTACTATCCGCCAGACCTCCTGGTCTCCACAGGTTCCAACAATGTTAAACATATTAACATGGTAGTGAATGATTATAACATATATGATTAGTTATTCAACAATTTACCTTGGCGGATGTGGAAATGTAGATTATCGTCTGCTAATGCTTGTGCGAAGATGCGACTATCATGAGCGGATCCTTCCCAGCCAGTGAGTGCAAATGTGAAGCACATATTAAAACCGCATACAACCATCACATTTTGCGTTGTGGTGTCATGACGTCCAATATATCTAACTTGATCTTCAACGGATATTCCCGCATCAACATGTGTACCATCAATTGCACCAACGCAATCCTTAAAGAATGAAATGTAATGAGCATCATACCTTATTTTTGCAGGTATATCTCTAAAGTGATGATCAATTGGTTTTATAACATCAATTGACAATAGCAGTAGTGATTTAGGACCTTTCGAAAAATATCTACTTATAGTTTTAGTCGAGTATTGGAATCGCTCTTTTGTTAATCTCGCTGAGCCTTCATGTGCTAAGATGTTCAATGTAATTCCCAGGACTTCTCGTGAGGTTGTGCATTGTGATCCTTGCAACTCATGAATGATCATGTTTGAACTTGTGAAGTAAATCAATAAATATACGCTTTGACATTCTAAATGCGTCATGAATCCTATCTGGATGCCCTTCAAGTAACTCTTTCACCCATTTCTCACTTGTTTGAGAAGACGTCATGCATGGTCTTGCTCGCATAACAGTTTTTTATCCACCAAACTCTCTTATCAGCTAAGATGCTCACGAAGATCTCTCTATTGCATTTATCCCTAATATAGTTGACTGCAAAGAAGTAAAAGTCGGGATCAACATATATTCCGGTAATACTTGAGATCAACTCCACTGGCTCCTTGATCGTGACAATTGGAGGAGGCCACGTTGCAAGTGTTGATTCTCGCAATTCACTCATGTAGCATATAGCTAGCCCTTTTTTCCCCCATTTTTCTTCTTTTACCTGAAGAGGTGGAGGAATTCCCAATGTTGGTCGATGCATTTCCTTCCATCTCTTCATTACCGCATCGATTAGCGTCCAAGTCAGCTTCTGCATTATTCTTCCACATCTACGTGCTCCATATTAGGTGGTACGTTGCTAATTGATGGTGCCCAAGAATCTTCACCCGTTGCGACCACTTGACTGAACATAATATTAAGTTTCTCCTCTAACTCGGGCGCAATACCACCATATCAAAAAAAAATGGCAGCAGGAACAACCTATACACAATAAATACAAAAATATGTAAATAAGTGTAAAAAGGTAAAATTTTATTTAAAATTAATGATTTTGATGACCTTGGATTTTTTCTGACCATCATTCATCAGATGCAACAATGGTTCTCTTTTCCGGGTCCCTTCCTAAACTCATCTCTCCATGTTTTAGTTCCTTCCACAACTTTCATTTTTTCTTGAGATGATCCCTTTTATTTTTCATTTGCATACGATCGTAGCGTTTTTCGGTGCGTTCTTTAAACGTCGCAATCAAAATTTTCCAACCATCCTTGCTGAAGTAGATGGTAGGTCGATTGCCCAACTCGATCTCTTTAATGCAAAGATCACAAAATATCAAAACTTCATTTGAATCCCAAGTCGCTGAGATGCCTCCCTGCTTTGGTTTTCCCATTACGCCGTAAACCCCCAAAAATCGTTTTGATTCAATTTAGCACATTAACTATCAGTAAAAAATAGTTTTTGGTCTGTTAAAACTATCTACATTTCTTTACTCATCCACTTCTCAATACAGATCCAACAGATTGGAATAAGCAAAAAATACAAAACAGAGTTCTTGAATCCTTATCAAGACAAATTTTGGAAATTGGAATCAGCATAGTTTCAACTCTTTAATTCTCAGTTGCATTCAAATTTTTATAACTCTTTAAATTAGAAGTCAAGTTCATCCACATGCATGTTCATATTAAAAACACCAAAGAATTTCATTGAAAGCAACAACCTCATGCATATTGGTCAATGGAATCACATGAAAAGTTTCATTACAATTGGAAGGAGAAGTTTGATAGCATAATCACCTATAAAAAGAACTCACAACCACTAATATTATAATCCAGCAAAAAACTATAAAAAAGTATGATTAAACTTTTAGTTAGTTAGAATCACCTCATCACATTAGTTGGAATGTTAAAACTACCAACATTCTTATTATTTTCTTCTGGACTAACAAAAAGAAGCAGAAATAGACATCATGAATCGTCACTTGTAGGAGGAAGAGATCGGGAATCGTTTGCAGCCGCTTGAGGAGAAAGGGAGATTCGGAGGAAGAGAAATCTGGAGTATTTTGTCGCCGCAGAAATGCCCTTGACAAACCTACCAACGGGAACGAGGCAGACCTGGAGGAAACGGGAATGAAGAGGGTGAGAAAAAAGTAGGAACAAGCAAAACCCTAAACGGTGTCAAGATGCTATCGACAGGATCGGTAGGAAGATAAGTACTCACGATGTTTCTATGGCTTGGCTGGAAAAGAGGGAGGAGTGACTCACTGTCGCTGCCGATCTAGAAGAGGAACGAGGAAGAGAGCGAGCCGGGATCGCAGGCAGAGAGGCGGATCGGGAACAAGGGAGAGAGCGAGCCGCAAAGAAACCCTAGCAGTCGCGGGTATCACACGCAGAGAGGCGGATCTGGAAGAAACTTATTGTTGTTGCCTGGGATCGGGAAGAGGAGATGCGGATCAGGAATAGACTTTTCTCGCTGACGCTGAAATTGAGAAGAGGAAACACGATTTTGAGAGCGTTGAACCTGAGGTCGCGATCGATTTCGAAATAGAGGCGGAAACCGCGTATTTAAATTCGCTATTTTAGAATAGCAGCAGAAACAAACAGCCTAAAATCAACTCTGGCAACTGGAATATAGTTTCTCCAGCCGCCAGAGCTGTCCCAAACAAGGCCCTAGACATTGAGTTCCTCAGTGTTCACAAGGCGATATAAGTTGGGGATGTCACGTTTACCCCTACTTTAAGACCATTCTTCTCGTTGATATTGGGATATAGAGGTGTTCCCTCAACACCATGTTGATGTCAATTTTGTGTTGGGTATCGTACTTAGGGACATGGCTTCTCTGATTAATTGGCCTTCATATAGTGGCCAATTGTTGGCTCTACACTCTACAGTAATTCCATCAAAATTGTCCAAGTCGAAGTTTCTCTTGACATGCCTGGCTCTTTCTTCTTATTTGGTTTGACGTATTGATTGTGGAAGTGTCTTTCTCCTTGTAACCCTTGTTTGTTAGGATTAGAAACTAATAATCTTATATTTTTTGGCGCTCTTATATGACTTGATCAGTAATATTCACTAGTCCCCAATTATAACGACCCTGCCCCTGACACGGGGTAGCGGAATTCCTTCCCTGCATAACAATTTACATCACACACATATATATATTCCGCCAGCAAGGCAATACATATCACAAATGCCGGCACGACGGCCCAACACTCCGTGCACTCAGGGCACATTCTGGTGTACCGGAAACACCGGATCCCACCACCGTTCAGAGGTCCCAGACATGACGGTCAAACTTGAGCATTCCTAGTCTTTATGGCGCCCAGGCCAAAGACTCTCATTATGCCCTGACGAAAGCCCAATGCCTTGACGCTCTCTTGTACAGCTGGCATAACGCAGGTACAGATCAGCCACCCCCCGTTGCTCAAATCGCCTTGTCACAAAGGAATACCGAAGTACTCATGGTCAACTTACAGGCGCGGGTCGGTTTCACCTTTCCTGTTCGGCACTAAGCCCTTTATACCACATGGCACTCACGTCCACAAGAGTTGAACCCAACTCTCACAATTTCCTCGACTTCCTCCAGTACTTCCTGCGGCACCAAGCCACAGGCATCCACCACATATTTCATGCATACTAGCAATAATCACGGAGTCTTCTCCGATGTGCAAACAAGCATCACCAATCCAGACCAACATGTCCGGATGGGCTTCACACAGCATGCCTAACCGTACTCACACTTCCGGTTCTAATGCACTACAACAAGGGATGAACCACCAATCCCAAGGGAATCTCTTCGCCATCCACCTTTTGGTGGAGGATTCCTATGCAAATGCAGGAAAGAAGAACTTCACTTGTCCAAAAAGGGAATCGTTACCCTTGGAAGACGCTTCGGAGCCATGGGGAGAAAAGCAAACAGATGAACGTCCTCGCAGCAACCTTGCCTTCGCAAATCCGAACTCGGCTCGCGATTTGAACCACCGTAGCACCACCGGCAGCCGGCTTCCTCTTCTTCTTCCTCCTCAAGCTCTCCTCTCTCTCTTACTTAAGAAAAGCAAGACACAACTCAAACATGAGCTTCCTCCTTCTCAAGGCCGGCCTTATCACCCCAGGGATGAGCCTAGACCATTGGATCTTGGTTAAAGAAAATGAACGAATCAGATCAGCCCTTAAACTGATTTCCTGGACTGAACACGGGTTGTGACACGCCCGTGTCACAGGCCGTGTTCCTGAAGCGGCTACAGAACCGACTCACCCAGTCCAGAACACGGGTTTAGACATGCCCGTGTCAAACCCCTGACACGCCCGTGTCAGAAAGCACACGGCCGTGTGACCAGCCGTTTCACACTTTCAACACAAGACCAGATCACCCGAGAAGGACACGGCTAAGGCACACGCCCTATTCCTTTTTAAATTTATATATCAATTTATTAATAATTTGATATTTATTAAACTCCTAAATTTATCAAACATTTTGTGTTGCACAAGTAATAACTGTATAACGCGTGAAATAAAACAAGAGAAAACCGAATGTCGAGAAGTTGTCGATGACAATGAAAGATAATGAACCTTTAGTCTATAATTCAAAAATCATCCATAATTGAAGTCGATGACAAACTTGAGCAAGGAAGAAAGCCAAAAAAAAGAGGAAAACAACTTAAACAATGAAATAATTTTGGTTTATTGTCCATTAGACCATAGACACTAACTAAAATAAATTGTAAAAAATAAGTACATAGAATGTCAGGATATATCGCCAATATATCGGTGAATATATCGGTCAGTAGCAGACATATTGGCGGATATATTTCAAAAGGATATTTTGCAAAAAAATATCCGAAACATGTCGTTTTGTTCATGAAACCTTTATGTCGGCCGACATGTCGGTCATGCCGAAGGATATCCACAACAGTGGTAGGCACTGTGGGACAAACCATCATACGAGCTATCGGGAAAAAATTTCAAACCGGAGACATAGCCACATACGATGCAAACCCATACATGACGCAGACCCACACACGACGCAGACACACGCGATGTGGACTCGCTGGAATCAGGTAAACCAACATCACCTACACACACAACATGCAGAAGGGAATAGACGATGTGGAGTTAATCATTAAACGGGCAACCAGGGATATTCCATCAGGGATACTCTGTCGGGAATAATTTGCATAAAGGGCGGTCTCACACAACGCAGTCCCGCACGACACATGACCAATCAAAAGAAAAATTGGGGAGACACAAACAACATACAACATAAGCCTGGAGGTCAACACATGACATAAGCCCGAAGGTCGCATGGAACGAGTGCAAAAGGTCGGGTAAGATCATATGAGTTGCCTTCGTCCTAATCTCTCCCCCTCACGTCGAAAAGCGCATGCATAAAGACATACAATACAAAAAAACTAAAACACAAATAAAAAACCACTACAAAATAGCAACCACTCCATCATCATCGACGAGAGCAGCAAGCAACGAGATCCATGGCGTCCAGCAGGATGATCAAGGGTAGCAGCGGATGGATGACAGATAAGCACGTCGAGCACTTGAGGCAATGCGATAAGAGCCAACAAGCAAGAAGAGGATGCAACAAGTCAGATCCGTCGATGACGGGAGTAGCAAGACCAGTGGCTGGTGGCTCACACAGGTCGACGGGAGGAAGAAATGGCTACCAAATCCGATGGAAGAAGATACACTGTCGTAATAGGAGACCTATGGACGGGATCAACGAGAAGAAGAGGCGTCGTCGACGATGAGCAACAATAGATGACCTCCAGATGAGATCAGCAAGACAGTGGGTTTGCAGCGGAAGCCAGATCGTCGATGTCGACGGAAGACGAGCATTGTTGACATCAACAGGAAAACAAAACGGGAGAAAGAGACCTCCACGTCGAGAGCCGCGAGCGTTGTGGGGAAGGGGGTTTAGCCCCTGTCGATGGAATCAAGCGTTGATTCCGTCGATGGGAACGGGGACGGAGCAGCCATAGGAGAACCCTAGCAGCGCAGTCAGCTGGGATTCTGGGACGGAAGTGAGCGACAAAAGCTTGAAATTTAGGGGTCGCTAAGGGAAAAAAATTAGGGTTTCAGAAGCTACGAATTATTAGCCCGTTCTGATATCATGTTCGAAAGTAGAAAACATAATAGATGGATGCGTTTATTCTTCCACATAGAGGTGTAATTAAAGCATTACAAGAGACTCTTAAAAAGAGAAAGACAATGTGCGACAAAACCTAACTACTAAAAACTCTAATAGATCGACATTGCTCGATATTTTCAATAAAATATATATGAGGGATAGGCATGAAGCTCCACCCCTACGGCCAATAGCGACATTATTCCGATCGTGACAGACATAGGACTCCGATCCCACGGCCAACTGCGATAGTACCCCGGTTGCGACAGACACGGAGCTCTGCCCCTATCAATTAATTAATGCAACTTAAAATAAGCACACTATCAATTAATTAATGCGGAAATTAGTTTTGCACCATTTTTCCATTTTTTTTAAAAAATTCATCCCTATGTATATCATGTCAAATCAATTTTAATAAAGTTGAAGCTTAATGGTAGTTCCTCAAAAATACCACTAATATGTCTAGTTACAGTCTTTCTTGAAAAGACCGATGACATGCCTAATGACATTCTACCATAGTAAGTATAGAAGCTCTACTAAAAACTTTTTTTATTTTATGAATTTCCATCACTACTTTTTATTTCGGGATAGGGTGTAATTACTTGAATGAGCATTGTATTGTATTTTTTTAATAAATTATAATATATGTTAAGTCATTAGATTAAAACAATAAGAGTATATTTGACAATTTTGAATGGTTCACCAAAAGCAACTTTTCTCTTTTAATATTGTAAATATATACATATATATATATATAGAAATTGTTAGAAAAAGAACATGTAAATGCCCAGATAATGACCCATCATAGGCCTTCTCCTCTTTATGTAATAGTCCTATATCTTGAAAAAGGGGCTCTTCTCTCTCTTCTCTCCCTATATATATGTACTCATACTTGTATTTACATACACAAGAAGGATATACAAGGTTTACAACAATTTACTCCCATTAGTGTGTACTTTTCTACATGGTATTAGAGCCACCGATCACCCTGGGCGAATAGCTGTTTCCAGACCGCATCCCTTCCTCTGATCCCCTCCCTTGGCGGTTAGTCTACTTTCTAACCGCAGGCTTCCCTGGTTGTTCTTCCTCCCGATTCTTTGGGTATCTACCTGTTTTTATAGACCTCTCTGGTGGGTCCCAACAACGTTCTCTTTTGCGGACTGCCCATGTCTACCCGCAGCGAGCTCTGCTCTTCGTTGACCGCAGTTCGTTGTTCATCTTGCTGATTCCTCTGATCGCAGACCCCTGCTAGTATCCACAGATCGTGTGTTGTTCGTTGTTGATCTTGCCGTGTCCGATGTTCGTTGTATCTGCTGTCGGCTGCTCGTTGTATCTGCTGCCTGTTGTTTGTTGTATCCGCTATCCGCTGCTCGTTGTGTCCGCTGCTCGATGTATCCGCTGCTCGCTGTATTCGCTGCTCGCTTCCTTCTCAGACCGGGTCTCTCTGTCCTTCAGACCGCTACTCCTTGGCCGTCTGTCTTCTCCTGCCAATGTTGTTACTTCAGCGGGCTGCTTCTTGCTCTCCGTGCGGTTTTCGGTTGTCGCTTTCTAGTCGCGGACTACCTCTTGGTCGTGTTTTGATTGCTTGTCTTGCCGCCGGATTGTGTTCTCCGCGACCTGCGCTCCGCTCTTTGTGTTCGCCCGGAGTCCTCTCTTTGCTCTACTTGCCAGCTTCTACTTCTTAACCGCAGCCCTCTGTTCCTGTCCGCGGTCTCTCCTCTTGCCGTGTATTTTGCTCTGACGGTCTTGTTGCTTACCTTTAGCCACTTATCCGCCTTGCCAGTTAGCAGCTTACCTTTAGTCTCTTGCCCGCCTTGCCGGTTAGCCGCTTCTCTTAACCGTTTGGCTACTTGGTCATGGATTCATTTATTGCCTCTTCCCTTCCAGGTGGGGCTGCTGTCCCTGTTCCTGAACTCCGTGACGAGTTGACAATCACCACCATTTCTCTTATTGGGAAGAAAAGCTTTTATGAGTGGGTGCATTCTGTTCGCTGAGTTCTTCAGTCAAAGGGACTTCTACATCATTTAACTCAGGTTGTTCCCTCTGCACCTACTGATGACTGGCTTCGTAACGATGGTCGTGTTCAGATATGGCTCCTCAACTCCCTTGATGGAAAACCTTACCGCATTGCTATATATTACGAGACGGCCAAGGCGATGTGGGATGAGCTCCATTCCCTTTACTTAGGCAAGGACAGTCTTCAGCACCTGTATTACATCATTATCGATCTTCATGCCCTTGACTCCGGCAGTGCTGCTGATTTAACCTTCTTTGTTGCTCGGTCCAAGATGTTGGTTGAAGCTTGGATTTAGCATCAGCCTCTGACTACGGATCTAGCTGCCCAGCACGCTCAAAAGGAAGTTGTGGGTAGTGTCATGATGATGGCTCGTGTTCCGCCTCTTTTTCATAGTATTCAGACTCAGATCCTCTCCTCTGCTACCATTCTCTCATTCTCTGATGTGTGCTCCATGCTGTTAAAGGTTTCACCACCTCCTGATGCTATCGGCCCTCCTTCACCGGCTCTTCTCCAACAATCTCATTCACCATTACTTCCTCTCTCTCCCCCTACCCAGAGAGGACGTACAGGCTCTCGGGAGAGGGGTCGAGGTGGCCGGCCGAGGCATAAGTTTTCTTTCTGCAATAAGGATGGCCACTTTGAGGCGACCTGCTACCGCAAACATGGTCCACCTCCTCGTCTAATTGCTTCTGTTGCTGCCCTCGGCCCTTCTGCCACCCGTGCTGATCTTGATGAAGTCCGCCTCCAGCTCCAACAACTTCAGGGTTTGCTCCACAACTCGCCTGCCTCCGTTGTCTCCGTTTCTAATGAAGGTATCGCTTGTCTCACCACTAGTCCGCGCTGGATAGTGGATTCAGGTGTTACCATATCACTTCCATGAAGCCACCCCAATACTTGGATTCTCCGCATCCAAAGTTTATCACTGTATCCAATGACAACGCCGCTCCTGTCTCCAGCTCTGCTTATATACCTCTCAATCCCTCTATTTCTCTTCGCTCGACTCTCCATGTCCCGGATTCTCCGTTTAATTTACTTTCTGTTAGTCGTCTCACTGCCGATTTGGATAGCTCTATCACATTCACCTCTTCTTCTTTTTTGATGCAGGATCGACGGACGCAGAGTATCATTGGTAAAGGACGATTACAAAACGGGCTCTATCTTCTTGATATCTCTCCTACCATTCTCTCATCTGTCTCCTCTGTTGACTGACATTGGCGTCTTAGGCATGTTCCTCTTCCGGTTCTCAAGAAGGCTCTTCCTGATGTTCCTATACCAGTATTTACCTGTGATTCTTATATTTTGAGAAAACAACATCATTCCTCTTTTCCTCCTCATTGTACCCGGAGCTCTGCTCCTTTTATGTTAGTGCATTCTGATGTTTGGCGCCCTTACAAAATAGCAAGTGTGTCTGGTTATTGTTATTTTATCACTTTTATTGATGATTATTCTCGAATGACATGGTTGTACTTACTTCATGATCGCTCCAAGCTTCCTCGTGTGTTCCGGGTTTTCGTTCTTGAGACTCGCACACAGTTTCTGACAAAATCAAAACACTCCGGACGAATAATGCTCGAGAGTGCACTAGTCATGAGTTCAATAATCTCTGCTCTGAATTTGGGATTATTCATCAAACTTCGTGTGCATATACTCAACAAAATGGTGTGGCTGAGAGCAAAAATAGACATTTTCTTGATGTTGCTCACTCGCTCGTGATTCATATGCACGTTCCCAAGACTTATTGACACTTTGCGGTTTCGATGATATGTTATCTCATTAATCGTCTCCCCTCCTCCATCCTCAACTACGCCACCCCGTTTATTCTCCTCTTCCCTTCCACACCTCCATCCTTCTCACACCTTGAATATTTGGTTGTACTTGCTATGTTCATTTACTAGGTCCCCCCACCGACAAGTTCGATCCTCGGACAGCCAAACATATGTTTGTTCGTTATTCTCGTATTCAAAAAGGGTATGTTTCCTACTCTCTCACTACCCCCAAGGTGACTGTCTCGACGAATATTACCTTCCTGGAAGATCAACCGTTATCTCTTCCACCACCATCATTACCAAGACCTGTCGTCCCAATTACGTCTCCTCCACCACCACTACTCCCCAACCCAGTTCTGGTTCTCTACAAGCCCCCTCTTCTTCGTGTCTATACTTGTCGACCTCCGAGCTCCACCACCCCGCTGCAGTCACCTTCGACCTCTGGAACTTTGTGACCTGTTGACCCAACCCCTGCCTCCACAGTCCATCCCATGGCGAATTATGTATCCTTACATCGCCTGTCCCCTACGCTTCAAACCTTTGCCGTTATATTATCCTCTATTTCTTTTCCTAACTCGGTGCAGGAGGCTATCCAACATCCGGGGTGCCGGGCGGCCATGGACGAAGAAATGACGGTCCTCTGGTCTAGTCAATCGTGGGATCTCTGGTTTCTCTTCCTCCGGTACAGACTCATGTTGGCCATAAATGGATTTTTGTTATCAAGCATGCTCCTGATGGGACAATTGACCATCTTAAAGCCCAACTGGTGGCTTGCGGCTTTACTCAACAACCGGGCCTCGATTATGAGGAAACGTTCTCTCCGGTGTCCAAGCTCAACACGGTTCGTGTCCTCTCCGTGGATGTGCATCGTCAATGGCTCCTACATCAATTGGATATCAAGAATGCTTTTTAAATGGTGATCTCCAAGAAACTGTCTACATGCAACAACCTCCAGGGTTTGAGACCACGGGGTAGTCCCGAGTTTGTCACCTCAAAAAGTCGATTTATGGTCTCAAACAATCTCCTCGGACATGGTTCGATAAGTTCAGTAAGGATGTTCAGGAAGTTGGATTTACTCCGAGCTCTGTAGAGTTCTCTCTGTTCACTCGACATAATACAACAGGAACGGTTCTTCTTTTGGTATATGTCGATGACATCCTAATTACAAGAGATGATTCAAAGGGAATACGAGTGGTCAAACAACACTTTAGTTCTGTTTTTCAAACAAAAGATCTGGGGAACTTTCGATACTTCCTTGGTCTTGAGATCGCAAGACGTCCTGATGGTCTTGTCCTATCTCAACGGAAGTACTGTCTTGAACTTCTTCAGGATGCTGGCTACTCTGGATGCAAGCCGATTAATACTCCTATGAATGTCAATCACAAGCTTTGTGCGCATTCCTCTAATGCAGATCTTCTTCTTCTAAATCCAGAATACTATCGACATCTTGTTGGAAAACTGATTTATCTAACAATCACAAGACCAGACATATCCTTTGTTGTTAGGATTGTCAGCCGATTTATGCATTCTTCTCGGATGTCTCATCTACAGGCTGTCGAATGTATTCTGAGATACCTGTAAACAGCTCCTGATCAAGGGTTGGTATATAAAACTTCTTCCTTGTCTACTCTAACATTGGTTGCATATTCAGATGTTGATTATGTTGGTTCCCTGGATGATCGACGTTCCACCAGCGAATTTTGTACTTACTTCGAAGGTCGCCTTGTTACCTGGCGCAGTAAGAAACAGTCTATGGTTGCTCGATATTTGGCCGAAGCTGAGTACCGTTTGATGACGTCTGTTGTATGCTCGCATGGCTTGAAAGTCTCCTAGGTGTTATGGGAGTAAAATTTTCCTCACCAGCTACCTTACTCTATGACAGTCAAGCTGCTATACACATAGCTAAGAATCTTGTCTTCCATGAAAGAACGAAACACATTGAAGTTGACAGCCACTTCATTCGGGAAAAAGTTCAAATGAAGAAGCTAGAATTGAAACAAGTTCCGGCTACTGACCAAGTTGTTGATCTTATCACTAAGGCCCTATCAAGTGCTCTATTTTATCAGTTCTTGTCCAAGCTGGGTGCCTACGACTTGTACGCTCCAGCTTGCGGGGGAGTGTTAGAAAAAGAACATGTAAAAGCTCATATAATGACCCATCATAAGGCTTCTTCCTCTTTATGTAATAGTCCCACATCTTAAAAAAGGGACTCCTCTCTCTTCTCTCCCTATATATATGTACTCATACTTGTATTTACTTACACAAGAAGGATATATAAGGTTTACAACAATTTTCTCCCAATAGTGTGTACTTTTCTACAGGAATAAGTATCAAAATTCCCCTGGAAGTTAGCATAATTACAAATTGCACCCCTCTTATTATTGAAATTACAGGTAAATGTTATGTTTTGTAAAATTTGGGGGATATTTTTGTAATTTCAATAATAAGAGGGGTGCAATCTGTAATTTTTCAAACTTAGAGGGGAGGTCCTAGTAAATGCCCCTATATTTGGGCGTTATTATTATTATTTAGCTATGTAATGGAAAGAAATATGAGGGCCTTCAATTCAATGTTGTCTATAGATATGGACTAAGTAAATCATTGGATAATCTTGATGCTGATGCTCTTGGCGTATGCAAGGAAGTGAAGAATCTATTCCAAATGATGTGGAGAGAGAATGTATTTGTGAGCAACGATATAGCCTATAAGAACTTTATGGCCAATCCTAAGTAACATTTGATAATTTGGCCTACTCTATGTATACCATGCTAATGATGGAATTGTCATAGAGAATATGGAACTATAAACATACCTTAAAAATCAATGAGGGCAGGCTCCTCATGATGTCTAAAGTTGTGGCATTTATGCTCTATAATTGTCCAACGTCAATGCACTTGTAGTCTCTGTAAACTTTGACTACTTAGACTTGGCATACCTTCGTTATTGTGATTGTAATGAAATTTCTGTCAAAAGGACGTCCAAAACATCAAATTTTTGCTGCTTAATATATTTTAAATTGATTTTGTTCTATTACGGATTAATTGTTCAAATGTGAACATTCTTTTGTTTTTTGTTGGAAACATTTAGACTGATTTTTTAATTGAACTTGTAGAGAACAGAAGTGTATGAATACGCAAAAGTAGTTGGAAATTCGCAGTTTGCTCTCCTCCCTTTTCAGCCATATAAGCTTATATATGCTAATATGCTTGCTGAAATTGGGAAAACCTCCGAGTCACTGAGGTAGGTGGGATTTATATTCGGCTATTCCACCACTTCCTATTAAGTATACACTGTTGCTTACGCTGTTTTTCATACAGATACTGTCAAGCATCTATGAAATTGCTAAAAAATTCTAGCCGTACCCCTGAAGTAGAAATGTGGAAATCATTATTATCTTCACTTGAGGAGAGATTATACGGCCATCAACAGGTATTTTCTTGTTCTGGAAATCCTCAATTTGCTGTGTCCTAAAAGCATAGTGTGCATGCTCGATTGTGTTTGGGTTGATAAGGGCTCCAGTTTGGTTCACTTTTCCAAGCTTATTTTCCTAACTAGCTGAACCGTGAATACTTCCTTTGATCATGCTTGGCACAGTGTAGAACTTCGACTATGCTTATATATACACAATATCCATGTATGTGTATAAACATTTTGTATATGTTGTGAGTGCATGTCTCTATTAGTGTGAATTCTTATATATGTATAAATTGTGCGTGCACACATGCATATTTATTCAGACAAATATACATGTGGAGACACATTATTTAATTTATATAAGATTTTCAAGTATGCTTAGTGTTCACAGACAACTCGTTTGCCCTGATAAGTAAACAAGCTATACACATGCATCAAATTTTAATTTTAATTTTTGCAACCAGTATAGCCAAACAGCACTTGAGTTCATGTAAGATTGTCTCGTTTACACCCCCTCGATGATGATGTTTCTAAATTTTCCTTATTTTTCTAGGGTGGATTTGGTGAAAATTTGGCCCCTGCTAAACTTGTGGGTAAATTTTTTACCTCCATAGATAGGTCAATACATCGTATGATGGGTACTCCATCAGCACTGCCGCCAATGCCACAGAGTAGTGCCAATGATAAAGAAAACCAATTCGTCGCCCCAAAGGTAGTTAACAGTCAGTCTACAATGGCTATGTCATCCTTGATTCCATCAGCATCAATAGAGGGTATGAGTGAATGGAAAAGTGATACTGGCAGGAAAAGTTTACACAGCAGAAGTGTTTCCGAGCCAGATTTTGGTAGAACACCCAAACAGGTGAATATCTTTACATGCTTCTGATTTTCTTGAACAACTTTGGGTTATAAATATCATTTTACTTGTGCTCCTCTCGAAAGAGTTCCATTTTTTGAAGTTTCACAGTTTTGTGTGGTTTCAGTGGTTTTCAATTTTTTTTGAGTACTTTTGATATTCATAGAAGTTTTGGTCAAATGATTCTTAGTGTCATTGTTGTTGTAGATAGTAGAGATACTTTTTAATTAGTTTGAATAAGGCCATAGGATTTGTAGATAGGATTTCCTGATACACGAATCAGGTGGTAGACAAAGTTATACTGCTTGAAACAGGTGCTGAAAACTTGCTGATGTTCCAGTTAGAGGGAAATTGTTTCTAGATTTTATTTGGAACTTATTGCTCCCCTATCGTAATGAAACATTTTGAGAAGATTTTACTTTTTATCAGTGTGTTAGAAATAAGCTCAAGATGAACGTATGGTAAATCAAGGGATATATCATATTAGGTTACTTGGATTAGGATCTATTTCAGATAAGATAGTGGATAGTAGACTAACATGCTTACATGGTTTGGGCATTTACAAAGGACGGTAGAAGATTTAAGAACAATAGTGTGCTGATGATCACGTAGCTCGACAATGAGCGAAATAATTAACACTTAATGTAATATTAAAGAATGCGAATTCATCAAAATACATCAAATTGTTAGGGTGAGGCCAATGATGTTAATGACATTATATATATTTTTTACACATTGTCATGTAGCAACATACCAAAATTCAGGGTAAGGTTTGCCTACATTTCACCCTTGTGATGGGACCCTTCCCCGGACCCTCGCTGCGCAGGGGATGCTTTGTTCACTGGACTGCCCTTTTATTGTCATGTTGCAATTTGATTTTCTTGATGAATATTTATATTAGCATTTGTTGCTTTAATTTAAGTATTATTTCGCTAGCCCATCTTGTTATCTTGTATCAAGTAAACATGAATGACATCTCCATTGTGTGCAGGATGCATCAAATGATGCCAGTGCAGGTGATGCTCGAAACAAAACATCGCCCTCTCGTCTTGGTCGCATGGGGTCACAATTCTTTCAGAAAACAATCGGTTGGGTATCAAAATCGCGTTCAGATAGACAGGTATTTAACTGCTACAGTCAACAAATCAAAATAAGAGGACATTTGATATAAACTACATGGAATTTAAATTGTACTGGGAGAAATAACCTGATTTTTAGTATCTTCTTTTATAGATAAACGTTCTATATTTTACTTCAAGTATACTTAATCTGCTTTTTATTTTTTCTTCATGTCTTTGAATAAAATTCTCACACATGTTTTTGACCAATTTCTCTATGGAAGGCAAGATTGGGAGAAAGTAACAAATTTTATTACGACGAGAAACTCAAAAGATGGATTGAAGAAGGTGCAGAACTACCCTCTGAAGAGCAGTCCTTACAAGCTCCTCCAACAGTTGCATCTTTTCAGAATGTTGCTGCAGATTACAACATCAACAATGCCTTGAAGAACCAAAACATGGCCGCGAACGGGGTTTTAGAAACAATATCTCCAATTTCTTCAGAGAATTCTAGAATCCCACCGTTGTCCCCAAGCCCCAATCAATTCTCAGCTCGCAGAGTGGGTGTTCGATCAAGGTGTGCTTTTACTTTCTATGCTTCTTCATCATTTAACGGATATTTTCATTCTCTTATTTGCCTCCGTTTATATTTAGCTAACTATAGTAGCATCCTGAGATTTCACAAAATATGAAGTAGCTCTAATTTCTCGTATTTTTTCATTCTATTTTGATTAACATAATATTGGAATAACTCTTGGCCCTTAAAAAGTATAGAAAACGGTATTCAATGTTTTGCTAAATAAAATCTCATAAAAGTGTTTAAGTGTTATTCATGGCATTCTATATTACTCTTACACATCTTAAATATATTTAATTATAGATTTTAATCCGAGACATTTACTAAGTTAGGGGAAAAATTAGAACAATTAAAATATTGTTTAGAAAATAGAAGATTTCGAGCAAGCAGAACATAGATCATTTGCATGATTTTCAATTTTGGTAGTTATATTAGTAATTATCAATTTATTTTATTAGAAGATAAAGAGAGATGTAGGTTCCATACATTTAAGCATTTTGTGTCAATTAGTTAAAAGAATGGGGATATAGATGATATAATTTCAGTGCTAAGTTTGAATGGTTAAAATGAATAAGTGCATGGGAAGTGCTATGTGATAGGAGGATATCTCGGAGACTCGGGCTTCGTTTGGCGCTGTGGTGGCAGTCGTGAACGTGGCGGTCACGAGCCGTCGTTCGTGAACGCCCTACCTTACCTAAAAAGATTCATGCACTTTGTGCTCAAACTAGTTTATTTTCTTGGTAGCGGTCGTAACATTTATCTTGTCAAACATACATTCCATGATAATGACTTTTTTGACCAAACTCACCGGAGCAAATAAGCCACGCCAAACGAAGCCTTAGGCTCCATCTGGCGCGGCGTTTTTGCTCCGCTGAGTTTGGACAAAAACCCCACGTCGTAGAATGTATGTTTGGCAAGACAATGGTTATGATTGTCACCAAGAAAAGAAAACTAGTTTTAAACATAAAAGTGAATGAAGTTACTTAGGTGAGGCTTGTCGCTCACCGTGTTTGCCGTGTCCACGACCACCGCCACCGTTCCAAACGGAGACTTGCTTGTAAATTTTAAAAACGTTACTACACGCTCATAATATTGTATGTACCTGAATGTTGGGTAGTAAAAAAACAACTTGAAATGAGAAGTCGCTTTTATTTGCTAAAATATTCATTATGTTTTTTAAAAGGAAAAAAAGGTTATTTCCATGGTAGGTTGAATAGAGATATATATGACATAAGAGAGTTATTTTTTGAAATTTTCGCCATACTTCATATGTTAGCTGTAATTGCTTCTATAGCGGCAATCAATTTCGTTTGGGGGTATTCATTATGTTTTTTATATTATTTCCCGTCATTGCTTCTATCGGGTTCGCTTTTTCCCAGATACGTCGATACCTTCAACAAAGGCAGCGATTCGCCGGCAAACAATTTCCAGTCGCCATCAGTTCCAGCCGTCAAACCCGCCGCGGCTGCTAAATTTTTCGTCCCTATGCCGCCTTCCACCTCCGTTGAAACTTCGACATCATTAGGGGCACAACTTACATTCGATTCACCTACTCCGCCATCTCTGCCGCCGTCGACCGTCGAAAGGTCCCCAAGTACAAATGACATCGACCCATATAAGAACAAGGACACAGCCGTGCCCCCACCGACCATCCAAAGGTTCCCAGGTATGAATGGCATCAACCCGTACAAGAGCAAGGATGCAACCGCAACATTGCAGGACGGAAACGGCTTCGTTTCTCCCTCCCAAACAGCATTGTGGGGCGGGGCTTGGGACCCGCGCAACCCTAAATTCGGAAAAGCCGACTCCCCGAGCGTTGGAATTGGTGCGCAGCCGGCATTTTTTCCGACAGGGGGTTCTTTGCCGCAGCTTAACGGCGGCTGCGCTCTAGGGGAAGAGCTTGATGAGGTTGAGCTCTCCTAGTTGATAATATATATTCCCGCGCGCTGTATTATCTTCAAAGTGATAGGCTTATGAAATGTGGTGTTTGTTATAGTGTTTTGAAGGTGGCAGCGTTCCGCACATGAAAGCATGTGGGAGAGCCATTTAATTTGTACAGACGTTTTGTTGATTTGTACTGCCGGTAAGAAATTTGCATTTGTTTATACAACCTTAGGGAGCTCTAAGCATGGAGCGAGCAGCCGTAATTTAATAATTTACCCTTCATGAGTGCCACAAATAATTATTAATTAATAAACATTAATTTGTTTTGTTGGGAATAAAAAGCTCTAACGCTTGGTTCCTTAATCCTTGTGCTTGCTTTATTCTTTATTTATTTATTTATTCCATATTTGGAAACAAAGATAGGCTCCGTTTGGCACGTGGTGGCGGTCGTAAAGGCATGGGACCTAACAAATATTATCCATTCGAACATAGAAAAAGAATGAAGTTTCTTTTGCGGGCGTTAATGAATGACAATTTAGTTCTCATGTTCATGATTGTTATCACCGTGCCAAACGGAGCCGAAATGGGTGGTGGAACATATTCTATTTCCGGATTCATAATGGCGTGTTCTTCATCCGATGGTGCCGCCACCGTGCCGTTTTTTTAAAAATTACGCACTTTCTCCGTAAATTTACAAAGGTAGCGTACATATATTAAAAATGCTGCTTTTAGCATAAATGGCATTTTTTTGCAATCCGCACTAGAGCCTATTAGCTCAACCCACCTTAATAAGGTGGCGGTTTTCATAATTTTTAAACATGAGGGAGAGGTCCATGTAATTATGTAAAATTAAGGTGAGGTTTTTCATAATTATTTCTCTAATCTAATGTGATTAATACTGATTGATGGGGGTAACTAAAGGCCTGTTTGGGAGGGCTTTTAAACTCCTTTTTATTTTCTGGAAAACGCTATCACACTTAAAAGACTGTTTGGATTGTCTATCGGTGGGAAAAGCTACCGCGAAAAACTCTATTTTCTCATCTTTTGGAAAAGTCATTTGTCACATATTTTTCAACCTTTTCGAAAAGCTCTTCTTCATTAAAAAACACTTCTCTTAAAAAAATGTACAACTTGATTTTTTTTATCTTAAAGCGATTTTTTTCTCGGGCGTAATTTTTTTGCACGGGCGTGTTTTTTTGCCCGACGTAAATTTTTCGCGCGGACGCGAATTTTTCGTCCGGGCGCGGATTTTTCACCCGGGCTGGCATTTTTCGCCCAGGCGTGGGGTTTTTCGCCCGAGTGCGGTTTTTTTGCCCGTGCATGTTTTTTCCCCGAGCGTGTTTTTTTCGTCCGGACGTGATTTTTCCGCTCGGGTGTGATTTTTTGTCGGCGCACGATTTTTTTTCACTCGAGCCACTTTTTTCGCCCGGGCGCGTTTTTTTCCCCCGAGCGTGATTTTTTTGCACCGACGTGATTTTTTCACCCGGGCGCAATTTTTTTGCACCGGCGCGATTTTTTCGCCCTCGCGCGATTTTTTTGCCCGCGGGCAATTTTTGCGCCTGCGTGCGTTTTTCGCTCGGGAGCGTTTTTTTCGCCCGGACGCAATTTTTTCGCCCGGGCGCGATTTTTTGCTCCGGGAGCGGTTTTTCGCCCGAGCACTATTTTTTCGCCAGGGAGCGAATTTTTCACCCGAGAGCGATATTTGTCATCGGAACTTGTTTTTTTCGCCGGAGAGCGGTTTTTTCGCCCTGACGCAATTTTTTCGCCTGAGTGCGATTTTTTCGCGGGAAGCGAATTTTTTGCCCGGGCCCTTTTTTTTCGCCCGGTCGGGAATTTTTCGATCGGACGCGAATTTTTTGCTCGTTAACGATATTTTTTTCCCTGACACATTTTTTCTCCCGGACGCGATTTTATCGCCTGAGCGCGCTCGGTGACGAATTTTCACTCGGAAGTGAATTTTTGGCCTTGCCGTGATTTTTTCGGCCGAGGCAATTTTTTTCATCCGGGCGTGATTTTTTCGTCTGGTCTCAATTTTTTCAACCGGACGCGAATTTTTCGCTCATGAGCGATATTTTTTGTCGGAGCACGTTTTTTTTGCCCCAACAGATTTTTTCTGCTCGGGCGCAATTTTTTCAAATCTGGGCGAATTTTTCACTCGGACGCGAATTTTTCACCTCGACGTGAATTTTTTACTCGTTCGTAATAAAATTTTGGAAATGATTTTATAAAGGTGGCAAAAATCGGGACCAAAATCCATATTTAACATTTAAATATCGACAGAGTAAAATATAAAATATATAAATTCAACGCAATAACAAAAAAAATATAAAAATTCATTACAAGAAAATAAAAGTAAATAAGCTGAAAGAAGAGATAAAATATCGGTTATGATTATTTTTTTTCTTTTTTTTTGAAATATTACAAACACAGCCGCCGCCAAAAACATCGGAATGAATTGAGCCTACGGAAATGTTTCATCTCAGCAACACAACCTTTTCAATATAGTTTGTTAAACTCGGATAACTGTGTGGATTCGCCTGATCTCTGGAAGAAGGCTTCCCGGTCGATCAGCGCCTGGAGGCCGCCCATCATCCGTGTCATCTGGATCCACAGCACGGGAGCGGAGCAGAACGAGAATGCAAAAACTGCGAGAGCCCTCACGACTCCGTCGGAGTACCACGGGCAGGCCATCACCCCGAGGACGCCGAGGATCGTGAACCAAGGCGTTAGGACTGGGAGCGGCGGGAGGAGGAAAGAGTTTATCGCGATCGAGGCGAGGGCCCCCACGCCGAGCAGGTAAAGGAACCACCCGAGGATGGGATGAATGGTTCGGGGGACGAGGAAGAACGGAACTGCGTACGCGGCTATCACACACCACATGACGACCACCTTGAGCATCGAATGGATGAAGAGGATGCTCTTCTCGGGCCTGCGGTTATAGCACAGCTTCGATAGGTTCGGGCGGGCCACGCGGGTCACCGCTATGATCCCGAGGTATATTGCGGCCTGGATGAGCATGACGAGGAGCTCTGAAGTGTACCTGCACCAAGAAGATGGGTTCAGCTCTTTGAGGCGCCAGACACAGTTAGTAGATATGCATCATATAAATTTGGTTTTATAGTTTTGGATGCTAAATTCAATTAGTTCTCCATGCCTTGTAACCTTTTGAGAGATTAAAAAAACAATAATGTCTTCTTGGCCATACCCGAGGCTATTTAGACGATGCTCGTGCCACACGAGACCCAACGGCAGGACCGGCCAGGACCACCAATACCATGGCTTTAACCACGGCGCGCTCGGGAATGTTATAACGCTGTTAGGTCCGCATGGAATACTCCATCGGAGCTTGAGATCTGCACAAGAACACAACCCCATATGATTGATTACCACAGAAGCTGTCTGAGGAGATCGAAAATTAAAGGGAAATAAACAGATCATCCCTGGCTTGAAGTATGCTTACAAAAATAGGAGGCATCCATCTGGTATCCCAAAGGGAGACGGTAGGTGCCAACGAGCTTCGTGTCGTTGACGGGCGGATGGAACATTGGTTTGTCGAGTAAATCTGAGAAGTAGCTGGCGAGGAAGCCCTGATCGGCACCATCAGGATTGCTGCGAACAACTTCCAACTCATGAAGCATGTCCTTGAACACGGCCATAGAAGGCTGCACCTCCACAATGGATAAAGGAGTGAGGAGCATCACAGATGTAAAATAGTTTCTGACACAAGATTATGTAAACTCTGAATAAGTGGCAGAGCTTTGGTTGGAAACGCTTTCAAAACAAAGAGAAGAAACCTTACAAATGAAAGCTAAATAACCACATAATAACACGAGGAATGATTTATGGACCATTATCTCCCAAGCGCCAACAAGGGATACTCGAAAGTCGCTCAAAAATCGTCTGAATATTGAGCCGAATCAGAATCGGATAAAATTGATTTGACTCAATTTGAGTTGATTCAATTAAACTCGAATCTGATTTCAAGTCGATTTCGAGCCAGCTCTGAATCGCTCCAAATATGATTTGAATCAACTCAAATTAATTAAAAATATTATGTATTTACTAATATATTCTTATTTTAAAATTAAAAACACTAGAATTCAAAACTAAATAAAAAGAGTGAAGGCTTTAAGTGTATCGTTTGCTAAATTTAAAGATTGCCCAATTTAATTTCGAGCAACCTAGAAATAAAGGGAAAATTTGCTCAATTTTGAGCCGGCTCTGTTCGATTCCAAGCCGGCTCAATTCGATTCCAAGCCGGCTCAATTCGATTCCGAGCCGGCTCGGAATCAAACCATTTTGAGTCGAGCCGACTCGACTCGAAATCGATTTAGAGTAGAGTTCGACTCGAAAATTTTGATTTCAAGCCGAGCCCAAATCGCTTGAACTCGATATCAGCCCTGCCACCGACCAAAATTATCTTTTTTTTTTCAAGAAGACATTACCCAAAAAAAGGCAGAAAATAAAATAAAATTTCTGACTCTTATAACAGAGTTGACGGTTAAAAAAGAATCCGTGAATGAAGGATAATATGAATGCTTTGAGTTGAGCATTGTTAACATTAATACTAATATTTTATTACTAGTATATGAACTCCCCCGTGTTATCGAGAACATTAATATTAATATTTTGTGTAGTCGTTGTGATAGAGTATTACCCATTATGTTTTGATGAGGATTACATCACGCAAGAGTGAGTCTGCACAAAGATTGGAGCAATTCAATTTGTGTGTACTGACGATTCAAGAATTTTGATTTTTTTTTGCTTTTTAAACTTTATCTTAAACGAATTTGTAATGCCGTCTTGATTGAAGATCATGACTGCTCCTAACTATAAATAAGACTAGAAGTCTTCATTCTAGAGACTGCACAACGATTAGTTAAATTATGTGTTTCGTGGCCCAGTGATGACGCCGGAGCCTAGGCATCCCCACCTTGGTCGGCTACTGCTCTGTTGTCCGCTCAGAGGCAGTCCAGGGACCTACTCCAAGCCCCAAGAAGGCAAGAACCCTTCGCAGCTACCTCATACTCCTTCCAGAAGCCCCCCCACTTCCAAAAATCCTTTCCCACTGCCAGCAGCCCCCCTCCTATCCCTCCCAGCTCCACAAACAGCTCACCGAAACCCCATTTCAGCCACCAAACAGTCCTGTCCAGCCCTTCCATTACCCTACAGAAGTCCAGATTCAGTCTACTTTTGCTTCTCCGGCCACCGGTCTCTCATTTGACATTCTCGGAGCTTCCTTTGACGTAGTCATTGTGAGTTCATGTCATGATTGTTTGATTTTATTGTTGAATTTTGTGTGCATTCTCGGTTTGTGTGGCTATTATCAAGTAATATTTGCACCCGGACTTCTTGTATTTGTCGCGCTTTGTTTGCTTCCACATGTATTATTTTGAACTCTCATATGTACACCCCTGCATTTGTTCTCTTAAATTGAAATTCTACTTTATTGCATTTATTTGGAAATCTCTAATTGCAAGCATAGTCTAGTGTAGGAGGCTTAGATCAATTGTCCACTCCTCATCTAATCTGCAAATTCAAGTTAGTCAGGGTCTCCCTAAGTATGCGAAAGAGTACTATCATTTATAGTATAATTAGCGTAGATACTCCCTAACAAAAAATAGAATAGCATATACTAATATTGTGTTATCAGGGTAGGCATATAGTATATAATATAATTATACTTTGTTATCAAGGTAGATGTTCTTTTATTATGAGGAGAATGACATGGGGTAGGGATGTGTAAGTGAACCTCTAAATGATGCAACCCTAGGGTGTAATGTCAGAGAAAATGAATCATATATAATCCTCGGATGTGTGTACGGAAAGAGTAATCCGACTGTGTTTTGCGAATAATCATAAAATTCAAGGAGATGACACAAGCAATATCCAGATGATTTTTAAAAGTGAGAAAGATAGACCTTTCTCCAATTGGAATGACGTTAATTAAACGTTCAATAAAATGAATCCCGTAAATAACAATTAGCCACATGAGCAGGCACAATAATATAGGTACGCATCCATAAGAATATAAATTATTGGGTTTGCACAATAGTGCTGAAAACAAAGAAACTAAATAAAACTAACTAAAGGGATTGCAGGATAAGAAGTGGAAATCGGATGATCCAACAGTGGCTACCCGTAGAGGTGAAGAGTGTTGTATGGTGGCTATATAAGTGGCAGCCAAACCCTATACAATGCCTGGGCTAATTGGCTGGGCAGAAGAGGTGGGGGTATGGGAGGCTGAGGGAGTATAGGGTGGCTAGAGAAACTTTGATTGCTGGCCGCAGTAGGTTAAAGATTGTGCGGTTTGTGGTTTGGATCACGGAAAGGGTGAGAGAGGCATAGCTAGTGGTGTGGAGGTGGAGGAATGGCAAAGCGGCAGCTTTGGAGGTGGGCGGTTGTAAGGGGCTTAGAAAAGTCAAAGGGAGGCTGATTAGATGTTGGCAGGGGTTTTGAGGAGGGAAAGGAGAGGTGATGCAGGGGTAGGTTGATAATAGTGAATGCAATTCTAAGTGAGATGCGGTGCAACTACAGATAAGCCCTAGTGTGGGTGCAAATAAGATTGACAGTCCGAGTAAAATTACCAATAGGCAATTACCAATAATTCATACAACAAACAACTGAGGCGTGATTACTTTTAAGTGCACACCGAATAGACTCTGCAAATCACTTTATTTCACAATAATAAAAGCATATAATATAACATCCAACCAAATAAGTCCAAGTACAACAATAGAAGACAAGTGTTGAAACTAGAAATATCCCAGTTCACAAGAGGTTCGAATTGAGAGTGACCAAAAGCTATTTGTCTAGCAGTCGTGCGAGCTTAGATTAGGGAGAGATGAGAGGGGCAGGAACTTTTTGGATTACCAATAAACGGGAGCTCGCGAGCAACAACGAGGTGGACCCTCCACGTTCCCGAAAGTATATAGGAACTTCACCTCCAAAACCAGAGTTGAGCTCGGCACATGCGAGACACGAAAAGGTTTTTGGGAACCTTGGGGGAGATGCAACATGCCTCAAAATGTGCCACAGAGGTCATATTTATAGGAAAATCCAAGGGGTGGTCTGCGAGTAGACACCCTCTCCCATGGTACAGAAATAATGACGAGTTGGCTGGCAACGTCGTTCGCCTGCGAGATCTTACTGTTGAGCTCATTTGGCGAGTTCGTGTAGAATGAGAGAAGAGCTCGCAAATGAGATAGACTCAAGCGAGGCGGACCCGACGGTTTGGCTCATAGGGAACTCGTCGGCGGGCCGCAGTCGGTTGAGAGAAGGGCTCGTGGCGAGGTAAGCTTATATGCAACGAGCTCGTTCAGGGATGGATGCGAACACCAACCTTTAGCGAACTCTCCGTAGGGTTGGCAAGCTCTTGATTCTTCAGTTGGTTCTCCTGTCTTTGTTTCTTTGGGTCAACGGTCAACTTTTGGAGGTAAGGACGCCCACCACTGGGTTGGGGCCCACCTCGAGGAATAAGGGTTGTACACTAAGAAACACCAGTACAGGTACGGGGTACGATACGTATCCCGTACGTTGGTAAGGCAAAAATTAAAAACCAGATATACGGGTACGGCGTGATACGTTGTATTAAATATAATAAATATATATATATCACAAATGCAATTATAAATCCACGAAATAAAAAAAACGTGAAGCATAAATAATCATTTGACCTAACTTGCACCATAATGGTTCATAATATTGATATAGGCAAATAACAAATGAAATTTGTATATGAAATAACAAAAGAATAACAATAGTTGCTAACTAGAAAATGCTACCAAATGAAATCTGAAATCTGTACAGATTTCATTTGGAGAAACAAAAACCTGTATAGATTTCTTTGGAGAAAAAGAAATTTGTACAGATTTCTCCAAAAATCTGCAAAGATCTTTGCTAAGAAGTCTGTACAGATCTTTGCTAAGAAATCTGTACAGATCTTTGCTAAGAAATCTGTACAGATTCATAGGAGAAATCTGTACAGATCCAATAAAGTTTATACAAATCCAATAAAGTTTTTTACTTCTGGCTTTATGAAATTTCTGAAACGAGGAGGAAGATAAAGAAGAGAAGAAGAAGAGAAAGAAGAAGAAGAAGAGGAGGAAGAAGCGGAAGATGAGGAGGAAGAAGCGGAAGATGAGGAGGAAGAAGAGGAGGAAGAAGAGGAGGAAGAACAAGAAGAACGTAAGGCAGGATTCGATCGACAAGAGCAGCGGCGTGCAGGATCGGCTTCGATCAACCGACAGCAGGAAAGAGAGGAGTGGGCGAGCGTCGACAGTAGAAGCTTTTTCAATAGCAGCGACATGCATCGTCGAGAGCAGCGGAATGAAAAGGCATGTATTATGCCGTCTGGTACGCGTGCCCATACCAGAAACACACCTGGCACGGGTACGAGCCTTAAAATAACGTATACGTGCTTCCTAGGTTGTACAACGAGAGTACTAAATTAAGACTTACATGTGCATGCACGCGGCGAAGAAAAGTAGTGATGGCAGAAATCCGGAGTAATAGCTCCAACTGGACTGGGATACGATCAAAGAAAGGGTTGTTGGAAATGGCGGAGGGCTGGAAAAAGAGAGAGTATCGGCATTTAGCCAGAGGGGAGGTCAGCGAGTCCACGGGACTGGGAGGGGGGTATAGTAATGCTGGAAGTGGCAGAGAGGGGTTTTGCGGAGGAAGGACTCGAAGGAAATGAGCGGGGAGGTAGAATGTAGCGAGAGGGTCGACATGGGCGGGAACTAGGCTTGATGTGATGAGCAATGGTGGAATGGGGGGGTCATCGAGGTCAAGGATGGCCCGTGAAAGGTGGGAGAGGGATTCTGATGCATTCCAAATTCCTGTTTTAATTTTAAAATTTAAATTTTATGTTCGGATTTTAAAACAACGCGGCACAAGCAAAAATTTCACGAGTATTTTCAAATGTAGACCGACCTAGGGTTCGTACTCGTGCGAAGTGGACTAACATTTGTGTGCGTTCCGCTTTTAAAAATAATTCTTCCACAAATGCTTCAAAAGAGAAAAAATAACAACAATGTAGAAAATTAAACAACAAACGGGATTAATGACAACCTGAGCAAGCAAGCTCTGACTTTTAGATCAAATACAATGTAAGCATAATAATATACTAACAAATATCGAGCGAGGCGGGGTAAAGAGGCATACTATAGGTTGCGGCAAGAGGCGGACTCAAGGATTTGGAAGGCCAAATGTGGAGGAAAATTCGGCTGCAACAATGAGAGAAACGGGCTTTGGAAAAAAAACAATAGGAGTTGAACAAGACACTTGCGGCTTGACGCACATCAGCAGGGGGCTTGGCACCGTAGGAGGCTGCTGGAGGAGGGTTCATCGGAGATGGTCGGGCCCTCAAGACGCTCCTTCGATACCGTTCCAGATAGCAGTGGTCCTGGAGGTGCGAGTCGACGGGCTGGATAGCAAAGATCGGCGGTGTGATCGTGTCCCCAGGCGTCGGACAGCGGAGAATGGGTCGTCGGAGCCTTGGGAGGACTCCGGCGCCGAAGGCGCTGGCTCGCGTGGGGCGGGAAAGTGGCGTCGAACGATCGGAAGGGGGAATATGTAGGCGTCGACTGTGAGCTACAAAAAGAACAGAGGATTTGACTCCGTTCTTCTCGATTTTCTCCAGCCTGCTTTTGACGGGAAAAGGATAGATTTATAAAGAGATTTTAGGTCATATTTTAATCAATGGTATTTAATAGGGGATTTCAATTGTCAAAGGTCCGTTGTAGGAATTAAACTAGGGGGGTTTAAACTTTCAAAGGCCCGATATGTAGGAATTAAAGAGGGGGTTTCAGCTTTCAACTAATATCTTGATAAATATTGATTGGGGAATAAATGGAAATAAATAGTGTTACTGATGGCGTGTCATGCCCGACATAGGTGTATTCCCGCAGGAGACGGTGATCCGCTAGCCAGTCAGACAATCCTTGTGTCTGGATGGTCGATCCGAGTCGAGCCAATATTTTTTTTTTATATTTTATGTTGTATTTGCAGCCCGATCGGTCTAGACGGTGTGAGCTGTCCGATTTAGATTGTTATTTAATTACTGATACAACAGTAATTTCTATGTATAAATAGTGCAGGTGGCCGATCGTGGGGATCGAAGGTTTTTTTGAAAATTTTCCTAGAACCGCTTGGTTGTGTGCTCTGAGAGATTCCGAGAACTTCCCTTCTCTAGTGCGACGCTAGATCAGCCCGCTTCTCTGCTGCCCCTCTTCCCCACCGTCAGACTACTGTGAAGTCACCCCGACCCCCTTCAACATCCTCCCCTAGCCTCGTCATCTAGTCACCCTGCTACTCCCGCTTCCCCTCCGCCTCTCGATCGTTGGTGCGACGCCAGGATCTCTGCCCCTCCTCCGTCTCTGCTTCATGTAGTTCTCACTGAACCCCATCCCCGACCCTTCCCACTACAGCAGAAATCCAGAACTTCCAACAAACCTCAACTTTCACCCCTTCTCCCTATAGCTGAACCCCTAAGCCTCCAGCAAGCCTTATCTCCCTCTCTTCCCACAGCCAAACCCCACTACCATTATACTTACTTCCCAGCCACCCTCTATCACTAACAATGCCCTTTCAAGCCCTTCCAAACCACTACATGTTCCGATCCACACTTCTGACGACTTCCCTGCTTGCTACGACCTTGGATGCCCTCCTACAACCGTCTCTACCGCCGTCTGCACACGTGAGTTGTTGTTTTTTATTGTTGTATTTTTGACACTATACCTACTGTGGATGTTAATTTTTCTTGCTATTAGTACCTACGCTCGTGTGGTTTGCAGGGCGTATTCCGCGTATGCTTAAAATTAATTGCGCCTCGCTCATCTGTGATCATTTCTTGCTTTCCTTAATTAAATTTTGTGAATGTTTGTGCTCCTGCTAATTTTTATAATAATAAATTACGGCTGCAAATATTGGTATGGATTAACTCTTTCGTTCTCCTTCATCGCATATAGACTTGCATTTAGGGAGTCCACCTCGAGTCGCCCCTTCACTGCATCAAATTGGTATCAGAACCCTAGGTTAGGGCCACTTGCATGTCACGTAGTGGTAAGGATTATCGTCAGTCCATGTCGAGCCACAACCACACTGACGATAGGACCGTCATTTCACACTCGGATATGACCGTTGAGTTTCAACGACTGGTTCTCGACCGATTTGATTGGATGGGAGCCCAATTCAAAACCCTTAGAGGCGATATTGCGAGGGTTAGCACGAGGGTTGATCAGTTAGAGACACCTAAAGGTCGAGCGACTCCTCCCCCAGATGAGGAGCCCTACAAGGATCCACGAGATGACACACCACCTCCTGAGAGGCGTGATAGAAACATTCCTCGCCGAGATCCCCCTCCCCCTCCGAGAGGGAATTTTCGTCGTGCATACGAGTATTGGCGAGATCCAGGGAGGTATCACCATCCATCTGATGAGCCTCGTCCTCCCCCATTTCGTCGTAGAGATCGAGCTCGATATGATTGTGACTATGATGATGAGTACAGTGACTACCGTGAGCCACGTCGTGGGATGACTCCAGAGGAGGATGACATCACCCGACGTATCCGCATTGACGCGCCCTCTTTCGATGGTCACCTGGACCCGAAGGAATTTAGTGATTAGCTCATAGATTTGGATCACTACTTTGATTGGTTTGAGATGAGCGACGAGAGGAGAGTACGGTTCGCCAAGATGAAATTAATTGGCCAAACAAAAATATATTGGTCAAGTCTAGAGAGATCTCTTGAGCGGGATGGCTATTACCTCATCGCCCGATGAGATGAGATGAAGCAGTGCTTGCAAGATAAATACCTCCCAGCTTCGTATCAAGATCAGCTCTACGCACTACGTCTGGGGACTCTCTCTGTTGCTGATTATATGTCACGATTTGACGAGCTAGTAGTTCGTAGCGATATTTGGAGGAGCCCATCGCCACTGCATCGCGCTTTCGTGCGATACTTGAGCGGACATACAAAGGGAACTAACTCACTATAGGATGGAGACGGTTGAGCAGGTTTTTCAGCTTGCTCTGGAGTACGAGCAGTATTTGCGCATTGCGGATCCGAGGCAAGTTACTTCTCGACCTGATGCCACCACAGTTAGGAGACCCACGCCTGCCATGACAACTGCCACCCCTCGCGCTCCCGCAGACGCGACGGGAAAAGCAATTGTACCTAGAGGCCCCAAGTCCGGGGAAGTCCAATGTTATCGATGTTCTGGAAAAAGGAACTTTGCTACGCAGTGCCCGAATACAAATTAACTGATTGAAGATTCGGTCGAGGCCAGCGTTGAGGCTAAGGATGTCGTCATTGAGGAGATTATAGCCGTCGTAGAAGACGGATGGAAGAGTGATGCTGAGATGTCGTCATTGAGGAGATTATAGCCGTCGTAGAAGACGGATGGGAGAGCGATGCTGAGAAATCGCAAGAGTTAGAAGTCCTAAGACGCATCCTCGACACCCCATGTGCTGAGAAGGATTGGCCCCGCACCATAATTTTCTTCACATATTTCCCGAGTGCGGGAGGTCCCTGCAAGCTCGTCATTAATAGTGGTAGTTGCGTAAATATAATTGCTGGGAAAGGGTTGGAGAGGATGCAGCTTTCTGTTGAGCCTCGTCTGCATCTGTATTGTGTCCTATGGGTGGACAAGTCCACCATCCAGGTTACACAGAGATGTCTGGTGCCGATTAGATTAGCGACCATTGAGGATCAGGTATGGTGTGACGTCATTCCCATGGATGTCGCACACGTTCTTCTCAGGAGACCTTTGTTATATGATCGTGATGCCACGTGATGGTCGGTCCAACACGTGTGTATTCTTCGACAAAGGATGAAAGATTACCCTTACCCCGACCCAGCCCAGGGATCCTACCAAGGTCAAGGTTGATTCTTCAATTAGTGCGGGAACTTCAAGACCCCTCCATGTCTTGAGGAAGGGTGATTTCCTGAGAGAGAGTTTAGAAACATGGGTTATGTTTATTGTCGCAGCCACGTGACGATTGAGACCCCTAGCAAGACTGAGATTACTGATCTAGATGTTCGTCAGTTGATGGATGATTGTATAGACATTATGCCCAAGGAGCTTCCTAATGAGCTTCCCCCACTAAGGGACATCTAGCATGTTATTGATTTGATTCCAAGGGCATATTTGCCCAATCTCCCACATTATCGCTTGAATCCGACTAAGCATGCCGAACTGAAATGGAAAGTTGATGATCCTCTGCAGAAGAAGTTTATACGGGAGAGCTTGAGTCTCTACGTCGTACCAGCCCTTCTTACTCCGAAGGACAGGACCTGACGCATGTGCATTGATAGTCGTGCCATAAACAATATCACGGTGAAGTATCATTTTTCCATTCCCCACCTCAACGATTTCCTAAACTCGATGGCCGGTGTCCAGATCCTTTCGAAGATCGGTCTTCGTAGTGGGTACCATCAGATTAGAGTTAGAGAGGGGGATGAATGGAAGACGGTCTTCAAGACGAATGACGGCTTGTATGAGTGGCTAGTTATGTCGTTCAGATTATAGAACGTGTCTAGCACGTTCATGAGAATGATTGCACATGTCATGCAACCATACATTAGCAAATTCTTGGTAGTGTATTTTGATGATATTTTGATAAACCAGAGCTGCACCGAGCATTTGCGTCATATTCGTCAGGTGTTCGAGCTCCTCCGGAAGGAGCATCTATACATCAACTTGAAAAAGTGTTCGTTCATGTCCACATCTGTACACTTCCTAGGATATGTGGTCTCGACGTTTGGTATATTTGTTGATCCTGACAAGGTCAGGGCGATTCGTGAGTGGCCCATCTCAACGAACATTCATGAGGCCCGTAGCTTTCATGGACTTGCCAGCTTCTATAGGAAGTTTGTCTGTGCCTTCAGTTTGATCATGACCCCCATTACAAGCTGCCTCTGCAAAGGTGATTTCGTTTGGACGAAGACTGCCACTCGAGCCTGGAGAGACTGTCTACTGCTCCTTTGAGGAGATCAAGGAGAGACTGTCTACTACTCTAGTTTTACGCTTACCTGATTTCTCTAAGGCCATAAGAGTAGCCTATGAAGCTTCAGGAGCTGGCATCGACGCATTACTTAGTCAGAAAGGTCATTCAGTGACCTACTTTAGCGAGAAATTGAATGAGGCCCGACAGAAATATTCAAATTATGATCGGGAGTTCTATGTCATTATGCAGACATTGCATTACTGACATCATTATCTCCTGCAGAAGGAGTTTATTTTGTATTCTGACCATCAGGCACTAAGGTATCTCGACTCACAGAAGAAGTTAGGTCACGGACATGTAAAATGGGTGGAGTATATGCAAGAGTTTGATTATGTTCTTAAGCATCGAGCGGGTGTTGAGAACAAATTGGTTGACGCCTTGAGTCGCTGAGTCAACATTCTTCACACCATGAGCACTCGTGTAGTGGGCTTTGAGCGATTAGTCTACGATTATCCAGAGTGTCCAGATTTCAGGGACATATGCCGCACTATCGAGGGACCCACCTGATCTTCGTGAGGGTTATTCGATTTCTGACGGGTAGTTATTTATGGACTCGCGCCTCTGCGTTCCACATTCTCCCCTCCAAGATTTCCTTATTTGGGAGCTACACACAGGTGGAGCAGCGGGACACTTCGGTCGAGATAAGATGATTGCATTAATTGAGCATCGCTTCTTCTGGCCCGGCCTGAAGAAGGACGTTATTAGGGTTGCCAGACATTGTCGAGTTTGCCAGACCGCTAAGGGATCCAGCCAACCCACTGGGCTATACACTCCTCTACTTGTCCCCGAGAAGCCCTGGTCTGATATTAGTATAGACTTTATTCTTGGGTTCCCTCATATTGAGGAAGCTCGATTCGATCTTCGTTGTGGTGGACCGTTTTTCTAAAATGGCTCATTTTATCCCTTGTCGAAAAACCGTTGATGCCTCTTATGTGGCTGTGTTATTCTTTAGGGAGGTATTTAAATATCATGGACTTCCCACTTCCTTGGTCTTTGATCGCGATGCGCGCTTCATAAGCTATTTTTAGAAGACATTATGGAAGAAGACTAGTACAACCTTGAAGTTTTTCTCCGCCTATCACCCGCAGACAGATGGACAAACCGAGATTGTTAATTGTAGTCTAGGGACGCTATTGCGTTGTCTTGTTGGGGATAGTCCGTCCACCTGGGATTCTGTTATCCTCGTAGCCGAGTTTGCACATAAAGGTTAATAGAACCACAGGTTTGAGTCCATTCTATATCATATTAGGGTATGAGCCTAGGAAACCTATTGACTTGGTAGATATTCCCCAAGAATCCAGACTCAGTGAGTCAACAAAGTCTTTCATACAGCATGTGCATACATTCTATGAGTCGGTCCGTAAGAAAATTGCAGGTAGTAATGATTATTATACAGATCGAGCAGATCAGCACAAGCAGGAACAAATCTTTAAGGTGGGAGAACAAGTATTGGTTTTCATTCGATCTAAGAGGGTCCCGCAAGGACCAACAAAGAAATGAAGCGCTCGCATAATAGGCTCTTATACAGTCGTACGACGGATTACGAACGCAAATGAGATTGGCATCTCTCATGGTATGGGCATCAACCGAGTATTCAACGTAGAGGATTTGACTCCTTACTATGAGGAGCGCGTGTATGTGGATCCTTTTTCCACACCTCTACCTGAGCCTTCATCTCCCATGGCCCCTCTACCTGAGCCTTCACCTCATATTGCCTCCACCAATCCCTCCATATTGCCACCACAGAGTTGCTCCATGAGGATCGCATTGCACCATCGATGGTTCCACCGACACAGCAGTCAGACAGAGATACATTATTGCCAGACGGAAAAACATTACGGCCAGTGCTACCTACTTCTACAGACGACGTACTTCAGATCATCGGTCATTACTTATACACCGCGGGCGGGCGAAATATTGTGCGCTATCATGTCTGTTGGAGTGGTCGGCCTCTACGCGATGCTACTTGAATTTCTTCAGAGGAGCTCGAGAGACTTGCTCTGCGGCTACACAACGAGTACGACCATCTTCACTCACCGGAGATGAATGCTTTCAAGCCGGGGGGAGTTGATGGTGCGTCACGCCCGACACAAGTGTATTCTCGCAGGAGGCGTAGATCCACTGCCCAGTCAGACGATCTGAGTCCGTGGTTGAGTCCGGATGGTCGATCTGAGTCGAGTCCATACATTATTTTTATATTTTATGCTATATTTGTAGCCTGATCGGTCTAGACAGTGTGAGTCGTCCGATTTTGGAGGTTATTTGTTTTTTGATACAACAGATATTTTCTAGGTATTAAATAGTGCAGGAGGCTGATCGTGGGGATCGAAGGTTTTTTGGGAAATTTTCCTGGAACCGCTCGGTCGTGTGCTCGGAGAGATTCTGAGAACTTCCAGTCTCTGGTGCGACGCCAGATCAGCCCGCTTCTCTGCCGCCCCTCTTCCCCACTGACAGACTACTGTGAAGCCATCCCGACGCCCTTCTACATCCTCCCCTAGCCCCGTCATCTAGTCACGCCACTCCTCCTGCTTCCCCTCCTCTCGATCACTGGTGCGATGCCTGGATCTCCGCCCCTCCTCGGTCTCTGTTTCTTGTAGTTCTCACCGAACCCCATCCCCGACCCTTCCCACTACAGAAAAATCCAGAACTTCCAACAAACCTCAACCTTCGCCCCTTCTCCCTGTAGTTGAATCCCTAAGGCCCTGTTTGGGGGGACTTATTTTCACCGGTCAAGCGGTTACGACCGGTCGTAACCGCTTGACCGGTGAAAATAAGTCCCCCCAAACGGAGCCTAAGCCTCAAGCAAGCCTTATCTCCCTCTCCTCCTACAGCCAAACCCCACTACCAGTATACTGTCTTCCCAGCCACACTCTATCACTAACAACCCCCTTTCAAGCCCTTCCAAACCACTACCTGTCCTGAACCACACTTTCAACGGCTTCCCTGCTTGCTATGACCTTGGATGCCCTCCTACAACCGTCGCCTGCACACGTGAGTTGTTGTTTTGAGTTATTGTTTTTTATTGTTGTATATTTGACACTATACTTGTTGTGGATAATTTTACTTGATATTAGTACCTACGCTCGTGTGATTTGCAAGGCGTATTCCGCGTGTTCTTAAAAATAATTGTGCCTCGCTCATCTGTGATCATTTCTTGCTTTCCTTAACTAAATTTTGTGAATGTTTGTGCTCGTGCTAATTTTTATAATAATAAAATACTGATGCAAATATTGGTACGGATTAACTCTTACATTCTCGTTACTTCAACGCATATAGACTTGCATTTAAGGAGTCCACCTCAAGTCGTCCCTCCACTGCATCAGCTACTTTTTGGCTTAGATGTCCAAACTAAATGATGAAATAGTTTAAATATTCCCGGCCAAAATAATTTCTAAAAGCAAATATAATTTTGGATTTATATATTTTTTAAAAATATACAATAATAATAGCTTAATTTGTATGTCCTCTCACTTGCTTGCCTAAATCAACACTACGCCTAATTTGATGGGCCTTTTCATTCAGGGTCTTATTGATCGGTCACACTAATAAGCCGAACGAATGTGTGTGGCACATGCGCGATAAAACAAAACAACAAATGCTAACAAAATGGACGAAAAATTAAAACAAGCACAAAGACCATTGATGACCCCATAACCGGCGCTTGCATGCATACATAGAACAATAACTTATATAGAGCACCCAAAATGAACGGTCATATCGTCTAAGTTGATCGGGTGTCAAACATAACTCGAAATCAACAAAGTAATATATGAAAATAACTCGGAACGACTGTCCGGACGAATCAATGGACTCGGATCGTCCGAACGGGCAACGAATCACCGCCTCTTGCGGGAATACATGTGTGCCAGCAATCTCCAACATGAGGCAAGGGTAAAGGATACAAGGTAATAGGGGAAAATCACCAAGGAGTTGATACCTAGGTTTTCATGGAGTCGGCACCATGAGAAACCTACGAATTGTGGGAAGAATTCACAATCTACGATAAAACCTAACACCACCCCCCTATACTTGTTTAAATAGATAAACACTCCAGGAAAACCATCATGAACGTTGTAGATTCACGATCAAAACAATTGTCGAATCTTGCTAAATGAAAATGCTAAAATAAAATAAAAATACATACAAATATTAAAATGTCGTTATGAATGTAATTGTGGATTCAGATCCTTTACATGATGATGTCAAATATGGTAGGTGGCAAATCAGCTCTGCCCGTAGCCAGAAACTCGTGCTCCGAAAAGCCAGGCCAATCCCCATCAAAAAATAGTATGCATTATGTTTCTTCCTAGTTAGTTATACGTATTTGCCAATATATAGATTATTCGAAGAACTCAATATTAGAGAAAAGTTCTCCCCACCTCTTTGTAACAAGCATAGTGCAACAAAATTACGTTTCAAGAGGTAGGACAGCCCTCTTAAAGTACTACTACAATATAATCATGCTTAGTTGTGTTATTGCTTGGATGAAATTTTGTAAAATGTTACCCTGTTCAATTTTGTTTTTGGGAGATCAGCATTTCATCTATACGTCAGCTACTAAACTCCAACCCAAATGCCTTAGCCAAGCCTAAAGGCTGGCCATCTGTAAGCGCTCCTTTTTAATGTAATGGAAGCAACAATAACAAGTAGATGCATCAAATTGAAGTATTTAACCATTCTTTTTTCAGAACTAATTTTTCTATCCTACCATTCATAATTACTTGAAGAATCCAGGTTAAAAATCTCTTGATCTAATAGAGCAATTGGCGCCAAAAACATTGAGTTTTAATTTCATCAACATCCTCATTGTTCCTAAAAAATTTCTTGATCACCTCGAAGGCCTTAGTGGCCACCTTGATCCATACAAAATCACCTTTACGGAGGCAACTCGTAAAGGGGGCCATGGAAAAGGTGGTGAATCCATGGAAACTATGGGCCTCGTATATGTTCGATGTAAGCAGCCACTCATGAATGGATCTAACCTTGTCAAAGTTTGCAAAAACGCTAGATGTAGCCACAATGTACCTCAAGAAGTGGGTAGACTCTGATAAAAAGATTAAAGATATATTTCTTTATGTTGGCATGCAGATGCACTTATGAAGTACATCAAACATGGAACACAAATGATGGAGATGCTTGTTGTGCGCCCTGTTGTAGATGAGGATGTCATCAAAATAGACTACTAAAAACTTGCCCATAAACAGTTGCAGTCCCTGGGTCATCATCCTCATAAACGTGCTCGGGTGTTGACGAGCCCGAACGGTATTGTTATGGCCCCGGACGCGCTGCGGTTCCGAGGATTCAAATACGCCAGAAGACCCAAAGAAGCGCCGGACAAAGACCGGGCTGAACCATCCAGTTCAGCCCGCAATTAATCAAAGAAGAGGGAGGGCTGAACCGGTGCGGTTCAGCCCTCAATGGGGCCGGCCGGCCCTAGGGAAAAGGGGGCTCCATAAATACCCCTTTCCCCCCCTCTTTGGAGGCATGCAATTATCACTTTCAGGTATTCCTTCTTCTTTTTCGAAACCCTAGCCGAATTTTCATTCCTAGTTCCTCTTTTGCTTTAGAACCCTAGCGGTAGCATAACATTTGGTATCAGAGCATCCTTCCTGCGACCATGGTGACACGTACGGAGGCAGAGACGGCGCGTTTGGCCGCCATCGAGGAGAACTATGTGGCGTTGACGGATTCCGTAGCGGCAATCGAAGCAAGCATGAAGAACTCGCAAAACATCTGGAAGAACGCCTCGATGAGAAGATGGAGGAGTTGAAATCCCTCCTCTTGCAAAATCTGAAGGGGAAGGCGGTGAACGGCGCGGGATCCGATAGGAGGCGACAAACTTCCCTAACGGGGGAAGTGCGGCGTGCGGGAGTCAAGGAGGCGGGCCGTCGGGCTCCGGATCCGGCGCAGGATGTCCGCCGGTTGCCGCGCGCGGGCCGACGGGCTCATTCCGCTCCAGCGGGCTTCCGGGCGGACCGCCAGAGGGCAGCGGCGGGTACAGCGGCGGGTCTGCTCCCCTTGGTCGGGCGGCGGAGGTCACGGGAGGCTCCTGGGGGTCCGGCGGTGGAGCGACTTCGACGTGGGGGTTCGAACAGCCCCTGCAGGCTCACGAAGGACCATTGCGGCAAGGAGGAGGGTTCGGGCAACCTTCGGGACAGCCATGGAGACCACAACACCAAGGGTTTGGACTGTTTCGGCCGACCGGGGCAAATGCGGTTCCTCTCGGAGGCGCCACGGGAATTTTTCCGCCCCAACCAGCAAACATGCCGAATGGAGGATACGGTCCGACCAATATGGGACCGGGGAGAAACCCGGGATGGAACCATGGAGGAATTCAAGGAGATTTTGGGCAACCCGGGGTGATGGGACAGGATGGTGGCGGTTTGGGAGGGCCTTATCAGAGACCGTACATGCAGCCCAAACGGACACGGATGAATTTCCCCAAGTTCAGGGGAGGGGACGCCCTGGAGTGGATCCAGAAGACGGAGCTATTTTTCAAATATCAGGAGATCCCCGAGGCTCAGTTGGTACAACTGGAGGCCTTCCATCTGGAGGAGGACGCATATCAGTGGACGCAATGGTTTTTGCGGGGACGCACTTTTGCCCCGTGGCCGGAGTTCATAGAGGCTTTTTCGGCTCGTTTTGGGCCGTTGGAGTATGAGGACGTAGAGGCTACCCTTCAAAAACTACGTCAGCGGGGAACCGTCACAGAGTATCGGACGGAGTTCGAGAGATTGGCGAACCGCATCGCGTGGGGCTAGCAGACTTTGCTGAGTTGTTTCATCTCAGGGCTGAAGGACCACTTGCGAGACGAGGTCCATGCCTACTTACCGCGCAGCCTGAGCCATGCCATCAGCATCGCTCGGATCCAGGAGGAGCGTTACAGCAGGCAGCGGAATCGGATGACGACCAGGACACCCGCGGCGCCCGCGGCGGCACGACGAGAGCAGCCACCCCCCGTGCGGCCTACAGTTACAAGGTTGACATGGCCAGAGATGCAGGCTCGGAGAGAGAAGGGACTGTGCTTTAACTGTGATGAGAAGTATACCAAGGGGCACGCTTGCCAGAAGGTCCAGGTGTTCATGTTGCATGAGGAGGATGACGAGGAAGACCAGGTAGAGGCAGCCGTTGTGGAGGATCTGGATTTGGCGAATCTGGATTTGGCAGAGTTCGGGGTCACCTTGCAGGCGATGGAGGGATGTACGGCCCCGGTGACGCTCCGTTTCACTGGCTGGGTGGGCAAGGAACGAGTGACCATTCTGGTGGATAGTGGGAGTACCCACAATTTCATCAACCCCACAGTCGCTTCGAAGGTGGGACAGGCAATTGACAGAGAGGCAGCTTTCCAGGTGATGGTGGCCGATGGGAGTAAGCTCAGGTGCGAGAGGGCGATGAAGGCGGTGGAGATCCGCGTGCAGGGCTATGTGTGCCACACGGATATGTACCTGCTTCCGATTCGAGGCTCTGACATGGTGTTGGGGGTCCAATGGTTACGACAGTTACAGAGGGTGACCACCGATTGGGTTCGTTTGACGATGGAGTTCACCCAGCAGGGGAAGGATTATTGTCTGCAGGGCATTCGGTCTTCACCTTTGAAGGAGATTTCCGTGAGGAGCTTGCAGCGATTGGAGGAGCAAGGATCACCGATGGCCATGGTAGTCGGGGTAGAAGCCTTGGCCCAAGGTCCACCGGACATTCCAGAGAGGATATAGGTACTTCTGTCCCAGTTCAGAGATGTGTTCCAAGAACCCCGGGGCCTTCCTCCGCCCAGGTTCAGGGATCACGGCATTCAGATGAAGGAAGGGGCTGCTCCACCAAACGTCTGACCCTACCGGTACCCGTACATTCAGAAGGCAGAGATCGAGAAGAGTGTGAAGGAAATGCTGGCAACCGGTATCATACGGTCGAGCACCAGCGCCTTTTCTTCACCCATCATCCTGGTGAAAAAGAAAGACGGGTCGTGGCGTTTCTGCGTGGATTATCGCAACCTGAATGATTCCACGATCAAGGATAAGTTCCCGATACCGATGATAGAGGAGCTCTTAGACGAGCTGCATGGGGCGAGTCTGTTTACTAAGCTGGACCTCCGATCCGGCTACCACCAGATTCGGATGAAGACGGAAGACATCCACAAGACCGCGTTCCGCACACACGATGGGCATTACGAGTTCTTGGTGATGCCCTTTGGGCTCTCCAATGCCCCATCGACCTTCCAGGCCGTGATGAATGAGACCTTTCGGCCACTCCTACGGCGATCGGTGCTCATTTTCTTCGATGACATATTGATATACAGCCGGTCGTGGGAGGAGCATGTTGAGCACGTGGCACAGGTTCTTACCATTCTGCGGCAGCATCAGTTCTATGCCAAGCTATCAAAGTGCTCGTTTGGACAGTCAGAGGTGGAATATTTGGGGCATCTGGTTTCGGTTCAAGGGGTCAGGGCGGACCCAAAGAAGATCGAAAGCATGGTGGAGTGGCCGCGACCGGCCAACGTGCGCGCACTTCGAGGCTTCCTGGGCCTCACTAGATACTATAGGCGATTCGTGAAGGACTATGGTAAGCTGGCTCGACCGCTTACTCAGCTCCTCCACAAGGAGTCCGTTACTTGGCATGAGGAAGCAGAGCGGGCCTTCTCCACCCTCAAGGAGGCTATGACGACCACGCCGGTGCTCGCACTGCCGGATTTCACCAAGGAGTTCGTGGTGGAGACAGACGCCTCAGGAGTGGGAATTGGGGCGGTTTTGATGCAGGAGGGGCGACCGTTGGCCTACTTCAGCAAGGCTTTGGCACCTCGGACTTTGGGCCTTTCCACTTACGAGAAGGAGATGCTAGCAATTTTACACGCAGTGACTTTGTGGCGTCCTTACCTGCTAGGCCACCATTTTAAGGTTCGCACCGATCACCAGAGCCTGAAGCACTTCTTGGACCAGCGGTTAGCATCTCCTCTCCAGCAGAAGTGGTTGACAAAATTGCTGGGGTATGACTATGAGATCGTGTACAAGCAGGGCAAAGAAAATTTGGTAGCCGATGCCCTATCCCGCCTACCAGAGAGCACTCTCTTCCATCTCTCGGTACCGTTGATCGAATCCTTGGACGACATTCAGAGGGAGATAGCCACCGACCCAGAGCTCCAACCTATTGTGGAGGCCTTGTCTCAGGGCCAACCCACCATTCCAGGGTACCAGCTGATTGGCGGACATTTGTATTACCACGGGAGGGTGGTCATCCCCGCTTCATCCCCTTGGAAGGAGATCATGTTACAGGAGTTCCACTCGTCCCCGACCGGCGGCCATGCCGGGGTGCTTCGCACCTTACAGCGGCTTCGGGCCAATGTCTTTTGGAGGGGGTTACGCCGGGACGCACAGCGTTTTGTGCAGCAGTGCGATATGTGCCAACGGCAGAAGTATGAGACGTCCTCACCAGCCGGATTGCTAACGCCCTTGGAGATTCCCCAGCAGATCTGGGAGACGGTTTCGATGGATTTTATTGAGGGCCTGCCCCGGTCGCAGGGCAAGTCCGTGATCTTGGTCATAGTGGACAAGCTGTCCAAATACGGTCATTTCCTCGCTCTCAGCCATCCTTACACCGCGGAGACTGTTGCCGATCTCTTTGCCTGGGAGGTGGTGCGCCTACATGGTCTTCCGAGCTCCATCATATCGGACCGCGATCCGACCTTCATCAGCAAATTCTGGCAGGAACTTTTCCGGTTACAAGGCACCAAGTTACGCATGAGCACGGCAAACCATCCGCAGACGGATGGCCAGACAGAGGTGCTGAACCGAGGGGTCGAGACGTATCTTCGTTGTTTTGTCATGGATGAGCCCCGCACGTGGACTCGATGGTTACACTGGGCGGAATACTGCTACAATACTTCGTATCACACAGCCAGTCGGATCACCCCGTTCGAGGTGGTATACGGGCGCTCACCACCCACTCTACGGTCGTATGAACCGGGCAGCACAGCTCTGCCAGCCGTGGATCGAGCGTTACGTGACAGGGATCAGACCTTGGCTCTCTTGAGGGACAATCTCCGGGTTGCACAGGACCGGATGAAGTTGCAGGCCGATAAGCACCGGACGGAACGGACCTTTCAGGTTGGGGACGAGGTCTTCCTACGACTCCAGCCTTACAGACAGCTTTCAGTTGCTCGTCGATCCAATCAGAAGCTAGCCCCACGGTTCTATGGGCCGTTTCGCATCACTCGACGAGTGGGGCCGGTCGCCTACACGCTGGCCCTTCCTGAGGGCTCTCGCATCCATCCCACCTTTCATGTTTCACTACTGAAGAAGAAGTTGGGGGCGACGGCCACAGTGCTCCCCTCTCTACCCGAGGCTACTGCGATGGGGGAGCTGCGTCCCAGCCCAGAGGATATCTTGCTGTCCAGATGGAAGAAACATAGCACGGAGTACCGTTCGGAGGTTCTGGTCAAGTGGAAGGATCTATCAGCCGCCCACAACACGTGGGTGGACTTCTTGGAGTTCCGGGAGTTATTTCCCGACTACCAGCTTGGGGACAAGCTACCTCTTGATGGGGAGGGGAATGTTATGGCCCCGGATGCGCTGCGGTTCCGAGGATTCAAATACGCCAGAAGACCCAAAGAAGCGCCAGACAAAGACCGGGCTGAACCATCCGGTTCAGCCCGCAATTAATCAAAGAAGAGGGAGGGCTGAACCGGTGCGGTTCAGCCCTCAATGGGGCCGGCCGGCCCTAGGGAAAAGGGGGCTCCATAAATACCCCTTTTCCCCCCTCTTTGGAGGCATGCAATTATCACTTTCAGGTATTCCTTCTTCTTTTTCGAAACCCTAGCCGCATTTTCATTCCTAGTTCCTCTTTTGCTTTAGAACCCTAGCGGTAGCATAACAGGTATCACCAACCACGCATACAAGCCATTTTTGTTTTGAAGGTTGTCTTTCATTCGCCGCCTTCACATATCCTAATTTGGTGATACCAACTTCGTAGATCAATCGCAGAAATACTTAGGCACCAAGAAACTCATATAGGAGATCATTTGGGCAGGGAATGGAGAATCGATACTTCATGAAATCTTTTTGATAGCCTTGCTATCGATGAGCGTGCACCAACTACCATCCTTCTTAGGGGTAAGAAGGGGCGGGGAGAAACAAGGCCGAAGGTTTTCTCTGATGAATTACTTCTAAAGAAGCTTGTTTACCTGCCACTTCAACTTGGGATGATCAATAGGATTCATTTTATAGTGTGGCAAGTTGGGCAGAGATGACCCAGGTGGAAGGTCGATGACATGTTGGATGTCCTCGGTAAGTGGTAGCTCATCAAGGAGCTTGTCCGGTAAGACATCCGCAGACTTATCCAATATACTATGTACGTCTGGATGAATAAAATCTTGCTAGATGGGGCCCTCAGCCACTCAATGACTTGAGAGACAACCACAACGTAGATGACATCGGTCTTACGACTTTCCCTAGATAATTCTCCTTTCCTGACAAGCTGGAGGGGTTTAGATGTGGCAGTACTCACTGAAGGGGCGATCATTCTCCCGAGGGAATCCTTGGGTGGTCGCCTGGTCGGGACAAGGGTAACCTTATGTCCCTTGTCGAAAAGGACACAAGTGTTCAACCTCCCAAAACATATCACGTCCCGATCATAGAGCCAGGGCCTCCCCAGCAATAGGTGTGCAACATCCATCGGGATGACATTGCACCATACTTGTTCCTTAAATGATGCAAAGACTAATCGAGACCAGGCACCTCTAGGTGACCTGAATTGCGGTTTTATCGACCCAAATAACTCTATAAGATGTCGGTGCAACGATCCACACCATCTTGCATCACTGAAACTGTAACACCCCTTCCTAGTTTAACCACACATCAGCAGTCCGGCCGGGTACATCGATAAATAGTAAACTAAGAAAGAGTATTAAAGCTAGTACATAGCAGGTAAAAATGAAAAGTACTGAGATTTAACTTACAACGAAAGTAGAAAGTGCAACTAAGGGTAAAAAGTATACCTCATCAAACAGAATTCACAGTCACTAAAAGATGAAAAGTCAAATAACTGAAAATCTGAAAGACTGTAATATGTCTAGTACGAAGAGAAACTCTTAAATATTAATATTACAAGTGTTCGATACTAAACAGTAAGGTACTAAAAGTAAAACAACAACTAAAAGGGAAAACAAACTATAGGGGCAACTCCAATATCACGCTCATCCTAAGCACAGTTTCCCACCTGAGTCCCTAGTAAAAACATGTCCAAGCATGGGTTAGCCCAAAGGGAAAGTAAGAAAAACTATTTCTCCTATTGACACTAAAATTATTTTGTAAGTAATGTATACATGCTTTTGGAAATAATTTGTGCTTATAAAAAAACTGTATACTAGTGTATGCATGATTTTCTAAAATAAACTAGCAAAATAAATGACTGTTCAAATTACTCATATTGTGAACGCAAGTTCCAAATAATTTGGTTAACTAGGAGTTTCTAAGGTTCGGTCTAAATTTGAGGTCTAAAATTCACTTATGGTTGTCTTTCATTAAAACTCTAGGCAGAGTAACGTTTAGCGCAGAATACTAATCTAACGATCTGAGTCCTACTAATTAAATCAAGTGTTCTACTGTCACACGAACACAAACTCAAATCTACTATTCTACTAAAACGAGACAACATCTCCCAAACACTGACACTCATAAGGCATACTACAACCCATGAGAAAGATAGTGCACATCTATCAAATACAGGAGGAGACCTCAACCGCGCCTACTAAACATATTTTATCTAGTGTTACTCTATTTGTGAACATATGTGTATGTTAACGACAGTTCATCACATTGATTTATTTGACTAGAAAACATATTTCTGAAGTCAAACATTCATGTTCGTAAATTTATAAAATCACACTTATAATGAGATTTATGTGATTTAACTGTTAGGGATGTTTATAATTTAATTACGAACACCATATACTAACTAGGTGATAGAAGAACTAACAATCTCTAACCACAGTAGCAGTTTCATACATCAATATTAATTTTACTGAATTACACAAAGCACTACTATGTAAGCAATCTGATAAGTCTAGTCAGAAAGAATAAGAATTTCTTATTGCGGTGTTGCGGCGTTCGTACACCTGACGCGGCGGCATAGCTCCATTAGTTTAACTTGTGTCTCTCGAAACCTTTTTCCGATCTACACAGAGTCGAACTATGAATTTGAAGAAAAAATAACACCCTATTAGTTGATAATCGAACACCTAGGGTTTGAGAAAATATCACCCCTTCTCTCACAAGTTAACTAAAGAGGAGATTATAACAAATTTACATGTGCACGCCGGACTGAAACCATCCTCCACCAAAGGGATTCTAAAATTACAAAAATCCCAATTTTAACGAATGAAAATTTATAGCGGATTACTTTGAGGGAGAAGATGATCTCAACCAGATGGATGGGCTGCCCTTGCCTTAGAGGAGAAGGGTTCAAAACTCCTGTTGATGCAAAAAGGGTGCAACAAACCGGAAAAACATCAACCCGTAACTCACCTATATCTTAGAGGGAGGGATCAAAAAGGGAGTAAACGAGGAATTTCCTCACCTTGCTAGAAAAATGGAGAAAGAGAGGGTTGATCCAAACGGTGGTCTAGGGCAAAGAAGGTAGAAAGGAGAAGGCCTGGAGTCGTCAACCTCTACCGCGAGCGCGACTGCTGCCGCTTAGCGACACGGAAAGTCGATCTGAGCAAGAGAGCGTCGGGGGTGCCGAGAGCAGGTGCTGGAAGGAAGCGTCAGCGAGAGAGAAATAGGAGCGGCGGTTACTTTCGAGGGAAATAGAGTTACGGGATGAGGGTTTGCAGGTTTTTAACCCTGAGCGAAACTTACACTTGCGGTTATTATAACTGGAGCCGGACGACACCTCTTCACTAAAATTAGGAGGAATTTTACAAGTTCCAAATTATTACCACTATGCCATGCCACTCCACTCCAACACTTAAAATTTTGCGCTACGCCCTCGCACTACAAATTAACATACCGCGAATACGTACTCAGCGGCCGAAATTAAACTAATAATAAACGTAACAATATTTAACCCTACTAGAATCGTACCTCGACAACTCTCTTTTGCAAAATTATTCGATCACTCTCTAATTATTCGATCAACTCCGCTCACAATCAGACCCTGAAAAATTAAATTATATTATCAAGTTAAATTACGGATGTTACAGAAACTCCAACCATTTTGTTAATTTCTAAAATTAAAACATCACTCTCCAAAACCAGGTCTCTGTTACTACTTACCACCATCCCTTCGAGAAAGTCATGTTGTATTGAAGATCTTTGGATCGCAGGCACATCCAAATCAACAATGTGGCTTAAATCAAATTTCATCACAGATCAACCAATAAACTAAGCAAATCCAACTATAAATTCCAAGATAGAAAATGACAAGGAATGGCGAAGAAGGCACGCGGTATTGCAGAGCGGTGAATTTTAAACTATTGGTTTCAAGAACGGAATTTAAATGAATGTGATGTAATAAGGTTAGCATGCATGAATTAATTCCAATTGTCTCTTCTTCAATGTATTCTTTTTCTTTTCCCCAAACCTTAAGTTCTTCGTTCTTCTTCATTCTTTTCATTCATAATTCTTGTTCTTCTTCATTCTTTTCATTCATAATTCTAAAGAACTTGTAACGTTGTCCGACAAATAACCCTATCAAAAGTCTTATCGTCAGATTAAATATTATCAAACTTTACTATTATGCTTCAAAGGATACTCTCTGAGTACAACTTTCTCTTTTGCATTGAAATAAGCATGAAAAAAAGTGTGGCATTGCTAATTGATCGAGAAAAAAAACTGTTAAGAAGATGAAGCAAAGAGGTAACCACGTTATGCAAAAATTCTACAATCAACCCAATAAACTTGATGAATCATAGACATTAGTTTTTCTAAATTAAATCTATGTTATATCACTAGCAAAAGTGCATCCTCTAACACAAAAAAAGTCATTGTACTTAACATGACTTTAAATGCAAAAGTTGTACCTGAAGAACAAAGAGACCAGTATGAAAGATACACGGGTTGATGAAGACAGCACAGAATTGACCACATTGAAAGAGTTCATCAGTTCTTTGAAGGAATAAATTGTCAGAATCCAACATGACAACTCGGTCATAATCCACCAAGCTCCAGGCATAAAGCTTGTTAAGAGTAAGCTTGAATCTAACATTGAAGTTCTTCTGCTGATCATATGGATTCTTCAAGTTCTTCACCGTTACCACCTTCACCATGTCCTCTTCTTTCCTGTTTACAAAATAAACAACAAAACTAGTCACTTCACTAACAAAGGCCACAATTATTACTAAAATGATTAGTGTCATCTATGTGGTCCCCTCAGACTTTAGAGCGGCTATTGTGAATGCAAATGTAGTTCTTAAAAGAATAAAGCAACCATGGAAAAAATTCCATATTTTGCAATATTTGAAAGAGGAAACAGATGCCAAAATGAATGTGACACATATAGCCCACTTGGTAGTTGTTAGCAACTTTATAATCTAACTATTCCTTGTCTGAAAACTTGTAAGGGAGATGCCTCTGTTATGGGCCCGACACTGGCCGAACCACAGCCAAGCGGACTGGAACCGGACCAAGGAGGAACCAAACCGGCTGGGCGTAAATCCGGGGTGGACTCCGGGCGTGATCAGCTATGGGGGCGCGTTTACCATAGGCGCTCCACCAAGACATAAGTACCTGCCATATAAAAGGGCGTCATATTTGGCACGTAATATTTCCCTATTTTATTTCATATTTAAAACCCATTGTTAAGGCCTAAACGGGGGGCCCTCTTTTCCTATTTTTATATCGCTAAATAAGGATAGAATTTATTTTGTTCCCATTGTTAAAGCCCAGACGGGGGGCTAGCTTGCCTATTTATATGGCTTGTTTTGTTTGTAATGGTATGCTGAAAATAAATCTTATTTGCTCTTCTCATCTAAGTCTTCTACCTTCTCACCCCCCTTCCCTACCGACCGGCCAATCGAACCACCACCACCACCAATCTGGAGGAATCCGGAGACAATCGGAGGCACACCCGATCATCAAGTGCGGCACACAACAAACTGGTATCAGAGCCAGCGGCCGCCGTTCGACAACCCGCCGGCCTGCAACCACCCCGCCTTGCCGAGCAATCCAGCGTGCCGCTCCTTCCCACGCCACCGAGCGCTACTATGGCCGACCGCGAGACACTCCAACTCATCTTGACTCGCCTCGACAACATGGACTCGCGTTTGGGAGAGATGGATAGCCGCACCAACCAACTTTTGGCCGATCGCGGAAAACGCCACAATCAATCATCGGCTCCGGACCTGGCCGACAACGAAGGCCACTCGGGCCATCACCTAGAGGGGCCAACTTTTCCCCGCTATGTTAAACTTGAATTCCCCACGTTTGATTGACGGGAAGACCCCCTGGCGTGGCTTACAAAATGCGAAATCTTTTTTGCCAACCAACGCACCACGGGGGACAACCGGTTGGGATTGGCATCATTCCATCTCAATGGCGCGGCCCAACTATGGTTCACCCAAATCCACACGGAGTAACCCCACCTGCAGTGGGACGAGTTTCGCGCCGCCTGTTTACTCCGTTTCGGGCCGCCGACTCGGGGTAACCCCTTGGGGGATCTCATCGCACTCCGACAAACTGGAGCTTTGGAGGACTACATCGATCGTTTTCAGTTACTTCTGGCGCGCGCCACCACCTGTCGGATTGACCAACAGGTCTCAATATTCACGGCTGGACTCCATGAACGGCTCCGGCTCGATGTGGAATTCCAAGAGCCACCCAACCTAACCACTGCCATGAGCATCGCCCGCACCTGCGAACGTCGCATCCTTCTGGATAGGCAGTTCGCTCCCCGCCGGGATGGGGGACAATTCCAACGAGGTGGCGGACAACAGCCTCCTCCTCCCCCTACGGCCAACAAACCAACGGAGGGGCCCCGAACACCTTTTCGCCGCCGACTAACAAACGCCGAGATGGTCGAGCGGCGCGCCAAAGGCCTTTGTTTTAATTGCGAAGAACAATTTGGGCCGGGCCACCGCTGCAAAAAGCTCTTTTGGATCGATGTGGACGACCCCTCCGACGATGACGATGACTCCGCAGGGGAAACACCGGAGATCTCCGTCAACGCCATCGCCGGGCCACACGGAGGCCACATGCTCCAACTACCCATTCAACTTGGGAAGGCAACCTTGGTGGCCTTATTGGACTCGGGCAGCACGCATAACTTTATCCGGCGACAGACCGCGGACACCCTCGGCCTCCAGGTCACTAACCACCGCAAACTTCAGGTCTCCGTCGCCAATGGCAACAGCATGGAGTGCCCCGGTCTCTGCAAACGTGTCCCACTTACCATCCATGGCTGCCAGTTCGAAATTGATCTCTTGGTCGTCGATCTCGACGGCTTTGACCTTGTTCTCGGAGTCCGCTGGCTGCGCACTTTGGGACCTATAACCTGGGATTTCAATAAACTCACCATGCAATGGAGGAACAACTCCACAAAAATCGAATGGCAATGTTTGGCGCCTAGCACTCAACAGCGCGCCTTTCTCATCCAAGGTGAGAACCCGAGCATGACCCCACCGGACACAGACATCTCCGGCCTACTCCAGGAATTCGCCGATACCTGCTCCATCCTGGCGTCTCTACCACCGCACCGCAACCGGGACCATCGCATCACACTTCGGCCCGGCACCGCCCCCGTAGTGGTCCGTCCATACCGCTACCCCTTCTTGCAAAAGGATGAGATCGAACGGCAGTGCACCGACATGCTCCAGCGCGGGGTTATTCGCCGAAGTGTATCTCCTTTTTCCTCCCCGGTGCTTCTCGTCCGCAAAAAGGACAACACTTGGCGCCTTTGTGTGGATTACCGCGAACTCAACGCACACACCGTCAAAGACAAATTTCTCATTCCGGTCGTCGAGGAACTCTTGGATGAATTGCATGGCGCCCGCTATTTCTCCAAACTGGACTTATACTCGGGCTACCACCAGGTGCGCATGGTCGTGGAAGATATTGAGAAGACCGCATTCCGTACACATCACGGGCATTTTGAATTTCTCATCATGCCGTTTGGGCTGACAAACGCACCTTCAACCTTTCAGGGCCTCATGAACGAGGTATTTCAATTCATGCTTCGCAAGTTTGTTTTGGTTTTCTTCGACGACATTTTAATTTACAGCAAGACACGGGATGACCATATACAACATCTCCGAGAGGTCCTCACACTTCTCCGCCTACATCGGTTGGTGCTCAAGGAGTCTAAGTGCTCCTTTGCGAAGGCCAGCGTCTCCTACCTCGGGCATATCGTCGACCACCAGGGCGTGTCCGCAGACCCCGACAAGCTCCAAGGAATTGCCGCCTGGCCCGTGCTCCGCTCACAACATGACGTACGGGCATTCCTCGGACTGACGGGCTACTACCGACGCTTCATACAAGGGTACAGCAGCATCGCCGAACCACTCTTTGCGCTTCTGCGTCGGAAGGATTTCCTTTGGACGGACACCGCTCAGCAGGCCTTCCTCGCCCTTCAACACGCCCTCATCTCAGCGCCGGTTTTGCATCTACCCGACTTTGATGCTCTCTTCATCATCGAATGTGATGCCTAGGCCCGCGGGTGCGGGGCGGTCCTTCAACAACACGGCCACCCAATCGCGTACTTCAGCCGCCGCGTCGCACTACATCACCAAAAATTACCGGCATACGAACTTGAACTCATCGGGCTGGCCAAGGCGGTTCAGCACTGGCGACCCTATCTATGGGGACGAACGTTTGTCATCCGCACAGACCACTTCAGTTTAAAGTACCTATTAGAACAGCGGTTGACGACCGTCCCACAGCAACAGTGGGTCAGTAAATTACTGGGAATCGAATTCACCGTGGAATATAGGCCCGGCGTCCTCAACAGAGCAGCGGACGCGCTCTCCCGCCGGCCCACCGAGGACGCCCACCTCTGCGCCATCTCCAGGCCCGTGGCGTCCATCCTCGACACCATCCGGCGCGACCACTCCACCACCCCAAACTATGTTGAGCTTTGGGATCAACTCCACGCGGGTCTACTACCGCCCACCTGGACCATCACGGACGGGCTACTGCATTACAAGGGGAGAATCTACTTACTTCCCACATCCCCCCACATCGCAACCATCATCCGTGAAGTACATGATCGCGCACACGAGGGGATACACAAAACTCTTCACCGCATCCGTGCATCCTTCTATTGGCAAGGCCTTCGCCGCTCCGTCCAAGAATTTATCTCCTGCTGCGCCATCTGTCAACAGCACAAAGCCGATCATTTGCTTCCCGCCGGCCTCCTCCAACCTCTACCGGTGCCCTCGCAAATCTGGGCCGACCTCTCCATTGATTTCATCGAAGGACTCCCGCGGAGCAAGGGAAAATCTGTCTTAATGGTGATTGTGGATCGCTTCTCCAAAGGGGCCCACTTTATCGCCCTTTCCCGCCCCTTACTGGCCGACCGGGTGGCCCATGTCTTCTTCCAAGAGATCTTCCGCCTTCACGGTCTACCCGAAAGTATCGTTTCCGATCGGGATAAGCTCTTTACCAGTCAATTCTGGACGGAATTGTTTCGACTCAGCGACACCACTTTACAATTTTCATCAGCCTACCACCCCCAGTCCGACGGTCAAACCGAGGTTGTAAACCGGACCGTGGAAATGTATCTCCGGTGCGTCACGGGCGAACACCCCAAGGATTGGGTCTCCTGGCTTCCGTGGATCGAGTACTGTTACAATACCTCATATCATTCGGCTCTCCACACGACCCCTTTCCGACTTATCTACGGGCGCGACCCGCCCAAACTACTTGCTTATGAACAAGGGACGTCGGCCAACACCTCCATCGACGACCAGCTACGCACCCGGGACAAGCTCCTCGCCACAGCCCGCCGCCATCTTTTGGCCGCCCAACACCGCATGGAGATCCAATACAATCGCGGTCACCGCGACGTCGCATTCACTGAAGGAGATTGGGTCTTGCTCAAACGACGGCCCTACCGCCAGGCCACCCTCCACTCGGCCACTTTCAATCACAAGTTGGGCCCACGGTTCTTTGGGCCCTTCCAGATTATACAACGCATCGGGGATGTCGCATACCGCCTTCGCCTTCCGGACGAGACGCGCATTCATGACGTCTTTCATGTCTCCCAACTCCGCCAATTCATAGGACCACCGGCCGCCGAATACCCCGCTCAGCTTGAGGACAAGCTGTCTTCCGACGCGGGCGGAGATGTTATGGGCCCGACACCGGCCGAACCACAGCCAAGCGGACTGAAACCGGACCAAGGAGGAACCAAACCGGCTGGGCGTAAATCCGGGGTGGACTCCGGGCGTGATCAGCTATGGGGGCGCGTTTACCATAGGCGCTCCACCAAGACATAAGTACCTGCCATATAAAAGGGCGCCATATTTGGCACTTAATATTTCCCTATTTTATTTCATATTTAAAACCCGTTGTTAAGGCCTAAACGGGGGGCCCTCTTTTCCTATTTTTATATCGCTAAATAAGGATAGAATTTATTCTGTTCCCGTTGTTAAAGCCCAGACGGGGGGCTAGCTTGCCTATTTATATGGCTTGTTTTGTTTGTAATGGTATGCTGAAAATAAATCCTATTTGCTCTTCTCATCTAAGTCTTCTACCTTCTCACCCCCCTTCCCTACCGACCGGTCAATCGAACCACCACCACCACCAATATGGAGGAATCCGGAGACAATCGGAGGCACACCCGATCATCAAGTGCGGCACACAACAGCCTCCTGCAATCTAAGCTGGACGCACTCTTTAAGGAGAAAAGCTAGACAAAACGTCAACTCAACATTTGCCTGCCCTAATCTTTGAACGAGTATCATATAGAGTGATGCACATAAGAATGCCACAGTTGACACCATGACTTAGCTAATGTAAAATTAATAACCACCATGACTTTCCAACATAACAATGAGCAAAGAGATGAGAAAAAACAATAACACGTAAATAGAGAATGAGAAAATATGAGAAGTTCATCTTCGGAAAGTCCTGCCACTTACCCAAAAGATGTGAATAATATCACCTCCAGTACCAAAAGATTACAATACGCTCGAGTGAATAGGCCATGTCCTCACTCAATTTACATATATTTATATGACCTTTGGGTGTGCAGTTCACGTTAGAATAGAATTGACTAAAATATAATAGAAATGAATAAACCACTTATAGAAACTATAACAAGCATATAAATAGAATCATTTTAACAAGTCATGATGCAATATATTAGCGGAATTTTTAGCTCGAACTCTCTGATTTTTTTATTTTTTCTTAAATCATTAAAACCGTGAAAAACGATTAACCTAAGTTGAGTGAACAAGAAGCTCTTCTACTTGTCAGTTTTCTACGTTTTTGTCTTCTATGACTCATCTTTCAGATCCTTCAATGATTCTCCTCCCTCGGTTCCTTCAATGATTCTCCCCTTTTCTAAATGTCATTGAATCTTCATCTACCACTCATTCCTTATGCTACTAAAACTACATCTACAAACCTTTAGTAAAATTTCCTCGGCGATCCTACTCTTGATGAAGCTTTCTACATCAAAAGTTCCCCGCTCTGCTAAATGTTGAATCTTCTTCGATGATTGTGTTAACCTCGTCCCTGGGTCATTGAATCTTCCTTTGCCAATTGTTGAGTCTTCTCAGCGTAATTGAATTTTCCTATGTCGAGTTCTATTAAAGCTTCTTCGATCATTCTCTTGATATCTTACCTGTGTCATGAAAGTAATTTTTTTCGTTCTCACAAGATCACATTGCCTTCACCTTTCTCTGTCAATCATAAACCATAAAACAATGAATTTGTCATCTCAACTACGAGTTTATTCTTCTCCCTCATCTCCTATCACAACGCCACTTTGAACATTTCGATAAACTATTGCAAGATAAAGTTTATATATAACTTATTCGGCAAAATAATCAAAAGATATCTTACCATGAGGGATCTTCGAATGAAAGGAAACGATGAGGAGTCCTCAAAGATGAACAAAGTATTAATGGCTGCAGTTTCAATATCACAATCAAAGTTGAACAAAAGTTATCTACAAAATACAACATAAGGGATTGTTGGAATACTCTTAGTTTTACCTTTTATGTTTTTTACGTTTCATGTTGTTCGGTACTAGGGCGTGCTGTAATCCCATGTATATATACACACGGGAGTCTCCTTTTGTTTTATTCCGGTTTTACTTTTCTCCTCGACATGGTATCAGAGTCGCATCCCTAGGGTTCGAGAAAGGCGCACGCGTACGCTTCGCCCTTCCGCGCTCGATCCAGTCCGCTTCACCCCGCCGCTCGCCAGCGCCGGCCACAGCCTCAAAGTCACGTCTCCCACGACTCCACCTCCGCTCTTCCTCCTCTCCAGAAGCCGCCAACTCCAACTCCAATCCGCGACTCCCCCGACTCCATCCAATCCCCCCCTCCCCCCCCCCTCTTGTGCTTTAGGGCCGCCGGTCCATGCTTTCCTGATTTCCTTGTTTCTGGTGGTCCCTTTCTGATCTTCTTGCCCCTCTTTGGGCATGTGTGTTCTTCCCCTCTTTCTATGAAGGCAACCCTCCGTTCTCTATTGTGATTTTTTTAGGGTATCCTTGATTTCTATTTGTGGTTTCCTTATGGAGGGAAGTGATTCCACTACTACCATGTCTTTCGGTGGAGCGGCTTCTCCTACTCCGGCTTCCATTGGCCCTTGTCGTGTTTCCTCCGACCATTGCACTCCTCGGATCACCACTATGAAATTGGATGGTTCTAATTACCTCCCGTGGGCTCGCTCTATCATTCTTGCCCTCAAAAGCCGCCGGTTGTTTGGTTATGTCAGTGGCACGATGAATACTCCTCCGTCTGACTCTCCCGAGTGGCTTCAGTGGGAGTCTGAGAACTCCCTGGTGATGTCGTGGCTGCTTAATTCAATGACGGAGTCCATCGCTCGGAACTATCTGTTCTTGGATACTTCATAAGATATTTGGAAGCGCGCAGAAACTACCTACTTGTGTCGAGGCAATGTAGCTCAGATCTACCAACTGCGTCACCGATTGTTCCTCCCGCGACAGGGTGATCGTCCTCCCTCAGCTTACTACTCGGAGTTCACTCAACTCTATCAGTAGTACGATCATTTTGATTCTCTGACCATTATGTCTCCTGAAGATAAGATGTTGGTCCGAACAAGAGAAGAACACAATCGCATCTTCGAGTTCCTTCACGGCTTACATCGGGATTTCGATTCGATCAGTATTTAGATCCTTGGATGCTCCCCTCTTCCTTTTGCCTGAGGTGTACAGCCTTGTCCAACAAGAATTCGATCGCCGCCAGACTCTTCTTTCAGACTCAGCTATTGAGGGATCTGCTCTTATTACTCTTTCTCAGCCTGGTGCTCGTCCTACTTGTGACACAAGATTGATGACTGCGGAGAAAGATCATCTAGTCTGTGATTATTGCGAGAAGGCCAGTCATACTAGAGACACCTGCTTCAAGCTCCATGGTTTTCCCCCTCGAGGCGATCTTGCACCTCGTGGTGGCCGCGGAGTTGGTCGCTCCCAGCACCGGCCCTCTCTGCCCAGATCAGCTCACTTGTAGAACGTTGTGGAGGAAACCTCGGTTCATCATTCTCTGGATTCCAATGCGGGACCCCCCGCTCTTTCGGCTCAAGAAATTATGGCTTTCCGTCGGATGATGCTCGAAACTCCTGCTAAGACGTCCAGTTCTGCCTCCTCTTCATATGCTCATCAGGGCCCGGCAGGTGTTCACTCTGCTTCGTCCCACCTATCCTCTCCGTGGATCATTGATTACGGGGCTATAGATCACATGACAGGATCTGCCACAAATTTTGTGTCCTACACCCCTCTGTTTGGCAGGGACAAAGTGAGCATTACTGATGAATCGTTATCTCCCATCGCTAGGAAAAGATCCATTTCAAGCTCCTCCCTTACTCTCTCTTTTGTTCTTTATTTTCCTGCTTTCACTCGCAATATTCTGTCTATTAGTCATCTGACTAACTCTATGAATTGCTCTGTGACGTTATTTCCCATCTTTTGTGTTTTTCGGGACCTAAAGACGGGGACGGTGATTGGCTATGGTAGACTGTGCAACGGGCTCTATGTGTTCGACCCTTCTTCCTCCACTTCATCCAACATCGTTCGGCCTCTCAAAGCTCTTCTTGCTGCACGTCCCTCTGAGTTGAATTCCTAGCATTGTCGGCTAGGACATCCCCCTGTCGCTCATAAGTTGTTACAGTTGAAATCAAGTCCAGTTGAAATCTTGTCCTCTTTTATGTATTTTTGTATTTTACCCACATAAGGGTATTTTGGGCTTTGTTTGGTTTTTCCCTTACTCTATATGTATGAGTAAAGGGATCTCAATAATCAATTTCGTTCAGTTTTATTTTCTCAACTTGGTATCAGAGGCGAAACCGAACGAACCCTAATCCTGCTCCTCTCATCCCGTCGCCGCCCTCTTCTCAGCCAATCACCCAACCGCTCCGCTATTTTGTCGTCGTTCTCATGATGAACCGCGACATCCGTGTCGGCGATGGTGCGCGCTGAAGGAGACCGCCTCCTCTCCTCTCGATGCACGCCGCGATTCCGTCGATCCCGTCGAGATCGTCTTCTCCGGCCAGTCCCTTGCTTCCAGTCGATCACATGCTGGCTTCTTCCAGATCCAGCTGATGCGAGCCTCTCCCAATTGTTGCGCCTGCCTGCTCACTTCCAGATCCAGTTGCTGCGCATGCCTCCTAGCTTCCAGATCCAGTTGATGTGCCTGCTTGCCCGCATGTGTTGCTCCTGATGTGCTTCCAGGAGCTGCCTTCCTGCCTCCAGTCGCCCGTCGAGGTATCTTGTGCTTCCAGTCTCACATATTCGATCATGTGCTTCCAGTTGAAGCCACTCCCTCTTGGCATCATGTGCTTCCAATTGATGCCACTCCAGATCTGCGTTTTTCTTTTTGTCTGCATGGTGAAGTTTTATATTGGTTGATCCCGTCAGTTGCCCTTCATGGATGATTCTTCGGCGGCCGTTGATTCTACATTGCCGAGTGTTGAGGAATCCCGGATGGGTGACCCTCAGCGGTCCTCTGGCCACGCCATCTCCCTGCAGATCAGCACTGTGCTCTTTGATGAGACGAATTACCTTGAATGGTCTCGAGCAGCACAACATGTCATCCGCTGTCATCAACTATTTGGATATATTGATAGGACCATTGTGGCGCCCCCTTTGGGTGATCCTTCTTGGAGGCGTTGAGACTCGGAAAATTCTCTGGTAGTATCTTGTCTCCTGCATTTCATGTCCCTGAAGGCGTACCGGAGTTACATGTTGATGGATTCTGCCTATGAGATCTGGACTCGGACACGTGAGACGTATTCCCAGATCGGAAACTCCACTCAGATTTATGAGCTGACGCGTCGGATGCTGTAGTTACGTCAGGGAACAATGACAGTGTCTACTTACTTCTCTGAGTTCGAGCGTATCTCTCAGGAATTGGATTATTTAGAGCAATTTACTCCCGCATGTACTGCCGATGCAGTAATGTTACAGAAAAGGGACGAACGATTTCGTCTTCATGTGTTTATGATGGGCTTGAACATGGAAATGGATTTGGTTCGAACAAATATCCTACACTGATCTCCTCTTCCATCTCTTCGGGAGGCCTTTAGCATGGTCCTTGGTGATGAAAACCGTCGAAGGTCCCTCAGCACGGCTGCTCCTCCTCACTCTGATCGCTCTGCCCTTACTAGTGTTGGTCGAGGTGGCTCCAACCCTACCAACACGATTCCTACCTATGATTATTGAGGTCGTAGGGGCCACACTAGGGACATGTGCTTCAAGCTCCATCCTCACCTTGCTCCACCTGGATCCGGCCGTGGTCGAGGACGTGGTCCTGGCCCGAGACGTGGACTGGACGTGGCCCTTATGATGTTGCTTACTCCACTGAGGTTCATGACGACTCTCATGTTCTGCTCCCAGAACATTTTAATACCTCGGAATTGGATGCTCTTTGTCGCCTCCTGCACTCCCAGTCAGCCACTTCCCAGAGCGGTACTTCTACTTTCTTTGCTACTGCTGCTATACCCAGTGCCAATGTTGGTGCTACTCTCTCGTCTATTGCGGGCAAGGGCAACATTTCATGTTCCTCTTCTCTTTCTCTTTCTTCTGTTTTGCATATTCCTTTATTTTCTCGCAGCCTTCTTTCCATTAGCATTCTCACTCGGTCACTTAAATTGTTCTGTAACCTTCTTTCCTAATTCTTGCGTTTTTCAGGAACTGGGTACGAAGCGGATCATTAGCAGTGGTAGGAATCGGGGTGGCCTGTACTATCTGGATACTACTCCATCGACCCTTGCTCTCTCTTCTACCGCTATTACTGTTGTCGATGCTCGACGCTGGCACTTGCGTCTTGGTCATCCCTCTCCAGTCTATCTTCAGAAACTATTTCCTACTTTATCTGCTTTTGTAAAAGTTTTAAAATGTGATGTTTGTGAAAAATCTAAACATGTTTGACATTCTTCGTCGCATTTATCTTCCCCTAGCACTACTCCTTTTGCTCTCATACATTCTGATGTTTGGGGTCCTTCCCATGTTGTATCTTTAACTGGTTATCGTTGGTTTGTTACTTTTATCGATTGTTTTTCTCGCACGGCTTGGGTTTATCTCTTAAAGAAATAAATGAGGTGTTTTTTGTTTTTCAAACCTTTCATACAATGGTGCAAACTCAGTTCAATGGTAATATCCGCGTTCTTCGTAGTGATAATGGGGGAGAATACGATGATCGTGGAGCATTTGGCTCCTACCTCACTAGTCATGGAATCATTCATCAAACCACTTGCGTTTGCACTTCCACCCAAAATGGTGTTGCTGAACTGAAAAACCGGCATCTCCTTGATGTTGCCCGGTGCCTTCTCACTACCATGCATCTCCCTAAATCATATTGGGGTATGAGTAAAGGGAGCTCAATAATCAATTTTGTTCAGTTTTATTTTCTCAATTGTTACTTCCTACTATATCTTATACTTTGTTTAATGTTTTTCATAGTGATGTGTGTGAACTGGCTAAACATCATTGTAGTACCCTTCCTCTTATGTCTCCTTATAACTCTGTTCCGTTTGTTATCATTCATACTGATGTTTGGGGTCCTAGCCCTACTGCTTCTATTTCTGGTTTTTTGTGATTTGTTTCATTTATTGATTGTTACTCTCGTTGTACCTGGGTTTACTTAATGAAACAAAAAAAGTAAGGTGTTCTCAATTTTTCAACGCTTTCAAAAGATGGTCACTACTCAATATGGCGATGTCGTTAAAATATTGTGTAATGACAATGGTCATGAGTACATTGATGCCCGCCTTGAGAACTATTTGAGTGACATGGATATCATTCATCAAACCTCCTGTGTTTATACCCCTGCTCAAAATGGGGTGGCTGAGCGCAAAAGTCGGCACCACCTTGAGGTGGCTAGATGTCTCCTTCTTTGGATGCATCTCCTGAAGTATTACTAGAGTGATGTTGTTCTCACCGCCGCCTACCGCATCAATCGTCTTCCTATGCGGGTTCTTGGGTTTCATACCCCTCTTATCACTCTAGGGGTTTGTCGTACTTCTCTCTCTCGTGTTTTTGGATGTGTATGTTTTGTCCACACTCATCCTATGACCAAACTTGATCCTCGCGCCCTGAAGTGTGTGTTTATTGGCTACTCCGCTACTCAGAAAGGCTACATGTGCTTTCATCCTGCTACCAAGCGGATATTCGTTACTATGGATATCACCTTCCGGGAGTCGGAAGCTTATTATGAGACCTCTCTTAGGGGGAGACTATTGATACGGAAGTGAGTTCCCCTCCTTTTGTTCCTCTATCTATTCCTCCTCCGTCTATGTTGCCACCTTTGTCCACTACTTCAACTATGGGGCCACCTCCCATCCATACTCCTCTGGTGCCCCCACTTACTTATGGAAACCAGGCGATTCCTCCTCTACAGCAGGTCTACGCGCGTCGTAGGAGGGGCACGACACTCAGGCACTTTCTATTCAACCTGTGTCATCACCCAATCCACCGTCAGGTATTAACAGAGGTAGTTCTGCTTCTACCCAACATCCCCTTTCTCACATTGTGACTTATGACTCCTTGTCTCTTATACATAGAGCATTTGTCATCTCCTTGGCATCCATTTCTATTTCACAGTCTTGGCAGGAAGCTCTTGAGCATAATGAGTGGAAGGCAGCCATGTTGGAGGAAATGGGAGCCCTTGACAAGAATAATACTTGGGGGCTTGTTCATCTTCCTAAGGGAAAGACGATTGTGAGATGCAAGTGGGTTTTCTCTGTGAAGCAAAACTCTCAAGGCCTTGTGAAACGATACAAAGCCACATTGGTGGCTAGAGGCTATACGCAAACAGCTGGTAGCCTGGTATCGATTATCAAGAGAAATTTGCATAGGTTGCGAAAATGAACTCCATCAGGATCTTGCTTTCATGTGTTGTGTGTAAAGGATAAAGTCTCCTTCGGTTGGATGTGAAGAACGCATTCCTCCACGGTGATCTTGAGGAGGAAGTTTATATGTCCCTGCCTTCTGGTGTTATTCAAGAAGCGTCGACAGGGAAAGTTTGCAGGTTGAAGAAAGCTCTGTATGGCCTGAAGCAATCTCCACGTGCATGATTCGGGAGATTTCACCGGGCTATGATTTCTTTCGGATACAATCAGAGAAATGTTAATCATACCTTGTTTGTGAAACACATGAAGGGTAAAGTGGCTGCCCATATTGTTTATGTGGATGATATAGTAATAACCGGCGATGATACGGAAGAGGCTGAACTTCTAAAGTTTAGATTAGCTAAGGAATTTGAAATGAAGGACATTGATCCTCTCAAATATTTTCTTGGCATTGAGGTAGACAAATCCAAACATGGGATCTTTATATCTCAAAGGAAGTATGGTCTTGACTTGCTTGAGACAACTGGAATGCTTGGGTGAAGGCCGGCGGCAGATACACCAATTGAGGTCAATCACAAACTAGGAAGGGATGGAGATGTTGTTGATGACATACCAGGCTTCCAACGACTGGTGGAAAAACTTATTTATCTCTCTCATACTCGTCCAGATATAACTTATGTTGTGGGGGTCCTTAGTCAGTACATGCACTCACCTAGATCTCATTATCTGGATGTTGCATACAGGGTCCTGAGGTATCCCAAGTCTTCTCCCGGCAATGGAATTCTGTTATCACCCAACGAGGCATTGACCGTAGAGGTATACATTGATGTGGACTGGGCACGTTCAGTTGATGATAGGAGGTCAACATCAAAGTACTGTTCTCTTGTTGGGGGAAATTTGGCGACCTGGAGAAGCAAAAAACATGTTATTGCCAGATCCAGCACAGAGGCAGAGTTCCATGCCATGGCACAGAGAATATGTGAAGGGTTGGGGATTCAGTTAGTCATGAAGGACCTTGGCGTGAATTGTGAAGGTCCAATCAGAATCTATTGTGATAATAAAGTTGTCATCAGCATCACCCACAATCTGGTCCAACACGATCGCACCAAACACGTGGAGATCGACTGACACTTCATTAAGGAAAACATAGTTAGGGGGATTTTGAGTACCCCGTTTGTTCCATCAAACCAACAGCTTGCAGATGTGCTCACCAAATGGTTGAGTCAGAACTCATTTGACAGAATATTGGGCAAGTTGGGCATGAAAGACATTACAAGCCCAACTTGAGGGGGAGTGTTGGAATACTCTTTGTTTTACCTTTTATGTTTTTTACATTTCAAGTTCTCTGGTACTAGGGCGTGTGTTATAATTCTGTGTATATATACACACGGGAGTCTCCTTTTGTTTTATTCCGGTTTTACTTTTTTCCACAGCAGGGATATTTATAGATCCAATCCCATAAAAAGAACAAAAACGAAAACATATATGTGTAGTTGGATGAAACCTACTCGTTCGTTGATCGTGATCAGCCGACAAAAATACACTTATTTGTCAACCGGCTAGGTCTTAGGGTTTAGGGTCTCAAGCCTATGTCAGTCCCAAGCCTATGTTAGTCTCAAGACCGGATGAAAAATGGTGAGGGTTATGTTAGGTGGATGGTCAACGTAAAATTTAGTCACCCTTATAAATATTGATCATTTGAGAAATTATGCAAAAACTAGGTTGTTTCCCTTTAGGAAATTGTCGTATGGTCTAAATGTGGCATCTTGGTAATGACCTCTACATCTCCAGGACTTGGATGTAGTATTAAATATGCAAGCGTCCGCGTCGTATGTTCCAAATACGGCGTCTTGACAAGGATTGTTGCACCTTCAAGAGCACTTGTGTGTAGTGTTAAATAGACAAAAGTCTTCACATATTAGGCGTTCTAGGAAAGATATTTAGGGGATTTGTGATCGACTTAGGTTTGAAAGTTGGAATATGGGTACGCTAATGGGAAAAACGATGGAAGCAGTGGATGTGATGATTATGAAAAAGATAAATATTTTATGTCTGCAAGAGACTAGATGAGTGGCCAGTGGCGGAACTAGGATTTTGGTTGGACTCTGGCACCATAAGAAAAATAATTAATTATATAATTTTTTAATTCAAAATTAAAAAAAGATGCAAGTTAATAAGAATAAAAGTCTAATTGCATAACAACTAACAAACTATTTTTCAGATACACATATTTTGGTATAATGCGATGATTCTTATTAGTAATGGTTTCCAAAACATCTTTAATTAAACAACTATCCATCCACTCATCTACCAGTTATGCAGTTCAATATATGCTTTTGATTCTTCAATCCAATCCAATGAAAATACGAGCTAATGCGTTGTTATCAATTCCTGATTCTTGATCAAAATCAAAATACAAAGTCGTTAAGGCAAAACTAATATCATTTCGATTCCTGAAATAAGAAGTAAAAACACCTGAGAAATGTAAAGTTGAACCCTTACGGGGCTTACCTGCCGGCTTCAGCCTTCAAGTCAAGTAGTTCGAAGGTATTAGGGCAAGGGCACAAGGCAGAATCGAAAAATAAAAAGAAAGAATAACCTTCTCTCGTCGGTCGTTGGCGTGAGTTCCTTGTTCCGTCGACGTCGTTCCTAATTTTCTCCCCGTCGGCGGCATGGGTTCCTTCGGGTTGGAACTTCGGGTTGGAACTCGAGAGTTGTTAGGGCAAGGAAAACGCAAAAATAAAAGGGACTAAGCTGAAAATCATGAAATAAGACCCAAAGCATTTAAATGCACAATATAACTGGGATGATGGCTGGCTCGTTGTATATTTCAGAAATCCAAACTCAAATAGTGTCATAGATGCGCTTAAATTAGACCTAAATGTATTTGGTCGGACCCAAATCAATACCTCTATTTATTTTTCCGAAATTTTGGACACAGGCACGTGCCCGGGTGTGCCCGTGAACAGTTCCGCCCCTATGGGTGGGTGAAAAAGCTAAATTTTTAAACAATTAAGATTTTAAATTATAGTACACAGGAAAAAATAAAACAAGCAATGAAATAGGTATTGTTGTGAATACTATTTGGAGGGATGGGGTAAGTAGAAAAAGTGATAGAATCTTAGCTCTTAAATTGTTCATTGGAAAGAAAATTATTAATATGATCAGTACTTATACGCCACAAGTAGGATTAATTGAAATTATTAAAGTAAAATTTTGGAAAAACTTAGATGATTTAGTAAAAAAAAATCTCACAAAGAGATAATATTTTCATAGGAAGTGACTTAAATGCACATGCATGGAAGGAAAATAAGATTATATAGTTGTTCATGAAGGATTTGGGTATAGAGAAACAAATGAATAAGGATGAATCATTTTAGACTTTATCATAGAGCATTAACTAATTATGACAAATACATTTTTCATGAAAAGGAAAATACATTTAATTACGTTTAAAACCAAACCAAATAAGTCACTATTTGATTATTTTATGACTCGCAAAATGAATAAAATGATTTATAAGGATTGCAAAGTCATACCAGGAGAAAGTTTGACAACACAACATAAGTTCGTGGTATTAGACGTGCAAATTAAATATAATAAATTTAAAACAAACACAAACGTGTTGCCAAAAATTAGGTGGTAGAACTTGAAGATAAGTGAAAAGAACGTACTTGGAAAATCAAAAGGTCGTGTGCCCCAAAATAAAGAATCTTGGTGGTGAAAAGAGAAAGTGCAAAATAAAATGAGAGCAAAGATGATCATTTATAAAACACTCTACGCTTGATGAAAATTTGGCAAGATATAAAGTTGACAAGAAAGAAGTTAATTAGGCAATAAGTAAAACAAGAAGTCAAGTTTATAAAGAATTTATAAGTCACTAAATATCAAAAATAGAGAGCGTGACATATATAAAATTGCTCGAGCTATAGAGAAGAATACGAGATTTAAGCCAAGTTAAATGCATAAAAGATGAAACCGATACAATTTTGATGGATAATGTGGCTATTAAAGTGCGATAAAAAAGCACTTTTATCAACTCTATAATGAAACAAAAGACAATAAACTAGACTTTGAAGAGTTAAGTAAATCGGAGTAATATAAGAACATAACATTTTATCGTAAAATTTAAGTATCGGAGGTAAATAATGTTGTAAATAAGATATAAAATAAAAAGACGGTTGAGTTAGACGATAAACTTATCGAAGTATGAAAATGTCTAGGGAAAGAAAGAATTTTATGACTTACATATTTCTTCAATAAGATAATGAAATCAAAGAGGATGATAGACTAATGGAGAGTGTTAGATATTGTGTGTATGTATAGGGGTTTATCTGTATTTACCTGTATATGTTCGGGACTTGTATATATAACCTCAAGATGGGTCATTATTGATATGCAATATACCTTTTTCTAAGATGGTATCAGAGGCTAGGGTTTAACTCTCCGGATCCCTCTCCCGCTCGTCTGCGCCGCAAATCGATCTCGGTCCCTCTCCCGCGCTCGTCGATCCGATCGATCGACTGCGTTGATCTGATCGTCTGCTGCTCCGTCTGCTGCTCGATACCTCTTTCGGCGTCGATTCCTCCCGCTCGTCTGCTGCGGCGATCGACTGCGTTGATCCCTCTTCCGGCGCGATCCTGCTCGATCCGATCGTCTTCCTCCTCCTGCTCCGTCTGCTGCTCGATCCGATCGTCTTCCGACGCGATCGTCTTCCTCCTCCGTCTGCTGCTCGATCCTACGCAGATCTCCTGCTCGTCGACTGCGTCGGATCGCTCCCTCCTCCGCTCGATCTTTCCTCTGGTTGGCTGCTTCCTCCGGCATCTTCCTCTGCTTTCAGCACCGATCGATCCTGCTCCAGATCTCGGCGTCGGCTTTCAATGGATCATGCCTCGACTCCCAGTGGCTATCTTCCTAAGCCTGATGTGCTACTCAACGGGCAGAATTAGAAGGCTTGGTCTTCCACCATGCGCATGCATCTCCGAGGCCTACGCCTTTGGAGCCATTTAGATGGATCCTACCCAGCACCATTGCTCCCTGTCGCCTCTTCAAGTGAGTCTTCTGTTTCCACAGCCAGCACCGGTGTTTCCTCCGCTCAGGCATTGGCCAAGTGGCAGGACGATGACTCCAGGGTTATTGCTATCCTTGGCCAGTCTTGTAAGGTACCCATCCGCCTGGCCATCTGTGAGTTCCCTACTGCCAAGGGAATCTGGGATCATCTTTCCGATCTCTATCAGTCTTCCAGTCAGGCACTTCAGTATTCATTGTTACAGACTCTTGCAACTACCTACCTGCGCAACCGCTCAGTTCAGGAGTTTTTTGCTGAGATCACTTCCCTCTGGCGTCAGTGTGACGAAATGGCGCTGCCTCATTGCTTGTCCTGCTGCCATTGCGTTGTCACCGCTCAGTACATAGATGTCTGCCGTGTCTACGATTTCTTGATGCGCCTGTGCCC